>JARWKJ010000003.1:58674886-59294886 GCA_029959095.1 Rhinichthys osculus | reverse complement strand
TAATTGCATTAAATAAATATAAATTATTATTCAAAAAAATATTAGCTAATATATTACAATATTTATTAAACATTATTTATTGAATCTGCTGATCTTAAATAGAGTATTTTGCAAATCATTACACCACAGCGACAAAAAATACAAAATATTTATTTTATTCAATATTAATTGCCTAAAATAAATATTAATTATTATTCAAATAAATATTAGCTAATATCTTTTACTATTTATTACACATTATTTATTGACTTTGTTGATATTAATTGAAGAGTATTTTGCAAATAACTTCACCACAGCAACAAAAAACTATTTTATACATTTAATGATTATTAAAAATATTTTATACATTTAATAATTATTAAAATAAATATTATTTCATATTTTTTAAACATTATTTAATGACTTTGCTAATCTTGATTACAGAGTATTTTGCAAACCATTACACCACCGCAACAATAATAAGAAAACAATATTTATTTTCTACATTATTTAATGACTGTTGATCATCAGAGTTGAAGCTCTTGTTTTTCCATGCATCTCTTCTCCTGAGATTCCCGCTGTGAGAATAATTAAAGTTCAGATTCATTATGACGTTACACGGATCTGCTCACCGCTGGGATCTGAAACACGCGCACATGACACACACGTTTCACACACTCAAGAGACGTTTGTGTTTTACTGTGTGTGTTGAACACACGGATGACGGATCGTGAGGAACAACCCTCTCCTAAAGCCTGATCTTCAGGGATGAGTGTGTGAGACAGAAGCAGGAATGCCAGGAAGATGTGTGTGTGTGTGTGTGTGACCTGTGTGAAGGTGCTGGTGTGCATGGTCGAGGCCTGGATGTGCAGAACCACCCGATCCACCAGCGGCTTCGGCCCCGTCACGAAACCAATCCGCAACCTGACCGCAAACACACACAACATTCCCGTGCAAAACACATCAGTCACAATCTGAGAAAGGAAGTACGTGGTTTTCATGGTAGAATATAAAAACGATTCAATTCAAATAATGTAAATAATATCAATTACTAGTGTAAATATACATTCAATTACAAAATATGCAAATGTATGAATGTATATAAAATAATTGATGGTTCGTTAAAAAAAAAAAGAATTAAATGCTATGCAATTATATGTATATATGAATAAATAATTCATAAATTATGTATTAATATAAATATTTAATATAATTAAACAAAATATACATATTATTAATATTAACGTTACACATGTATATTAATTATATTAATAAATAATTGACCGTACTATATTAAAACTATTGAATAAAATGCAATTTAATTATATATATATAATTAAATAATTAACATAATAAAATATGCATGTTTATATATATATTATCTGACTACAAATAATTAATATTCATATGATAAATAACTAAATTATATATATTTGTGTGTGAATTTTTAGATATTCAATTATATGTAAATTAATTATTTATATTAAATTATTGAGGGTTAATTTTAAAAACGATTGAATTAAATGCTATGTAATTATATATATATATAATATATATGTATTTATATTATATTATATGTATATATATATATGTATTTATATCAATGCACAATACATACATATATATATATATATACTGTATATAAAATACAATTTTAATATTTTTTTTTTTTACATATTTTATATAAACACAAACCAGTGCAGCAAGATTCTCTAGAGTCTGATTGTCAATAACTATCAAAAAAGTTTAGTTTTTTGTCCCAACCTCGATAAAACTACTGCGGCACAATTCTTGGGTCTCTCTAGGCCAATAATTATATATATATATATAAAAAAAGTAAGTTTACCCTTTGAAAAGCTATAGCTGGGTCATTTAGAAAATGTGCCTTTCTTGAGTTTTTTCCCTTTCTATCTCGAGTCCATATCATGACGCTGACGGCTGACAGAAGCACTACTGTCCACTGAATCAAGTCATTGACATTTGAAGCACAAGCTGGCTTTTGACAGCAGCACCCACCCCGACGACAGGATCTTGGAGAACGAATCGGTTCGGAGGACACGTCCGTCCACGTCCATGGAGAGAAATGTTGGTGCCCACGGCTGGATGACGAGAGAACAGAGCAGAGTATTGACATTACACTGCTATCTTATCTCAGCCGCAATACAGAGGCTATCAGAGAGGTCAGTATATGATGACTACTTCCTTCTGATTAATCGCACAGTACAAACAGATGCTGTGAAGAGAGCAATGCATCGGAGGAACTTACTTTCTGGAACTGCAGGAAATAATACGGGTCATCCTCAATGATAAGCATATCATATATCCTGGCAAGCTGCAAATGAAAACAAAAATGACAATTTAGTGAATTTTCGTGAATTTTTAGATTTTGATGTAAAAAAAAAAAAACATTTTAAAATATAGCTGCGAGCAGCAATTATGGGGGTTCAAGCGTTTTATGGCCTTGTTTTAGGAATTGTTTTCTTTAACAAGCCTGTAACCACCAAGATCATTGACGGAAAAGACCATTTACAGGCAATTTACAGAGGAAAGTATGGTTTTAAAGCTTTTTAACAGTTAGAGCGCCACCTATGGTCCGAACTCCATAAAACTTTGCATGCTTGTTTAGAATCATGTGTTGCATGTGCTCACCAAATTTCGTGAGTTTTCGTTTAGGATTTATAGGCTTTTTGAGTGCATTTTGCTACGCCCATTTTCTAAGTCACCCTGTTATAGCGATCCAAAGGCCAAATTTAAACAATTATTTTATAATTATTGACCTAGAGAGTCCCAAGAATTGTGCCGAGGTTGAGCCAAAAACCTAGGACTAGTTAGCAAAAGTTTTAAAAAAAAAATAATCTTAATGAAGGATTCGATTGACGGCAACGGTCCTAGAGGCGAATGCGGTATGATGTCGTAGGCGTGTGCCAAAAGTCGCGTGATATACAATCCTTACGCATGTGATATATATGTCCTTTATGCATGTTAAAAAACGAGTTTCGTTCCGACCGGCCTGCGTTAACCTTGTCTGATAGCTACTCAAACTTCATTGGCCGCCGCCGGCCGTGTTTTACGAGATACGCCAATGTCCTCAAAGGCAGTCTTGGCACAAAAACACCACATGCCAATTTTCAAGTCAATCAGACTTAGTTTTTCAAAGCTATACGCTGATTTCACGCAGCCGCCATTTTGAAATCGAAAGCGAGGCTCCGGTGGGAAGAACCCCGGAAGTACAGATAGACAACAATGCCTTGGACTACCAATCTGAAGCTGCTGCCGCGATTTACACTATTGGATGTTAATATCCAATATAGGATATGTATATAGTTCGTTCCTGCTTCCTTTTTTTACGTTCTGAATTATATATATAAAAAAACTTTTATTTATAAATGAATTTCACTGTATATAGTCTAAAGTATGAAAGAAATTTATGTACCGGTACATTTTTAGAATAACTAATTTCTACATTAAACAACAATACGCCATCGCATTCCCGACTCTCCTATGATTAAAGGCGGTACTTCCGGTTTTCTTCCCACCGGAGCGATTTCAAAATGGCGGCTGAGTGAAATCAGCATATAGCCATTTTTTCCATGTTATAGCGCCACCAAGTGGCCAGTAACCGCGTCCTTTTTCACGCGAAAACAGAATGAGCTCTTAAATATGTGTGCCAAGTTTGTTGAAAATATCTCATTCCGTTCACAAGTTATAGCCTTATAGCAAAAGTGGCTCCTCCCACTTCGAACGTTTTGGCGGCGCTTAAATTTCAACTATTTTGATACTTATTGACAATCAGACTCGAAAGAATCTTGCCGCACTGCTTTGGTTCCGATCGGGCCAAAAACCTAGAACAAGTTTGCAAAAGTAGTGTTTCGAAAAAATGCAAAATACCCGAAAATTTCGGAGTTGCGAGTGATTTTGCACTTGTAGACGGTGTGAGTACTACCCTCAGAGTTTCAAGTACGACTTCCGGTTTGGTCAAAGAACGTCTGACTGTACATGAAACACTATATATCAGAAATCGCTGGTCACAGATCAGGCATGGTTACTTGCTTTACTGTCGTCGACTCTATATCTTACAGGAAAAGTCTGTTAGTAAAGCCTGCGCCGAAATGCGACTGATTTACCAAAGAATCCCCAGTGAAATGAACCGAACTAACAAATAATGCTGTACTGAGACATTCACTCTCCTAGCACTCGGATCCTCTGGAAGGTAATGTTATTTTTAGTCCCGTGTATTTCTCTTCTAATGTGGCAGTGGGCGGGGCCAAAGACATGATGATGTAGAAGTGGGCGTTAATCTTCTGCACTATTACGTCATGTGACAAAAGTCGTTTTCTGAGCTTGGACTCAATAAAAGCTGTTCTTTGGACTAACAAGGAAGGATGTTTTTAATAGTGTTATAATAGATCATTTTTATAGCTTTAATTTATTTTTATTTCAGTTTTAGTCAATTTAGTACATCAACTTCAATTTATTTCTGTTAGTTAAAGGTGCTCTTCGTAACTTTTAGCGGCCTCTAGTGGTGATGTTTCAGATTGCAACCAAATTTTACAAGAGCGCTCGTGCTCGAACTCATAGACAATACCGTCTATTACGCAAATGTCTCGGCGAATACTTGACGGATCTCTAGTTGGGACCAAGATCTCTAGTTGGTTAGCTCGTTGGGACCATCTAGTCGAGCTGAAAAGAACCATATAAGTTCCATAGTTTTTGGTGGTGTTTTCGCGGAGATATTAGCAGAAAACCATCGGGCGCGCTGCAAAACTGCAGACGCCGGTGACGTCACGATCTCAGAAGAAAATCGCTCGTATCTCTGGAACGCAAAGACCCAGGGAGCTCAAATTCGGGGGAGGAGGTCCCAGGGGAACGCTAGAGTGGCGGGCCTCGGGGATGCCCCCTACCGGATCGCCGTTCGCTGGGACCCCCGATTTCGAACGGCTATAACTCGGGGAGCCGGGCGAGTTGGACCTCGGGGGTGGGCTCGTTCGAAAGGCCCCGTCCAGCACTACGAACGATTAGAGTCTTGGGAATGTTGATCAAAGATTGACTGAGATAATTGCCGAAAAACATGCGCCTTTAACCGGACGTAACTCCCTGACCGTCTACAATAGACTGTATATAAGGAGAGAGGCTCGGGAGCGCGCATGCACGTCACATCCGTTGGATTTCGCATAGAAATAGGAATACTGGCCTTCAGAGGTAATAGCAAAACTCGACAAGTGGATCATTTTAATGTGTGATTACAATCCCTTCACACACAGGCAATAATTCATTTTAGTAGAAAAGTTACATAGAGCACCTTTAAAATTTTATTATAACTATTTCAATTACAAAAAAATATTTTTAATACGAGTTTTAGCTTTATTTAACAATTACATTTTAATTATCGTGTGTACACAACATGATAAAAAAGCACACACTTAAATCATAAATCACAACTTCTGAATATGTTTTCCGAACATCACACAGGGACCATTTCGGCCTCAAACCGTGTGCATTGAGGAAGTAAACCCTGCTTACTTCATAGACTTCCTGTTTCCGCTCATGAGTCATGGACGCTCCAGTGGGATTGCCTCCGTTGGGGATGGTGTACAAGAGCTTCGGTACGGTGCAGTCCGGCTTCTGAGCGTCGGTCGGGTCCCAGCGCGCCAGGATCTTCCGGAGGTCGCCCGGGATCATGCCATGCTGATCGCTCGGCACATTCATGATGTTGGCGCCCAGCGGCTGCAGCTGTTGAGGAAAGAGCTGGCAATAATTACATCTAAACATGTTCCTGTAACGGATCAAGAGAGATCACAGGTGAAACGCGGATGATGGGAAATGTGTCCTCACGGCCGCCAGCGTTCCTGAGTATGTGGGAGCATCGAGGAGGACGTTGTCTCCAGGATTGACGAGCATCTCGAATATCTGATGAACAGAACAAAGAGGAAAACCAGAATTTTAGTATGCAGTAAAAAGAGGAGAAATCACCAAAAGTCTATGATCCAAAGAGGCCACTCATTATGAGGATGAAAAATGACAATAAAAATGTAAATGCGAGATAAACACCACAGGAACAGCAAACGTCTCAGTCACAGCATGAGCTAATGCGGCTCTGATCAAGCATTTGGACGCATTCCCTTTTTTGTCGTCTTTTTTTTGTAAACCTTTTCGCAACTTTTATCCTAAATTATGAAACATACTCCAATATGCATATCACTAATAATATTAAGCATACTAAAACCTTCAGGAACAGAGTGACTGTATCGCCACGAGAGCAGTTATTAAGGACAGTGGTGTTTTAGTATCATCATAGTTTTTATTAGTAATATTTTGAATTAGCATATATTTTTCCGTTTTTAATTTTAAAGTTTTAGAAATTTTGTTGAGTGTTTTCATCATTTTTATTAGTTTTTTTTATCCCTATTTATTTTTTTATTTAACTTTTATTGCAGATTTGGTTATTTTAGTACATGTAGTACATAAAAGAAAATGAGAAATAGCTGAAATAAGAGTTTAAAAAATATAATAAAAAATATATAATATAAAAAAATATATATACACTTGATATATATATACACACACATTATATATATATATATATATATATATATATATATATATATATACACAAATGTGGCATTTATTTTATTTCAAGCAATAGAAAAGTGTTTTTAATGGTTTTAGTTACATTAATGCATTTAGCAGTTCTTGCTTTCCCTGGGAATCGAAGGAAGGCTTCGTTAACTATAATAACCCTGACTAGGGATGCATAATATATTGGTGCCCATATTATTATTGACCATAACTAGCAGTGTAAAATGCTCACTACGGCTCTGATTAGGTCCAGATATTCTATTGTTAGTGGTGTGTGTGTGTGTGTGTACTTTGCAGAGCCCCTCCTGACTGCCGGTGGTGACACACATCTCCATCTGTCCTCTCTCTGGACTGTAGCCGGCTGTGGGAGGATCGTGGAGGCTTTTCTGAAGATCCTTCATCCATGAGACCAGCTCTGGAATCCTACCAGCACACACACACACACACAAACCAATGAAACATGATGTAATGATGTAATCGTTAGACGTTAGATTACACATTTTATGTAATGCATTCTGAATACTTTTTGATTACTTTTGACCTAAACTCGTTTGGATTTAAATTAGGGCTGTCCATAATCATGACTAATCACACCCATTCCAGACGCTGGTTTGCCTTTTCCAGCTAAGAAACGTAGTTAGCATATCATTAAAAGTTTCACGTGCCAATTTATGTGTTATTTGTCTTCAATTATTTTAACGCGTTAAGAATTTCTAATTAATCACATGCGTTAACAGCCCTAATTAAAATATGTATTTTGTGCCATATTGTTATAAAAATACAAAAGATGTAAATATATTCCACTCGTTGTTATCAAAAACATGAATTGCATTAAACATTACATAAGTGTTTCCCAAACTTGGGTTTATGAAGTAACTGGAAGGAAGACTTTCCAAACGTATATCTATAAATGGAAGGCTATTTAGAAAGAGAAATTTGAAGAGTTAGGGAGAATTGATAAATCATGAATAACTGTTTGAATAATGTTTGGGGTGCGAGAGGTCCCAGGTTCAAATTTATTTGAACATTTATTTATGCATTTATGTAACATTTATTTGCCCCCATTTATGTAATCCATAAAAAAGTAGCCGTTATCTGATTATGAGCATTTTAAAATGCATTATAATCTACAGTAATATCAAGTACTTTCTTTTTGGAATTAGAATACATAATACAGATTGACACATGTAATCAATTACTAACAGGTGTTAAACCGAATTTCAACCCCCGCCAAATTATTACCCCCCATAGCATTGGTAGGTTTAGGATTAGTTGTGGGGGAGGAGTTAGGATTAGGGGCATGGTTATGATTAGGGGCGTGGTTAGGATTAGGGGGGGAGTTAGGATTAGGGGCGTGGTTATGATTAGGGGGGAGTTAGGATTAGGGGCGTGGTTATGATTAGGGGCGTGGTTAGGATTAGGGGGGGAGTTAGGATTAGGGGCGTGGTTATGATTAGGGGAGGGGTTAGGATTAGGGGCGTGGTTAGGATTAGGGGAGGGGTTAGGATTAGGGGAGGGGTTAGGATTAGGGGAGGGGTTAGGATTAGGGGAGTTAGGGTTAGGATTAGGGGCGTGGTTAAGATTAGGGGTGGGGTTAGGATTAGGGGAGTTAGGGTTAGGATTAGGGGCGTGGTTAAGATTAGGGGAGGGGTTAGGATTAGGGGCGTGGTTGGGATTAGGGGTGGGGTTAGGATTAGGGGAGGGGTTAGGATTAGGGCGTGGTTGGGATTAGGGGAGGGGTTAGGATTAGGGGTGGGGTTAGGATTAGGGGAGGGGTTAGGATTAGGGGCGTGGTTGGGATTAGGCAATCAGCTACTGACTTCAAAGAGGGGGGTAATAATTTGTCAGGGGGTCGAAATTAGGCACAACACCGGCGGTGAGCAGCAGTGTAGTGTCTGATACCCGTATGAGCCGGAGTACTGCAGCGCTCTCTTCATCAGCGCCTCGTCCAACACCACAGCATCTCCTCCCTTCACCGTCACCGTGGCCGACTGGAACGGGAAGGTGTTGGGATTGGGAGCTCCTCCGGCCAGAGAGATCAGGGATGGAGGAGATCGCTGCTGCAGCTCAGCTGGATCACAACAACACCAAATCATCTCTATTTATACAGCGCTTCATTGACTACAGATCGGTTCAAAGCTGATTTTTTCCCAATAATGATCAATGATGCGAACTTCATTAAATATGAGACACATTTGAATTGTGCAGTAAAGCAGCAGTGTCATTATTCAGCTCAACTCAGTATTGACTTTAGTTCAGTTCAGTAACCATGTAAAGTTCATCAGTTATGAAATGAGTTCTACAGGAGAAGACATTAACTGAGTCAGTTCAAGTTTTGTCCTCATCCACACTGTAAAAAAATAATCCTGTAAAAAAAACGGTAAACTACTGGGAGCTGTGGTTGCCAGCATCATACCGTAAAAATGAAATTAACAGCTAAATACCGTTTTTTCAGCTACAGTATATAACTGTACTTTAACAGCATATAGCTGTAGCTGAAAAAAAAAACAGTATTTAGCTGTTAATTATAAAAACAGTAACAAACCATATTTTTACGGTATGATGCTGGCAACCACAGCTGCCAGTAGTTTAATGGTTTTTTACAGTGCAGTCAAATCGATAATAATACTGAACTTTAAGTGTCTATAAAGTTATCATCTCGTCATAAAGTCACATCTCAGTCAGGCAGTTCATCTCAATCGTGGTAATAAACAGTAATAAAATAATAAAAATCAGACTCACTCAGTAAGCGAATAGCCGATGGTTTCCTTGCTGCGCTCACAGCGGTCAGAAAGCGAGCGTAATTCATGCTTCTGATGGGATGGAGGACATGGAGAACTTCTGAACAGATAATGCAAAGAAAAGTTATTTTAATTTGTGTGCATATGAACTATATAGTTTGTTACAAAAACAAGTTTCTGTCATCATTTGGAAATAATCCTAATGGGACTTTTAATGGGATTATCCACAAACATTTAACTGGAGATGTGTGTGTGTGTGTGTGTGTGTGTGTGTGTGTGTGTGTGTGTGTGTGTGTGTGTGTGTGTGTGTGTGTGTGTGTGTGTGTGTGTGTGTGTGTGTGTGTGTGTGTGTGTGTGTGTGTGTGTGTGTGTGTGTGTGTGTGTGTGTCTCTAAGCAAACAGCCAAATACTGTTCTGTGTCAGCAATCATAGGCAGTCTGCATGTTTGGAGAAGGCAATGTCACCTCTATCCATAGACTATTTATTTATTTATTCATGTGGTTGTGACTATTGTCGATGTGTGTGTATTGTCAGGTGAAACATTACAGGCTCTTTGTGAATATTTGGATGCTGTGTTGTTTTCATCAGTATTGGTCATTCCAAATAAAATACTCAAATGTGTATATATATATATATATATATATATCTATATATATATATATATATATTCATAAATAGACAAAGAAAGTGATTTATTGTGCAACAAAAAAAGCATACAAGGAACATAAACATAAATCTGCTTGTTTGTGTAATGAATCAAACTGCTCCCATTTTTTATTATGAAACTTAACTTGAAACCGATTTCTTGTGCAACAGGTTTAACAAGGTGCATTTTACATTCACTCCTGGGTTAAAAATCTCCATATCTTCAAATGTCAACTTAAATTTCGAAGAGAACCATTTATGGAAAACATGATTTTCGGACATATGCACGGCTGGAAGTTCAACTCCAAACGTCAACAGCGATCAAACCCACGTGGAACAAGCGTGCAAATAAATCACACGCAAATCAACATAATCACCATTCGTATGAATAAATACATAATACGAATCATCAGAACTTGCAAGCTTTGTAAAACGACAGACATTTTACACAATCCACAAGCCTAACCTTTAAAGCACTGACCCGTAACTTCTTCCCGTACCGCTGAACGTCTC
This sequence comes from Rhinichthys osculus, assembly GCA_029959095.1. NCBI lineage: Eukaryota > Metazoa > Chordata > Actinopteri > Cypriniformes > Leuciscidae > Rhinichthys > Rhinichthys osculus. The sequence continues at coordinate 59,284,432 of JARWKJ010000003.1, read as the reverse complement.
CCGCAAAGATTTCTGGACCTTGTAGTTTTCTTTGTGAGATATTTTAAAGGGATAGTTCTCCCAAAAATGAAAATTCTGTCATCAGTTGCGCACCCCACAAGTTATTCCAAACCTGTATAAATTAATTAGTTCGGCTAAACACAAAGGAAGACATTTTGAAGAATGTATTTCCCTAACTGTGCATTAAGTGCCCCACAACTGTTTGGTTACAATCTTTCTTCATATTATCTTCCTTTGTGCCCAGCAGAACAAAGAAACTCAGGTTTGAAACAACTTGGGGATGAACCAATGATGACATTATTATTTTTTTTGGTTGAACTATCCCTTTAAGTGCCTGTCCAAAATACCCACACTTGCGGTTTTTGCACTTGACCTCTTGTCTACTTTACTACATTATGTATTTCTTCCGGAGTTTGGCCAAAGTGTTAAATTAAGTGTCCAAGCCCGCAATTGGGTATTTTGGACAGGCACAAACATTTGCTCTTCCTTTGGGGAACAGGTAATCACAAACGACTGTTATTGGCCCTGTCTAAGCGGCGCTGAGAAAAGTAACAGGTAACAAATGACATTACCATTGCTCATTAAACTGAAAACATACAACCAATATTTAAAATATGAGAATTATGCTGCGTTTACACAATACATAAATAAATACATACAAATTCACATCTACTGTCCTGCAGCATTTGTGACGAAATGTAGAAACAACCTAAGCAGCGGTGAGCGAGCGAACTACATTACCCACAATGCTTTGGCACTAGGAAGCACATTTGTAAACACAATGCTAGAATGCTAAAAGGGAGTTTGCACAGGAATTAGTACATTTGCGTTAATCTGATGGAGAAATAGACCCATATATGTGTTCAGTATGATTATTGTGGTGATTAATTAAGGTCAAACTCACTTTACGTGCCCATGGGGAAAAGAAAAGACATGATTCACCCCAGATTTCTCGCTGGTAAGTCTCATTTAATGCTTTTGTAGAGGAGAGAGAATTATAATCGAGTGTTTCTTAACCCACGTGTCTTCTTGGGTATTAAAAGCACATTATTTAAATGATTAGTTTACTCAAAAATGAAAATGATCCCATCATTTAGTCATACACCTAGGATGGCTTGAAGGGGAGTAAATTATGGGATAATTTTAATTTTTGGGTGAGCTATGCCTTTAACATGCACGGAAATGTAGACCTTACCGTTAAAGTAGGACATTGAGTGTATATTCATTCATTCCAGCGTTTCTAATTGACTAAATATCATCTGAACTGTGTGTTTGGTTGATGTTTGTTCTTCAGGAAACGGGGATGATTATAACCTCCACAAGAAGAAACACAAAAAGCACAAGAAACACAAGAAGAAGCACCACCGGGATGATGGACACAGTTTCTCCTCTGAAGCTCTGGAGTCGGACTCTGGGATGCTGGTGCTCAAACCTCCTCAACTCAAACTCAAGATCAAACTTGGAGGTCAAACTCTAGGCACCAAGAGGTCAGTGGTTTTGCACACAATGATTTAGAGACTGAAACACAAGCTTTTTTTGTTTTGATCCCTATAGGTAATGGTCCCAAATTATGGCAAATTCTATTAGAATTTCGTCAGAATTGTTTTTAAAACGTTGCTCATATTTTTCATATTATATCAAAACCGCTTTTGCTGAACAACCTGTTGCACGCAATCTAATACATGCCTTCTGACCTTTTATTATAATTGTATTATTTAAAAAAAAAATCTAATTCAGACCGTGATACGTCATCTTTCATGGTTTTTTTTTTTTATATAGTAAACATAAGAATAAATTTAATAGTCTTATTAACATTTACTGAAATGAAGCAACTTCGGCTTACATGATTATCCATACATTATTTATTTATTTTTAGAAAAATCGTGTTAAAATGAGAGTATTAAATAAGATACAATATAAACTATATATTAACTCCTTTTGTGTTTCTTTAGACAACAAAATTACAATTACTTAAACTGGAAAAGATTAGATTTTTAATAAGAAAGAATACAGATATTTTTATGCAGTATGGAGACCTTTTTATTTGTTTCACTCTCCCTTATTTGTGTTATACAAACATGTTAGAACATTATTGTACATAATATCTGCGCATGCATTTTTTTTATCAGTTAATTTTGTTGCAGAATGTTTAAAAAAAAACATTGCACATATTCTCATCTCATATAGACAAAGCAAATAGAAGTGATTAAATGTGCAACAGAAAGCATGCAAAGTGCACAACCTTTGCTTTTTTAAAATTGTAACTTTAAATATTTCAAATAGATTTATTGCGCAACAGGTTGAAGGTGTTTTTAATTCACTTCGTTCAAAATCCTTGTCTTGAAAACTTCACCTCAATTTTCAAAGAGAAACATGTGCATGGAAACATTTTTTATTGCCATTTTCCTCATGCACATATGAATGTTACAACTCAGCCAAACAGATGTTTGCTTTTGGTCAGCAATAAGAGGCTGAGACTTCAAAACATGAGCTTTTCCTATTTTACATCATTATAATATCAATATATTTATCAATATACTCTCCTCATGAGAGTCATTGTCTTACTGAACTCATGGAGTGATAACAGAACAAATCTCTTACAGATGTTAATGTAACAAATTAATTAATATGCTTTTTCTTCATATTGGTTTATTCTTGCTTTAAAGCCCCCCAGGAATCAATTTTTATCACTTAAAACTCATCTTTGAGCACCAAAATGACATATTTAAACGTTTTTTTTCCTTTCTGTCTTAAAATAGCTTGAATGTAACTCGACACCCTTGCTTCATTTAGTACACAGGGTTCTATGAATATGCAAATGAGCCCCGCCTCCACTCACTCACTCAGCTCAGAGATCCACTGGTTGACGATCACACGTTGATCTGATTGGTTACAAGGTCGTGTGTGACGCCAGAAACACCAGCGATTTCAAACCGTGTGTTTGAGACTGTCTTTGGTTCACTGCAGTTTTAAGCAGAAAATACTCAGCAATGCTGTCGACTTATGAATTTACACATGGTGTGTCTTAAAGCATATTAAAAACACCACATATAGACATATAATAAACAAGATTAAAAGCTTGCTTTTTACCACAGGGGGACTAAACAGTTTACCCCAAAATATGACACAGAAATTATAGACAAAAAGCTTCTTTTGTGTTTCACAAAAAATAGTTTGGAACATAATATTTGTAAAGAATGGTTGTAGACTAAAGATCTGGGCTGGTAACCGAAAGTTTGCAGGTTCAAACCCTGTAAGATGTGATCCATAAAGTGTGATGTTGTCTCTCTCTCTGTAATAAGTGAGTTTTGTCTTTCTGCAGTGTGCCCACGTTCACCGTGATCCCGGACTCTCTGCGCTCGGTGCCGTCTCTGAACGTAGAGACTGATGATGATGGCGATGATGATGATGACGAAGAGGACGACTCTGATGATGACGTGCCGTCAGAGGGGGTTCCTATAGAGCAGTACAGAGCCTGGCTGGGTGAGCGGGACATCTGAATAGGCAAAACCCAGAGCCGAATATAGGGAAACCAAAGGAGTAGTTCACTTTGAAATGAAAATTAGCCCATGATTTACTCGCCCTCAAGCCATCCTAGCTGTATATATGACTTTTTTTATTTCAGACGAATACAATCGGAGTTATATTAATAAACACTCTGACGCTTCTGAGCTTTATAATGGCAGTGCACTCATAATAGTGAATCCATCCATTATAAACAAACTCCACACGACTCCTGTGGGTTATCATATACAGCTAGGATGGCTTGAGGGCGAGTAAATCAAGGGGTAATTTTCATTTTAAAGTGAACTACTCTTTTAACGTGTGTGTGTGTGTGTGTGTGTGTGTAATACCCAGATGAGGACAGTAACCTGGACCCGTGTCCCCTGCCCGACATGGACACGGACTCGCTGCTGGGACGCCCGATGGACGAGGAGGAGCGATGGCTGGACGCGCTGGAGAAAGGAGAGCTGGATGATAATGGAGAGCTGAAGAAAGAGATCGATGAGTCTCTGCTCACGGCCAGACAGGTGCCGTAGAAAACACACATCTGACCAGCGGGACAGGGAATCAACTATTATACAACCTCAATACAGGGTTCCTACACAGACCATCTGATAAAAAAACATAAAAAAAAAAAAACATTCTATGGAGGGTTTGCATTGACGTCACTTTCCCGCGGGAACACACTCCCTCAGCCGGACTGAAACACGAGTAAAACAAGCGATTATCAGTTTAAACTAAAGATTCGGACTCGATATAGTGTACCTTACAACTGACCACAGATCCAGTGATCGTGGATATTGACATGCAGCAGGAATCGTGTTTCCTGACATTTATATGAGCCTGATTTCGACGCCGGGGAAATGCATAGAGCAAATTTGCCTGTGAATGCTTTATATAAATACAATATAGGTCTAAAACCATGTGATCACTTAAGTCAATGTTATAAAGATCATCATTTCGCCCAGCCCTAAAACTTGAATAGTTTTCTGTCAGTGTTTATTTAAAAACGTCCGATTATGTAGAATTTACGATGGTTAATTTTTAATTGATGAGTTGTCAATACAATATATAACAATACAATATATAGGGTATGATTTTACCCCTAAATTCAGCATATTGACATAAAATTATAACTGCAAATCCACCTTTCGCTGCCTGGATCCAGATTCGCAGCGATAATTTGCGTCTCTGTTCTGTAGCTTTCGGCAGACTGTAAAAAAATACCTCAGATTTCTTGTCAAATCTATTAGTACTGTCAATCACAAAGCTCTTTCCCGTTCTAGATGTGTTTTTCACGGCTCAGTCTTTTTGCCACTTAAACCGCAGTCACTCCGGCCGACGGTGACGTCACGTGCATACGCTGACGCTCTATTTATGCTTTATGAATATTGTAGCTAGGTACAGTAGCTCATACAAATCAAACCCAGACATGTTCAGTGCGCAGCGTTTTATTAAAACGGCAGTGCTATAATACTGGATTTTGCTTAATACTTTTTCACTCTTACAAGCTTTATAATGGCAGTGAAAGGACGTTTCTGTTTTCAAGTGCATAAAAGTGCATCTATCCACGATAAAAGTGCATCTATCCACGATAAAAGTGCATCTATCCATGATAAAAGTGCATCTATCCATGATAAAAGTGCATCTATCCATCATAAAAGTGCATCTATCCATCATAAAAGTGCATCTATCCATGATAAAAGTGCATCTATCCATGATAAAAGTGCATCTATCCACGATAAAAGTGCATCTATCCATCATAAAAGTGCATCTATCCATGATAAAAGTGCATCTATCCATGATAAAGCATGAGCAGAAGAGACTTCGTTCTTTATAAAATAAATAATAATTTGTACCAACCGTAAACTTACTAATAGTGTAAGTCTTATACAAAATATGATTTGATTACAAGTTGTAAATGAATAGTTGTTGAATGAACTTTACTGGTAACTTGAGGTATTTGAGTGATCTTTAGCTTGACCGAGTTTCTCCTCCGTCTGAACAGAAAGCCCTCTTACACAAGCAGCAGATCCAGCCATTACTGGAGCTTCCCATGGGATACAAAGAGAAGGAGCTGACGGCCGAGATGATGCAGAAACGTGAGGAACGCGCTCGCAAAAGACGTCTTCAGGCGGCCAAGAAAGCAGAGGAGAACAAGAACCAGACCATCGAGAGACTGACCAAGACCAGCAAGGCCAAGATCAAGAGCATGAGGGAGCGCAAGTCCAAGCAGGCCCAGGTGCCCATGGTGAGGTACAGCAGTAACGCTCAGGGCGCCGGCGTCTCCTATCCCGCCGGGATCCCCGTCCCGACTCCTTCAGCGCCACCAGCGCCGCCTCCTGTCCCGGCGAGCTGCGGGGTGTCGGGATGCTCCAACCTGAGGAGGTACTCGTGTTCGCAGACCGGGACGCCCCTGTGCAGCCTGGAGTGCTACCGGAAAAACCTCGTCCTGCTGGAGGGAGTCGCTTAAACCAGCGCTCGTGCTTCAACACGCCAGGTCCACACAATTATGTTGAACTATTGTTTGAATAAAATCATGCTGAAGTTGTATTTATGTTGTGCATTCAAACCCAAATTCAAGAAACCGTAACACTTTACAGTCAATTTGTTAACGTTAGTTACAATGAACAACTTTTTACTGCAATTGTTAATGTTAATTTATAAATATTCTTTTGTTTATTGTAATTGGTTCTTTCATAATACATGCTTGGCATATGTAGAAATTAACATTAATACATTTTAAGTAGTTTTCATTGTTAATTTCGAATGCAAATTTAAAGTGTTACCCAAATTTCTTCAGTTTTTTATTTTTATTTAATCCAATGTGATTATAACTCGGAATACTAAACTCAAAATTACAAACGATTTTCAGAGAAATTCATAAATCATGAGAATGAATTCTTTCATAATTCTTTGAATTTAGCTCAACCAGATAACAGCAAGCAAACATGTTTTAATGTAAATCCTTCTGTAGTTGTGTTTGTTGTGCATTCAAACCCACATAAAGCGTAATTCGTAAAACAGTCAGTTTGTTAACGTTAGTTACATTGAACAACTTTTTACTGCAATTATTAATGTATTAAATATTCTATTGTTATTGGTTCTTTCATAATACACTAACTTAAACTGTTTAAAATGTATTGGCATATGTAGAAATTAACATAAAAAGTAGTTTTCATTGTTCATTTCTAATGCAAATTTAAAAGTGTTACCCAAATTTCTTCTGTTTTTTAAATTTTTATTTAATTCAATACGACTATAACTCAGAATACTTAAAGCTGCAGTCCGTAACTTTTTTGGGTTAAAAATGATCAAAAATATATTTTTTTAGCAAATACATAACCAGCCAGTGTTCAAAACTCTCTGCTTGCCGTAGCTCGATTCAAAGCGGTAAGCTTGTAATAATGTTTTTAACTCCAGTGGTACTAGTGGATTTCCGCGGGAGATTCGAGCATGTCTTTGCGTCATAACGTCACATCTGTACACATAAAGAAGAGTCTCGTAGTAGGCTATGAGTGTGAGGATGCTGGAGGTGGAGATTTATAGCCTTTTCTCACAGCACTTGATATAATTAAACTTATTAATTTGATGGCGGATCCAGAAAGGTTCAAACGACGATCACCAGTGACAACTAGAGACTCACCCGCTGTAAAATGCAAAAGACTTTGGACTGAGAGTTTGGAAAAAGAGACTGCAACCGGCCCATGCGAAAACAATGATAATATCTGAAGGGCATTACATGTAGTCACGCAATGCTGACGTTGAACATTAACAATTTGAGAACAAAGTATAATTTGCGTGGTTTGACGTGATATGATAATCGATCGTTAGATTTAACCAGCGCGATTTACTGCAATGCTTTTTTCCCCTGAGTTGGTCAGAACAAAAGTGGATGTTACTTGTTCAGAGGACATTTTCCGGTGAAAATGCTTATGTTGGTCATACTTCCAAAAGTATAACCTGTGATTGCGAATGCCAGGATTCACAACGACTGACAGACACACACACTCTCCTCAAACACTGTGTTCATCCGCGCTGTGCCGTGTCGAGGGTGCCGAGGCACAACTCACGTAAAGTTGATCATTTCGCGAATAACTGCAATTGCAGATTTCGAACAGAGATGGCGACAAAGAGGAAAAACTACGGACTGCAGCTTTAACTAACAATTACAAACGATTTTTAGAGAAATTCATAAATAATGAGAATGAATTTCTGTGAAAATAGTTGATAAAGCTACTTTGAATTGAGCTCAACCACATAACAGCAAGCAAACATGTTTTAATGTAAATCCTTCTGTAAAAACATTGTGGAAATTGTTGCATTGAATAAAAATAATGGTTAATAACACATTCGTTCTGAATGAAACTCGCTATGTAACGTGTGAAGCGATTGTTGAAACAGTCTGGATTATTTTTGTAAAAAAACCCCACTGAAATAAAGAACACCTGAAGTTAAATCTGCTTTCATTTATTTGATAAATGATGCACATTTGTTGGATGAACGACGTATTACAAAGTTTTAACTTATGTAGTTCCACACCTTAAATAAAAAATACAAAAACATTTCATATCAAAAGTTCAGGTAAGGCTGTGGTCATAAACACTTGAAAAGTCATGTGAAAGATGGCGTTTCTAGTGTTCGTGAGCCTGTAGCTTGTGACATCCAGCTTAGTTTGAGGTATTAAAGTTGTGCTTTTTAACCATTTCGGATGCGTTTCATCATTCATTGCTACAGACGTTGCTTGTATTTAACTGTCATTGAGCACAAAGTCCACAACAACACATGATTATCGTCACAGGGATAGTTCTGTCCTAAGCATCTTCTGTCCTCGTTCACACACATACCTCACAATAATCTCTTCGTGCTTTATGATGGTGTGCCGCTGACGCTACACGGCCAAGCCGAAAGACAGCCGGAAGGCCATTTCCACAGGAGCTTCTGCCACAGAGTCATGGAAGCACACGTAAAACTCCTGAGGGACGGGTTCCAGAAGCATTCGCCTGCAACGAGAGAGTCAACCAGAGCTGGAAACAGACTCACGCTGATGTGTGTTGCTCAATCAAAGTCCAGAGGATTCTGGGAAGATGTTTAGGGGTGTTCAAGTTCAAATGAAAGCAAATTCAAAATATTAATAAGTACTATATCAGTAATGGGCCACATGCTCGTTTATCATAACAACGAATGGGGGAAAAAACGATTTATTTAGGAATAAATATACTGATGCAACCTCTAATAGAAGTCATTTGCAGTTTGCAATCATCAAGCTCAAAACCTCTCTAATATCCCGTGAGGAAAACACTGAGGAGGATTTTATAACTGTAATTTTTTTTTATTATTATCAATGCATTTAAAAATAAATACACATACACTGTACTAAATAGACTTACTTAAAATTGTAATTAATTATTAAAAAACTAAGTGAAATTTAAAGAATAGACTTACTTAAAATTGTAATTAATTATTAAAAAACTAAGTGAAATTTAAAGAATAGACTTACTTAAATTGTAATTAATTATTAAAAAAATAAAATAAACAAACTGATTTTTTTTTCATTTTAAAAGGAAAATATTTAGATTTTTAAATATACAACGGACAAATACTCAAAATTCGAATTAATTATTAAAATGTTGTTAAATTAAAAGTTTTTTTGGACATTTTAAACAAACAAAAATTAAAAAATTTCATTATATATAGAATTAAATACACTACCGTTCAAACGTTTGTCTCATAAGTCAATTTTTTTTTATCAAAAATCAGTAAAAACAGTAATGTTGTAAAATATTGTTACAATTTTTATCAAATAGTAAAACTACACGACTTTACTTATGAGTTGAATGCACGTCAACTTCAACACAAAGTCGTAATTACAAATGGGAAATGATTTGATTTACAGCACCTTAACAAACTGAATAAAAATCTTTATTCATCACTTTGTAGATTTAGAGTAAAAAGTTTGAGTTTTATGTAGGTTCATTGTCGGCACGCTCTGACCAAAGTGAATTGATCTTTTCGACTTCCCAACTTGTAAATACGAATTTCCCAGGAGCACTCGAATACATTACACCTCTAATCTCAACCCATGGAATATGTTGAGTTGTCATTAGAGGTCAGAGGTCACGTACCCTATAACCCAGTAGGTCATGGTGGGCGCGGGTTTCTTCTGATCGGTCCAGTTCTCAGGTTTGCACTGGAACAGAACTCCATGTTCTTTGACTGGACCCAAACCTCGAGTGCTCTGGGAACGCTCGGTCCCTCTGCGATCCTAAAACACATCCACACTCGTGTGAGACCATCAAACCCCTCCATATTACCATTTCATTAATTTTTTTATTTCGAACAACAAAAAGATACAAATAAATTAAAAAGTAAAAATACAATAAGTATGTTGCAACATACCAAAAGAAAAAAAAGAATATCTATAAAGTATAATAACAATAATTTCAATATGTTCGAAAAGGAGCGGGATGAAGCAGAAGCTTATTATTTTTCCCACCCCTTATATAACTCTAAACATAGAGCAGAGCAAATATATACTATCACTATAACATAGAAATGACCACTGCGGTAGCTTATCGATTCATACGTTTAAGATTATTTAACAGACAATACAGAGGAATGCATAACAACTATAACAAATTATTTGTTTCGGTAAATAAATTAAAATACATTTTATCTATACATTTGATCTATACTGTATATTAGATAAGAAAAACTTAACTGACAATGATACATAGTAATAAATACAAAATTATTAAAACTAAAATTAAAATGAAAAATTAAATTATAAAAATGAAAGCAAATTCAAAATATTAATGAAACTATACTACTATATAAATAATACTACGTGCTTGTTTATAAAAAAAGAGAAGGTTCTTTAAAAATGGTCTTAAAGTATTAACAAACTGCAATTTATTTAACTGTACACATAAATATAGACTTTTAAAATTGCAATTAGTTATGAAAAAAATATTTAAATTTAAGAATAAAATAAATTAATGCAACTTTTACAACTATATATTTTTAAATTATATATAGAATTAAATATGCTACCATTGAAAAGTTTAGGCTCGGTAAGATTATTAATGTTTTTGAAAGTCTGAAATAAGAATTTATTCCTGTGATCAAAGCTGTATTTTCAGCATCATCCCTCCAGTCTTCAGAGTCACATGATCCTTCAGAAATCACTCTAATATGACGATCTGATGCTCAAGAAACATTTATGACAATTATAAATGTTGAAAACAGTTGGGCTGCTAAATGTTTGTGGAAACCATGATGCATTTACCCGTGAGGGCAGGCTCAGCGTGAAGGCCTGTCGTATGGACAGACAGCAGTGGTAGAAGTTGTGGATGAGCTGTGGGTGGATGGAGCCGCTCAGATGATGGACTTCTCTGTGTGTGGGAGCGATGAAGATGCCCTGCACCGTCTCCATCAGCACATAATGAAACAGTGTGTTCTCAGCGCCCGCGGTCAGTCTGTCAACACACACACACGGACGTCAAACCTGCATTTTAGTCTGGGACTAGCTTAAGCCTTGTCTGTGGAACCGGGGGTTTATATGTGTGAGAGTCATGAGATCTAGATGGGGTTTCACTCACTTGAGAACATTGTGCATCTCCTCAGTCTCCCTGTCGGTTAGACTCTTCTTCAGCGAGCCCAGGTAGAACGGGTTCGGGTGCTTCAACCGGGGAACCTGGAAAATCAGAAAAAATCAACTAATGGATAACAAAATATTATTGAAGTATTTTTGCTATTAAAAGGCATTTAAATCTGGAGTGTAAAAGAAAAAGTTAAATAAAATGATAATAGTTTGTGCTTGACTATACAAAATACTATAATGTAAAATAAAAAGCCTAAACTTCAACACTAAACTGAAAACTAAACTAAACTAAACTATAAACTAAACTAAAAACTAAACTAAACTAAAATCTAAACTAAAAACTAAACTAAACTAAACTAAAAACTAAACTAAACTGAAAACTAAACTAAACTAAAATAAACTAAACTAAACTAAACTAAACTAAAAACTAAACTAAACTCTAAACTAAAAACTAAACTAAACTAAAAACTAAACTAAACTAAACTAAAAACTAAACTAAACTAAACTAAACTAAAATCTAAACTAAACTAAAATCTAAACTAAGCTAAAAACTAAACTAAACTTAACTAAAAACTAAACTAAACTAAACTAAAAACTAAACTAAACTAAACTAAAAACTAAACTAAACTAAAAACTAAACTAAACTAAACTAAACTAAACTAAACTAAAATCTAAACTAAACTAAACTAAAAACTAAACTAAACTAAACTAAACTAAAAACTAAACTAAAAACTAAACTAAACTAAAAACGTCTCGGTTACGGATGTAACCCTCGTTCCCTGAGTAGGGAACGGAGACGTTCCGTCGGATGACGACGAATGGGGTTTCGCTTAGAAAGCCAATCGACTTCGAGTACTTCAAAACGAGCCAATGGCAAAGAAATGCCATGGGTCTGCGGAATTTGCATAGCGTAGCACCGCCCCACCTCGTGGGTATAAAAGGAGCACGCTGACAGCAAACCGGCATGTTTTCTTCGCTGAGGAGCCAAGACTGAGCTCAGGCGATCCCCGCGGTACAGCGGAAGTGGCAGACAGACGGAACGTCTCCGTTCCCTACTCAGGGAACGAGGGTTACATCCGTAACCGAGACGTTCCCTTTCGTTGTCACTCCGAGTTCCGTCGGATGACGACGAATGGGGATACCAGTCTAATCACGCCACCTTCCCAGCTGTCTTCCAGTGCCCTGCGTAAATCTGAGATCCCTGTCGTGAGACTAACACGGACGAAGGACTCCTATTTAACACAGGAATACCAAGGTACACTGGGGAGCATATCCCAGGTCTTAGGGAAGTATGCAATTACTGCCAACCCAGAGGGGGGGGACTTAAAAATACACATATGACCCGAGGGATGCATATGGGGAATCACTGGGGTGTCCAGCCGCAGGTGGAATATTTCAACCCCAGGGGTGGCAAGTTGGCTTGCCAAGGGAAAGACACATGCTCAGAGAGGCTTACAGTGGGAATACACATGTGGGGGTAGCTCAGGGAGGTACCATGCACACGGGAGGCACCTAGCCGACGCGCAGGCAAGAGACACTGGCGCCGACGTCAGGAGTGCTGGAGGAACTCAGGGCTTTCGGAGAAGCTCACCTGAGGAGAATATCGCACGTATCCAGTCCGTAGAGTGGAATGGCGAGCAAGCGAAGACACCTGAGCGGGTCCGGTACTAGCTGGTTGAAGCGAGTACATGAGAGGACACAGGCTCCACTCGGAGATTGTAGAATCTGGCGAATGTGTTAGGTGTCGCCCAGCCTGCAGCTCTGCAGATGTCTGTTAGCGAGGCGCCATGCGCTAGAGCCCAAGAGGATGCCACACTCCGGGTGGAGTGGGCAGTCACACCAAGGGGGCACGGTCGACCTTGCTGCTGGTATGCCAAAGCAATGGCGTCCACTATCCAGTGAGACAACCTTTGCTTGGAGAGAGCCTTTCCCTTCAGCTTCCCACCATAACAGACAAAGAGCTGGTCTGAGGTCCTGAAACACTGCGTTCTGTCTACATAGATGCGAAGAGCACGTACTGGACAGAGCAGTGCCAAGGCTGGGTCTGCCTCCTCCGGGGGCAGCGCTTGCAGGTTCACCACCTGGTCCCGGAAGGGAGTGGTAGGAACCTTGGGCACATATCCAGGCCGGGGTCTCAGGATCACGTGAGAGTACGCCGGCCCGAATTCCAGGCACGCTTCGTCAACGGAGAATGCGTGCAGGTCCCCTACCCTCTTGATGGAGGCCAATGCAGTCAGGAGCGCCGTCTTCATTGATAGGAAGTTAAGCTCGACTGACTGTAAAGGCTCAAAGGGAGCACTACGCAGGGCAGTTAAGACCACTGCGAGGTCCCAAGAGGGTACGAGAGGAGGGCGAGGAGGATTCAGTCTCCTCGCTCCTCTCAGGAACCTGACGATCAGGTCATGCTTCCCCACCGACTTACCTTCTATAAGATCATGCTGTGCGGCAATAGCGGCGACATAGACCTTGAGGGTGGAGGGAGACAGCCTTCGCTCCAACCCCTCTTGAAGGAAGGAAAGCACGACGTTGATCGAACATCTCCGGGGGTCTTCTCGGTGAGAAGAGCACCAGTTGACGAAGAGGTTCCACTTCAACGCGTAGAGGTGTCTCGTGGACGACGCTCTAGCGGAAGTGATGGTAGCCGCCACCGCTGGTGGCAGGGTACTCAAACCTGCCTCGTCCCGTCCAGGAGCCACACGTGGAGGTTCCAAAGATCGGGACGAGGGTGCCATAGGGTGCCCCGTCCCTGAGAAAGTAGGTCCTTCCTCAGAGGTATGGGCCAAGGAGGTGCTGTCGCGAGGAGTACAAGTTCGGAGAACCAGGTCCGGGTGGGCCAGTACGGCGCGACCAGAGTGACCTGCTCCTCGTCCTCCCTGACCTTGCGCAGGAGTTGCGCAAGAAGGCTCACTGGGGGAAACGCATATTTGCGGCCCCGCGGCCAGCTGTGCGCCAGAGCATCCGTGCCGAGCGTGCCCTCGGTCAGGGAATAATACTGGGCGCAATGGGTCGAGTCGTGAGAGGCAAACAGATCTATCTGTGCGTCCCCGAACTGGTCCCAAATCAGCTGAACCGTCTGGGGATGGAGTCGCCAATCTCCGGGGAGGGGCTGAAGCCGCGACAGCTCGTCGGCTGCGCAGTTCAGGGCTCCAGGGATGAAAATGGCTCGAAGCGACCTCAGATGCTTCTGACTCCATAAGAGGAGGTGGCGGGCGAGATGCGACATACGGCGGGAGCGCAGACCACCTTGACGGTTGATGTACGCTACAGTCGCGGTATTGTCTGATCGGACTAGTACATGCTGGCCCGAGAGCACGGCTCGGAAGCGGCGCAGGGCGAGCTGTACAGCCAGCAACTCGAGGCAATTGATGTGCCATAAGCGGTGGGGTCCTGTCCAGGAGCCCGCGGCAGCACGTCCATTGCACATGGCACCCCAGCCCGTGGCAGAGGCATCTGTTGATACAACAACATGCCGGGAAGCTCGTTCCAGAGGCACTCCTGCCCGTAGAAAGCTGAGGTTCCTCCACGGGGTGAAGGTCTGACGGCAGGTCGGAGTAACTGGTACTCGGAGCGTGCCGTGTTGCCATGCCCACCTCGGGACTCGGTCGCGAAGCCAAAGCTGAAGCGGTCTCATATGAAGCAATCCGAGCGGCGTTGCCGCGGCTGCAGATGCCATATGCCCCAGGAGCCTCTGAAAAAGTTTCAGTGGAACCGCACTCTTGCCCTCGAACTGTCTCAGGCAAGTCAGCAGTGACTGCGCGCGCTCGCTCGTAAGCTGCGCGGACATGGCGACCGAGTCGATCTCCATACCGAGAAAAGAGATCCTCTGCACGGGGCAAAGTTTGCTCTTCTCCCAGTTGACCCGAAGGCCCAGACGGGCTACATGGCGGAGCACCAAGTCCCTGTGTTCGCAAAGCTGATCTCGAGAGTGAGCTAGAATTAGCCAGTCGTCGAGGTAATTCAGAATGCGAACCCCGTGTTCCCGGAGGGGAACAAGGGCTGCCTCGACGACCTTCGTGAAGACGCGAGGAGACAGGGCTAGCCCGAATGGGAGAACTGCGTACTGATATGCCTGCCCCTCGAAAGCAAACCGCAGGAACGGTCTGTGTCGAGGGAGGATGGAGACATGAAAGTAGGCGTCCTTCAGGTCGATCGCTGCAAACCAATCCTGGTGCCGCACACATTCGAAAACGCGTTTGGCGGTGAGCATCTTGAACGGCAGCCTGTGAAGGGAGCGGTTCAATACGCGCAGGTCCAGGATTGGCCGTAACCCACCGGTTTTCTTCGGGACAATGAAGTACGGGCTGTAGAAGCCGGTCCTCATTTCGGCTGGAGGGACAGTCTCGATCGCACCCTTCGCCAGCAGGGTAGCAACCTCCGCTCTCATGATAGGGGCATTGCCACCGACCATAGTGGAGCGGACTCCCCTGAAGCGGGGAGGAGACCGCGCGAACTGAATCGCGTAGCCGAGCCTGATCGTTCGTGCGACCCAGCGGGACAGGTTGGGAAGCTCTAACCAAGCTCCCAAGGACTGAACCAGCGGGGTCATGCGAACCACAGACTTCCCGTCGGTGGGGCAGCGAGGCGGTATGACTGACCCAGACGTGGACGGCATAGCGGCCCGGTGTGGGGGTACAGTCATAGACCGCGTCCTGACAGAGCAGACCAGGGAAGGACGAACGTTCCACGGGGGTCTGCTCTGCCAGGGGTCTGGCGACAGAGGGGGATGAGAGTGGTACGGTCCGGGGACGGCGCGCACTGTCATCCGACTCTGGGACAGAGGAGGACGAGGGGTGCACGGCCCGGGGGCGGCGCACCGTGTCGTCCGAGAACTCTGTGTGCTCAGGGATGAATGTGTTGTTTCTTTCTTTAACCACATTAGGGTGCTGCCCACCCGTGGGTGAGCAGCGGGGAGTGGAGAACAAAAGATTCTCCCCCGGCCCTCCACCGGGGGAAGGAGTGGTCCTGCTACCAGCTCCTGAGAAACACACATCATCCCTGAGCAGCCCGTCTCAGGAGCGCCGCTTGGCCCGGCGTTTAGCGGGGGGCGGGGCTGGAGAGGGCTGGGGCGCCTTCCTGCGACTTCCTCCGCGACCGGGCCCGGGTGGAGGCTGCTGCTTGGGCCGGGCGGGAGGGGCGGGAGTCGCAGGAGGGCGCCCTCGGCGGCGAACAGACTGAGTATTCTGCCCGGTCGGCTGGGTGGAGGCAGCAGCGGGCCGTCGGGGCAGAATGTGCTTGATAGCCTCAGTCTGTTTCTGGGCAGTCGAGAACTGTTGGGCAAAGTCCTCGACTGCACCGCCGAAAAGGCCATCTTGCGATATGGGGGTGTCGAGCAGCCGGGACCGCTCGGCATCCTTCATATCGGCAAGATTAAGCCAAAGATGTCTCTCCTGGACCACGGCTGTGGACATCACCAAACCCAGGGAGCGTGCGGTCACCTTCGTCGCTCGGAGAGCAAGGTCGGTGGCGGCGCGCAGCTCATTGAAGAGCCCTGGGTCCGTCCTACCCTCGTGCATGTCCCTGAGCATCTGGGCCTGGTAGACCTGCAGAATGGCCATGGCATGCAAAGAGGTCGCCGCCTGTCCCGCAGCTCTGTAGGACTTCGCCACTAACGTAGACGAGTACCTACAGGCTTTGGATGGGTGCTTTGGCTCACCACGAGACGAAGCGCTCTGAGGACACAGTTGCATCGCAACAGAGCGTTCGACCGGGGGAAGCCCAGTGTACCCACGGGCAGCGGCCTCATCGAGGGGAGGAAAGGCGGATGAGATCATCGAGCGGTCACGGGAAGACATGGGAGTCTTCCAGGACTTCGAGATCTCATCATGCACGTCCGGGAAGAAAGGTATCGGAGCCTGACGCGGACGGGGGTCCGCAGCCTGACCCAGATACCAGTCATCCAGCCGCGAGCGCTCGGGGCAGGGCGGAGGGTTCCACTCTAACCCGATGCTCGCGGCGGCTCGAGACAGCATGGCCGTCATCTCTGGATCTGACTCTGGCACAACTGTAGTCACGCCCGAAGGCGGCAGCCGTGATGAGTCTTCACTTCCAGAAGACTCCGACCCACCTTGTGATGCTGCGATCGACATGGCATCTTCCTCTGGAGCGCCAAAGGAAACCCGCGGGACACCCGAAGATGATCTCGCCGGAATCCCCTGAGCACTCACGGGTTGCAGCATTGGAGAGGGTGCGGCTGGACACGGACTGATAGTCGGCGCTTGGGACCAGACCGTCACCCTCAGATCACCCTGGCCACCAGCCGAAGTACTAGCTCTATTTCTAGAGTCAGTAGATCGGGGTGTGGATGAGGGGACCCTCACTCTTGCGAGATCACCGAGTCTTGATCGTAATACTGCGATGGTCATGTCCCCACAGAGAGGACATGAGTCATCCACGAGTGCTGCTCTAGCGTGATCCATGCCCAAACACACTATGCACCACTCGTGCCCATCAGAGTCGTCAACCAGCCTACCGCAACCAGAAGTGCACGGGCGAGGCATCTTTAAAAAGACGTGCCGCGTGCAAGCTCTTTTGTGAGAATAGAAACCTGATTGTGTTGAAGCGCTCGGGGAGAAACACACTCGCCGTCAAACCACAGACAGATAAGCAGGAAGTGCGTCCTCGCCGAAGATCGCCGTCACACCAACACCAGAGAATCTTGCTCGTTGAAGAACTGACAATTTCAGGAATGGCTTGTGGAACGAAGGATCACCTTGGCTCCGAAGCGAAAACATGCCGGTTTGCTGTCAGCGTGCTCCTTTTATACCCACGAGGTGGGGCGGTGCTACGCTATGCAAATTCCGCAGACCCATGGCATTTCTTTGCCATTGGCTCGTTTTGAAGTACTCGAAGTCGATTGGCTTTCTAAGCGAAACCCCATTCGTCGTCATCCGACGGAACTCGGAGTGACAACGAAAGGGAACTAAACTAAACTAAACTAAAAACTAAACTAAACTAAAAACTAAACTAAAAACTAAACTAAACTAAAAACTAAACTAAACTAAACTAAACTAAAAGCTAAACTAAACTAAACTAAAAACTAAACTAAACACTAAACTAAATACTAAACTAAAAACTAAACTAAACTAAACTAAAAACTAAACTAAACTAAACTAAAAACTGAACTAAAAACTAAACTAAACTAAACTAAAAACTAAACTAAACTAAACTAAAAACTAAACTCTAAACTAAAAACTAAACTGAAAACTAAACTAAACTAAACTAAAAACTAAACTAAACTAAAAACTAAACTCTAAACTAAAAACTAAACTAAAAACTAAACTAAACTAAACTAAACTAAACTAAAAACTAAACTAAACTAAAAACTAAACTAAACTAAACTAAAATCTAAACTAAACTAAACTAAAAACTAAACTAAGCTAAAAACTAAACTAAACTAAACTAAACTAAACTAAACTAAACTAAAAACTAAACTAAATTAAAAACTAAACTAAACTAAAATCTAAACTAAACTAAACTAAAAACTAAACTAAACTAAAAACTAAACTAAACTAAAAACTAAACTAAAAACTAAACTAAACTAAACTAAACTAAACTAAACTAAACTAAACTAAAAACTAAACTAAACTAAACACTAAACTAAACACTAAACTAAAAACTAAACTAAAAACTAAACTAAACTAAACTAAAAACTAAACTAAAAACTAAACTAAACTAAACTAAACTAAAAACTAAACTATAAACTAAACTAAAAACTAAACTAAACTAAAAACTAAACTAAACTAAACACTAAACTTAACACTAAACTAAACTAAACACTAAACTAAACACTAAACTAAACACTAAACTAAACTAAACACTAAACTAAACTAAAAACTAAACTAAACTAAACACTAAACTAAAAACTAAACTAAACTAAACTAAACTAAACTAAACTAAACTAAAAACTAAACTAAACTAAAAACTAAACTAAAGACTAAACTAAACTAAACACTAAACTAAACTAATATCTAAACTAAACTAAACACTAAACTAAACAAAAAACTAAACTAAACTAAACACTAAACTAAACTAAAAACTAAACTAAACACTAAACTAAACTAAACTAAAAACTAAACTAAACTAAACTAAACACTAAACTAAACTAAAAACTAAACTAAACTAAACTAAACACTAAACTAAACTAAACTAAACTAAACTAAACTAAACACTAAACTAAACTAAAAACTAAACTAAACACTAAACTAAACTAAACTAAACTAAAAACGTTTTTTTATAGCAATACATGTTGGGTTGATTTATATCTGACTTCTTGTATAAATGTTCTCTCTCTGTCTTTCTCTTAATCTTGAGGACTGACTCTATAGATGTGATGAAAGCTAGTTTCCATGCATTTGGTTAAGCTTGTCTCTCTCGATGAGAGTTTATAAGCCTGAAAGCTTCGTCCAGGACGTCTGTAAAATATGTGGCGTCAGCACAACTTTATAACGGTAGTTCCTGATGCTGCTATATGAGACGAGGTTTTGGCAGATACTCAAAAGATGTTCTCAATAACAGACGGGCCTGACCATAATTCATAAGCAGTGCTGATATACACACTGACGCCTCATCGTTGGCAAAATCACTAATAATAATATTAGTTAGATGTCACTTCTGTTTTTCTGCAAGTTGTCACGGGAAAAAACAATGTTTAATGTCACTTTCTATAAAAACTGAGCCAACGTTCTGAACTGAAGTTCAAACTTCAGTAGAGAGTGTTTAAAAATGTGTGTGTATATATATATATATATATATTAAGGATGATAATAATAATTATAATTTTTATATCATTTTTGAGAACCTGACTATAAAAACAAGTCTCACCATTAAAGCACACATTATAATGACGTTCTCATTATAAATTTATGTAGCCTATATGTCAGACTTGCGCTGCACATGTTGCACTGAACTGTATTTTCCTTTTTTGAAGTGATTTCAATCATATTTCAAGTCATTTAAATCCATCATGGTGAACATTTTATGGAAACTTTCCTTTAGACATAATGATTTTTATACTGTACAAACTGTATCCCCATACCCTTAACTCAACCCCCTCACAGAAAACTTCCTGCATTTTAATTCATTGATTTATAAGCCTATTTCCTCGATTATTTATTGACTTTAATATATCGGCCAAATTTTCTTGTCGGGCCGATACCAATAACATTAAAAATGAACATATATCGGCCGATACAGATATGGTGCATCCCTAATTATATATATACAGTATATATATATAAAGTGGGCTTTATTTTATTTATGCAAATATAATGTATTATTTTATTTATTATTATGTTTTGATAAATAATATATATATACATACAGTATATATACACACACACACCCATATTATATATATATAAAAAACATTGCTTGAACATGTTTGTGACAGTTTTTGTGAACTGGACCTCTGTAAAGTGTAACATTAGTAAAACAGCACATAAACTGTAATGTAAGACGAACACCTTGAAAAATCCTGCACTTCCCAAGCTGCCGTCGGATCCTCCCGAGCCGAAAGAGTCTCTGCGTGCGTCCGGTGTGGCGTGAGGACTCAGCCCTGAGGTGAAGGACGAGTCCGGGTGACCCTCGCTGCCGCTGTCAGACACACTCCTCTGAGGACTCGGCCTTCGCCCTCTTACACTCAAGGACCCCGATCCCGCCTCCCCGAACAGACTTCGCCCGATCCCGCCTGGAGACGGGGGTTTGATCGCTGCCGTCAGACGGTTGAGGATCGGCGAGCTGCCGATGCCGTCCTGTCGGTCCCGCCCACCGGCAGGAAGGAACCAATCAGAGCAGGAGAGGCAGGGAGTGGGCGGGGCCGAGAGACGCTCCTCGATCGAGGCGTCCAGACTCTCCAGCTGAAGAAGTGTGGCTTTGACCTGGTCCACGTAAACGCAGTCGGGACCTGGAGATCCCAGAGCGGGACACGCACAGCCACCGGCCTCCAGCAACACACACTGCATGAAGTGCCTCTGGAAACACACGCCAGGAAAAACTGCTTTTATACATCGGGTATGCATTACATTTTCAGTCATTCGGTTTTCAATTACTGCGCTTAAACTATTGTTAACGAATGAACACTAGCGTCCAGTGAGATTTTTTAAAGAAATTAAAGCCCCCCTGTAGTCAATCATTTTTATCACTTAAAACTCATCTTTGAGCACCAAAATGACATATTTAAACGTTTTTTTCCTTTGTGTCTTAAAATAGCTTGCATGTAACTCGACACCCTTGCCTCATTTAGTATACGTGGTTCTATGAATATGCAAATGAGCCCCGCCTCCACTCACTCACTCAGCTCAGAGATCCACTGGTTGGCGATCACACGTTGATCTGATTGGTTACAAGGTCGTGTGTGACGTCAGAAACACCAGCGATTTCACACTGTGTTTTTGAGACTGTCTTTGGTTCACTGCATTTTTAAGCAGAAAATACTCAGCAATGCTGTCGACTTATGAATTTACACATGGTGTGTCTTAAAGCATATTAAAAACACCACATAGACATATAAACAACATTAAAAGCTGGATTTTCACCACTGGGGGACTTTACGACTTTTAAGGCCTGTTCACACCCAGAATCATAACAATAAAGATTTAGTATTAAAAAAAATTCTAAGTCCACACAATACAGTTTGCACAACTATAACACAGAGAAACAATATCGCTGGAATCACTAAGTTTCAGAATAATTTTTTTCAGAATGATAAAAACATTGACAGCCAATCAAAATCCATCCTGCTTCAAGAGCTCGAGCATTTAAAGCGGCAAGACGACAAAACTGCAGCGTGCGATTAGAATGAACAGACGTTATTGTGCGTTTCGGCGCTAATTTAGTTATCGTTATAGTTTACTTTTTAGATATCGTTCTTGGTATGAATGTCAATTTCACTTATATAGCACCATTAAATACAACCAAAGTTGACCAATGTGCTTTACAACAAAATAAATGAAAGGCACATTACTAAACAAACTAAAATATAACCTTAAAATAACCTTATAAAATACAGTGCAAAGCTACTTCATCATAGATCAATGCCTGAACATGCCTTTATTCAGCAAGGATGCATTATATTGATCAATAAAATTGACAATAAAGACTTTTCAAATAAATTATGTTATTTTGAACTTTCTATGCATCAAAGTTTCCACAAAAATACAACCAAAAAAATCTTACAGACCCAAACTTTTGAATAGTACTGTAAAAAATAATTCCATTTTGTGAATAAATCCACATACCAGCACTAGAAAATCTGTCAAGGCTGAATATCTGACTGATCTAGCAGCAAGCTTTTGCTTTGAGTATGAAGTTGGCACATTTCTTAAATTTTGGCTTTGGTAAACAGGGGCACTACCGTTCAAAAGTGTAACGCTGGCAAGATTTCCTCATGTCTCTTTTGCTCACCAAGGCTGCATTTATGCGGTCAAAGATGCAGTAAAATTGTGAAATATTATTACATTTGAAAAGAACTGTTTTCTGTGTGAATATATTGTAAAATGCAATTTATTCCTGTGATCAAAGCTGTATTTTCAGCATCATTACTCCAGTCTTCAGAATCACATGACCCTTCAGAAATCACTCTAATATGATGATTTGCTGCTCAAGACACATTTATGATTATTATCGATGTTGAAAACAGTTAGATGAACAGTAAGTTCAAAAGAACAGTGTGTATTGGTAATCTGAAACACAGCCAGCGATCTCTCACCAGGCCCACTATGAGCATGAAGTGTCGTGCGTGTGGCTGCGAGTATCCGGGGCTGATCTGGGATCTGCGCTGTGGAAACACCTCTCTCCACACCACCAGCTGTCCCACGCGCTGCTCAGACGCCAGCGGAAGCAGACAGTAATGCTGACAGTACAAACACACGTCCACGAGCTCTTCTTTAGGCAGGTGGTTCGCTATGAGATAACCCTGCCAGACAGAGAGGGAGTAGTGGAAACATGTTTGTGTCAATGAAAGATCTGGGATAACTCTGCTAACAAGTATCTCAGTAGTCGGTAGTGTTTTATCCCATATCATATTTAATATGCACATTTCTAAGACCTCTAAATGATCAACATGATCGCACACGATCTACTACAGTCCTTCTGTCGTCTGATTGATAGTTCATAACTTCATAGTGTTTTAGTAAGTAAAAGGCCTTTTAGTATAATTGTAAAAATGTCTCCTATCAGGATGTGTCTTTATGCTGTGAAATCTGCACTGACTTTTATCAAGTAGACTTAAGAATGACTTTTATATTGCTATTAATATTTCAAGATGAACAGCTTAGGTTTACTTGATTATCCATACATAATTTTTTTGAAAATCATGTTAAAATGAGTCTCGAATATGATTCATCAGGCTTTTGAGGAAGGTTTGTTTGTTTAATCTCTCAATCATCATTGTATTGCATTGCACTATATGTTTTGATCATGAAACTAAGCATTATCATCTTGCTATGACCTATTATTGGCAGATATAGAGAGACGGCTGATATTGATATGATTTTATGTAAGTAGTCTGTTATAAAGATCTTAATAATTTACATTAAAGCTTTCAGAATTTCATCTTCCCTTTTGGCCATATAAATATCAGCATCTGCACCAAATCGCATATTTTATGCTCAGTTTGGGCCTCTGAATAAAATTGAGGTGTTTTTTTTAGCTCCTCAAGCATGAGCCAATCAAGCCTAATCTGAGCCAATCAAGCCTAATCTTTCAAATCTGACACTCAACAGAAAACACATGCATGCATTTACTTTTTAAAATTTATTTTCATAAATTTTCATAGATACATATATTTTCTTTTTTTAATTTTATATTCCATTTCCAAAAAAAAGATTAGTAACTCGAAGCCTTTATGTATAATGCATTATAAAGCTATTAATAATGTATGTTATAATGCATTATATGTTTTCATAAATAATTGTAACCAAGTTAAAATGCATTATAAAATTAGCAGATTCCTTGTTACATCTGAAACTGGTTGTTTGTCATGTGTTTTAATGCATTATACTTTCTAAAGGTGTGTTCAATGAATAGATAAGTGTTATAATGTATTATAACTGCGGTTACAATTATTTACAAGACCATACGATGCATAGTTACTAAATACGTTTATAATGCATGATATATAAAGGGTTTAACCCTTGTGTTCTGTTCGATTTCTGTGTACTCCCCTTATGGACCGGGTCAAATTGACCCTAATTGGATTCAATACAATTCCTCAAAAATAACACTATGAAAAACAACAAAGATTTAGATAAAAACTGTAAACTTTTAATATCAACATTTGTCGAAAATATGATTTATGAAAATGTTTTTAAAACATTTTTTAAAACAGTTTTGTTTTGACAAAATTGGAAAATAAACAATTTTTTTTTTTTTTTTTTACATTTTATGCTTTGAACATCGTAACTGAACTAAAAAAAATTGCTGTATAATGAAAATTTTTCATTTTCCTAAGTTAACTTTCCCTAGTTTCCTAAGACCTATTTTCCTAGTTTCATTATTCACTCACTGGGAAGTGAGAAACCAAACATAACAAAAACATACATCAAATAAATGTTTTTTATTTATTTATTGGCTCTGTGAAGCTGCCTTTGAAAATCCTACATAAAAGTTTTGGTTAAAAGTTAGGTATTTTAGATATTTTGAATATTGAAATGAGAGCTTATTTTACTATCTGTGTCTGACAAAGATTTTCATCTGTAATTTACAAATAATTCTGAACACTGTAATTTTAGCTTTTTCAAGTGTGTTTGGTTAGGGTTAGAGCACTTTTAGATGCACTTGCACGTTAGAACTGGAGTTGAAGTGCCCTTACATACAGAAAATAAATGTTTTTATTTTGTGTCTGTATATGCTTTTGAATGGCTGTCTATGAGGGTCAAATTGACCCGCGAACATCACAAACGTAACAGTAATTTTGTTTGTATATGTCAAAACACATCAGCATTTTGAAACTTTGCATGCATGTTCATCATGATAAATGAGAAAAAGTCACAAAATATCAAAAAAAAAAAACAAAGGTTAACCAGTATTTCCAACAACTTGAAAATCAAAACGTGTCAAATTGACCCGCAACATAACACAAGGGTTAAGTCAAATTATTTTTCTGGCTATTATCACAGGGTTAAAGGAGCAACAGATATAGACTTGATAACTAATCACATCATCATTCATAATTAAAGAGTCTCTTCATCTGACAGCTGTATTCCCAAGAAGCGGCGTGTCACCCTTCTGTCAGACTCGTTTCAATTATGAACAAGACTCCTTTACAAGCATGATTACATTTCAATTACCTACTGACAGCAGCCGTGTAACGCTTTCCACGTGACACAGACATGATAACGTACGGCTTCAGGAGATTCAAGACTCACCTTGTAAAACAGACAGGAGCCCAAGATGACATACAGACGCCTCATGCCGTAGAAATCCTCAGACTGACCAATGAGAAAACAGAGAAAGATTAGTGTATGCAACCGGCCACATCTTGCTACCAGTCTTATTTTAATATCATTATTATACTATTATAGTTTTTGTTAATATTTTGAAATAGATTAGCCATGATAATGTCACACCAATGTTTTTCCATATTTCTAGAGATATGAGAATACAAAGACCAGTTATCTGAGCACAATAACTCCTCTTACCATGTCACCAAAGTCCGACGACTCAAAGTCTGAGAGGACAGTGTCCACTTCGACCTGGAGAAAGAGTCCAAACATAATGAAAACCTGAGTGTCATTTATTAACATGCCCACATTGTACCGGCTGCGTGAGGATGTCCACCGAAACACATAAGAACATGTGGATTTGGGGTAATTGATTTTCATGTTTGTGTGAAATATTCCTTTCTAACAACTGTATGAGTAACATTAATTATAGCTCATGCATCAGCCATGTTTCCATCCACCTATTTTTATGTGAATTTTGGGATATACCATAAAAACACCAATTCAAGAAATGCACATACAAAACATATGCAACATTAATTGAGGCACATCATTTTATTATCTGATGGAAACTATGATGGAAACACGTTTACAGAATAAATCCCTTGATGTGCAACAACAAACTCGCGCTACTTTGCCTCAGCAGTGGATGTGATTGGATAACTAGCGGACTGATCACATCACAGCATCTCAAAAATGGGTTTGGTGGTTCTGAAACGCCTGAGCCGAAGTCCGTCATCAGAATGATTTGATTTGATTCCCCCCAGACGCGCCTCACACGAATGCGTTCCCAAACACCAGCATCCCAACGCAAGAGAACGTGACAGAGTTCACTGCGTTTCTTCTGACGCTCTGAGACGCATCTCATTTATGATGGAGGAGATCTTTCCAAATGGTTTATCGGCAAATGTTTTATGCGATATTCCAATTTCGTGCATAGGTTAAATTATGCAACTTTGAATGGAAACATAGCAATTGACTAGTAGGGGTGTAACGGTCCATGCATTCGTCCGGAACCGTCACGGATTGGTGCATACAGTCAGACGACGAATACAGTCAGTCACAGGCGATACACACTCCAATCCAGAAGGGGGCGCGCGCAGTAATGCAACGCTGTTTGCTAACCAGCACATCAGGAAAAAGAGCAGAAGAAGAAGAGACGGAGGAAAAAGAGCAGAAGAAGAAGAGACGATCTACGCACCAACCCAAAACAAGAGTTCAGATGGCACACATGCACGCTGAGTTTCCATTCATTTTTGTGACACGCTCCACAAACTTCATGGAAAGGAAACCGGGACGGCTGAAAGCGGCATCCTGTTTATTTCTTTACAAAAGCACGTTATGTTTTTATCGTGAGTGTAAAGTGTTCACAAATATAAATAGACTATTTACAGTTTCGAATGATGTCTTACTCTTATCTGTATGACCATAAATGACGGAGTATTTAAGGTTGTTTCCGCTTTTATAATGAGACAGCTCATTCGGCATTGTGCTGATTTGTGTCGTGGAAGCCATGTGATGTAATATGCGTGTCCTGGAAATGGGAAGCCGCTTCACTCGCTGTCTCCTCGTGGAAAGGTGAAGGAGACTCGGATGTAGATGGCACTTTTTCTCCTTCTCGCTCATATTTCTGCGATTTCTTGAAAAAGCGCAATAACTTTGTGCATCCGCGGACTTTGTGCATAAAACTCTCGCGCGCAAACTGATCTCTGCACAAGTTATTCTATTTATTTTGTACAACTTTTATAACACAAAAGATGCTTTTCAGTTTTGTTTGGTCAGATTGTGACCAAATATACTCTTTTGCAAGAGTGCATTCAGTTTACTACTTAGTGTTTAATACACTAAAGGAGGCTGATACCAACTACCTCAGGGTGACTAAATATTGCTAGTTGAAAATAAATGAAAAGAAACCTAGCATTGTTGCTTTTTCCTGTTGTATCAAACTCATATCGAACCGTGACCCCAAAAGGTACGTACTGAACCATGACACCCCTATTAAAGGGTTAGTTCACCCAAAAATGAAAATGATGTCATTAATGACTCGCCCTCATGTCGTCCCAAGCCCGTAAGACCTCCGTTCATCTTCGGGACACAGATTAAGATATTTTAGATTTAGTCCGAGAGCTTTCTGTCCCTCCATTGTAAATGTATGTACGGTATACTGTCCTTGTCCAGAAAGGAAATAAAGACATCATCAAAGTAGTCCATGTGACATCAGTGGGTTAGTTAGAGTGTGTTGAAGCATCGAAAATACATTTTTGGTCCAAAAATAACGAAAACTAGGACTTTATTCAGCATTGTATTGTCTTCCGGTTCTGTGGTGGATCCGCGTTCAGTGCCGCCGCTGACGTAAGACGCTGCTGACGTGTGTAACTAAACCTTTAACTAGTCATCTGGCAGTCATACCTTTATGTCTGCTGGTAAAGTGAGCCAGCGGACAGCTGGTAGACCGTCTAAGAAGAGGCTCCCTGAGATATCGGGGGTGGGCGGTCTGGAGCTGTCAATCAAGCGGGAGGGCTGGATGAGCTGCTGAAAGAAGAGGCAGAAGAAGTGATCCAGACGAGGAACGTTCTCCACCTCACAGAACCCGCTGAAGAGAGACAGAGTTCACAGAGACAGCCTTTATAAACACCGATCATCTCACATTATCAAACATCTATCTACACTCAAAACATTTGGTGTAGGATTTCCATAATTTGCACTCAGAAATTGCGAGTCATTTTCACGAATAATTACAAAGCAACAGCAAGTAACGCGTTGAGTTAAATGTGAAATTTTAAAGTAGAAAATGTACTCCAATAATCTTTGTTTTTACAGTGTACAGATACATAAAGCTCTCAAGAAATATATAGAAATACACACCTGTCGAGAGATCCGTACATGACCCTGAGCGTCCGGACAACTCCCTCGATCACAGTTTGCAGATACAACAGAGGAACCCTGCAGCACAAACACACACTAAACCGAGAACTGAACCAACAGAGACATCGAACATTTACCCCCAAGAGGAAGCTGAATGAAAAGCAGCATTCAAAAATTGAGAGATAAACAAAAACTATGCTAAAACTAGAAATAAAATAAGAGGTGGACAGGTGTAAAAATACAATTAAACTAAACAATGTAGATTCATTAACATGTAATAATACATTTTTTCACCTTTGCACCTCTTATTTTATAGAAAAACTAAATAAAATAACATTTTTCTAAAAAGCATGTTGGAGCATTACTTGAGGGACTTGAATGCTGATGTTCTGTGGTTTTTAACGCTACATCGTGAGAATTTCCAGGGAGCGAATGTGTCCGTAGGAAGTGCAATGGACTTCACACTTACTACTGAACGAGGGAGCAGATTGAGAAACGTCCTGAAGGCCCTGACACACTTTAAAGGAGAACTCCGGCGCAAAATGAACCTTTGGTCTAATAAAACATTGGTACCTAGTCAACCGTTCTCTGAGATTTGTTTTCATGATAATCGAATGTAAAGAGTTTTATCTCTAAAAACTGTTTAGCGTATAACGCTAGTAATGGGGGCATCTATTAAGTAAAAAGAAAACGCTAGTTAATACCACTAACAAGGCTCAAAATAGCCCCACACGAACACAGTAACATAATGAGGGTCCCTACATGCAAAACGAAGCATTGAGAACTTTGTAAGTGTACAGACCGTTTAATAAGAAGATAAAGATAAAGACAGTCCACTTCGTGTATAGACAGGAGCCATCTTTGGAAAACAGACTCGACTAATCAAACCACGAACGCCATTCATACAGTTCAGAAGTTCACTGAACTTCATACAGTTCAGCTCACTTAGCACGTCGTTCGTGGTTTGATTAGCCGAGTCTGTTTTCCAAAGATGGCTCCTGTCTGTATACACGAAGTGGACTGTCTTTATCTTTATCTTCTTATTAAACGGTCTGTACACTTACAAAGTTCTCAATGCTTCGTTTTGCATGTAGGGACCCTCATTATGTTACTGTGTTAGTGTGGGGCTATTTTGAGCCTTGTTAGTGGTATAAACTAGCGATTTCTTTTTACTTATTAAATGCCCCCATTACTAGCGTTATAACGTTACGCTAAACAGTTTTTAGAGATAAAACTCTTTACATTCGATTATCATGAAAACAAATCTCAGAGAACGGTTGACTAGGTACCAATGTTTTATTAGACCAAAGGTTCATTTTGCGCCGGAGTTCTCCTTTAAGCGAAATCGAAGAACGAACTGGTGTGGTGTGATGTCAATTCGAACAAAATCGGGCCAAAATGTAGTTTGTTTGGTGTTTGAACTTCCTCTCAAACTACCATTGGTCAGTGGTGATGATGTAATGCAAAGTAGGTGTGGCTCTGAGGCTCCGCCTTCTTCGAGATGGAAATCTTCTCTGGTTCATTTCTCAGTCCAGTGTGTCATGGACACTGGAGAGCTGCTTTCTCATTTTTTGTTGTGTGTTTATTTCATTTTTGAGAGGAAAGCACGCAGAACATATTTACATATTTATCCATCAGTATGTTCGCTAAAAGTATATCGCTGCAAATGCATTTTGAACTTCTTTTTACCTCTAAGCGTAGAATGAAAATTGAAAGAGTATATCAGGCCCTTGAGAGACGTCATTCTTCAGTCGTTTTTCATTTTGAAGCAATAAACATCAAAATGCATGAACTGAATTCAGCTGAACATCTGGGATTATGGATCAGGTTACTGAGATTATTGATTATTATTGAGAAAGTGAACGTAGGATGAATTCAAAGATCATAAAATGAGCTGATTATAAAAAGATCAATACCAATTACAATCACCAGAGTTGATTACAGATCCTCGTTTGCAGACGGGATGATTATAGAGGTTATCCTTCAGTTTTAGGAGCTGAGCTGATTATAATGACAGTTATTATAGTTATTATCTAGATTACAGTTGCCTGATGAGAATGACCTGCTGGCGGGTACAGCGATGACCAGCAGATTGGATCCTTCCTTCCAGTAGCCCACATGAACCAACTGCTTCTTGAGCCACAGAGAGGAGCTGAGCGAGAGAGAGAGGACATGTGACATGATATACAGCAATACAACTATAGTAAACGCAACGGTAAAAGACAGAGCGGGAATTAAAATACACTGGTAAAGGCAAAAAGACGACACTACCCTCATCCACGACTGGTCAAAAGTTTGGGGGTCAGTATGATTTTTTCACTTTTTTGAAAGAAATTAAAACTTTAATCAGTGAGGAGAACACATTAAATGAATCAAAGTGACAGTAAAGACATTTATAATGTTACAAAAAGATTGCTCACTCTAAAAAATGCTGGGTTGTTTCAACCCAGATTTGGGTCAAAATGGAAAACCCAACTGTTGGGTTAAAAATGTAATACTAAAAAAAAAACATGTAACCCAACAGTTGGGTTTGTCCATATTTGACCCAAATTTGGGTTGAAACAACCATGTATTTTTTTATTTATCATGCTGTAATTTCGTTAGTAAATAGCACATTTAGAAAGGCAATTCGGCTGTGTGTTATAGTTTTCTGATAGCTAGATGGTGCCAGAACATTACTATTAAAAAAGTATTTATTTAGCTGTCGGTTTTAATACTTGGTTTTAATACTACGGTCAATATAACATGTTTTAATGGGTTTCCCTTTACATATTTATATGTTTTTCATTACTTACAGTTTGCTTCCTTGCAGTTTTAAATCCATTAGTCTGTAGAAAACTGGCAGTGCACCTTGCATACTGAAAACCATTGTAAGTTTATGGAAACTTTGGGGTTTTTAAGAATGCACTAGTTTTGCTCAGGGCCCCCAGAAGTGTAGGATCGGCACTGCTTCTTTCAAAACGCATCAAAAAACACACTTTTCATGGACGTCCCCCACTGGCATCGCTGCGAACCCGGCGTCTCACCTGACTATCTGTCCACCCGTGACGTTCTCCAGCATGTCACAGAGCGTCAGGAAAATCCCTCTCACCGCTTTCAGCTGGGCCGAAGCCTCGGACACCGGATACTGGTACAAAATCTCCTGCTGTACTGAGGAAAGGCGCTTTAGTTGAACAGGTTACGCTGACCCAAGCTCATTTACTGCATTTATTCATGTTCACACTGTAATATAAATGCTTTTATGGACTTTATTTGAAACATAATTTGCTTAAATGGAGGGCAAAGGTGTCAATAATGTCACAAAATGAGCTAAAAACCACTCCTAGGAAGTAACTAACTAAATGGCATCACACTTAACAGTGTTGCTACTGTTACAAATCATTTTTAGTGAATTGTTTTTGTTGCAAAAAACTGAAATGAAATATTTTGATGTACTAAACTTACTATAACTATACTATATTATGATACAAATGTAAAAGAAAAAGCTAATAAAAATGATAAAATAAAATAAAATTAATAAAACAAACTAAAATTAAAATGAAAACTGAAAATATAAAAATAAAAACCAATTCAAAATATTAATACTATAATAATAAAATAAAACTGTTTTCCAGTAGTGTTATTTCAAAATAGTAAAGCTTAGCCTGTAAAAAGATACTTTTCCCAAAACATTGCATTGCTGTTTTTATGTCACTGAACAATCGAACGTGTTTCTCTCTGCAAAATAATTATGAATTGTTTAGATCGTTCAGATGATTCAAGTAAATGATTCGATTTGATCACTTTATTCCCTATGCTTAAGTCTTTGCATCTTCTTTTATGAAATGAAAATGAAATGTTTCGTCTAACTGTTCATCACTAAAACTTCGACTAATTAATCAGCTACTTTTTTGTAAAAGCACAAGTTAACTTATGAATTGAACACCCAATTTACTTCCCTAAAACTTGTTCCCACTCTTGTCTCTAATATTCCCCGTCTTATTCTTCCAATTCCCTTCTTAAAAAATGTCTTTAAACTCAATTCACATTGACTTTAAATTATGAGTAGCTTGCAGCGCATAACTTTGCTAAAAACCGCATTTCCCCGATGAGAAATGGCCATTCTTCTCCTCCGTAAACTGCAGCGGTGTGAGATGGTTTGAGGTTTATCTGCAGGAGGGAATGAAGGGGAGGGACGATTCCTTTGTCATTTTGATTAGTATGCTGAAGAGGAACACGTCAACCTGGCAACGCTTTCAGACCGCGTGCATTTGAGTTTGTGTGAGAAATGAAGTTCTTCAAACCGCGAGCCTTCACCTTCGAGACACACACACACACACACACACACGTTATCTCTTCAGCATATTCCTTACACTCTGAAAGCTCAAGTCAGCGTTCAGAGGTGGTCGTCGTGGCCTGTGGTTTGGACAGCGCATAAAAACACACATTATAAACGCTCAAACTCACAGTAGAGCTCCGCGCTGCAGTATCAATCACTGCAGACAGAGAGAGGTTTTTAAGTGAGTCGGATTGCAAACACGCTTCTCTCAGCGAAGATTAAACGCTGTAAATCAACTACTCTAAACTATCAGCACCTGGAGGGATGCATTTACACAAGCCGCTTCAGTGTGTTCAGAACCTCAGCCTGACAGTAACCGGCCAAAAAGCCATCTTAAATCTTCCTCATTCCTGCAGAGTTTAGTTCAGCTGCGCTCAAACACACCTGGCGGTCGTTTTCAAGGAAGCCCAATGACTCCGATTAGGTGATTCAAGTCTGTTCAGTTCTAGTTGAATCTAATTATTAGTTGAACCTACGGGACTAGAAATGAAAAACCCTGCACAAGGGGAATCATTAACCGGTCAAGAACATATTTGATTCTAAAATCAAATGTACAAAGAATTTGAAGTAATATTTAGCATGAAAAATGTGTGTATAAATATATGTGTGTGTGTATATATATATATATTTATACACACATTTTTCATGTATATACACACATACATGCACCTATATTATGTAAACAAAAACTTTTATGCTAGATGCGATTAATCACGATTAATCAATTTGACACCACTCATTTATACAGTATATATACACAGTATATATATATAGTTTTATAACATATTTTGATTATATATATATATATATTCCCATTATTCTTGTAATACAGTAATAATATTATATTCTAATATTATAAAATATTATATTGTAAATTACAATGACTTTCTTTGTAAAATCAGCATAAATAACCTAATTTTCTTTGCTAAATATTATTTCGTTTTTTTTTTTGTATTATGATTTTGGAGAAATCATTGCTGTGTATTTCACTCCAAAAGCAAAATACAAAAAAATGAAATAATATTTAGCAAAGAAAATTTGGTTATTTATGCTGATTTTACAAAGAAATTTATAGCAATGTACAATATAATATTTTATAATATTATAATATAGTATTTGTATTGTATTACAAGAATATATATATATATATATATGCATTATGGAAATGTGTTTAATTATGAAAATAATTGCACAATGCAAAAAAACATGGCCTCACAAATATTCCTCACTTCCTTTATGCAAAATATAATTGTCTTTTTTTTTCTTTTCTTTTATTAACCTAGAAATGTTCTTTGTGAAATTCCCCCTGCATTTCTGACAATCCCTGACTTTAAATGCACATTTTGCTTCTCTTTATGAATTGAGCGATTCAAGTCTCCAAAAGGAAAACTTTCCAAAGTCCTGAAGAGTGGTTTTCCTTTCTTATGGGAACGTGGCGTCTCGCTGTGAATTATTCAGCCGGGACGAAGGCGAGCTTTTCCCTCTCTTCTCCTGTTTCCTCACGTCATGCTGACGGCTATAAATGCGAGCGGCTGTTAGCGGCACAGCAGAGCCATTCATGCTCGCCTCTGGCACCATTTAACAGGGGGAAACTCTTCTGGATGGCGAAATCATGTTAACAGATTAAGCATTGAAAAAAATCCACACAGCTGTTTTAGCTTTTCCCAATTCTCACAAGCTGAAAATAATATTTGTAATGCAATCAATGGGTGGAAAGCCTCTGAACATTAGGGGCCCTGTCATACACCCGGAGCAATGCAGCGCCAAGCACGACGCAAGTGTTTTTAGCTAGTTTCAGCCCGACGCAGTTATCATTTCACGTCTTGCACCACACTGTTTAAATAGCAAATGCATTTGCGCCCATCTGTGAAAACGAGGTGTGTGTGTTCAGGCGCATTATTGGCGCGTTGCTATTTTGAGGCAACTGAAATAAACTGCGCCATTGACCAAAAAAAAACCTGATCTAAAGTTAATGCCGCAATATTTATTTTGATATTTAAAGAGCGCGTTAGTAATGTGCGCCTATAGGTGGGTTCACAACGCATGTACTCTGGTTATTACACACACACAGGGACGCGCAGTAGCACACAAACATACCAATTAATAAAAATAAAAGGATTACAATGTAAAAGATTATTATTGTGTGTTACATAAAGATATGGTGGAATCCAGCTTGTCCCGTAGATGATCTCCTCGCTCGCTTCAACCCCGCGCACGAGCAGATCCGTTTCCTCATTGGAGAAGCGTTCAGCTTTTCCGCTTGCAAATTCTGCCATGTAAATAGCGAATCCACCATAGCGCGAGCACAACTGGCTTTTAAAGGGAATGGGAGATGAGACTCTGATTGGTTTATTGCACGTTACGCCCAAAACACACCCATTACTCACTAAGAGAGTAGGGACAACACTTTAAGACCATGCGCCGGAAGCGCCGACCATTTTTCCCGTCGTTAAACTAGCAAAAGTGGATTCGGACTCGCCCTAACTGCACTTGCGCCCTGCGCTTTAGACCATGCGTTTAGATTGTTAAAATAGGGCCCTAAGTGGAACAGACTGACCTCCTCCTGCGGCGACTCAGAGTCCAGTTTGAGCGAGAGGTACATCACGATGTGCGGGACATGTGCGATGGACATCTGGAGCTCGACTGTGTCCTCGCCCCACAGCAGTCGGACCAGCTGACTGACCGGAGGAGACGGTTTGGGTCTCGAGTCCGAGCCGCTCCCGACGGGACACACCGTCTCCAGAGTTAACCTCACCTGAGAAACACAGAGAAAAAATCAGAAATACTGATGATAAAATGAAAATACCAACTATACAATCTTACAGTCACACCAAAAATTATTCAGACACCAGATATAATGTGATATTTTTTTACTAGAGGGTGCAGGACACTATAGTTCATTTATGTGAGTGAGGATAGCAAAAAAAAAGTAAACTGTGATATATTATATCCAAAATTTCTTCATTTAGTGGACCACCAGTAAAATTTATACAAATTTGGGACCAAAAATTATTCAGACACTTTGACCTGACCTTGTTTTGCTGAAGTGTTTTTTTTTATTCAATTGCAAATACGACATTTTTACACCACAGACTGAACAATATTAAGCATTGCTCGGTAATTGTTTGAGCTAAATTGGTATTATCTAATTGTGCAGTTCTGAGAAACCAGGACTCAGGATTCAGGACTTTTTTTAAATTTACTTAACTTATAAATTAAAGTTGGTCTGAGATAATAATTATGTAAAAAATATTTTTCCCATAAACTCAAAACTAATGTTTTTTACTTGTAGTTCAATCAGCTAGCATTTAAGATAAAGAGGACCTATTGTGCTTTTTTACATGTTCAGCTGTCTTCAGTGTGTAATGTTGCTGTTTAAGCATGAAAAATGTTTACACTCCCATTGTTTCTGAACTATTGTAGCCTTGAGTTTTCCTTCGGGAATGTACATACAAAATTCCCACCCAAGGCACATGTACAATAAAGAGGCGTGGCCTTGTTGAGTAAGTTAGTAGTGTGTTAACTCGTGGTTATGGCAAGGGGCGTGGCTTTTCCCAAACACGCTAGAAGCGCTTGACCAATCACAACACACTGATCCAACCGACCAATCAGAGCACAGTGTGCTTTTCAAAAGGAGGGGCTTCGTAGAGACAGGAACTAAACAGATAGATGTTTAATGTTCTGCTGGGATGTAAAGTGTTTCTGTATGGTGTGTTTTGTGTGTCACCATTGTGTTGAAGAGTAGAGCCTGTGCTTCAGTCCAGGATGAGCAGAGAAACACTGGTGAAATGTTGTGTGTTGCTTTATTTAACCGACAGTAACTGTGTAGTTGCTGATGACGTATAATCAGTAAATCATGCGTGTCGTTTATAGCAAGATATTTACTTTTTACAGTGAATATGTTTTTTAGTAAAAAATCTGTAAATGTATATATATATGTGAAAGAACAGTGTTTCTGTTAAAAAGCTTAATGAAGATTTCTGCAATAGTATTTAATATTTAAATTAGGATATTTTACATTCATTTTATGGTTTTTGTATGGCAGCCATTGCTGACAGTCATTTTACCTTTTTTTCACAGTGAAGGTATTTGATCATAATAATTCAGGAAATAACTGTAAAATAACAGTGTTTTTCTGTAAAACATTTAAGGACAAAGTTTTGAAAAGTTTTTTGCACTCAATTTAAATTAGGATATTTTACTTTATTTTTACGGTTTTTGTTTGGCAGCCGTAGCTGCCAGTCATTGACCGTTTTTTTACAATTTTATTTTTTACAGTGTAGTGTACAAATATTTCAACTCGATTTATGATTTAAGTTGAACACGTAGCTCGAGATTCAGCCCAGGACTCCTGCTAAAAGAAACAGCACTTTCTAAGATTGTACAAATCAAATAAAGCACACACTGAGATCACTAAAAGCAACAGCGCCCATCTGTGAGGTAACAGCGTATTCACTCCCACTCGCTGGTTTAACATGCAGAACAGACACACACGAGTGTTTGCTGACCGCGAGCAGCTGGACTGCAGTGCTGAGCTGGAAAAACAAGCCTGTTATTAAGAGATGTGGCCGACTGCCGATTTCAGATCACATACAGATATTATATCATTATACATTACGGCCAATGCTAGTTCTTCTTATTATCAGTGAGGTCTATAATACCAGGGGCCGGTTTCACAAAGATAGACTATGTCTATGGCTTAGATATAGTAGAGAGTCAGACTTCAGATAGACATCTAAATCAGACCGTTGCACAAAGCACTTAAGACTCTGACTATCTTAAGTAGGACTACACAGCAATGCATTCTGGGTCAAATAAGACACTTTTCAAAACAAAAAAGCATGGCGGATCGAGTAAGTGCATTCAACCGCTCGGTGCAGTTTACCCCAGTGGAAAATATGTGTTTGTTGGAGGAGTGTAACAGTTACAAGGACATTTTACTTGGGAAATTTTGCGGAGAATGTAGTAACAAGAAGAAATGTTTAAATTTGGAAAGAGCCATTTTCCCTTTGCTTTTGGCTGTTTGTAGTGTAACTGATTGCCAAGGTAACAGAGTCTTAGACCTAAGCTAGCCTTAATTAAGTCAGTCTTTATTTTTGTGAAACAGTCTAACTTGCATTAGACTCGTCTATGAGCAAATTTTAGACTAGTCTAACACTATAGACCGGTCTAAAAGAGCTTTGTAAAACCGGCCCGAGGATGGTTTTTTGTGATAGCATTCCCAAACTCAATGACTGTTGCTTGCCTGGCTGACACTTGATGTAAGCATTATGTTTATTTAGATGTGCTTCCAAAAACATATAATATATATATATTAAAAAAAAAATGTATATGATACTTACATTACTCAAAAGTTTGAGGTCGGTAAGATTTTTTAATGCTTTCGAAAGAAGTTTCTTATACTCACTAAGGATGCATTTATTTAATAAAAAACACAGTAATATTGAGAAATATTATTACAACTTAAAATACCTGTTTTAATATATTGTAAAATGTAATTTATTCTTGTGATCAAAGCTGTATTTTCAGCACCATTACTCCAGTCTTCAGAGTCACATGATCCTTCAGAAATCACTCTAATATGATGATTTGCTGCTCAAGAAACATTTATGATTATTATCAATGTTGAAAACACTCAGGATTCTTTGATGAACAGAAAGAAAGAGCAGCATTTATTGAAATAGATTCTCTTTACTGTAACTTTTGATCAATTTAATGCATGCATAGATGAACAAGGCCCTGTTTACATCCGGTATTCAGATGCGTTTGGTCGATCGGGTCACTAGTGGACGGCCCTAGATCCAGCTGTAAACAGGTCTAAAGCGCTTCGAGCTCGTCCACTCTCAGCACTTCCAGAGGAAGATGAACACACACTCGGCCGGATTGCTTTCGCAATGTAAACGCTCATGTGTTCAAACAGCCTCAAAAGACCGTCTTCTCTCCGTCTGCTGAACTAATGATGAACATCACGAGAAGAGGTTATACAGACGGGATTTAAACTCTGTCGACTGGAGACACAAGTTCGGTTTGAAAAACGTATCAAACACAATGTTCTCTCACCATTCCTGATTTCTAACACACACTCGCAGCGTTCGGCTGATCTTGTGTCTGTCAGAGCAGGAACGAAAGCTGATGCTCCGTATGTTTTTGTGATTTTGTTCATGATGATTTTGTTCCTGTGGTGTAGTAGTAACTCCTAACATTTAAAATGAACAAACACACAATGCTTACCTTACCATTTCATAAATCACCAGCCGAGACTCATTTTAAAATCTTGGCAAGCCTCAGGAAACCTCACAAGAGCACAGTTTCTCAACCCTAATATCATAATAGCCTCGCCTGTCCTTTTTTGTCCTATGGTGTAATTTGCTATCGGTTCTCGTCCTTTAATCACTTTCTCCCTCTCTCTTCTCCACAGGATAATGGCTCTTTTCCTGTGGCCTACAAAAACAAGCGTTACCGTAACCGCCGTCGCTGCCGTGGCGACAGAACTCTGTAATTTCAACATTCCATCCTCTCCCAGGCAACGGAGTGAACAAAACCAGCTTGAGAAGGGATCAAACGAAAACGCATTCTCAGAGAGAAGCAGCGTCTAGCTGTAGTTATAGAAAAACATAGAGTTGCATCAAAAGCAACAGCACATTCATGACTGTAGCATAACTGGTGTGAGGCAAGTTGCATGCCAAAGATGGAGTTAGGGCTTTGTTCAAATCACTAATGCTTTGCACGTAGGGGTGTAACAATATATTCAATACCAAAATGCATAAGTATGTATCGTGACAATCTGTAATGTGATGAAAATTTCTGTGAGATAAAATTCAAGTTTACAGAGTTTTAGTGTCAGTACTACATTAAACTACTATAATGTTGAATATAATGTATAATAATGCACTATTTGTGGGTCCTGATCATGCCAAATGTCTGATGTTACCAGTAAAAACACATTATTTGAAATATATCTAGTCAGTGAGAGAGTGCAAGCATGTTCGTCTATAATAATTCTGTATTTTCAGCTTCTGAATTATGAATATTTTTATTCGGGTGTCACTATTGTCCTGTGCATCGGGTTATCAGCATCAAGCCTATTCATTTACACCCACAATGTAATACTAAATTTAGCATTTTAATCAAAAGTACATTTTTTGTTAACATTTTACCATATGTTTTTGGAGTGTCGCAATAATATCGTATTGTGACGAGTTCAGTATCGTGATATGTATCGAATCGTGACACGAGGGTATCGTTACACCCCTATTTAAATGCACTTTCCTATGTGAAGCACATGATTCTTCACAATTGTTGTCTTATTTTCAAACACCAGGGAAGGACACTGAGTTTAGGCGTGCCTTCAGACTTCATACAGCTTCTGGGTTTGGGGTTTAGATGAAGTGTTTTGGGTTGAGATCAGTCAGTTGTAGCTATTGTGGCCATAAATGGAAAATTGTTGAGTTGAAATCCGTTTAACTTTACTAACAATTTGCAACAAACAACAGCCTCACTAACCCAAAATACTCACCAGCAGCTTACGACATGAGGAAACTATCAAAGCTTAATGCACATCGACAGTCAATTTGTCTTGTTTATGACAAGATTATACCGCCAATATTTCACCGAGCCCAAATTACGTTAAGCTCTTAACAATTTGCATTCGTTAATGTAGAAAATATTGTTGGCCTGGAGGGTTTTCAAGAAAAGAGCATTTACTCGCAGGCCAAGAGGCGCAGAGCAAAAACCAAAACCAATTTTAGAAAGTGCTCATCTGAAAACATTATGTCTTGTTAAAAAAGTCTAATTTCAAGGCAGTTAAGTCTAATTAATCCCCTCAGTTCCCAAAACATGGAGTTGCCCTGATGTGCCCTCGGCGTTTGGGAGTTTAAGAGCTGAGCTTATACAAGTGGTGAAAAGCATCTGAGATTTCAACCTTATATTTACCTCAGGGTTGAACGGCTGTCGACTGCTGTATAGAGCGAAATAAACATTATGAGCCAAACATTTGTTCATTTTCATTGTTCAAGCTTTGTCTCAGTTTTAAGCATTTAGACTCGTTTGGAGCATTTGTTTCAGAACCTGGTGTGTTTTCTCCAAGCGGCAACCATCCTGTCTCTCTCTTGAATCAAACACAGAAGTGAGTTAAACTGCAGTTCATCGACTGGCCACTAGAGACCGGCTGCAAAAGAGAGTCAATCCCATAGACTCCCATGTTAAAATGTCCAACTTTACAGCAGAAAAAAATGTGTTTACAGACTGGTGCAAAAAGTGGTTTTGGTCTATATAGCTAATTTTGCCCTTCATGACAACTGTGAGGGGGGTGAATTTTTTTTATAACGCATCCGTTTAAATTATACGGAAGCCCTGAACCGCAACGTAAAAATAAATAAAAAAAAGCAGTAAAAAAAAAAAGTATTTTGAGATTAAAGCCGAAATATTTCGAGATTAAAGTCGAAACCGCAACGTAAAAAAAACCTAAAAAAACAACAACTAGCATTTCGAGATTAAAGTCGAAACATTTCGAGATTAAAGTCGAAACATTTCGAGATTAAAGTCGAAACATTTCGAGATTAAAGTCGAAACATTACGATAATACAGTCTTTCCATAGAAGTGTGTGCATTCATAACAGTGCGCGTCCACTGGCTAAGAGCGCGTGTGTGTGTGTGTGTGTTATCTGGGCTTTCAACAAAATTCTACACAGGTGCTAATCTACCAACAAGAATTGCCTATAGACGAGCGCACAGACTCGGTCGGAGTATCACAATGGTCCAAACTTTATGTGGCAGTGTTTTTTAAAGGGGGGGGTGAAATGCTATTTCATGCATAGTGAGTGTTTTACACTGTTAAAGAGTTGGATTCCCATGCTAAACATGGACAAAGTTTCAAAAATTAAGTTGTACGTTTGATTGAGTATTTCTGTTCTCAAAATACTCCTTCCTGGTTGTCACAAGTTCCGGAAAGTTTTTTTCGAGTATGGGCGCGTATGACGTCAGAAGCGCCGGAATTTCCTTATACGGTCCTAAGCGCACTTCTCTCGGAAGGGCGCGGGCGCAGCTGTAGAGCGATAGCCGTAACCTATGCCCATCAAAGCGCTGTGCATCGGCTGCGCTCAATATGTCACCAAAGAAGTGTGTTTTCGGTTGCCAAGGCAAGACAACACTGCACAGATTCCCAAAGAATCAAGCGTTAACGGACCAGTGGATGGAGTTTGTTTTTCCAGAACACCAACACAGTTGTGTAAGTGTTCTTGTTTGTTCCATGAATTTCCAGGATGATTTTTTTATAAACAAGGCCCAGTTTGAAGCTGGATTTGCTAATCGTTTAGTTCTCAAGGATGGAGCAGTCCCAACACTAAAGGTTAACGGTCTTGCGTTGGAACCGCAGGCGGTGAGTAGAACTGCTTCAAATATCTGTGTGTGTCTATCGGCAGTTGTTGTGTGTGTTGTGTGTTGTGTGTGTTAGCTCCGCCCACACGGCACGCCTCCACCCGCTCGGCTTTTTCCGGAAAGACTCGGTACAGCCTATCTTTCTTTTATAAATATAATAAAACTTTTTGGAGATATGATGGATGCAATATTACTCTATAGGTACTCAAGATTAACATGAGATTGACTGAAACTGAGTGTTTCACCCCCCCTTTAAATGTTTTCGTGCTCGTCTAGGCAACACTATCTGGGTCGAGAACACAACAGTAACCGTTCTGTCTCCCTCTTCACCGTAAACACGTTCTGGATACATTTTATTATTCTGTATCCAATCATTTGGCAGGGTCCGGTGATTTCCTCAGATTTAATAACCACTAATGGTGGTTGAGGAGAGATTCTCTGATATGATTGTAAAGTGCTTTGAGTGTAGACATATGAAAGCGCTATATAAATGCCTCATTCATTCATTAATTCATTCATAAAGCTGGATATCTCCATCCAGTCTGAAAAGTGTTTTCCGGGTTGGTTTTCCTATAGGCTAAAGTCTATTCCGGCGCAGTATATTTTATAACGTCCTATAATGGTACCCTAATGCTGGAAGATTGGCACCTGTTGAATTTCCTTTTGTTGAAACAAAACACACACACACACACAGTGTGAAACACTCGCTATATATATATGCACCATTATGAATGCCTGTGTGTGCGGCAGTGTGAAACAATGGCAAGCACACACGCAAGGTCTACGGAAGACTGTATTCTCGTACTCTCGAAATGTTTCAACTTTAATCTCGAAATGCTAGTTTTTTTTTTTTTACTGATTTTTTTTTTTTTCGTTGCAGTTTCGACTTTAATCTCGAAATATTTCGACTTTAATCTCGAAATGCTAGTTTTTTTTTGTTCGAATTTTTACTGATTTTTTTTTTTTTTTTCTGATTTTTTTTTTTTTACGTTGCAGTACAGGGCTTCCGTAAAATTATATTAAGCCTTAAAGTTCTGCATAATTAAGGGCGTGGCCACTTGAGTGACAGTTGG
Source organism: Rhinichthys osculus (assembly GCA_029959095.1). Classification (NCBI taxonomy): domain Eukaryota; kingdom Metazoa; phylum Chordata; class Actinopteri; order Cypriniformes; family Leuciscidae; genus Rhinichthys; species Rhinichthys osculus. The sequence goes on along the minus strand of JARWKJ010000003.1, from coordinate 59,241,256 downwards.
ATTGCCGCTGATGTCACTACTAGCCGTTTGTCTGCAGTCTGTTAGCGTCACGTCACCTCGGCTAATCGCCTCTTCGCCTATTTTTGGTAATCCGGGAGTGACGCGCTGCCAAGATGGCGACGGCCGGCTCCGCCCACTTTGGCCTTCAAAAATGTTCTTCAGAAACCTACAGGTGACGTCACGGACACTACGTCCATATTTTTTTTTTTACAGTCTATGGTTTTCTCCCTTAGTCAAATTCATTTAGGCGATCGCACTCAGATCCACACCAAAAAAAAAAATCGCGTGAACAAGGTGTCTCAAAAGATGTGTTTTCAAATGTATCCCAATTAATGTATATGTAGGCAAAATGCACACTTACCTGTGTGGGACCCGGTATACAAGACAAAACTCTCTCGATGTTTTCTGAGGTGACGTCCACATCGTCCACAGCAACCAGGGCATCACCTACAGAAAGCATGAAAGATATTCTACTCAAAGATCACAAACATCTGCTCATTGTCGCCTGATTCCCGAGCTTTGGTAAACTGTATTTCTACCATAAGATAAAAACAAACGCACATCAAACAGCACCTCCACCTGCCTCTGGTAGATTTGCACACTCTTCTCTTTGCGGCATGCAACGATTTCCCTCAGTTATTTCAGATAAACGGTCTAATTGCTTTAGTATGGACGGGCGTTTGAGAAACAATCGTAAAAAGCTGCAGGGGAAAGAGATTTCGGGGTGGTGTAACCCGACTGGAATTTCTTTGGTCTGTGTCTGGGAGAGAGTGACTGCGGGTTCCCCTCGAATATCGTTTGAGTACATCAACGGAAAAATATTCATGGCTGAAAATTGAATAAACGGCTTTTTTGTTACTTCCAATCGTATGATTTCATTACCAAATGTGCCGGGAACATAAAACTAGAGTGTTTAACAGGCAGTTGTAAGAGGGAATATGAATAAAACCGACCACAACATCAAGCCACAGCTCGACTTTACAGTTTCATTACATCAACCAGACTGTTTTGAAGAAACCCTGAGTTCAAAAACTCTGAGTTAATGCATTGCTAGGATGGTTTTGAATGGATGCTAGGTGGTTTCTTACTGAACCAAGTCAACATTTTCTATGATATTCTGGTCTCTGGATTGGGTATCTGAAGTTCAGGAGATATTTTTGCATGTTTTACCAGCCACCAGCCAAATAACATACACTACCGTTCAAGAGTTTGGCATTTTATTATTATATATATACTGTATATATATATAAAAAAAGAACACTTTTCTTCAGCAAGGGTGCATTAAATGTATCAAACGTGACCGTAAAGATGTTTATAATGCTGTTCTTTTCAACTTTCTCATACAATCCTGAACAAATATCATGATTTCCACAAAAAATATTAACTGTTTTCAACATTGATAATAACAATAAATGTTTCTTGAGCAGCAAATCATCATATTAGAGTGATTTCTGAAGGATCATGTGACACTGAAGACTGAAAATACAGCTTTGATCGCAGGAATAAATTACATTTTAAAATATATAACAATTAGAAAACAGCTTTTTTTAAATTTGTAATATTGGAAATATGCCAATATTTCACAAATTTTCTGTATTTTGATCAAATAAATGCAGCCTCTGTGAATTTAAAAAATTTTTTTTTTTTTTTTTAAATCTTACCAACCTCAACCTATTGTACGTCTGATCATCCCTAGTAAAAATACAAGATGCTCCTTGTCTAGTTGTGCTTACCAATAAGAATCTCAGCACACTTGCTAGCAGGACTGTGTGGGACCAGACCATGGATGATGAGTTTGCCCTCTCTTTTCCCAGTATTTCCTCCTGGCCGATGGACGACCCCCAGCAAGGCCTCTAACAGGCCGCCTCTGTCCGGAGATGGAGGAGAGGCGCTGCCGAGGCGCTTCGGGTTCAGATACACACACACGTCCTTCAGACGCTGCTGCTGGACCACGACTCCAGGCCGCTGACCCGCTTGATTCTTCAGGATGGAGGTGGGATGCTGGGAAAACCCTCCGTCTTTCCCATCAGCGGCTTTCCTTTGAGATGGCCGCCGCTTTGGTCTCAGGATCTTGGTGAACTTCTTGAGTTTTGCTTTGGATTTGTTGCTGGGGTTTGCTTGCTTTTTACCATTGTCGGTGATAATCTCCGCCTCCTTTTCGCTGAAACGAACGTGATTGGTCGCAGCCGAGTGATTGGCAGATGCTCGGGCCAGCAGAGCTTCTTCTTCTCCCTCACTCAGCTCCAGGTAGAAGAGTTCACCGTTCTTCTGGACATCATCCAGCCATTCCGGCTCTAGGTCACTGCGCCACAAAACAGAGGGAACATTAAAGAAGCATGCGATAATATCCAGATAATGCCTGAATGTCATTTGATTTCTCAGAACTGACTTTTCTGAGCCAGCCCATGCAGATCCTTTGGGTAAAATCAAGATGAATAAGAACTATCAGAAACGATTTAATCAAATTCAATCAACTTCATAAGGTAGAAATCGACTGCAGGTTTTTTAAGTAAAAATAATTATATACTGATAATATAATATTTATTCACATTTGAACTACCAGAAAAGTTTTTATTTAATTCATTCAACTTTATAAGTTGGAAATCATGCAGGTTTTATTTTAGAACTATTATTTTTACACTATTATAATATTAATATTTTGAAAAAGCTTTTAATTTCAGTTTTCATTTAAAATTTAGTAAAAGTTTTAGTCATTTTGTTGTGTGCTTTTTGTAATTTTTTATATTTAGTTTTTCCCCCCTCCCAAATATTTCTATTTAGCTTTCATTTAAATTTATTTTAGTTTTACTTTTAGTTATTTTAGTACTTCAACTTAAACTTTTTTATTTCAGTTACAAATTTTTTTATTTTCTAATGTTTATTTTAAATTTAATGTTTTTCATCTTCAGCTTTATTTCAATTTCAGTTTTTTTTATTTCAATTAAAACGGTTTTCATAGTTTTGATCAACAATAACAACAAATTAACTCAAATCTAGATAAAAAAAAACTATATTTGATGAGTTAACTGGTTGTCAATTTAGTTTGAAGATTTTAAAATAAAAAGTTAAATCCAATTAATAAAAACTCAAACTGCATGTAGGCATATAATAATTATATAATTAAATTAAAAAGTTATTTAGTTAAATAGAATAAGAAAGTGACATTGCTGCCCTGCTTGAAACACTAAATACTCACAAATATTCTGCATAAAAAGACAATTGTTGTTTTCTATATGTGTGAAAATACTTTGCAACAGACTACATTTCACCACCAAATGATGAGGAAGTAACACATGGTATAAAAGAGTATCTCCCAGCACAATCCGAACTAAACTCTAAGGCTGCAGGGGAAAGACACACATCCGAGACCTTTGAAACTCAATCCCCTCCTTCATTCCAGAAAAACTCGACTCAATATTCAGCCATGCAGACATTATGTTTTCTTCTCCATTTCTAAATTAAGCTACGCTACTTTGGAGGTTAGCTCTTGGCAACACCGTCCATAAGTTCACTAAAGATGGTGAATAGCATATAATTATTTATGATGGCTGACTTTCCAAATTGGAAACAGAAATTCCCCTTAAAAATGAGAGAGGGCAGAGAGTGGACGAGGTCTATTTTCCCTTTTCATGAGCCTCTCTTAAATGTGGGTCAGGAGAAGAGACCCCTAAACTCACAACTTATATAAAAACTATATATATATATATATATAAATAAATTCAGTTAGGGTTAGTTTTTCCCCCTTTAAAAAAAAAAGAAATTAATATTTTTATTCAGCAATGATGTTTTAAATTGATAAAAACTGATCGTAAAGAAGACTTTTACAATTAGAAAATAGTTATATTTTGAATAAATGGGTTACTTTATAACTTTTTATTCACCAATGAATCGTGAAAAAAGTATCACAGGTTCCAAAAAAAATTGTTTGCACAACTGTTTCCAACATCGTTAATAAATCAGCATATTAGAATAATTTCGGAAGGATCATGTGACACTGAAGACTGGAATAAAGGCTGATGAAAATTCAGCTTTGCATCAAATGAATAAATTATATTTTTAAGTATATTAAAATAGAAAACAATTAATATAAATTTTAATATTACAATTGTCAAATGTAATAATATTTTACAATATTAGCCTACTTTTTTTATCAAATAAATGCAGGCTTGGTGACCATAAGAAATTTCTTTCAAAAACATTAAAAATAGTAATGTTTCCAAACTTTTGACCGGTACTGTGTGTGTGTGTGTATATATATTACACACACACACATTTATATAATATTAAGATATACATTATATATCTGTGTTTACATACTGCAGTCAAGTTGACAAAGTTTTATGATGAAACATGCAACATGAAAATATCGAATTAGCAATCCAGATATTATTAATAACTATTGTTTGTGAATGTGTTGATGTTTCTTACTCTGAGTAATCTGAGTCTGAGTAACTGTAACTTGATGCATCGGAATCAGTTTCGCTCCCTCCTTCAGCCTCCTTATTTTCACGCAAGTCGGACTCAAACTCCGCCTCATTCCCCTCTGTAAATTGTCTAGACGCCATCAGCGCATTTTCTACTCAATAACCTGTGTTCGTGTCCATTCAGAGCTGTTTTAAGAAGCGAAATCTTCTTTTCAACGGCAACCGCGTCCTGTCGTGTTATCCGCATACGGGTCTTGTTCAAAGCCCACGTGACGCGTTTCTCAAATCGTGATTGGTAGAATCGAGTCGTTTCTATAGCAACACGGAAGCTTTTGTTGAACAGTGCAACGTGCAACGAAACGATAACAGAATCGCCTGTTCGACTTCAGAATCATTCATGCTGTTTCCAACAGAAAAATAGTATAATAAAAAAAAAAATCAAATATCATAATAATGGAATAGCCTATTAAATATTATGAAAGTTTCAAATTTGTACGCTTCTAATACAAATACGCTTCTACAAATAGACGATTTTGTCATATTTATAAAAAAAATCGATTTAACGTCGTATTAATTACTCATTTTAAAAACATTTTACTGAGTCTTACAGCTTTACCCTGCTCTCGAGTGGCCGCAAACCCGCACGAGGTCTTTAAATCCCCTCCGGCGAGGAGGAAAAGCTGCTCGGTAACGTTATTCAACTTTGTTAGCTGAGAAAAGCAACAAACAAACAAACAATTCCCACTAACCTGTAAAGAAGCACACTCCGTATAGAGTCAAAATCCTCCAAGTTCTCAGAGAAAGACTGAAACGATCTCCCATCCGAGCAAGTATTAAACATTATTTATGCTTCATACTTATAACAAACGGTTCGTCGTTATTAATAAATTAGTAACGTTAGCCTACACTTGATGCGGTTATAGAACCGATCCGAGCATTAAATCTCTCGGTCATTTAGTTATTTGAATATATTAGAGATAAAATGAAGACATTTCGTGAATTGGTCGGGGTTTCTCTTTTGAAAGACAGCTGTACTGTTAAAATCCAAAGGGTTAGAAGCTCTGTTTGTGGCGTTTTACGGAACAGACGATGATGAATCCAGTTTCTTGCGGTGTTCTTGAGTACTTCTCCAGACCACGACAGACTGACTGACTGACTGGGTCGATGCCCGTTAAACGCTCATTCTCATGGCAAATGGAGCATGTGCTTTTGTGTGTGTGAGAGAGAGAGAGAGAGAGAGAGAGAGAGAGAGAGAGAGAGAGAGAGAGAGAGAGAGAGAGAGAGAGAGAGAGAGAGATAGAGAGAGATGGTTGATTGCTGCTGCCTCCAAATACCAAGCATTAAAGAAACATATCGTTTAAAAGTTTAAAGGCAGGGTAGGCGATTTGTTCCAGAAACATTTTTTTGTTATGCTGGTTGAAAGTCTCTTCACATCCTGATAGCAATCACTAAGTTAAGTGGTACCTAGTAATAACACATACATACACATACACACACACACACACATAGGCCTATACACACACACACACACACATACATACACTATACATGATATATATTGATATATCATCTGTGGAAGGCATAGGACCATAAAAAGCCCGTCCAATCATTGCATTCGGTATTAACGTATTTTCAGATACACGACAATGAAGTACTAAAAACTGAAAAGTTTTACCTTTGTATAGACGGCAATGTTGTCAAAATGATCCCCGAAAATTACTGAAACCGCTGTATTATTCATGCTAGGCCAGTAGGTGGTGATGTCAGTTTGTAAAGAAACACTACACTGTCTATAGACTGAACACATAATACGCATGACGTCACCGTTTTCACAGTTTCACGTTTTTGAGATGATAATGGTGTCGTTTTCAAAAACGTGCATTGTCATTCCCCCAAAACGCTGTTGTCGTGTAAATGAAAGGCCAAAGTGCATAAAAAGTTTCTGTTTTTAGTTTGACAGACGTCAGTCACCGAGCACCGCAAACCAAACAGCAGCCGCCTTTTACAGTTCCTCCTGAACCGAAACAACAAGCTTACGCTGCGTTCACTAACTGTGATGTAGAAGAGATGGAAACACGTGATGTTACATTCGGAACGAATTTATGCGGTTCAATGGCAACACTTTCAACGTTGTAATGAATCTGCCGCAGTCAGGTGGTACAGGTCAGTACTCTTCAAGTTGTTTAAGTTCATTATTATTGTAATGTGCTTTGAGACATGAGGTAGTTTAACGCCGTCTCTCGTGACGCTTTTGTTTGCTCCCTGCTGTGCGTGTTCATGTGTTTTGGAGGAGGCGTGGCTTTGAACACGCTCTGAAGGAAGGGTGGGATCTTATGAGATTCATAAATTTTGGGGCATCTCGCCCGGGGGGTGGGTAGGGTAAGGATTAGGGTTAGGGTTAGGGTTAGGGTTAGGGTTAGGTTTAGACCTAGGTTCGCTAGCTAGTTCTGTGCCTGCCTGTGTGCGCTATTGTGCGCGCTGACCCTGGTAAACGAGAACCCGCATGAGAGATGTGAAGCAGGACGTAACCCCGCCCCCCGGGGCGAGATGCCCCAAAATTTATGAGTCCCGGGATCTTATCTTACCTTCACATGTCACTTAAAGCTGCAGTCCGCACGCAGTTTTTCCTCTTTGTCGCCATCTCTGTTCGAAAGCTGCAATTGCAGTCATTTGCGGAAATTATCAACTTTACGTGAGTTGTGCCTCGGCAGTGCACAGCGCTGACGAATCCAATGTTCTGAGGAGAGTGTGAGGCTGTCAGTCACCGCGCCGGTGTGGATACTGGCATTCAGAATCACAGATTATTCTTTTTGGAAGTAAGAATTTTCGCCCTAAAATGTCAACTAAACAAGTAAGTAACATCCACATTTGTTCTGACCAACTACTGAAAAAAAGCATTGCAGTAAATCGCACTGATTAAATCTAATGATCGATTATCATATCGCGTTAAACCGTGCAAATTATACTTTGTTCTCAAATTGTTAATGTTAACAACGTCAGCATTGCGTGACTACATGTAAAGCCCTTCAGATATTATCATTGTTTTCGCATGGGCCGGTTGCAGTCTCTTTTTCCAAACTCTCAGTCCAAAGTCTTTTGCATTTTACAGCGGGTGAGTCTCTAGTTGTCACTGGTGATTGTCGTTTGAACCTTTCTGGATCCGCCATCAAATTAACAAGTTTAATTATATCAAGTGCAGTGAGAAAAGGCTATAAATCTCCACCTCCAACATCGTCACACTCATAGCCTACTACGAGACTCTTCTTTATGTGTACAGATGTGTGTGTACAGATGTGACGTAATGACGCAAAGACATGCTCGAATCTCCTGCGGAAATCCACCAGTACCACTGGAGTTAAAAACATTATTACAAGCTTACTGTTTTGAATCGAGCTACGGCAAGCAGAGAGTTTTGAACACTGGCTATGTACTTGCTAAAAAAAATATTTTGGATAATTTTTAACCCAAAAGAGTTTCGGACTGGAGCTTTAAATATTATTAAATATTATACTTTCTGCTAAATCGCTATTTCTAGCCTCTCCGAAAATTGTATCTGCGAAACAGTTTGCTGCAAATCAAGGCTTCATATATCCATAATTAAATGTGGGCATGAGAGCTTATTATTGCCAAACCTCACACATTATATCTCTCAGCCGACTCATAACTCCTCAATAACTGATCATAAATATAATTCTGTTCTCTGAATTCATGCAATAATTAAAACAGATATTAAATTCCTGGAAAATTAAGTCTTAAATGTTCATACAATGATGTCTAGCATTTGTGTAATCTTGTAAAAGTTTGAAATAAAAAGTTACGTTGTTATTTATTGATTATATTTAGGTCTGCAGATTCATTGTTTCTGTCAACAATATCATGATTCCCAGAGGATGCATGAATAAATAATGAATGTAGTGTTTCTTTGAATAAATGTTGTAAAGTTATTTTTTTTTAAAGATATTCTATAGAATTTTTTATTTAAAAACAAAACAAAACATGAATTTATGGACTTGAAATCAGTTTTTAAATATTTCCAGGTTTTCCAGAAGAGTGCGAACCCTGTCAATGCCGGAACGATGCTTGAACGCGTGTTGCATGACAGGACTGATTTAGTTGAAGCACCAACATCGATAAACGCTTAAAAGTTGTTTCCTTTAGAGTTAAGACATACTAATACGTGCTCAAATGTTCGAAATATATAGCCTTAATAATTTTAATGTAGCGGATCGATGTGGTTTAATACACATGACAAAATGCAGTCTGCTAACCATGAAAAGGAAAGTTGCAACCGAGGAGGATTGTGGGTATTGACATTATATGCAGCTAAAGCTTTATGTTCTACATGCTTTTTTGAAGAAAATAACATTTAATTCAGGTACAAAGTACTTAAACATATAATAATTAAGATACTTACGCTGCAAAAAATAAGGGTTGCTTGAATTCAATGTGTGGTGTTTAAGTCACCGCTGCTTCATCATGCAATATCTTGAAGTCGCGTTAAACTTTGTGTATTTAATAAATAAATATATTAACATTGAGAAGACATAGTCTTAGTGATAGATGACGTGCTTTTACTTGTGATTGTATTTATATGGCCTCTTAAACCGAGGAGTTTGGCGCGTTGTTTTAATCATCGATGTAAAGTCGCGTGTGTGACGTCATCGTTGACTACCGTCGCTGAGCTTCATCGTGCCGCTGAAGGGCCGCTGGTCGAGCGATGAGTTTCATCAAGACTATACTTTCAGGGATCATTTCTATAGTTTCTAACTTGGAAGTGTTTTTCTAAAGTGTTGAGTCTCCCTAACCACGATGATGAGTGATAATGTGGTCCTCTGAGCGTGAATCGGGTAGCAGTCTGTGATTTCATTACGGATATCTATCATTGATGAACGTTCATTGATTCTTCTAGAATCTATGAGGAGGATTGCATGATCCGAGTGGTTATGAATATAAATGTGTTTAATAATAGAGCTGGTACTGTGTTTCAAATGTTGTTGGTAAGTGTCTAAACCTGTACATATGAACTTAAGCTTTGGAGTTTATTGATTTCATAGTGAGGTGTGTCACAAAATAGAGACGTGTGCTATTTAGAATCAACGAAATTTAATAACTGCCGAATCTACGTCATACGTACTATTAGAATTTTAAGTATCTTTGGAATTAACTGAACCTTCGAAAACATCGATTTGCGACATGCTTATGTCTTGCAGTCACGTGGTTCATTGAGTTTTCAACCTCTTTGAATGTGTTAAAATAGTGAATGTGTTCTATTATATTTGAAGCAATTCCTGGTACCTGATACCAGAGCGAATAGTAGAATTAATACTCATTATTATTTTAGCGACGCCTGCTGGTCAAACGTTATGAAAACAGCGTTCACCAAATCAACACCATCCGAACCATAAGATTTTTTAAACGTTATTATTATTGAAAAGATAATGGATTTTTTCATTCATTATTATTACACACACACACACACACACACACACACACATATATATATACAGTCCATGGTCTTATCTTATTATTTTAGTGGGTAGAAATAGTAAAGCTGTTTGTTGTTAGGATGAAGTTTTAAAAGTTAAATTTAGGCCGCTCTGCATCAGCAGTTTAACAGAGCTTGTCATGTCAAATAAACGAGATGGCCAATCAAATCAAAGAAGGCGGGTCTTGTTCACAAAAGAGGAGTACAAAATTGTTTATATTAAATAAAAAATATATGAAACAGTATGAAGTAACAAGTTCTTGGTAGATGATATTACGCAATTTGGCAAATTCGATACAAGATTATATTTCTTAAAGTCTGATAATAATACAGCAATCACATGAGTAGGCTAAACCAGGCTTTTTACTACAGTTCTCCACATCAATGTTCCTACTAAGAATTTAGTTCTACTCGAGATTAAACGGTGATGACCAAAACAGCATCATTTTCATTTTTAGATTTTGATCCGTTAATCAAGGTTTTTGTTTAGACTGATCCGTTAATCAACATAGGCCATATGATCCGTTTATCAACATATATTTAGGCACATTTGTAAAAATGGTCATTTATGTGTTTAAACAATAAATAAAAACTGTTAAACAAAAATATTTGTAAAGGCCCAGAATCCTCTTCATGTCTCAAATTAATAGTTTTCATTGTGTTTTTTTTTTTTTTTGCAGCTAAAGTTTGATGTTTTACATGCTTTATTGAAGGAAATAACATTTAATTAAATCACAAATTGCTTAAACATATAGTAATGAAAGTACTTTAATTCCCAAAACGTTAGAGGTATAGTTCACCCAAAAATGAAAATTCTATCATCATTTTTATCATCCTCCAGGTTTGTAACAACAGGGGTAAATAAATGATGACAGAACTTTTGTTGTTGTGAAATATGCCTATAATTCAATGCATGGTGTTTCATCAGACAGTATTGAATTCACGTTAACTTTGTGGATTTAATAAATCCATTTATTAACAATAAAAAGAGACACAGACACAGTCTTTGAGTAGAGGGTTGTGCTTTTACTTGTGATTGTATTTATATGGCCTCTTAAACCGAGGAGTTTGGCGCGTTGTTTTAATCATCGATGTAAAGTCGCGTGTGTGACGTCATCGTTGACTACCGTCGCTGAGCTTCATCGTGTCGCTGAAGGGCCGCTGGTCGAGCGATGGATTACATTAAGACTATACTTTCAGGGATCATTTCTATAGTTTCTAACTTGGAAGTGTGTTTCTAAAGTGTTGGGTCTCCCTAACCACGATGATGAGTGATAATGTGGTCCTCTGAGCGTGAATCGGGTAGAAGTCTGTGATCTCATTACGGATATCTATCATTGATGAACGTTCATTGATTCTTCTAGAATCTATGAGGAGGATTGCATGATCCGAGTGGTTATGAATATAAAGAGTAAGCAAAAATAGTTTTTAATTAAAGCGTAATGTAGAAATATTTGAATATAGACTTATAGTGAATCTAATCTGAAAGAAATTAATGATAAATGTTTATTCATGGACTTGAAAGAAATTAAATGAACATAAATTGCAGTTCTTACATTTAATAAAAATAAAAAAGTTTTATGTAGTATATTTGGGAATGCGGAGGTACGTCACGCCGTGTTGCATTATGGGACGCGGGCGCCATCTTTACAGGCACGATATCTGTTTACCTTCAGTATAATAGTGGGTGTTTGGCTAAAACGAGGTAAAATTGAAGAAGACCGGAAGAAATGGAGATGTTTAAAGAAAAGGAGAAGGGACCCTACCGGGATAAACTAAATGCCACTGCCAAAAACGTTATTTGGACAAACTATCCGCGATAAACAACGTTGATACATCTGAATTAGTTTTGGTGTTCAAAGCCTATGCTAAGTTGATTACTATTGTACATAAAGTTCAATCTATTTTACCTAAAAATCAGCTCTCATAGTTAATGTTAGCTTGCTATTTTCAGTATATGTTAAGTTTTCATAGGTTGTGCAAGAAAAAAATTGTACATTACTTTATAATGCCACAAGATGTGGTAACTTGTTAAATACAACTGTGCCTTATTGTCATCATTCAATGTTGACACATGTAAAAATGAGGGTATTTGGTCGTTTATTTTAAAATAGTTTGATGCATCTTTGCCCATTTATGTGTACTTAAAGGGTCTTTGTGGATGCAATCAGTACAGAAACAGAGATGTCACTTAATGTATTTATTAAGCAGTTATATAAAAACATGATTCACAAACATTTTTTTAAAAAAGGCATGTAAAAAGATGTACAGAATATCAAAGCAAATTGTTAATTGAAAACAAAATAAATATAATTTGATTCATGCAAGGTGTCCTGTCTTTATCATCTGCTAACATGAACCACAAATTCAACATCATTCATCAACTATCCTCCTAACTGTTAGTCATCGAGGAATATACAATACACAACCTCTTGCTTTGTACAACTTTTAACAAACCTAGTATGCAATGGAGGACAGAAAGTAAAGTTTTTCCTCATGATTGCGGCACCCACACGCGATCCGGCGTCTTCTCGTCAGCTGCTCCCTATGCAGCTCCTCGACCTGCTTCCCTTGTTGTTTTTTCCAAGAAAGAAAGGTGAAAAAACGTATTCCGTTGTCCAGATTCCTCCCTGAACGATTGTGTGACCTGCTATGGCAGTTGAACTGAACAACCATATCGACGTTTATTAAAATCTCGACAGAAAATCCAAACACAGCCTCCAACACATGCATTTAAATACAGCGGTATTGGGCGCGATCCTGTAAATATGGCGGCGGACCCATAATGCAACACGGCGTGACGTCATCTCCACATTCCCTAATTAATTCAACGATTAATTAAATTGTGCAAGGATTATTCAATGTGATGAAATTTTACTATTAGTTAAATTGCATAAATTTTAAAAACGTTTATTTATTGAAGTGCATCTTCAGTGCTTCTCCATAAAATAGAACGTTTACTTTTATGCAAGTTTAAACGGTGATGATAACAGCATTGCATCATCCTTTTGAATATTACATTAATCCATTTAGCAACATTATACAAAATGACACGTACGCCCACAATCCTCATTGGTGTCAAATAGTTTTCATTTGTAGGTAACATTTACATGCTGGGGCGTATGGGGCATTTTCAATAAATATGACAGTTTGGGTTCTTAAGCTAAACACAATCTACTACAACAGGCTTTGATGATGCTTCCTGGAAGAAAATTCATTGTGCAGTTACAAATGTCAGATGCTCAAACTACTTAAAGGGATAGTTTGAGTGACATCAAATTTCTGTTAAAGTTTTTTTGCACTTTATTTAAATTAGCATATTTTACTTTAATTTTATGGTTTTTGTTTGGCAGCCGTAGCTGCCAGTCATTTGACCCTTTTTTTAAGATTTTTTTTTTTTTACAATTAATGTATATGATCATAAAAATGCAGGAAATACCTGTGAAATAACAGTGTTTTTTATTTTTGGTTTATTTAAATTAGAATATTTTACTTTAATTTTAAGGTTTTTGTTTGGCAGCCGTAGCTGCTAGTCATTTGACCCTTTTTTTTACAATTTTTTTTTTAAATGAAGGTATATGATCTTGATAATTCAGGTAATACCTGTAAAATAACAGTGTTTTTCAGTTTATTTAATTTAGGATGTTTAACTTTAATGTTACAGTTTTTTGGGGGCTGCCAGTCATTTGACCGTTTTATCATTTAACCGTTTTTTACTGTTTAATTACAGATTATATTTGTAATTTTACATACATTTTTATGTAATTTAAGAAAACAGAAAAAATACTGTATGAAAAATACAATCAATTTTCTGTATAAAAAATGTAAATTACTGGAATTTGTCATTAATGTCACAATACCGAAAATAACGGCTGAATTTTTATTTTACAGATATTATTTGTAATTTTACAGTGTTTTGAGTACAATTTAAAATGAAAGAAAATGATCGTCAAAAAAATCAGTTATTTTTTGTAAAATTAGGATTTTTTTTTTTTACAGTGTAGGCTACTTTTGTTTTCCATGGTATATTACTGTTTTAATGGAAAATTATATGCTATTGTCAGAATTTGGCCCTTTTTTTACAGCAAGGGTTAACAGTGTATGTTTGAATAATGAATGAGGCTCATCATGGTTTAGTGGGTCTCATTTAAACTTTTGGACCTGAAACCAACCAAACAAACAAACAAACAAAACAACAAACAAACAAACAAACAAACAAACCCTTACACTTTAAGGATTCATTCATCTCTTTGATCATCTTCTTTGCAGAAATCAAGTTCGCCTCAAAGTGCTTGGCTGGTTGGCGGACTATTGTGAACCCTTGCATTAGAAGTAATTCAAATGATCTGTATTGACATTAAATGCTTTAGCAAGTTTCTCAGTTGATCTTGTTAGGGGGGTAACAGTTATAAGACCCAGGACTAGATATGATGAAAGAAGACCAGGAGTCGTGAGGTTCAATCAAATAGATACAAATTTACTGAAGAATAGTTTGCAGTTTAATTGGTAGAGCGAGCGACGAGCGTCAAAGTTTCTCGAGGAGGTCGCAAGCCAACTCTACCTTACACAAAATCATGCACCAATTTTGCAAGGGCATGCATTACATCATTGTCACTTCTGATTGGCTAAGTGAACATTAAAGCCTAAACAATTTTACACATATGGACAGGTATGGGTGCCTATCGCCATTAGTCAAGATAGTTGTCGTCCGATTCTGGATTTAGGTCTGTGGTGACCTCGCAGGTTAGGGAAAGGCATCTATGCGTCTGTGTGTTGTTCATTCCGACGTCCAGAACCTATAGACAGAATGTCAAACGCACACGAGCACCACCAAATAACAGCTCACATCAAGGCTGAAGAGAGCCTGAGCTCATTATTATCAGTCCAGTCAACCAAAACATGATGATAAAACATTCACTCCTCAGGAAGAGATGCAGATAATAGGCAACTTGCTCCCTAGAGAACTATGCTGGGGAAGATACATTTCTGCAAACCAGGTTATTATGTATAGCTTGACACATGAATATTAGTATCAAAATGATTAACACGTGCAAGCACAATTATCAATGAACTTGATACATGTTGCAGAAATGTTTTATCCATGCCTTTCAACTTGCGTGTGCAAAATTCAAAATTGAATGATTGTGTAGCAATTTGTACAAATAGAGAATTTTTTGTGAATACAAATGTTTTCTTTTGTATTAGTGTATTAGCAACAAAGAAGATGTGCATGTGTGGATCAGGTGACGCGAGTACATTCATTGAATTATTTTCTGAGTCGATCTCATTTGATTAATTTGGATTTTGAGACTTTCTTTTCGCTGTTTTTAAACATTTGCACAATCCACACACAAACAACTACAAATGAATAGGCCTGGTGCTAGTTATTAATGTGTGCACAACTACCCATCTATTTGACAAATTCACCAATGTGCGTCGCTACAACTAATACAATACAACTTGTGTGTGCAAAATCCAGAATCACATGAATGTGCAGCATTTTGTACAAATAGAGACATAGTTGTTAATACAAAACCTCAATTTTGAATTAATGTAGGCCAGAATTTGTGCATGCAACAAGTAAGATGTGCATTTGTGGATCAGGTGACACGTGTGTGCATTCATTAACTCGTTTCTGAGTCGATCCTTTTTGATTCATTTGGATTTTGAGACTTTCATTTCGCGGGTTTCGCCTTGCAAGATCCACACACACTGTCTGAGAAAAGCTGCTACCACTAGATGGCAGTATTCTGCTAAAACAGACAACGGCCACGTAATCCACATTTAAGACGCTTAATGTGAGTGATATTGAAGCTTGGAATGCGCACTTTTCTGGGATTAATTGGCATAGAGCGTGGCTTGTTCCTTTTAGATTTTGTATCACAAACAAAGTTAGGGAATTACATTTGAAAATATTACACAATATATATCCCACAAATTTGTTTATTTCAAAATTTAAACCTGTTGATAATCTTTGTAGTTTTTGTAAGACAGAACAAGAATCGTTAACTCATCTTTTTTATGGTTGTTCATTTTGCAGTACATTTTGGAAAAAATGTTGAAAATTATGTGACATTTAAAACAAAGAATACAATAACGCTTGAAGGGAAACAGATTATTACATATTTTGATTGTAGAGATAGAACTTTATGTAATATTGTAAATCTTTTTATTTTATTGGGCAAGTTCCATATTCATAAAGCTAAATTTTCCAAGTCAAGGCCATGTTTTAAACTTTTCCAAATTGAAACTGATATATATTTTGAGTCTCTTAAATGGGTTAAAAATAAGAAAGCTATGTCAATTACTGAAATATATTCAACATTTTTCAGTTGAAAATAGGAAAATCTTTTTATTTTTATAAATAAGATTGTAAGCCTGTCTATTTAATTTTTTATTTTTTTATTTTTTGTATTAATTTTATTCTTGTATTTATTTATTGTTTGTTGTATAATATTTGTTTACTTACTGTGATGATTGTATGTTTGAAATTTTATTTCAATAAAAAAAAAAAAAAAAAAAAAAAGAGTGATATTGAAGCGCCAAATTTATAGGCTACACAATATAGGTAGCCTGACTTCGTCATACTCATATTCTAGAACTTCCCGATCAAAAAATGTTGTGGGCGGGGTTCGGGCTGGCACCCAGGCTACAATATAGGCCTATCTTATTAATAAAGCATATAGAGGCAATCAGATTATGAAAAACACCCATAGAAAACCATTATAAAACGCTTCACGTGCAATAGCGCATTGCATGTTCAATAAGGTGTATCGGCTACTGAGTTTTAATATCACCGTCTTTTATAAAAGAACCGGTTAATGGACTTGTGTCAGAACACAACAGGTATGAAGATATGTTTGGTTTTTTATTCTAACTATAAAAGCTAGATTAATCTTTGAAAAGGTTAATACAGTATTTGATTTTTTGGCGGAAAATCTGGAAAACCACCTTATACGCACGTTTTCACCAATTGCCCTAAGCCACTGGCTGGCCATCCTTAATGCCGTCATTGTGAGTTGAACTGTTTGGAGTTTTGCAGCATATATTTCTTTTGCAAAAACATTGCATCAGACATATCATATTTTTTACTTTATACTTGCTAGGAAATGAATTGAAATTGAACCTTTGTATAAATAAGAAAAGTATATTTTAAAAGAAGTTTAAAGGAAAAAAGTACCAATTAATGACATTGTGTCAGAACACAGCAAACATGAAGGAGCGCTTTTACATTTTTGTTCAAACTTTAAAGTAAGATTACCCTTTGAAAAGTGTAATACAAATCGTATAAAGTATTTGATTTTGGGGGGACCGTTGCAAACTAGTGTCATTAAACTTAATCTTTGGTTTTAAGGGGGATTAAATATTCTCAGGACCCCCATCGACCCCTGAAATTATGACTTCTGAAGATCTCCCATGTGTAGATTCACTCGGTTGAAAAATGTAATTGTAAAATTGAAAGTCTTGTAATTTACACATCTGAAATTAAAGGTACAGTAGTTTTTTAAAAAGTATTTTAATAGCTAAAATCAATGTCTTTATTCATAAATATGATCTCATTAGTGTAAAATTAGCTCTGCCAATGTTCGGACTTTTCCGCGTAAGTGAAGAATTTCTTATCTTTATTTACATGGAGTCAATGGAGGCCTCCGTGTCGTTCCGCCATCTTGAAACACTATAATAGCGGAGAGGGACAAAAAGCACTAGGCTACCTCAACACGTTTTCATTCAGAGCCGGCTGACTGAAAAGGACACAAAGGAGGTAGGTGGGAGGCGCTTGTCACTCTCCCGGCAAATTTGAAAGATTGCGCGGGACTTTATAATGCAGTCCTCGTAGCCATAAAAGCATAAAAATTTTATCTAAAAGGAAACGTGACCGGCAAATTCAAAACGAGGGTAAATATCGGGATGGCTTTTACCCCGGTGGATAGAACTAATGAAGGAGAAAGACTTTGAAAGGGACGCTGAAGTCCTGGTTTCTTCTCGACAAGTGTCAATGTTACGGTCTAAATTACAAGCTTTTTCATTCCATGGTTGTGTCATTCATTATATAGGCGGCATAACGGTAGAACATGTATAGATAAACTCGAAAAAGTGCTATTGGACGACATGTCGTAGCTTCCTGGCACATAACGGTCACCGTAGTCACAACACACATTTAAAAAAAAGCGAGGCGCTAGAGAGCACTATGCGTTTGAATGCAAAATACAATTTCACCGCAATTTCACAATTTCAAAGGGCATGTTTCTGCTATAGTATCATCAGCTCTCCCCAAAGTCTGTTCTTGTTCAAAGTCTGAATTTGCATAATGTATCTCCGCCTCACACGTGAGTATTAAAGGAGAGACACCTGCAACAGCAGATCATGTTTTCGCTTCGGAGCCAAGAGCATCTCTTCACTCCACAAGCCAAATCCTGAGTTTCTTCAGTGACTTCATCTCTTCGAGACGAGCGAGCTCTCCGGTGTTGGTGTGACGGCGGTATCCAGCAAGTTTCACATTGCCTGCGATCTGAGCAGTGGTCTGCCAGTCTGTGTGTTCTCCCTGGTCGCTTCAACATCCGCGGAGTTTTTTCCTCTCACTAAAGAGCTGCACGCGGCACATCTTTTTAAAGACGCGTCTTTCTAAAGACGATCTGCCCGTGTATTTCTGAGTGTGGTATTCTGATAGATTCACCTGATGGGCGCGAGCGCTGTTTGAGTGTTTGGGGCCACGGGCTGGGGCGCCATGTGCAATGGACATGCAGCCGCGGGCTCCTGGACAGGACCCCAGCGCCTCATGCATGTCAATTGCCTCGAGTTGCTGGCAGTACGCCTTGCCCTGCACCGCTTCCACGCGCTGGTCCTGGGTCAACACGTACTTGTCCGTTCGGACAATACTGCGACAGTAGCGTACATCAACCGTCAGGCTGGTCTACGCTCTCGCCGTATGTCGCAACTCGCACGCCACCTCCTCTTATGGAGTCAGAAGCACCTGAGGTCCCTTTGTGCTAATTACATTCCAGGAGAGCGGAACCTTGCAGCCGACGAGCTGTCACGGCTCCGGCCAACCTCTGGCGAATGGTGACTCCATCCCCAGTCGGTCCAGCTGATATGGGACCAGTTCGGGGACGCACAGATAGATCTGTTTGCCTCCCACGACTCATCCCATTGCGCGGCACGGATGCACTGGCGCACAGCTGGCCGCAGGGCCTACGCAAGTATGCGTTCCCCCAGTGAGCCTTCTCGCACGGACTCTGTGCAAGATCAAGGAGGACGAGGAGAAGGTCATTTTGGTCGCCCCATACTGGCCCACCAAGACCTGGTTCTCCGAACTGATACTCCTCGCGACAGCACCTCCTTGGCCAATTCCTCTGAGGAAGGACCTCCTTTCTCAGAGATGGGGCACCCTATGGCACCCTCGTCCCGATCTTTGGAGACTCCACGTGTGGCTCCTAGACGGGACGAGGCAGGTTTGAGTACCCTGCCACCAGCGGTGGCGGCTACCATCACTTCCGCTAGAGCATCGTCCACGAGACATGTCTATGCGTTGAAGTGGAACCTCTTCGTCAACTGGTGCTCTTCTCGCCGAGAAGACCCCAGGAGATGCTCGATCAGTGTCGTGCTTTCCTTCCTGCAAGATGGGTTGGAGTGAAGGCTGTCTCCCTCCACCCTGAAGGTGTATGTGGCCATTATCGCCGCTTATCACAAAGCAGTTGAAGGTAAGTCTCTTGGAAAGCACGACCTGATCATCAGGTTCCTGAGAGGAGCGAGGAGACTGAATCCTCCTCGCCCTCCTCTCGTTCCCTCTTGGGACCTCTCAGTGGTCTTAAATGCCCTGCAGAGGACTCCCTTTGAGCCTCTGCAATCAGCTGAGCTTAAGTTCCTGTCAATGAAGACAGCGCTCCTGGTTGCACTGGCCTCCATCAAGAGGGTAGGGGACCTGCACGCATTCTCCGTTGACGAAGCGTGCCTGGAATTCGGGCCGGCATACTCTCACGTGATTCTGAGACCCCAGCCTGGATATGTGCCCAAGGTTCCTACCACTCCCTTCCGGGACCAGGTGGTGAACCTGCAAGCGCTGCCCCGGGAGGAGGCAGACCCAGCCTTGGCACTGCTCTGTCCAGTACGCGCCCTCCGTGCTTACGTAGACAGGACGCAGTGTTTCAGGACCTCAGACCAGCTCTTTGTCTTTTATGGTGGGAAGCTGAAGGGAAAGGCTCTCTCCAAGCAAAGGTCGTCTCACTGGTTAGTGGACGCCATTGCTTTGGCATACCAGCAGCTAGGTCGACCATGCCCCCTTGGTGTGACCGCCCACTCCACCCGGAGTGTGGCGTCCTCTTGGGCTTTAGCGCGTGGCACCTCGCTAACAGACATCTGCAGAGCTGCAGGCTGGGCGACACCTAACACATTCGCCAGATTCTACAATCTCCGAGTGGAGCCAGTCTCCGCCCATGTACTGTCTTTTTCAAGCTAACGTGGGAGCTGTTAGGTGTCTCGCTTGCTCGCCATTCCACTCCACGGACTGGATATGTGCAATATTTCCTCAGGTGAGCCTTCCCCTCTGAAGCCCTGAGTTCCTCCAGCACTGTTGACGCTGGCGCCAGTGTCTATTGCCTGTGCTTCGGCTAGGTGCCTCCGTGTGCATGGTTCCTCCTCTGAGTAACCCCCACATGTGTATTTCCACTGTAAGCCTCTTTGAGCATGTGTCTTTCCCTCGGCAAGCCACCTTGCCACTCCTGGAGTTGAAAGTAGATGCCACCCCACGGGCTGGTCACTCCAGTGTTCCTCCATATGTAGCACCCTCGGGCCATATGTGTATTCTTAAGTCCTCCCTACGGGTAGGCATGCTGCGGCATATCTCCCCTGAGATATGCTTCCCAGTGTACCTTGGTATTCCTGTGTTTAGTAGGACTCCTTCGTCCGTGCCTATATCACGACAGGGAGGTCAGACTTCGCAGGGCACTGGAAGACAGCTGTGAAGGTGGCGTGATTACACAGGGACCCCCATTCTCCGTCATCCGACGTAACTCGGAGTGACTACGAAAGGGAACGTCTCGGTTACGGATGTAACCCTCGTTCCCTGAGTAGGGAACGGAGACGTTACGTCTCCCTGCCACTTCCGCTGTACCGCTGGGTCGACGCCTGAGTTCAGTCTCGGCTCCTCAGCGAAGACATGATCTGCTGTTGCAGGTGTCTCTCCTTAAATACTCACGTGTGAGGCGGAGATACATTATGCAAATTCCGCAGACCCATGGCATTTCTTGCCATTGGCTCGTTTTTTAATACTCGAAGATGATAGGCTTTCTGGCGAAACCCCCATTCTCCGTCATCCGACGTAACGTCTCCGTTCCCTACTCAGGGAACGAGGGTTACATCCGTAACCGAGACGATTTCTTTTAAAACAAAAACATTGTGACAAACTTTGACAACATGTTTCATGTCGCATGGACAAAAAAACTATTTGAAATAAGATCTAAGACCCCAAAGCACAGTTCTTGATTTATTTTATTTTTTGAACAAACGATGTTTAGTAAAAATAATACCTGAAGTAATGAGTATGAAAATAATAGTATGAAGTAATGAGTGTCAAAAATGTAACAGTTCCACTATTACAGGGTGTAATTTTCTCCCGGCCACTAGGGGTCACCAGGGAGAATGTTGTCGCTAGGACGTGGTTTCTTTAAAAGAGGGAGAGTAGAAGTAGGGAGGACAGGTGCTATGGGCAGGGCTGGACTGGGACAAAAAATCGGCCCGCGCATTTTGGCCCAGACTGGCCCACTATATAACACAACCGAACTTTGCAGGCCCTTGAATATGTATACCAACTCCTATTAAAACCACTAATGCCGTAAGTGAATAGGAGTAAGAGTTAACCGATTAAACAACTACTAAGTTGAACTATACTCCACAGTGATGAATCCTAAAGAAAGCTATAAGCTGGGATAGCAATACCCTTTTTTCCCACAGGAGTTTTTGAAATCTGTGGTGAGTGCAGTGCACCTCTGTCCCTCTAGGGGGGTTCGGGGGCATGCTCCCCCGTAAGAAAATTTTGTGCATTTTAATGTTAAATTCATCAATCTGGTGCACTTTGAGAGTTAAAAATAAAGAGCTCCAACCCATATTCAGTGTGCAAATTGAACAAAGAAAAACTCAAAACTCTTTTAGTTGTGATATAGTGTCTGTCTACATTACACTAATACATAATAACATATTTTTATTTTGTATTTGAACATTTAAATTGTTCTTAACTTGAAATGTTTGAGTACACTAATTCATACATTTAACTTAAAATTTCATGTAATCTCAATGTGAACAATTTTATTAGTTTAATAAACTTAGCTAGCTTTAACAAGCTTGCTAACATACTATTTTGTTAACATCTTAACAATAGTATGCTATACAGTAACACTTGCAGCAATCTAAAGGTTTTATTTGCTCTCAAATCAAGCTCATGCACCACTTGTCACCATGATGGTAACTATCCTAAAACCAACATTAACAGAAATTCTTCTAAATTAGCATAACGAAACATTAATTATTACTAAATCACCCGCTTAACATTAATCTTGCACAAAAAAACATTGTATTACACTTAATTTTAGCATTTACTCTCCCTTTCCAGTGCCATCGGCAAAGCATGCTGGGAAATATACATCCCAGCCGTTTCAGTTAAACTTAAGTTCGTCTAAATTAAAAGAAATAATTTCATAAAACTCAAAACAATGAAACAGTTCAGTTTACTTAAAATATATCCATTCTGTGAACTTGAAAGAAAAAGAAAGTGCTAAATACTCATAAAAGTTAATTTGTCTGAACTAATTAGTTTAATTTAAGTTTTTCCTTCTCAAACCAATTAAGTATTTTGAGCGTTAGGCTTTACAGTGTGGCAGTAATAGCCATATGTTGTAAAACAAATGCACTGAAAAATAAAAGCAACTTTCATACTGGAACTGTACATGTATTCCTATTGAACCGAAACGGTAGCCTACGGGCGTCACGGTTCGGTGCACGAATTTACACGGAGAATACACGGTATAAAAATAAATAAAACTCTATAGGATACATTTCGCTCTATTCGCGTTTGGTGTGAACGCAGCATAATAAACAGGCTGCGACGTCAAGGTTGCAATGATGGAGTGTGTGCGCAAAGTTCAAACTGCAAAGTGTGTATATTTGTGTACACTCGCAATAAAATACAACATTGTGCTTTTGTCACACTCTAAAATCTTGTCAAACTGCAACCTACAACTGTCACCCAACCAAAATCACACACACACACACACACCCACACACTCAAAAGGAATACATGTACCGTTCCAGTACCCCTATACAACGCTGTCATTAAGTTGAAGTTATCACATTATAAAGTACAGTCCTCGCCAAGGGGGTAATCCATCGACCGGAAGTTGAAGTCGGCCGGGTGCCGCCATCTTGTAGCAGAACTTCACTTGCGTTAGCATTTCCATTGACTCCCATTCATTTTGGCGTCACTTTGACAGCGAATAACTTTACATCTGAGGCGTTTAAAGACTCCATTTGTCCATTATTTATTTCTAAAGAAACACGACAATGTATAAAGGGCTCCATTACCTTCTATGTTACGTTATGGCCCCGTAGAAACAGATTTAGTAAAAATAGGCTAACGATTGCATCATAACTCGACTCTCTGTCGCGCTGTGCAGAAATTACCGTACAGACAGGAGGAGAAGCTCGCAGGCAATCGGGGGGACGTCGAGGCATAAAGTCAAGGGAGAAGCCCATAGAGAGTTGTAAAGCTGCTCCTGCTGCGAGCTCATGGACAGCTAATACTCACGATCTCCGGCTCTGCAAGTTTCAGAAGGGAATGATTCAGATTCCTCTTGGCACAGCTAAGATTAACGTCTGTCAGACAGGTTGCCGACGTCATTAAGCTTAGTTTGAGTCGGTTTGAGTCTGCGCGTCAGGAACGGAAGTGCTCAAAAATCGCTAAAAATGGGCTTCATCTGTCTCAATTGAGTTCCAATGAGATGGCTCTGTCCATTTCTTTTACTGTCTATGGTCCTCGCTCCAGACCTGCTCACTCGCTCTGTTTGGTTTCATTACAGTGTGCTCCTTAGCACTGGAGCTCCCTCTGCTGTCCATAAGGTGCATCTGCGCACCAGCCATTTCAAACCCACCCTCCAGGTATTTGGGCCACGCCTCCTTATTTGCATACACACCTCAATCCTCAATCCTCAAATGCCCAATCCTAAATGGCTAAATGATTAAATGCCCAATCCTAAATCCCTAAATGCCCAATCCTAAATCCTAATTGGCTAAATGACCAAATGCCCAATCCTAAATACGAAATGCCCTATCCTAAATACCAAATGCCCAATCCTAAATACCAAATGCCCAATCCTAAATGCCAAATTCATTTTCGACTTAGACTTTTAGTTTTCGACTTAGACTTTTAGTTTCAAACTTAGACTTTTGGTTTTCGTTTAAGACTTTTAGTTTTAGACTTTTAGTTTTCAATCTGACCCAATAATCCCTCCATAGTGATGAGAAGACTTACCTCTATACTGGGCTTTCTTTTTTATCTAGTTGCTTTCTCCGTTTTCGTCCCTGTGCACCAGAGGGTTTCGATCGGTTTCGATCAACGAGCCAGCAGCTGAGCACTTGCCTAACGTAACGTAACGTAACGTAAGGAAATGTAGGAAATGATCGACAATAATCATAAATCATAATCATAAATTCAATCTAATAATCAGGTTGACAAGTAGGCTAATTAAACATGTGGCTAAGGGGGCGCCTTAGGATGATCATGTTTAATAAACATGTTTTTGTTTCGCTTGTCATTCTAATTCTGTGATTAATGGGAAGTAGGCCAAGGACGACACTAGAGTGCGCCGCGCCCCCATAGACAGTATAAGAAGTGGACAGAGCGATCTCATTGGAACTTAGTTGAGACAGTTGAAGCCCATTTTTAGCGATTTTTGAGCACTTCCGTTCCTGACGCGCAGACTCAAACCGACTCAAACTAAGCTTGATGACGTGAGCAACCTGTCTGACAGACGTTAATCTTCTAGTAGCTGTGCGTGAAAATTGCCAACGTTAATCTTGCAGAGACGGGGAACTTGAGCAAAGAGTTCTTTATCGTGAGTGAGCAGGAGTAAGTATTCCGTTGCTTTTATGGACTCATTATCTATGGGCTTCTCCCTTGACGGGACGTCCCCCCGATTGCCTGCGAGCTTCTCCTCCTGTCTGTACGGTAATTTCTGTACAGCGCGACAGAGAGCCGAGTGGTCATGATGCAATCGTTAGCCTATTTTTACTAAATCTGTTTCTACGGGGCCATAATGTAACATAGAAGGTAATGGAGCCCTTTATACATTGTCGTGTTTCTTTAGAAATAAATAATGGACAAATGGAGTCTTTAAACGCCTCAGATGTAAAGTTATTCGCTGTCAAAGTGACGCCAAAATGAATGGGAGTCAATGGAAATGCTAACGCAAGTGAAGTTCTGCTACAACATGGCGGCACCCGGCCGGCTTCAACTTCCGGTCGATGGATTACCCCCTTGCGCGCCCCCAACACATTTGTCGCCCGCCTAGGCGATCGCCTAGTTCGCCTATAGCAATCGCCGCATTCGCCGGCCCTGCCTCCATGCCAGCTTTGTAGTTTCATTGATTGAAATTGTTAGAAACTCACGCTCATAGATGACGTGGTCGTTGAGCGCCCTCAGGCGACCGTTATGATTACATTCGAATGAACAGATTATTAACGAATATTTTTAAATCATCCACCAAATTATCATCCCTTCCTTACAGTTTAACGAATTAACAACAATGCCAGAAATTATTAAAACACCTTGCTTATAGTAAAACACATTAAATTGAGTTAAAGGAGTCATAATGTGCAATTTTCACTTTTCCATGAGAATCAATCCATGTTAAGATTGACTAACGATTATACATTGGCCGGGATGCCGATATTCAAAAGTGAAGCGTTTGTTTACCCCAGGGTTCTTAAATTAGCCAACGTGCACGCGCACTCAAATACGAGATTTCAATTTCTCCCCCGACATGACGTCAAGACGGGGCCGGATATACCATATATGGACACCGCAGAGGAGGCCCGCCCTGCCCCTCTCCCCATCATATTCAGTCAAGAAAGATGCAGAAACGTAGTGCACACGTGAGTTGCTCTGTGTTGACTGCCATAATCCACATTCTAATGTTTTTTCTTTACCCAAAACTGACCAAACTACAAGGGACAAGTGGATGAAATTTATTTTTAATGACGCTGTTCCAACAACCATCTCAACTTGCTCAACGTTAGGTGTCTGCGCTAAACATTTCACAAAAGAATCTTTTACAAATTTGGGGCAATATCAGGCGAAGTTGGCATCGAAGCTACGTTTGGAAAAAGGTGCCATTCCAACAATCAGGGACTTGCCTGAATTTGAAACGGTAAGACTGTGTTTTTATTACTATATTTTGTGTAACAAACAGCAGCTAATTACTAATGCGGTTAATGTATGTGATGTAAACACGGGGAATGGACTCTACGAATGCTAGCCACATCTTTCCACTTTAAACAGACTAGAAAATGATACAGCTATTATTTAATATAATCGTATACAATATAACAATCACAACATATCATTGTATTGATTTTTTTATATAAAAGATAAGGATAGATAAATTTAAAAAACAGTCAAGAATTAATAAACATAAAGAAAAACATAACGTTACATGTCTGCAGATGAAAATTATTAAATATCTAAAAAAACCACAACGTCAAAAAAGGCAAAAACAACACATTATAGCAAACGTTAATCTCTATAACCACTGTAAGCTGAAAATAAAGTAGACTACATCTCCGTTAATGTAATCTACATTAAATTAAAGCTAAACTTATGTGGGAGAAAATAGCAAAAAACTTTTTAGCTCGTTACTGATGTTAATGTATGTCTCAGTCAAAAAAATTGTCTTTACCATTCAGAGACATTTTGATGTAGACGTCCTTTAATTGACTGTTCCTCTTCCGTTTCCAGCTCTGGTTCAGAGTCTGGCTCAAACATATACGGTTGAATCCCGTAGGTCGCGGCCAGGTCGGGTTCATTAACAACTTGCGCCATGATCTCTTTTTGGAATGATAATATGCTGAAGTTACCTGCGGTGTCAAGCCCCCTCCTTCCTGCCACCAATCAACGCGCCCCTCATTTGCATTATTAAAATGACCGTCCACGACAGCCAAAACCTCGCATCAGATCTCGCGAGACAATAATGCATTCAGAAATAAGGGTCAAACGAGCTCTGTGTTTATTTTTTTCCAATTTTTCTTTTTTAGAAGGGCATGAAATGACTATAATAGAGCGTGGGTATCAAAGTTAATACTACATTATGACTCCTTTAATGCCTAAATAATATATTTTAATAAAAAAATATATATACCTATATAATTTACCCAATTAATATCAGTTCATTTTAATTTTAACATTCATCTATATAATATTTTCTCAATATTTAAACGTTTTATTCAAGTAATGACTAATTAAAAAAAAGGTAGAAAAAAAGCTGTAAAGTAATTTCTGGTTTAAACTTGCTCGCTCCTCCACTTTCACGCGCGCTCAGTCCTCTATGCATTGGATTCTGGGAAATAGTGCTTCAGCAAGTGTACATCGGATGTACACTCAAAATCAGAGAGGATTGTGGGTAAAAGTAGTGAACGAACGTAGGGAATGATGTCGTTCTCTCAGAATTCGGACACCACTTCAAAATGGCCGACACCCTATATAGTGCACTATATAGTGGATAGGGAGCGATTTCAGATACAGCTTAAGTCTCTGTATGTGGTGTTTAACGTCACATAAAATTCCCATGATGTAATGGGAATCACAGTTATTTACTGTAAAGAGAAATAGCAGTATAATACTAGGTGATTTAAAGTAAATAACTGTAGAAATTACAGAAAAGTCTAACAGTGTACTTTTGAGTGTGTAGCAAAAGAGTAGGCAAGCTTTGGGACATATTACTTCGTCATCTTTAACGGACAGATCTGTCGCGTGCATCCTATCACCGTAAACTGCCCTGTCAATCATCTCGTCACAGTTAAAATCCTCCATTCAATCTAATATAATTTCTTCCCATTTCGAGAGAAATGTTGTCGCACGTTCATCCGCCAGTCGTGGGTCTTTCATGCGGAGACTCTCCTCATGTGTTTGCAATTTGAATGTAATGATGCATTTAAAAGTTAATGGCTAAACGTATCTTTACAAAAGTTCACAATGCTGCTGCAGATGCAATATAATGTAGACAACACTAAATAAATAAATTTTCGTCAAGGTATATACTGATAATTAATCACTCAAACCCCTTTATCTAAACCTCTCTAACCACCGGACTCGCGCGTCCTCCATGTCTGTAGTTGTTTAACACTTTTCACTCGTGTTTGTAGTTATAACCGAATCCTCGTCCAACGCGCGATGGGTTGTGGGCAATATCAGCCGTTAGAGTCAAGGGGGTAATCCACCAGCCGGAAACTGAAGCTTCGCTTGGGAGCAGGCATTGTAGCAGACCATCACCTGCTGTTAGCATTCCATTGACTCCCATTCATTTTGGCGTCACTTTGACAGCGAATAACTTTACATCTGAGGCGTCCAAAGACTCCAAACAGGACAATGGATAAAAGGCTCCATTACTTTGTATCTTACGTTATGGCCCCGTAGAAGCATTTTTTGTAAAAATAGGCTAACGATTGCGTCATAACACGCGACTCTCTGTCGCACAGTAGAGAAATTACCGTATAGACAGAAGGAGAAGCTCATGGCAACCGGGTGGACATGGAGGCATAAAGTCAAGGGAGAAGCCCATAGATAGAGAGTTCATAAAAGCAACGGGACAAAATATTTCAACAACAGATTTGTTTCAGATTTCAATTCAGATTTGGCTCGGCACAGCTAGAAGGTCAGAACGGTTGCTCACGTCACATCTACGTCGTCAAGCTCAGTTTGAGTCTGCGCAGTGCGCTTGGCTATCAGGAAGTGAGTGCTTCTAATGGGCTTCAACTTTCTCCGTTGAAATCTATGGGGTCGCTGTGTCCATTTCTTTTACTGTCTAGAGTGCGCATCGATCTGCACTTCGGATTCTGACCGGAAATAGTAGACCATCCGGGTCTCTTTGGGACACTCATTTCAACATACTACGATTTGGGACGTACTAATTCTATTTTCGAATACTATTTAGGACGGATAGTATGCGAATTGGGACGCAGCTTCGGTCTCTCACGTGCAGTGTCGCTTCACTTTTGTCCAGTCCGGTGCCTCATAGACAGACGCGGTGCACGGAGGAGAGGGGCTGTGTATGTGTGTGTATATGTGAGAAAGACGCGTGAGTAACAGAGAGATGGAGGGAGAGCAGGGAAAGGAAATTCAACGGAAAGAATACGCTGCGTGTTTTAAACAGCGTTAAAAAAAATTAATAACGAAACGCAATATGTGGCGGCCGGTGTTGATTCTGTGGCGCACCGCCATGTGTGTGAAGCACTGTTGGAACTGCTCGGCCCGGTACTGAGGGCTTAGCATCAAGTTTCTTAACTTTTTCGCCGACGAAAGCAGGGCCGTGGAGAGCCGCTTCGCCATGCTTTCATTGTTTTGAAGGGGGAGGGGGAGCTGAAGTGACGGGAGGGGTTGTGTCGCCCAGATTTGCTTCCCCCGGTCTACATTTTCCCAAGACATACGTTCTTCTCCCACACAAAAACAGAATTTCATTCCAAATATGTAAAATTCTGCGAAATTCCGCGTTAACACTAGATTCCGCGTTAATTTGCCAATTCCGCGATTCCGTGATCGTGGAAATAATAGGGCCCTATAGAAGGTCTTGGTGGTTCTGTGCATGGCAGCATTGTCCAAGTAACAGGAGACAATCTCCAATGCCTTTTTGGATATGTTGAATCTTTTAGAGCTCGATATTGCTGTAGGTTTTGCCTAAATGAAAAGGAAGATTATCAAACTGTGTTCTGTGAAGATGAGCCAAATGTAACTTTGCGCACGAAAGAGACACACTTGCAACACTGTGAAGCTATTCAATCAGACCCAACACAACATGGCTTTTTCTCCCATTTTAACTGAGGGCCTTAAAGTTTACTTAAAACACGTGCTTTCTGAACATCACAGGCTGTTCAAGTGCTTATTTCCAGAAAAGAATTTACTCCCTAAACATCATTTTCTGACTCACTATCCACGATGTATAGATGTTATTCGATCTGCGTCATCAATGTTTGCGGCGGCCATATTGTTGACATAGAAACCACTGTCAGTCTGTCAATTGACAAGCGAGGCAGTGTCGGTATTATCCATGGTATTATCACTGTTTTTTTCTTTTTAAACAGCGTGATGGTGTGTTGAGTAATACACGGCTGTTCTAACAACAGCAATAAGAACCCCGGAGTTAGTTTTTATGCGATAAGTTACCGACTGTCAGAAAACGTGAAGGGAAGGAGACAGAGTTGAGCCAGCGCAGGAGAGGCTAGCTAGGATAAATAGGCTAAATTTTCAGCCAACTCCCCACAGAAAAGTCTGTTCCCATCATTTTAACACAGGTTTCACACATAATCCGTGTGCAATGCGTGTGCGGTGCGTATACGGTACAGAAGCAGGACGCGCAATACTTTATATGCTGCGTTTGCAGTGCGTAACTGATCCGCGGCTGTACCACAAACACCCCGGTACTCACTATTTTTATTTTAACACATACTCACTATTTTAACAACGTAAGCCAATTATTCCATGCATTACTTCTATATATTAAGTTGCTCAAGCAAGTGGTCAAATATGTAACCATGTACTTATATTAAAATCGCAAACTTTTTTAATTAATACTTAAAATTGTCAAAAACAACCGACTCTCATGCCTTTTCTTTTGCATTTACATTTTAATACAACAAATCTTGCATGTCACAAAAAACTTGTTTTTCCACCTCCACGAATGAGACAAGTGTCGTTCATTATGTTGCCTTGTTGAGGTAAATTGTAGTTTGCTTACGGATACTGTATGAACGAGATAGTTATAAATATCCGGACAAGTTACGGCTGGCAATAAGGACGGACCTTTACTTAATGCTATTGGGTCTATTTGATGTGGGTCCACACCAATCAAGCTTATCTTCTCTTGTCTTGATACCGACGAGATGAAGCCATTAGACTACTGCTCCCCTCAACTCAAATCTGCATGTGCACATGCAGATGTCATGTCAACAATATGGCCGCGGTTAGCTACTTCCGGTGTTTGCGAATAAGGTCTATACAAAATATCGGGCCCATTGTTCACATGTGGTCCGTGCGATATGAGTCCAAACACAATTTCTTCAAGATACAACAAAAATGTTTCAAGAACATCACCCAGACACTTGCCAAAAACATCAGAATTGCATGGCATATAACTGGGAGACCTTCAACAATGACAGAATAGTGCTTGGACCAGGAAAGACTGTCTTTCTCAGTGACTTGAATGAAACTTTTCAGATTGCATCCAAGTTGAACGTTCCACCACAAACTAATGTTCTCTCAGTGAAATGGGTGAAGTGTAATGTAACTGAATATCGTTCTACCTTAATTATCTGTGGTTAAGTAAACCTTGATTTGCCAGTGTTTTACAAAATCAAAGATATTGTTGTTAGAAATTAATGTGTGTTACTGGCATCGCAACTTAAAACTGTTTATTTTGATGAACATCTGTATGCCTAGAATTGATCCAAGACCCAGTGATTCTCCAAACGTCTTCAATGTCAATGAACTCACTTATTACAAACCTCATTTCTTTTGGTTTGTTGTACCTTACTGCAATCTTGTTCAAATCTGTTCTTAGATCTATATATGTGAAATGGATGAATTTGTGTGTTTTAAGAAGTTTTAAATTTGTGCGCAACACCTTTATTAATGTGACTTTCGCCATTTCTTAAACACATTTTTTACATTTTTACATCTGTCTGAATAGTCTTGATTTTATTTGATCATGCACAATAACACTGTAAAAATTGTAAAAATACACTGAAAAGAACACTTTATTAACACTCAGAGTAATCAAAATGAGTAAAAACAACACTAGATGTGTTAATCACCATACAGTAAAACTATTTCAACAATAGAAAGTGTAATCCGTTACACTCATGGTGTAATTTTTTGCACTATAAGGTGCTTTTTTTAACACAGTAAATTCAACAAACAGTCTACTTTTTACTCTAGATAGAGTGGGACCATATATGATCCCAAGTAGTGTTAAAATTAAAACTTTAAGTGTTAATTTGACACTGCCTATTTTACAGTGCACCTATTAATGAGATCATGCTGAAAAGTAAATTTATATTATACTATGCAGTAGTACCCAGAAAAGACATTTCGATTTCTTTCAAGTTCACAATTGGTTCAGCTTTAGATCCGTTTTCCGTAGCTAAACCTCCCCTCTTAAAAATCCTTTAAAAAAAAGGTTTGATTTTTTTGATTACACAATAAACTAAAGTTCTGAGTTACTGAGTTCTGTAAAAAGATACGTTTATATCAGTTCAAAAAGATTTAGGCAAATTTTGTTCCTGGTGCCACATACCAACATTATGCTCATAATTGTCTGTGATTTTGGTGTCAGATGTCAACTTACACTTGTGGAAAGACTTGAGATTCTCAATGTCTTTCGGTAGGGCTTTGAGAACACACCATGTCAGCTGAATGCTGGCAAAGGCTGCTACACGTTTGGGCGAACTTCTGAATTGTTTTTAGCTACATGAGAGAAGCGAATTATTTTCACGTTGTTCCCTCTAGCATTGATGTCCCGCCACAGATATTCAGGAGAGAGAAGTTTACTGGGTTTGGTATAAAGGAAATACTTGTTCAGGTGAGACTCCTCGTGCCATATCGCCTCAATGGAGTTTGCAATATCAATGTTCAACTGTTCCCAGCAGGTTTTGGTGAGAAGATGTACATCAGCCAATGAGCCACCAAATGCAGCAGCAGTGTAATAATAGTCACCTTCCCCAGCTGGAATGAATGCTTGAGACTCTGGCCTACGCTCATATGAGAATTTATCTCTTGGATAATCAAAGTACCAAGGATGTATCACACTGACCAGACGACCCAACGACTCCACCCCCCAGCGGCCATAGAACTTTGCATCCAAGTCCAGGCAGAAAATATAGTCAGCTTCATTGGTTAGTTCGTTCTTTATTAGTTTTTCTATTATTTCCATCCTGCCCATACTTATGTCCTGCCATCTGTCCAAACTCTGAACCCTCCGAACTATCAAATGATGATTTTCACCCATCTTTACTTCAGGAACTGCTTCTGGTTGATCCGTAAACAAGTAGTAATGCACTCGAAATCCAACAAAGTAATGCTCCTCCGCTGACTCCAGAAAATCTTTGAGGAAACGTGTGTATCTGACAAACAGACAAAGCGAGATATTTCATGGTTAGTGAAGACTAAAAATGTACTTTTTAATGTTATTTTTTAGTATTATTTTTCTTTAATAATTTCCATAATAATAATTTCATAATGTATTTTGTGCAGTCAGAGTATGTTTGTACATGTGTGCTGAGCAGAGAGCTGGTAGAGTTGTATTTTGCTTAAAGGGGTGATGAACTGAGAAATCAAATTTTCCTTGAGCTTTTGACATCTAAGAGGTCATCAAATTATAAGAATATCCTGTAAGTTTCAGAACTGAAAACGTCCTTGTTAGTCCAATAAAAGCTTTTATTGACACCAGGCTCAGCAAAGGACTCGTTTTTCAAAGTGGGGAACTATGACGACAAAGAGGATAAAACACCACCCCCGGAGAAGAAGATCAACGCCTACTTCAACACGGCCGGTTTAGCCCCGCCCACCGATTCGCGCATTACACGAAACTCATTATAATATGCAAAACTGTTATCCACTCACAGCAGTGGGCGTTTACTTCCAAGTCTTCAATGCAAGACGCCCATAAAAACCGAGCGTTTTTGAGCTAGGCTCAAAACTAGGGTAGAAAATAGCCTATTACTTATTCATTTGGATGTTTTTGAATGTAAAAACCAAGCGAACGTCATAAGTTGACCTCAGACAACAATATAACACAATTTAAAAAGCCAGTTCATGACCCCTTTAAAGGTATGTGTGCAATGCAATGTTCACTTAGCAGAGATGTTCCAATGATGATTATTCTCAAATTTGTACAGTTGGCATGCTCTTTGCAAGGAAACGAATGTTTCAACTAGGGCCGGGACTCGATTAAAAAAATTACGGTAATCTAATTAATTAGAGGCTTTGTAATTAATTAATCGAAATGAATCGCATTTTAATTGCATAAATTGATTTTTTGTGTAAATTAACGCGTTAGTCTGTAATTAATTAATCTTAATTAACGCGTTAAAGTCCCGGCCCTAGTTTAAACTGATGCAAATGTACCATTTGTATACCAAAAATGTATACACTGAAGAAATAGTTTCTTAATGTGGATAGTGGATTGTGCCATGCCATGTGTAAGGATATATATTTCATTTTTTTAAACATAAGCAACATGTTTTGCTACCTCACAAGAAAGTTGAAAGTCGCTCAGTATTTAAGCTCAATCCTTACTGTACTACCTCAGAGAAACATAAAGGCATGATGGGGTGAGAAGAAGGAGAAACATAGAGATGGGGTAAGGAAGGAGAAACATAGAGAAACCATTTACAGCTAGCATGATGGGGTGAGAGAATAGAGAAATGGGAAACAGAGAAATCTGGAATGAAGACCTCCTCTCACATAGCCTTATTCTTATATGCCTGTTTCTCTCTGTCTGACACATACTGTATAATAAATAATAAATAATTAACACTAAATAATAAAACTCTTGGCAAAAGTAACTGGTGTAGCTTCCGTGATTCAACAATAATAGGGGGAAGCAGGATTTTCAAATCTACAGTTAGCGTATCACTTTATCCTTTACTCATTTCTATTTTCAAAATTAAAGAAATAAAGAAAGAAGAGGGGATAGGAATGAGAAATATTGAAACATGAGAGGAATCATGAGAAGCTCACTTTCCCAAGGCGAAGACAGTGGTCGCTATGGTGAGATTATGTTGTTTGTAGATGGAATCAATGAGTTTTGGGTCAAAGGTTCCTTCCCAAATGATTGGGGCCAACCATGGTGTCATAGAGGCAACATCTGTCCGACTGTATTAAAAACACAAAACATACACAGCACTGTTATCATTCCATTCATGGGTGGAAGAAACAAGTTAAAGGGGAACTTGGCAACTATTTCAGCTGAATAAAACTGTTTAGAAATCATTTGGATGGTTAAATAACCTGTTCTGGAGAGAATGGTGAAAATCAGCGAAGAAATGGCTAGAGTTGCCAAGTTTCCCTTTAAAACTAAAAATATAATACTCACCCTACTAAGGTGCTGGGTTGGTTGTACAGAAACCTGTAACACAAATTACATTTCATCTGGTCATCTGATAAGAACCATAAAAATAGCCATGAACCAAGAATGTTTCTGAGCTGAGCAGTAGTCAGTAACTACGGATCAAATTCACATTTATTATTATTTATTTATTATTATTTATTACTTGAACAAGATTTGACTTTTTTTTTTACTCCAATTAAACTTTCTATAAGAAAAAAGATTTTTTTATTTATTCCTAAATTATTCCTTTTGATTGTGTGTCCATACCAAGTAAACCAAGTATAATCAGAGCATATGAAATAAAGTTTTACAGACCCCGGAGATGAGCGCAATCCAATGTTCTCAAGCTTCTTTTCTGACCTGATAATAACATAATCAATCTCTTACTCATTTGAATTATGATGGTGTGTTTTTGGTGTACATAAGAATATACGTAACGTACAGTAAGTACAAATTGCACGTGTTTATTTGTTTTGTGTGTGTGTTGAAGAGAGAGATCAGATGTATATGTATGCATTACATCATTACTTACTTTCTGAAGTTTTGTTGTATTATCCTTTGTTTGCAACTGAAAACAGTAAAAAGAAAAGTGTATATATATATATATATATACACACACACACACACACATGTATATATATATATATATAGCAATGCAATCTTCCTAAATCAAGTGTACAACACATCTGGATCTGCATTATGTTTTTGTAGTGGATATGTCTGTTCTAAACTCACCTGTTCTGGTTGGTAGTTATGTAAATTAACCTGTGAAAAAAGACATTACTTCATGAGGAGAGAAATATATTTCATTTAAAGACACGATTAAATATGTGCGCATACATGGTGCTGGTTCATGTTTAGAGCATGTTGGTACATTACATACTATTGTTGGGTCAATGACATAACGTGCATATTTTTGTGTCCAAGTGCATTATTTCCTTTTAAAATAATTTGATAAATTCATGACATATATCACTTTAAAACCTGTTTAGTTTAAATTAATTTTAGTACATTTAAATAATACATATTATTTTATGTTTTGTGATCTTTAACCCCCAAAATGTCAGGTGGTGCAACTGTCCGAACAAATGAATAGAATAAGAAAACTATTTAAAATGTTGTCTTGATAACGAAAATTTATAAAATAAATACTATGCCACCATTTTAGGTATGAAACCTTTCATATAAACAAATTTGATAAATATCAGTAGTTTTAAAGCTGTTAAGATAATTGAAAAACTGTTGTCCAGCAATTAGTATATTCTCAAATGTCAGGGTGGCACAACTGCAAACATTGCTCTTTTATTATGAATTGACAAGGTAATAACAGTAAACATGATAATGCATCACCAGAGGACCCCAACTGATCCTGTAGAAAGAGTGAAAAGGTTTGTAGATCTCTCTCAAATACTGGTAAAAAAACCCCGGTTATTTTAAGAGTTGGGACACTTTCCATCTGAGGTGGTACAACTAATTATTTGGTTGTACAGCCTAACATAAAAACAGTAAAAAAAAAAGAATTGAAACACTTTGAAATGTTATTTAACAACTGAAACTTGCTCACACTTGAACACATTGTTCATGGCTCGAAAATTGCATTACATCAGTTTTGAAAAGATAAAAAAAAATTTAAGCTTTATTTGACAATGACCCTGTTACAGTCATATTTTTCATATGGGTTATCCTAATAATCGATCTATTTTAGACAATTGATATATTAATATTTAATTATAAGTCGTTGTGATTGATTATTGATATATACAATTGATCTATTTTTGCTGTATGGATAATTGATTATAATCAGTTGTATTTAGTTGTCCATACAGATACATTGGCAACGTATCCCCTTTACAGGTAATTTAATCTATGTATGCGATTCGTGATCATATTCACGATCAGTTAAAATTATATTCCCTTTATGAGCTAGAATTGTTACAGCTGACAGCCAGGAAGAAGAGAACAAAGAACAAAACCAGTTGCATGTGATTGTGAAATTTAAAAGCAGGTTTTATATATGAGAAGCAACACCCTAATTAATTCACACCGTTTATATGCAAATATGAACTGTTTGAGGAAGAATCTATAGTTTCCTTTGATGATTTAGTCATAAAATATAACTTTCCTAGGCAACATTTAAGATTTGTACAATTCAGAGACTCAGTTCAATTCACATTTATTTGTATAGCGCTTTTCAAAATACATGTATCATTTCAAAGCATCTTTACAGAAAATATATGTTAACATTACAATTTAGAGTAATCAGTAGAACAGAACATGTTAAACTAGCTTTGCAGAACCTGTTTAGCCAGCACTAGGACGCCGACGCACTGAACCGTTTTTTGTTAAAATAGTTGGTGACACTTAACAATAACAGTACATGAATAATCATGTACTAATACCTGAATTAATAATTACTTTACTATGAACTAATGATGAGACATGTACCAATGAAGAATTAACCTTAACTACGACATGAGTCATATGAATTCCTGCATGAATATACCATCTTAACTACACATTAGTACATGCTTGTTAATTAATGTATTAATTAACACTTTGGGGTAAACTAAATCAGACATGCTCTAGATGCATTAAAAGGGCACGATGTAAAATTGTTCATAAATTTGCCACTAGCAACTGTCAAAAACATAATTGAATGACTAGATGTCTTGCAATATTTACATTTAACCTTACTCATTGAACACACAATGATGCATTCATCATTAAAAACAATTTAATCTCATTCCGTTTTAAGTGATTCCACTGCTGCCATCAAGAGTGAAATACCTACAAACATATCCATTAAACAGATGCAATTTTCAAAATTAAAATCAGTGTTAGCACAGATGATGGTTGTTTCTGTGGTTATTTTGTGTCTTTATTACTGTTATTACTGTCTTTATATCGTAATGCAGTCGGATGTTAGTCTTGTTTTCTTGCCCCCTCAAAATGTGTCCACTTTCCTCCTACCGTACAGTTCCTTCTCCATCCAAATTCGGGCACAGCACCTCTGCTCTTCCACTTCTTTACAAACCACCGAAAAGCACCAAATTATATCTGATTTAGAAGAGCTAAATGTGTAATTGATAACTTTCTAAAGATGTACTCTTGAAGGGCCAAGACAAGAAATGACATAGATACATTACCAAGTCATGAATTCATGTTACTTTATAAGTAATTAATGATGAGTTAGTAATGATGTGCCCCCTCAAGTAAAGTCATGACATAATGATGCATTAACAAGCCATTAGTTGATGTTAGTGTATGGTTAGTTAATAATGAATTAATGATGATGTGCCTCCTCAAGTAAAGTCATGACACAATGATGTACTTACAAATCATGAACTAAATTATGAATAAACATATACAATAAGAGTGCCATCCTTATTCCTAGTCTAACCCTGAATAACTCTGATTTCTTTTTGAATAGATTTTTTCTTAAGAATACTGAAGTTAAACACTTCATATCCCAATTTTACTCTATGATAAGCCATCACAAAGCAGACAATCTGATTTTGTTGCAGAAGGCATGGAATAAGAATTTATGTGACATTGACGAAAATGTCTGGGAAGATATCAGACTACCCTTGAATATTTCCGTCTGCAACAGTTTCAAAGAAATGCAATTTAATATTGTGCATAGATTATTTCTCAACTTCTGAAAAATGACTCAAGTGCTTCTAGACACTTAATTAAGAGTTTGCATTAATACATTTTCACATTAATTCACAAACCAAATAGAAAGTCAAACCAACAAATATTGATAAAGAGTTATTACATACCCACTCAGTACCATCCCAAAGGCTAAAATAGTCATGAAAACCAGTTGATTCTGATGGAGTGACATTGTTCCTGGATTACTTGTGTCCACAATGACATGAAGGAATAGACTAAACTGGAGGGTAAGCGAGAGGAATAAACCCAAGTACACCTGGGTGGAGCCTGCAGATCGTTAAGCAGCCCCACCCGTAAAGCTTCTGCAAAGTGATGACATTAATCGAGGCAAGGCCGCACCTGGGGCGGGGCTGCACATAACGCTTCTCATTGGTTAGTGGCACAATACTGACATCGACGCCACGGTAAAAAGGAAATATTTGAAAAACCTTTTCATTTTATTTTCTAAATACAGTTGAAAACAATCATAGACAGTAAAAGAAATGGACACAGCGACCCCATAGACTTCAACAGAGAAAAGTGAAGCCCATTAGAAGCACTCACTTCCTGATGGCCGAGCGACTGCGCAGACTCAAACTGAGCTTGACGACGGAGATGTGACGTGGGAAACCAAAGAAAAAAAAAAAGCTTTAATAAAATGATAAAGTATTTAAAAAACTCTAAAGTAAAGCAGCAAAAAGCAGTAGAGCGCATATCCATAGTTTTAACTATGCCTGATCTAAGGTAAACTTATAAGGAATTACAGAGTTATTGTGTATCTGTGTAGTATTTTTTTAAAGTTTATTTTCTGTTGCACTTCACTGTGTAAATTACAAAATTACTGTTAACATTAATGGCACCTTATATATTTCTTATTTTAATCATTCCTCTGTAATAGTTCTTGTTTATTTTTGTGCATTATATAGGCTATTGTAAAACATTTATGCCAATAAAGTAGTTTGAAGTTAAACCAACTACATACAGTACATTGTATATCTCTGTATCCCATATTATGCATGCCAACTCAAAAAACCAAACTACCAGTGATAAGTTTTATTTCAAAACAAAAATAATTGTGTAAAAGAGATATGCACACATACAGATAATCACGTACATCAACCACACACACACATGTACGTACGACGTACGTATACACACTCGTACGTACACACACACACACACGCACGCACACACACACACACACACACACACACACACACACACACACACGCACGCGTACGTGCACACACACACCCACCCACACACACACACACACACACACACATACATACATACATACGTACGTACGTACACACACACACACACACACACACACACACACACACACACACACGTACACTCACACACGTACACTCACACACAAATACTCAGCCTGAAATTCCCCTCCATCATTGAAAAAACAATCAACCGAGCAATAGCCCTTAACCTCCTTCTCGGAATAAAATGCACGCATGGACTCCCCCTTCTGCCATCACCCACAGACCCAGCGGGGCCTTTCTTATATATTGCAGTGCAAGCACAGAGTCAACGAGTAGGGCAACCAGAACTCTTGCCTATTTTCTCTGGAAAATGCACTCCAGTTCACAACACCTAATTTTGATCAAATACAGAACAAACAATATTGAATCATTTTGAAGAAAGGCATTAACATAGTACAGAGTCATACAAGGAATGTATTTTTTTAAAATATATTTTAAACATATTATGGGAAAATGTTAGACAAGATATGCTTGAGTGTTATTGGGTTTGTCTGCCTGGAAGTTTCTAGTATGTCTAGTAAGACCTTGATTGGCTGGTTCAAGTGTGTTTAACTGGGGTTGGAGCGAAACTCTACTGGACAGTTGCCCTCCAGCAGCAGGATTGGACACTACATATACTGTATAGCAGCAAAGTAACAGTATGCAATATATAAAACAAGCCCTACTTTCAAGGAGTCTGAAGACGGTCTGATTGTTGTTATGGACAGGAGCTACAGGTTCGGGGAAATATGCTGCCTATTGTTGTTGTGTTTACATATGACTCAGTAAAGCCCTGACATTCTGTTCTATTTATTTAATGAATCATAATGCGATCGTATTATTCAGCTCGCTATTATTAGCCTATGTTTGAGACATCAACCTCTGGTCGATGATCATAATGTTTGTATAAACTTGTCATAAAAACTGTAATGATAATTACACTTAAATATTTTCTTCTCAGCCATGTTAACAATTGTCCGTGAGCGAAATCTCCTCCCATCCGTTGTCTGATTGGCCTTTCGCAAGGATTCCTGGGTATAGTTAAAGTGCGTGGAGCCTGCATCTATGCGGGCTTCGCGGAAGACCGCTTCAAGGGTACAAAGGGGGCACTGCTGAGCACACTTCAGAGCGTTAAAATGCTAAATGGGACGGCCTACGGACTCGTAGACTCGGCGAGCACGCACAATTTAAGTCCACAAGACCGAAAGTCCGCATGAAGTGCGCCATTTGGGACAGGGCCGTTAAGTATCATCACGTTCTTTAAGATCACTAAATTCGAGGCTTCTGGTCATTCCTAGGATATCTAAGTCCAGTAAAGGAGGGAGGGCGTTCTCACATTTAGCTCCTAAACTCTGGAAAGGCCTTCCTGATATTGTTCGAGGCTCAGACTCGCTGTCCCAGTTTAAAACGAGATTAAAGACGCATCCCTTGATTTTCTTCCTTACCACTCATTTATAAACAAGCACTTTCTATTTTTATATCATGGGAACTTATCCTCGATACTATTCCTTATAAAAAAAAAAACAATCGGATTGCTTTGATATCGCTACTTAGACCCAACTTTGCGAATCTCGGCTACTAGCCTTTAGTCCGCTAGCATTTCACGCGTGGGCTCGCGCCTATTGACCGTCTGATTTTACACCCGTTTCACTGAAAGGATACAGGTTATATCCGGCATTTCAGTCCTAAATTACTAGTGATATTGGTAGTATCACTACTAATCTACTGTTCATCTGTTATGGCGAACATATCGGATGTGTGTCTAACGTTACCTCTGATTGCAGGTGAGGACACATTCAAACTTATTTCGGTACGATTGGAACTGGAATCGGTGGAGAAACAGATCCGTGGTCTGCTGGAGAAGCAAGCCGAGCTGCGGGA
This sequence comes from Rhinichthys osculus, assembly GCA_029959095.1. NCBI lineage: Eukaryota > Metazoa > Chordata > Actinopteri > Cypriniformes > Leuciscidae > Rhinichthys > Rhinichthys osculus. The sequence continues at coordinate 59,199,195 of JARWKJ010000003.1, read as the reverse complement.
TCGGCGATCAGCGCTTGAAACGTCACGCGCCGATGCTCACAAGTCAGTGGTTAGTAACTTTTTGACTCCGACTTCTTCTACTCCGTGCGTTTCTCTGCCCAGGAGGACGCGATCATCTCTGGCATCATTCACTCCGGCACCAACCCAACACCATGGACCCTGGGTGATCCCACAGCGGAAGACACGAGCCAGGACCAGAGCAAGAACCTCTCCGCCCCTCCCGGTCTTCGAGATCTACACCCGGAACCGCTTCTCCCCTCTTCGCGAGTCGGAACGCGACGACGCCATGATCATCGGCACTTCCATGGTCCGTCATGTCCGCGCTACCTCAGGTAAGGGTAAGGTGCGCACTCACTGCCTTCCTGGTGCTCGTGTTCTTGATGTCGCCGCACAGGTTCCCGAGATCCTGAACGGTGACGAGCGCGTCGGAGCTGTGGTGCTTCACGCTGGAACAAACGATATCAGGCTGCGGCAGACGGAGGTTCTGAAGAAGGACTACAGGAGCCTGATCGAGGCGGTACGCAGCACAGCGCCTGAGGCAACGATCATCGTGTCTGGACCGCTTCCCACGTACCGACTAGGACAAGAAAGGTTCAGTAGACTATTTGCTCTAAATGAATGGTTAATGTCATGGTGTAATGAACAGAAACTGCTCTTTGTAAATAATTGGAATCTGTTCTGGGAGCGACCTAGGCTCTTCCGTCCTGATGGCCTGTGCCCGGTTGCATAAAGCACCTTAAGTTTTTCCCTTAAGTGTGATACTTAAGGGGCGATTTACCCTTACCTAAGAGAATAACTTAAGGGTGTTGCATATAATCTCTTAAACGGTTCTCTTAGGTAAGGGAAACATTTAAGTGTTTCACGACAGCGATCCTGGATTCACGTTATAAAAGTCTGTTGTTGCCATAGATACGCAAAACACTAACATGTCGGAATATCACGTGTCAGTCCAGTGACGCAATCACGCAACACCGCGTTAGCTCCGAAAGTGGCTGCAGTTTGTGTTGTTCACCGTCTCATGCTTTGGCATTTGTTTAGGTTTTGTGAATGCACTTCTGCTGGCTCTGTGTCTCGAAATACAGCTGAGTATATTTCCATAGCATACCTGTTTTCTTCTGTCATGATTCCTTTTAAAACACAGAATCAGCTCGTTCTCCTGTGAATTTCTTTCTGCACGGGTCGGCCACACACTCTCCGTGCGCCCACTGACTTAACGTTGTGATAGTTTACAACGCGAGTCGCGTGTAATGACAGACAGACAGCCGTCTAGTTTGATAGCGATGTCAAATATTGCGCGTCGATCAAATCGGTATTCTTGCAACAATTTTTCATCGCTAAATTAGTCCAAAGGGTTCTCCCTATTCTCTATGATCTTCAGCTGGTTCCATAAATTCAGCCATGTCGTCTTATTTTTGTCCGCGTTACTCTTAAGGTTACGATTTCCAAACCTTAAGTTATACTTAGGGAAATTACCGTTAAGGGGTTTTATGCAACACTTAACGATTACTTAAGTGAAAAAACAGCATTTAAGGGAAATTCTAAGTGTTTATGACGTTTCACTTAAAAAACCCCGTTAAGTAACACTTAAGGGTATTTTTCTGCAACACCCTTAGGTTTAAGGGAAACATAAGGGCGACCTTAAGGGAAAATTACACTTAAGGTGCTTTATGCAACCGGGCACAGCACCCCAGCAGAATCGGAGCGGCTGTTCTGTCGGACAACATCTCCAAGACGTTGCACACCATCTGACTAGTAAGTCAAAGTCCAATTCACAGTCTTTGCTGTCCCAACTTAATTGATATAAGTAGTGTAGAACAGTATATAGAAACTGTGTCTATTCCTCGTTTAGTGAGGCCAAATAATAAATCCACTGTAGGATCTAGGAAAAATCTTATTGTAATTAAACCTGAAAATCTAATTATCAGTGAACAAAAACAATTTCTAAAACTAGGTCTTCTAAACATTAGATCGCTCACACCTAAGGCGGTTATTGTAAATGAAATGGTCACAGATAATAGCTTCGATGTACTTTGCCTTACTGAAACCTGGCTTAAACCAAATGAGTATTTCGGTCTAAATGAGTCCACTCCGCCAGGATACTGTTATAAACATGAGCCCCGTCTGATTGGTCGTGGCGGCGGTGTTGCAACAATCTATAGAGATATTCTTAATGTTACTCAGAAAACAGGTCACAGGTTTAACTCGTTTGAAGTACTTGTGCTAAATGTTACGCTCTTAGATGTAAGAAAGAAATCCCTATTATCTCTAGCCTTGGCTACTGTATATAGACCTCCAGGACCATATGCTGATTTCCTAAAAGAGTTTGCAAACTTTAATTGTTGGAGATTTTAACATACACGTAGATAACACAAATGATGCGTTAGGGACTGCGTTTACAGATTTATTAAACTCCTTTGGGGTCAAGCAGAATGTCAGTGGTCCCACTCATCGTCTAAATTATACACTAGATTTAATTATATCATATGGAACCAATCTAATCGATATAGATATTATACCGCAAAAGTGACGATCTCACCGATCATCACATGGTAACTTGTATAATACGCACTGCTGAAATTTGTCATGTTGCGCCACGTTATAGACCAGGCAGAACAATCCTTCCGACCACTATAGATAGATTTTCAAATAGCTTACCTGATCTATCTCAGCTGCTCAGTGAACCCAAACAAACAGATGAACTAGAGGAAATGACCAGCAGTTTGAGCACCATTTTCTCTAGTACATTAGATATTGTTGCACCAATTAGATTAAACAAGGTTAGAGAGAAAACTAAAGCACCATGGTACAACAGTGCTACGCATGCTATCAAGAGAGAAACTCGTAACCTAGAGCGTAAATGGAAACAAACTAATTTAGAGGTCTTTAGAATCGCGTGGAAAGACAGTATGTCACGTTATAAAAAAGCTCTAAAAGCAGCCAGGGCTGAGCATCTCCGCAAACTAATAGAAAATAACCAAAATAATCCAAGGTTTTTATTTAACACCGTGGCTAGACTAACAAATAAACAGACATCGCCAGAGCAAAATATTCCGTTACAGTATAGTAGTAATGATTTTATGAACTACTTCAATAAGAAAATAGAAAGCATCCGAGACACAATTGTAAATGTACAATCCTCTATGGTGTCTTATGATTCAGCCTCAACTATCGCCCTTCAAGAACAACTACACCGCTTTACAACTATAGGACAGGAAGAGCTAAATAAACTTATCATTGCATCTAAACCAACAACATGTTTATTAGATCCAATACCAACTAAATTTCTGAAAGAAGTGTTGCCTGTAGTGGAAGAGCCTCTTCTTAATATTATTAACTCGTCTTTATCTTTAGGTCATGTTCCAAAAATATTCAAGCTGGCAGTAATAAAACCTCTCATTAAGAAACCGCAATTAGATCCAAATAACTTAGCAAATTACAGACCCATTTCAAATCTTTCATTTATGTCTAAAATACTAGAAAAGACTGTGTCCACTCAATTGTGCTCTTTCATGCAAGCAAATGAGATATATGAAAAATTTCAGTCAGGATTCAGACCGCATCATAGCACAGAAACTGCGCTAGTTAAAATTACAAATGATTTACTTTTAGCGTCTGACCAAGGCTGTATCTCAATATTAGTTCTACTCGATCTTAGTGCTGCGTTTGACACTATCGATCATAAAATACTCTTGGATCAACTACAAAACTACACTGGTGTTCAGGGACAGGCATTAAGCTGGTTCAGATCGTATTTATCAGACCGTTACCATTTTGTTTGTTTAAATGGGGAAAAATCGAAGATTTCCAGTAGAGTATGAGATATGAGAGATTTCCATCCTTCCAGTAGACTATGGAGTGCCGCAAGGATCGGTGTTAGGCCCTCTGCTATTCTCAACAGATATGCTGCCACTTGGTATTATTATAAGAAAACATGGCATTAATTTCCACTGTTATGCTGATGACACTCAATTATATATTTCATCACGGCCAGATGAAAACACTAACTCATCAAAATTGACAGAGTGTCTTAAAGATATAAAATGCTGGATGACGCATAATTTCCTGCTACTAAATCCAGATAAAACGGAGGTATTACTTGTTGGTCCAAAAAACTATCCACAAAACCACTTACAATACAACTTTAATATAGAAGGATGTCCTGTTACTTTATCCTCTACGGTAAAAGACCTGGGTGTTATACTAGACCGCAACTTGTCTTTTGAAAATCATATTTCATATGTTACAAGAACAGCCTTTTTCCATCTTAGAAACATTGCTAAATTACGTAACATGCTATCTGTTTCTGATGCAGAAAAGTTAGTTCATGCATTCATGACCTCGAGACTAGATTACTGTAATGCTTTATTAGCTGGTTGTCCTGCATCCTCAATAAACAAGCTACAGTTAGTGCAAAATGCAGCCGCTAGAGTTCTTACTAGGTCAAGAAAATATGATCATATAACACCGATTTTATCATCTCTACACTGGTTACCTATCAAGTTCCGTATCAATTACAAAGTACTATTACTGACCTATAAAGCCCTAAATGGTTTAGCTCCTGTGTATTTAATGGACCTTCTATCGCCCTACAATCCATCGCGTTCTTTAAGATCACTAAATTCGAGGCTTCTAGTCATTCCTAGGATATCAAAGTCCACTAAAGGAGGGTGTCACAGTCTTCATCTGCACCTGTCTGTCTTCGTCGGCACTACACTCCCCAGAATCCTCCTTGTCTCCTCACCTGAACTCACTCCCTCAATCATCCACCTGTCCCTCGTTATCATCATCTGTGTCACCTGTCTTCACCTTGTTAGTCTTCATTTGTATCAGTATTTAGTTCCTCCTGTTCAGTCTTCCTTTGTCGGTTCTTGTTAATGTTACTGTGTTTTCGTGTGAGTTATCCTGACCGTCATCCCTGTATCTGTGTTTGGATTTAATTAGTAAATGTTTGGAATTGGATCTTCTGACTCTGCCTGCCTTCAACCCACACCACACCCGTGACAGAAGAACCGACCAAGTAAAGAGTCAGCATGGGAATTTTTCTCACCCCGGTGAACCCAGCTCACTCTCCATTCACCCCAGCCGATCGTCTGGTCCATTGTTTCCAGGATGGCTGCTTGATTGAAGAATATGTGGCTAAATTCCTCGAAATTTCTCACCTCGTGGACTGGGCTGATGGTGTTTTAAAAACCGTATTCTGGTGTGGACTGGATGAATCTTTATACCAGCAAGCTCCAGCGGCGGCTATCCCAGGCTCGTTTGCCCAGTACCTGGACCATGTGCTGTGGTTGAGTGGCTCAACCCTCACCGTAGGTGAGGTTGATGACATCGCCACTCAACCACCATCTCCAGCCATCTCCACCACTCCAAACACAGAGCCTTCTCCGCTGGTTCCGTCCAGCCCTTCAGAGCCTTCTCCGCTGGTCCCGTCCAGCCCTTCGGAGCCCTCACCGCTGGTTCCGTCCAGCCCAGTCAAGCCCGCACCGCTGGTTCCGTCCACCCCAGTCAAGCCCTCACCGCTGGTTCCGTCCAGCCCAGCCAAGCCCGCACCGCTGGTTCCGTCCAGCCAAGCCTGCACCGCTGGTTCCGTCCAGCCCAGCCAAGCCTGCACCGCTGGTTCTGTCCAGCCAATCTGAGCCCGTCGCCTGCCCGCCAGAGCCTGAGCCCGTCACCTGCCCGCCAGAGCCTGAGCCCGTCGCCTGCCCGCCAGAGCCTGAGCCCGTCGCCTGCCCGCCAGAGACCGTCCAGCCAGAGACCGTCCAGCCAGAGACCGTCCAGCCAGAGACCGTCCAGCCAGAGACCGTCCAGCCAGAGACCGTCCAGCCAGAGACCGTCCTGCCAGAGACCGTCCTGCCAGAGACCGTCCTGCCAGAGACTTCTTCCTCGTTGGTTCCGCCCAACCCTGCCGAGCCGCCTTCACCGCTGGTTCCGTCCAGGTCAGAGACTTATTCACCGCTGGTTCCGTCCAGCACCGGGCCCTCTTCTCCGCTGGTTCTGCCCAGCTCAAGGCCCTCTTCGCCATTGGTCCCGTCCGCCCTGCCAGAGACTGAGTTCCCACCCTACCTCCCTCTCCCACCTCCTCTCATCGGCCATCTTTCCACCCCTCTGCCACTGCCTGGCAACCCCTCAGCTCACCTAAGCGCCTTCTGCGAGGGGAAGTCGCTGAGGGCCTGCCAGCCTGCAGCTCCAGTGTGGCTAGAGGCTGAGTCCCCTGCTGCACCTCAGTCCTCCGGTCCCACATCTCCATCTCGTCCAGTCAGCCTGTCACCTTCACCTCGACCCACCACTCCTTCATCGTCTCCGCGGTTCGTCTGCCTGGAAGCTCCGCTGGGCTCGATCGCCACTCCAGGTCGGCCTTCGGCGGTCGACGTCCAGCTTCAGCCACGGACTTCCGGGATTCGGGCTGCACCCTCACCCTGCACCCCTTTAGCTTCTCTGGACTCCTCCCTTCCTCCGACCTCCCCGTCGGCCTTCCTCGCCACATCGTCACCCCAGTCATCCTTCCTCACGTCACCACCTCAGTCCTGCGTGTCATCGTCTCGGCTCCCGTCCTCCAGGTCAGCGACGTCATCGACGACCGTCATCCTCTCGGCTCCATCCTGGTTCCTCCCACCGTCATCACCACCACCCTGGCCACCCGAAGGGGTCTCTCCGCCCTGGCCACCCGAAGGAGTCTCACCGCCATGGCCTCGTCCACGTCCTGCTCCGCTCTGGCCACCCGAAGGGGTCTCTCCGCCCTGGCCACCCGAAGGGGTCTCTCCACCCTGGCCACCCGAAGGGGTCTCACCGCCATGGCCTCGTCCACGTCCTGCTCCGCCATGGCCAGCCTTCAGGGCGCCCGCCCCCCACCCCATTGATGTTCTACGGCGCGAGGTCGCGCCTTGTTGAGGGGGGCGTTCTGTCACAGTCTTCATCTGCACCTGTCTGTCTTCGTCGGCACTACACTCCCCAGAATCCTCCTTGTCTCCTCACCTGAACTCACTCCCTCAATCATCCACCTGTCCCTCGTTATCATCATCTGTGTCACCTGTCTTCACCTTGTTAGTCTTCATTTGTATCAGTATTTAGTTCCTCCTGTTCAGTCTTCCTTTGTCGGTTCTTGTTAATGTTACTGTGTTTTCGTGTGAGTTATCCTTCTGCCCGTCATCCCTGTATCTGTGTTTGGATTTAATTAGTAAATGTTTGGAATTGGATCTTCTGACTCTGCCTGCCTTCTTCAACCCACACCACACCCGTGACAGAGGGAGGGCGTTCTCACATTTAGCTCCTAAACTCTGGAATAGCCTTCCTGATATTGTTCGAGGCTCTGACTCACTGTCCCAGTTTAAAACTAGATTAAAGACGCATCTCTTTAGCCAAGCATTTACATAATGCTTACCTTTTATAATACTGCTGAATCAGATCAAATGCATTTAATACTATAAAACTTGAAGAGACTGTAGGTTATCTGTATAGGTTGCATAGTATTTGCAGTCATTACGTTCCTGTGTATATTGCGTGAATGACGGGTGGTTGGGCAGATATTGTGTTGCGGTAGGTAGTATGCCATACGGAACCGTTGTCCACTGAAACTGCCTATTCACGCACCAGTGGGGCTCGACAGCCTTAGTCAACGGGTTGGCGCGTATGGTTGGGTTGTGGAGAGATTGTGAGATTGTGGTTAGGTCTCAACAGCAGGAGGGACGTAGAGGTCAGTAAGCTGGGCTGAGTTAAGTGGGGGCGTTGGCGTTCGTCAGCTCCAGTTTGTATCCAGCCTCTCACGGAGACTTCAGATGCACCAATCACAAAGTCTGTGAAGTGACGACTCAACACGGGCGATATGGACTCTCTATGGTGGACGGCACCGATCCTCAACTACTCATCTTAAGACTGGCGTGATTACTTGGACTTCCAAAAAATACTCTAAATGTTCCGATCCAATCTGACTTGTAATGCTGCCCGAATCATGCACTGTTCCTTCGTTGGCCAGAGGAGAACTGGCCCCCCGACTGAGTCTGGTTTCTCCCAAGGTTTTTTTCTCCATTCTGTCACCTGATGGAGTTTTGGTTCCTTGCCACTGTTGCCTTGGCTTTTGGCTTGCTTAGTTGGGGACATTTAATATTCAATAATATTATTGATCTGCCTTACTTAAGGTGGACATTGACGCAATTTCTTTTAGAAACAAACTTTGTTATATTGTTTTCATGTTATCACTGTGAAGCGCTTTGATACAATCTGTATTGTAAAAAGCGCTATATAAATAAAGGTGACTGACTTGACTTGACTCTTTAGCCAATAGTGTTGCCATGGTAATTTCAGAGTCAAATAGACACCCTGGATAAGAGCACAGGTAAATAATGCTCAAATAGCAAATACTCTCTTACAATCTCAAAGCCATTAGTCGATGATAACATTATAATAAGCACCAAAGTCTAGGGACAGGACTATTAAAACTCTATTTTAATATTTGAACATATATACTGTAAAACTCATGAATATTCATTATGCATTTTTAATTCATTGGATGTGGTAAACAAAATAAAAATGTGTGCATTCTCTTGAAAATGCCCTATATTTCTCTTTAATGCCAGAAATATTGAGCCACAGATGCCTCTCCGTGGTTACCAGAGCAGCCAATGGCACTGGCCGTCTCCTTGGTAACCTGGAGAGACAGATCTGTGGCTCTGCGCAGTTCGGCAATATCCTCTGGGGTTGGACCCTTGCCTTCATCGAAGTCCCTTAACACAGTGGTTCCCAACAGGGGGGTCGCGGCCCACAAGGGGGCCTCATTGAGCTCTGTGGGGGGTCGCGTCATATTTTGAAAACTTGAAAAGTGTTGAGCAGTGAGGAGAAGATTATATTAGATTAGCTAATTCTATCTGACCAAAAAATGGACAAATTTGTAATTCGTCCTCCACAAAAAAATCCCACTGATTCGCCTACAGCTGCTGATAGTAATGACCCAGGAATACTGGACCCAGGTGAGGAAGCTCCCACCAAGTCTGGTCGCGGTGCTACCAGTGCTAGCAATTCGGCAAACACGAAATGCAGGAAATACCACGATAGCTACCTGAAATATGGTTTTATTTCATTTTCTCGTAGCAAAGAGTCCCTGCCCCAGCCACAGTGCATTTTCTGCGCCAAAGTCCTTGCTAACGAATGTATATGGCCGTCCAAACTAATAAGACATTTTCAGACAACTCATCCCCAATACCGCGACAAGCCCGGGGCATTTTTTGAGCGCAAGGCAAAAGAATTGACACTCTCGCAAAATGAGATGAGGGAAGTCACAGCTACTGACAAGAAACTTTTAAAGATATCGTATACAGTTGCTGAAAAAATCACCAAAGCAAAGAAAGGGCATACAATTGCAGAGACTTTGATTTTGCCATGCGCAAAAGAGATTGTCAAGGAATTATTTGGAGAGGATAAATCAAAACAATTGGCCAAGATACCATTATCAAATAATACAGTCAAACGTCGCATCGCAACCATGTCAGAAGACGTGAGAGATCAGCTTTCTGCGCGACTTCGTGGTAATAAATTCGCACTTCAAGTAGACGAGTCTACTGATGTGTCAAAAATGGCACAACTCCTCGCATACGTTCGTTATGAATGGGAAAACGAAATAAAAGAAGAATTTTTGTTTTGTAAAGAGCTGCGTACCACGACGACAGCAATCATTGAAATCAAATGAGATAAACTGGAGCGACTGTATTGGGGTCTGTACTGATGGAGCTGCTGCGATGACTGGCAGGCAGTCCGGGGTAGTTCAGCGTATCAAAAGTGTTGCACCCCTTGCAATTTCAACGCACTGCTTTCTGCACAGAGAGGCGCTTGCTACAAAAGAAATGGAACCCAGTCTCCATGGAGTTTTAGATGTGGCCGTAAAAATCGTGAACTTTGTGAAAGCCAGAGCCACCAACTCCCGGTTATTCACTGCGCTCTGCGAAGAGGTAGGCGCTGATTACCATACCCTGCTGATGCACACTGACGTGAGGTGTAGGGATGGGACGAAATATTGTTTGACAAAATATCGCGATACAAAACGTGACGAAACGCATCGAGGTCGAAAAAAATGGATCGCGAAATAAAGATAGATGGCACTGCTGCATGATTTGCGTAGTATATAAATAAGTTAGTGTATTATATGTGTGTGTGTATGTATATGGGGCAGACATACAGTCTATGGTGGCAGGCTGGCAGCACCATCTGCTGATCAAGCAGGGTAAAACTAAATGAAAAAAAAAAATTATATCCGGGGAACGGTGCGGTGCGTCATCACGTCAAGACAGCGCATGTTGCAACAACAACACTGCAGTCTTCAGCGAGCTAACAAATATTAGCATTAGCACCAACTGCCTTGCCCCCAAACAGCCGACCATGGAGTCAAATGAGGTCGAAATTGAGGATGCTCCGCCTGGATACAAGTCATATGTCTGGCAGTGTTTTGGCTTTCTCATTAAAAAAGACAAAGACGGCAATAGAGTAACTGACAAGACTAAGACTGTGTGTAAGCTATGCCATGCTGTCATTCCATACACCACATCCAACACATCAAACATGAACCACCACCTTCAACGTCACCATAAAAATGTGAAGACTGCCCCGGAGAAAACGAGCCTACAGAAGGGACAGCTGACCATGAAACAAGCGCTGACACCAACTCTACCTCCGTCAAGTCCGCGTGCAAAACAGATAACCAGGCTCATTGGCGTATTCATAGCGGACTATATGGCTCCATTTAACATGGTAGAGAACAGAAAATTCATCCAAATGTTCAATGTGCTGGAGCCTAAGTTTAAAATGCCATGTCAAAGACATTTTTCAGAGAAGGTAATCCCGGAAATTTACAATGAAACCAAACAAAGCGTGAAAGAGTATCAAAAAAATGCCGACTGTGTCGCCCTGACCACCGACAGCTGGACCTCGCGTGCAACACAGAGTTATGTAACCATCACGGCAGAAGTCATCAACGAGAAATGGGAGAGAAAAAGCTTTGTGTTGCAAACTCGTGAGCTGAGTGAAAGTCATACTGGTGTTAACATAGCTCACGTGTTGAGAAATGCACTGAGTGAGTGGGAGCTAACGAGGCCACAAACAACCATTGCTTGTGTCACAGACAACGCAAGCAACATGGACATTGCTGTGAGAGAGAGCGGTCTCCACCCTCACATCAAGTGCTTAGCGCATGTTGTGAATCTGGCCAGTAAGCGAGGCTTGGCTGTATCCCGCGTCGCGCGCCTTCTTGGTCGTGTGCGAAGAATAACTACATTCTTTCACAGGAGCACCACGGCCACCGCCGTCCTGAGCTGCCCAGGAATCCGAAGGAATGCGAGAGAAATTGACACTCTGGATAACACTGATATATCAGATGTCGAGGACATAGTGAAACTGCTTAAGCCACTGAAGACAGCCACAACAGTTGTCTGTGATGAAACATGAAAAGCGCTATTCTACTCGACATCTCAGACCGGTACTCTGGGGACTGTAATGACATGCTGCAGGAGTCCACTGCGCTTGACCCACGATTCCGAAGCCTGTCCCATCTGAATTATGAACAACGCGAGTCCGTCTATGCCCGAATACGTGAAAAAGCTTCAGCACTTCATGAGCAGCGCAACCAGGTAGGCTAACTTTTATTGAAAAAAAAATGAGGTGCCCTGCGCGTGTGTGTAACTCTGTATGTGTAGGCCAGAGCCCGAAACCGTATTTCTCATATTGTTTTTTTGTTTTTTTATTAGTCGATGAGAGAGAGAGAGAGAGAGAGAGAGAGAGAGAGAGAGAGAGAGAGAGACTCTGTGTGCGTGTGTCTGTGAGAGAGGGAGGGAGTGAAGGATTGAAAGACAGAAATGTTTGAGCTAGTTTTATTTTATTTTTTCAGACCAGTAATATAGATGAAAGAACCACTAGGGCCAGTGCTTCAACATCAGGGGCAGCAGCAGAGCAGGCCAGGGTCATGGTTGAGGCAGCACAGGGAGCAGAGCAGAGCCAGGAAGAGCCAGTGGAAGGAGAAAGGCAGATGCAGGACGTGACACAGCCTCCCCCACCAAAAAAGACAGCGTTAGAAGATCTCCTTGGGAGCTCCTACACTACTGTTGTTGAGACAGTGCAGTCCAGCAGAGGGATTGAAATGGAGATACTCTCCTACAGAAATGGGATTCCTATCCCACTCAACAGTAGTCCACTTGAGTGGTGGAAAGTTAATGCATATGCTTACCCCATACTTGCCCCCCTTGCCAAAGCCTACCTTTGCATTCCTGCTACATCAGTGCCCAGTGAGCGTGTCTTTTCCACAGCAGGAGACATTGTGTCTGCTCAAAGATCACTGATTACACCAGAACATGTTGATAGGTTAGTTTTTTGAAGAAGAAGAACCAGTCCTGCGATAACTTAACCTAGGATTAAAGCAGCACTAAGGGAGTGTTCTTGTTTGTGTTTGGCCAGTTAGGCCTTGTGTTTCCCTGTGTGCAGCTGAAACAAAAATAAATAAGTTTAAGTAATATTTTTTTCTTTTTTTTCCCTTTTTTGATATCGTATCGTGACGTATCGTATCGTGACCCTGGCATATCGAGGTGCATCGTATCGTGAGTTTAAGTGTATCGTCCCATCCCTAGTGAGGTGGCTGTCCAGAGGGCGGGTACTGATGCGTCTGTTCAGCCTGAGGGAGGAGTTGCGTGAATTTCTTGCGGACAAGAGACCAGACCTTGCTGAGTTTTTGGACAGTGACAAATGGCTCGCTCAACTCAGCTACCTTTCAGACATATTCGGTGAAATGAACAAGCTTAACAGAGCAATGCAAGGTTCAAACATAAACACTGTGGTGCAGCATGAACGAGTAGAGGCTTTCCAAAGAAAACTACACATGTGGAAAACCCGTGTCTAGTCCGGAATCAGTGACATGTTCGAGCACACCCATGCATTTATTGCAGAAAAACATTTTAATTTTAAAATCATTCAACATCAAATAACAGTGCATCTCTCAAAGGTCCTGGAGAAATTTGATAATTATTTCCCAACTCTAACTGAGGAGCAAGCAGCTGATTTTCTGTGGATCAGAAACCCCTTCACTGAGAACATTGAAGCAAAGCTTCCAGCTACTCTGCCATCAAGACTTCATGGAAGAGCTTATAGAAATATCCTCTGATGCCAGCCTGAGAGCCCGTTTCAGTGAGGTCCCATTGGAATCATTCTGGTCTGAAATTGCAGAAGAACACACAGTCTGTCACACAGCTGCAATAAGGGTGCTGATTCCCTTCAGCACCACCTAACTTTGTGAAGCTGGGTTTTCAACCATGACAGCCCTTAAAACCAAACACAGGCCAAGACTGACCCTTGAGGATGATATGCGTCTTGCTTTGTCAAAGATCTCTCCACGCATTGACCAAATTATTACTCACTGCCAGCAGCAATCCTCACACTGATTGACAAAGCCTCACAAATAACATGCAGTAAACATACAAGTATTGTGGTCCCAGACAGCATTCATTTTGTAATAGCCTATATTAATTTTTTTTTCATACACACTAATGTGAATACTGATATTTTTGTTATTTCATTTCAAATAGGGCCAATTTATAGGCTACTTAGGAGTAAATAAATAATTACAAATGGTTTTTGTTATTGTATTTTTAATAGTATGGCTTTTATTTTTGCATAAATATATATGGTTACATTAATAAACATACCGCTTGTTTGAAAACAAAAAAAAAATTGTCATCCTTACTGCAAGCTTACAAGAGTGATAATATCATTAAATGTGAAGGGGGGCCCTAAAATATTTTCTTGGGAAAAAGGGGGTCTCAGACAAAATAAGGTTGGGAACCACTGCCTTAACAGGTCGGCCTGATACGCCTGCAAAATAGCCATGGTGTGCAGGCTCGCACCAGCCCGACCCGCTGCCATATATGTTCTGCCCACTGAGCCAGATGTCATGCGACAGTGCTTAGAAGGCAGCGCCGGGGCTTTAAGAGATGATGGCGCATCAGGAGCTAAATAGCTGGCCAAAGGTTCTTCGACATGCGGCTTCATCCCATAGGCCTTCTCCTTAACCCCAATGATGTTACTATAATCCAACACCAGGGGATTAGACCGGTGCGCTGAAAATGGCCTGTTCCATGACTTACACAACTCGTTGTGTAAGTCTGGAAAGAAAGGTAAAGCCCGGCGTGGAGGGTGTGATCTGTGCTGCAGAAAGTGCTCATCAAGCTTACTTGCAGCCCGCGTCTCTGTTGCGACCAACTAATATTTAATTTGGCCACAGCACGCCTCACAACCTCCACAAGCTCCTCATATTTTAACGGTACAGATTGAGATGGCACAATATGTGGTAACTGTTCATTAAAACCCCCCTCTACGAAGCTGAGCACGTCTAATTCCTCAGAATCAGAGAGCTGCAGCACGGGATCCTCGACCCGAGCGGAAGAAGCCGCGGGATAGGCTTCCGCACGGGGGAGGGGGGAATCCGAGCTATCAGACGAGGATCAAGAAAGTGCCGAAGCAGTCTCGATCGCGTCTGCAAGCTCTCTCTGCGAGTCCCACAATCTGAGCCGCTGCGCCGCCTCGGCGGATGCTTGACCCGAACCGTGGGAAGCGTAAGCCTGGTCGGCTTCATCAAATATAGACATGCGGGAACTCAGCACTCTGATGGATAGTGCTTCACAGTGGCCGCAAGCAGCCCCCTCGAGGGCTGCCCGGGTGTGCTGCGCTCCCAAAACAGTAAACACACATCTCGTCCATGTCCCCACCCGTAATATAACGAGGGCAGGGGTGCACACACTGATGAAACGGCTCGCTTGCCATCTCTTTCTTTGCTTAGATTTAATATATATATAGGACAAACAACACCAAGTTTGACTTCCTTCAAAAGGGAACTGAGTTAAGGTGAAACCAACCTCAGGAGTCATCTTAACCCTCTGGGCTTCTTCGGTCTAAAATGACTAAAAACTGTTACGTTTTGAAATGTTTAATTTTTTTGCTTCATCGGAATGGGATGAAACTTGGTGACTTTCGTTGTATTACGTATGTGAACACACAAAAAAAAATCAAGAAGATGATTCGGATATGTTAAAGGGTCGTAAAAAAACCAGTCACACTTAGACCATAGGAAATGAATGGGAAATCCGAAAAAATAGGAAAACTCAGAGAAAATTTTGGTGGTTCAAACTACAGATCAGCCACTGTGCAAAAAAAAAAGTGTACAGCAATGAAGGGGTGACACTCTAAAACATCAAGAGTGCAAATAAGACACACACACACACCCACGCACACCCACACACACACACACAGAGAGATAAACTGGCAAGACTGCAACAGCAAATTTGTATAATCATATGCGAAATAAAATAAATAAATGACAAAAAGAACTCGCTCAAATGCAGGCACACACACACACACGCACGCACACTTATTTTGTTCGATTTTTTAATAATCAAATACTGAGTAACAAAAATGTTTGCATTGTGTTCCTTTTCTTACCAAACGTTATTGTTTGATTGTAATCATAATGCAAAACCTGATACTTATCTAAAAAAAAAAAGTAGTCTTTTAGAATATCTAAATATATATATAAAAAAAAATAAAAAAACGAATAAGATAGAGAAATCATGTCTAAAACAACAATAAACAAAAAGCATTAGGCAGCCTACAGGCGGTTGCAGGACATTTCACACATTTATATATTTTTAAAGCTACTAGATGATGCTCTTCTAACTTGGATTTTTTTTTTAGGCCTGCACTCTATTTTTATGTGAAATGTTACATTTATTGAAAATAAATAAAAATAAAAATAAAATAAAGAAATATTAATTCTAATGGAAAAAATAGCTCATAAAAATTATATAATTAATGCAAAGTATCATAAAAATAGTATCAAAAATATCAAAAATATCAAAAGTATCAAAAGTATCAAAAATATAGTGTCCTTTGAAGATTTAGTCATAAAATATAACAACATTTAAGATTTGTACAATTCAGAGACTTAATTTAATTCACATTTATTTGTATAGCGCTTTTCAAAATACATGTATCATTTCAAAGCATCTTTTTCATAAAATGCATGTTAACATTACAATTTAGAGTAATCAGTAGAACTGAACAGGTTAAACTAGCTTTGCAAGAACCTGTTTAGCCAGTACTAGGACGCCGACGCACTGAACCGTTCTATGTTTAAATTGTTCAAAGTTACTCTCAGATTTAATGTTATTACCTTGACAAACTATACATCATTAAAAAGATATAAGACTAAAGTTTCAGTATTTGACCACGATTTTATTCTGAGAAACCTATAGTGACAGTTATGTATTAATTTGGGTCTGGAGTTATGTAATGAAAAAATGAGTCGATACCTTTCATATGAATTATGAGCGTCAGCCGCTCCCAATCGAGTAAAAAATAAAAATAAAAAATTATTTTTAGATGACTTAAACAAGTGACACAAATGAATGAATGAATATGAATGAATGAATGAATGATTAATTCAAGACAAGAAAATTCTGATTTCATGATCAATATATCTGCCTACAACTGCTGCTGTGTCTGCCAGCGTTTAAGTCATGCGCATAATCTAGAAACCTTGCGCGTGCATAGACAATTCGTGAGCAGCTGTGCATAGTCACGGTAATGTCACAAAAAGGACGCATCCCTCTGGTGCCGAAAATAGAAAGAAGAAAAGGACAGAGGAGGAGAAAAAAAGCAAGATAAAAGCATGTTTGCATGATTATTTACGGTATGTATCTACGGCTTCCTATCAAAAATACATTGCATACACACACATATATAAAAAAAATAATAATAATTAAAGAAATAATAATATTTTTACAGTTTTCAACAATAATTGTCATTGTTGAACCCTTGCTCTTATTATGTTTCTGATTTCTCAGTTTTGTCATTATTTTAGCAAATCATTTATTTGATATGTTTTGAGACAGTTTGTTTTAAGAAGTTTCAAAGAGTTAGTAAAAGAGTAAAGTAAAAAGTTAAAACTTTATTTAATTAGGCTATCTATTTTTTATTAAGTATTTATTTTGTATTAATACATAAATTCACTGTATTGTGAATTACACTAAATGGGTTGGCACCTCACTATATTTCAGACCTCTTACAAGTCTATACCCCCCCACGATCCCTTAGGTCTACTGACCAACTTCGGCTGGTCACTCCAAAAACCAGGTTAAAAACCAGGGGTGACCGTGCTTTTGCAGCAGCAGCACCCAAACTGTGGAATGAGTTACCATCACAGGTCAAATTATCTCCGACCATTGAATGTTTTAAATCTCGTCTTAAGACACACTTGTATGCCCTGGCTTTTAACCCAGCTTGAGAGCTGTGTAGTCTTGTTGTTTGATGTGTTTCCATGTGTTTTATATTTGTGTTTTTTCTTGTTCAGCACTTTGTAAACTTTTGTTTTTTAAATGTGCTATATAAATAAAAATGGTATGGTATGGTATTAATTTATAATGTATCATAATTGTGTGACATTTGTGTCAATAATCGTCAAGCACAGGTGACTCCGCATAGTGGGAGGGGGCCCCAAATCAAATTCTGCTTAGGTCCCCCAAAAGGCTCGGGCCGGCTCTGCACACACTGATAAAAATGATTATGTGGTGAAGTAAATGCTATAGAAAAAACAAATGTACTTTCTACATGAAAAAGGTAGTTCAAGAAAGAATTTAAAAAAAAAGAAGTAAATCCTATTCACGACGCGCACACAAAAGGTTAGATCCAAGTGCAGTGGTTTTATTGGGGTAATCCGAAATCGTAATCAGCCAGGCAAAGGGTCAAAATCCATAGAACACAGTCTAAAAACAAGAAACAAAACATGACAAGAACTCCGAGGTGCGAATGACATTAAAGGATTAGTTCACTTTTAAAAAAACTTTTGCTGATAATTTACTCACCCCCATGTCATCCAAGCTTGATAAGACCATTATTCATCGTCTGGAATCGTTTAAAGCCCTTTGAACAGTTTGCACTGAAACTGTCTTTTGGACCTTGAACCGTTTGGTGCCCAGCAAAGTGCATTATATGGAGAAAAATCCTGGAATGTTTTCATCAAAAACCTTAATTTCTTTTCGACTGAAGAAAGAAAGACATGGACATCTTGGATGACATGGGGGTGAGTAAATTATCAGCAAAAGTGAACTAATCCTTTAAACAATGAATCCACAACAATCACAGAAAAAGACAGGGTATAAATAGACAGGTACAAACAAGGTGAGTGGGAACAGCTGTGTGCAATGATCAGTGATGAGTTCAGACAAAGGATCATGGGAAATGCAGTTCATGATGAGGTGATGACAGTATGGGGAAGAGGACTCCAGTGGACACCCAGGGAACACCAACCAGACACTGTGACATTACCCCCCTCTAAGGAGCAGCTACCAGAGCTACTTCTCAGAAACCACAAAACAAAAAACAAGAGTCCAGGAGGGAGTTGGAATGGTGGAGGATCAGGGGAGGGATGGGGGGCCAGGTCCATGGGGGGGGGGGGGGACAAGAACTGGAATGGATGGCTTAACAGGTGGCCAGGGCAGAGCAGACCGTCCATTGGGCAGCCAGGGCGGAGCAGACAGTCCATCGGGTGGCCAGGGCGGAGTAGACTGTGCAGGCGACCAGGGCGGAGCAGGCTGTGGAGGTGACCAGGGTTGGGCAGGCCCTTCGGGTGGCCATGGCAGAGACGACCAGGGCGGAGCAGGATGTGCAGGCGACCGGGACGGAGCAGTCCTTTCGGGCGGCCATGGCGGAGACGACCAGGGCGGAGACAACCCTTTGGGCAGCCATGGTGCAGGAACAGACACTGGCGCATGAACAGTCTCTGACACCGGCGCAAGAACAGTCTCTGACACCGGTTCAGAAGCAGACACCGGCTCAGGAACAGACACCGGCTCAGGAACAGACACTGGCTCGTATGCGGCCATCTTGTCTGAAGTCTTTTGATCTGCAGACGTGACGTGAACAGTCTCTGGATCAGCAGAACTGACGCGAAGAAGCACTGGCTTGGTAGGTTGCATGGGTGGAGCTGGTATGGTGAGACACTGGGGCGGCGCTGGCAGGGCGTGGCGCTGGGGCGGCGCCGGTAGGGCAAGATGCTGGGGCGGCGCCAGAAGGCTTAGGCGCTGAGGCGGTGCCGGCAGGGCGAGGCGCTGGAGTGGTGCCAGCAGGGCAAGGAGTATGGAGATGACCTCTGGATTGACAGTAGGTTTAGGAACAACCTCCAGGCCCTGTGAGATGCAGGAAGTCTTCCTTCCCCTCCTCCGTCTCTGAGAGCGAGAGGGTGCTGCAGTCTCCTCAGCTACCACTGGAGTCGTGACTGAGAGAGTGGACAGCTCTGGGGCAACTGAAATCAGGGCCTCCCAGACCACCGGACTTGAGACCCCCGAAGTCGAGACCTCCCGGACCACCGGACTTGGGACCCCCAAAATCGGGTCCTCCCGGACCACCGGACTTGAGACCCCCGAGACCGAGTCCTCCGGGACCACCGGACCTGGGACCCCCGAAGTCGGGTCCTCCCGGACCAACGGACGCGAGACCCCCGAAGTCGGTTCCTCCAGGACCACCGGACCTGGGACCACCGAAGTCGGGTCCTCCCGGACCACTGGACTCGAGACCCCCGAAGTCAGCTCCTCACCAGACCACCGGGCTTGGGACCACCGAAGTCGGGTCCTCCCAGACCACCGGACTCGAGACCCCTGAAGTCAGCTCCTCACCGGACCACCGGGCTTGGGACTACCGAAGTCGGGTCCTCCCGGACGATAGCGGGCTACTCCGAGACGGCCTTCGGGACGACAGCTGGCTGCTCTGGTACAGACTCCGGGACTTGAGGGACTGTGGATGCCTGCTTCCTCCTCTCTCTCCGTTTCTGATGGCGAAGTGGTGGTATCGAGCCCACCACCTCTGGGGGCGCCACCATCTCTTGTAAGGGCATGGTGGCCATCTTGTCAGGAGAGACGGACATCGCTGGTGCTACCCATTGGCTCCGATGATGAAAGTAACTGGTAAAACCCCAAAAGTCCAGGATCTCAAGCCCCTTCATCTCCCATCGAGGCAAGGGGTCATCAAGGCAACCATTAAAAAGATCCTTGAGTGTAGCATCGTTATAACCCAAGCCTGCCGAGAGAGTAAAAAATGCCTGAGACAGGCAGCCCACCGTCTGGCCCTGCTGATGTAGGGCTATTAAATTTCGGACTCGTCCCCTCCTCTCCTTCTCAGTATTTGGGGGAAGGAAACGAAACCCCGTACTGCTGAAACCATTCATCTTGGTGGATTCCTTCTGTCACGACATGCACATAAGAAAAGATAAGGTCCAAGTGCAGTTTAATGGGGTAATACTGGGGTAATACATACTTTGAAAGTGTGGTTTAATTCATTGTTATATTGAATGAGTAAACAATTAATTTGGTTAAATTTACTTAACTTAGTTAGGTAGATGTTACTTAATTCTATATGTTAAATTAAATATAAATAAGTAATATAATTCAATTAAATGTTAAGTGTTAAATTAAATGTCAAATGAAATGTTAAGTTCAATAGTAAGTAGATTTTACTTGATTGTACAAGTTGTACAGACAGAAACAGTAAAATTTACTTAAAACGCGTTAGTGCGAATTGTTACGAGGATTTTATCAACAGAAGAAAAACTCATACAGGTTTGGAACCACATGAGGGTGAGTAAATGATGACAATTTTAATTTCTGGGTGAACTTGTGAACGTGTTTAGTTAAAAAGATATAGGATGAGTCTCACCTTCTGTATGGTTTCATCCTAAACCTTTGAGGATATAAACTTTATCTTCCTCCACATATTCTAAAGCCAAAAGCAACAGTCAGTCATTATCAATGTATTCAGAATTAAAATGAAAAGAAAGAAAAGTTACTTTTTGCAGCATTCAAATTGATTTTAACTGAACTTTGTGACTTAATCTTAATATCATCTGTCACTGAGTGAAACAGGATATTCAATGAGGAAAAAAAGTATATGCAAAGCTAAAAAAATAAGAGATAAATATTAGATGAAAAATAAATACAATTTTAAGTTAAACAAAGCTAAAATAAAATAAGAGATACATATTAGATGAAAAATAAATCAAATTTAAAGTTAAACAAATTAGATATGTTGTCTTGGGAGCTAACTGAACTAAATCATTTTTAGGTTACATAAATGTTAAAATTACTGAAACAGAAATAAAAATAAATTTAAGCTAAAATAAAAAACATAACGCATAAAAATAATAATTAAAATAAAACAAATGAGTTAAATAAAAAGTGTATAAATAAAAGCTATTAAAAATATGAATAAATGCTAATAACAGTGTACTACTACTACTAATAATAACACTAGAACAGAAGAATGCAGACAAAGGTAAAATCCAAACCCAGAGTTTATTAAGAGACAAATGGGATGTAAACAGGCGAGTAGCTGGACTGATGGTCGATGTGAAGTGACAGATCTTATCTGTTGCAGGCAGAGAGAGGTGATGGGAGGACTGGAGAAGACGGATGGTTGGAAAGTTTGAGAGAGGATCGCAAAGGAAGGGTTTCAACCTACCTGGCCGTAAGAGTTCAGGGATGAACAACGTGACCAGACGAAGGGTGAACTGGGTAGTGGTTTATATAGAGACTGTGATGATGATGATCATATGGTGCAGGTGGTGCTGATTATTAGTCTGGTGATTGGGAACGTGTATGTATGTGTGTGTGTGTGTGTGAATCTGGTGCTGAGGGCGTGGCTGATGTTGTGGCTGAAAGGGAAAGTTGCTTAATTTTACATTACACTCCTGAAAAAAAAAAAAAAAAAAAAACACACAGGGGACAAGCCAAAAATGGCATGAGATTCATCCAGACAAGAATTGGTCAGAAGATGAGTGTAAAAAGTACTAGGAGCAAGTATTCGCAAGAAAAATGTGAAAGGAATTACCGTAATTCCTCAAATAAAGACCGGTATTCAAATAAACGCCGGGCCTCTGATAGTGGCCGGGGGCGTGGTCAACGCGGACAAATAAAGGCCGGTCTCAAATTAAGGCCGGGGAAAAAATAGTGTGAATAGGTACACTTTAAATGAGTGTACACTCAAAGACGGACGCGCTCAGCGCTTGTCATATATCACAACTATTCAGTGTTTTTAACCACATGTTTATTTTAGGTTTCAGACATTTAAATAGATATGATTTATAGCAAAACAATAAATTTATAGTTTGTAAAATACACAATGGTGTCTATGGAAGCAGCAATAACAATCCATTCAAATATATTTGGCGACGTGTTTTATTCATATCAGATACACAGTGTAAGTAACTATAAAGTTTACTCTATTCTTCTCCCAGTTCACCAGCCACTTACTTTCATGTATTTCGGGAGAAACTGAAGAATTCACGCGCTGTAACTTAACAAATACAACAGGAATCTCCGAACTGCGGTGCCCATCTCACGTTACAGATCAAGATCATTTATAAAGGGTTTTAAACGACAAAACAAACTCACTTACACGGATTTGAGAGTCAGAATAGAAGATAGTTGATGACATGGTAAGCAAGTTTGTTAATATTTAGAAATAAAAGCGCTACATCTGACATACAGCGCTATTATGGCTGTGGTGAACACGTGCCAAGCATGACGCGTCACCATGGAAACTTGGCTGGCGGGCGGGCGGGGATCGCAAATTAGAAATAAAGGCCTGCCTCTAATAAAAGCCTGCTTCAAATAAAAGCCGGCTACCATCTGCAGTTCAGGTAAATAAAGGCCCGGCCTTTATTTGAGGAATAACGGTATCTGTTGTCACAGAGAATTTGGTTTAGCACTAGCAACAGAACAGTCTAAACGCAACTCAGAGCTAGAGAAACAGATCAATGAGCTCCGTGCTAGAGTATCTTCTTTGACTAAGAAATTAAACTCCAACAAAGATGCAGTAAAAACTGATGTGGAAGAAGTTAGTCAGCCTGATAACAATTATCCTGACTTACAAGCTTTCTTTGAAACAGATGTAGCCATCCACTCAGTAACTGATGAGCCTGTAGATTCAGGGTGGCGCTGGGAGAAGATCTCAGGGAATTGAAGACACTGAAAGTGTTTCCAAATCCAAACTGTGGCCAAAGCACTAGGACCTAAAGATAAAGAGAGACTATCCCAGAGCTTACCCTCAGCACGCACACATTTTTCTGAATTTAGAAGAGCATTGATCAGCAAAATGCGTCTCTACGACATGTCGTTGGCAGAAGTCACACAGGTGATGTCACAAATTCTAACTGAATCTGAATTCAACAGTTTTGAGTCTGCTGTTACTTCTGAACTACAACATGCCAGAAAAGGTGATTTGAGAGGAGGTGTTTTGAAAATTCTAAAGAATATCATGGGACCCAAAATAGACTGGACCAGAATCACTAACTCTGTGCAAAGGAAAGAAGAAACTATGAGTGAATACACTGAAAGGTTTTGTCAGTCAGCTATAACTTACAGTGGAATAGTTGATGATTCTGAAAGTGTGTTAGATGACAAAGGACCCCTAGTCCGCATCTGGTCAGATGGCCTTGTCGCTGAGTACAGAAGAGACTTGCCATTCCTAGATCTAACTTGGTCTAACAGAACTCTCAGAAGTAACCTAGACAGGTTAGCTACATGGGAAAGAGACTCTGATGTCAAGGCAAGAATAATAATTGCAGCAGCATCCTTTAAGGTCAACACAGAGAACCAACAGAAACGTAAATGTCCTAAGAGAGAGGGCAGTTGTTATTACTGTGGGAAGCAAGGACATTGGAGAAAATAGGAAAAACAAAAAGAACTTTAGAGAAGTTAACAATGTTGCTCAGCTCCTACTCAGTCTGCTTGCTACTCTGAAGCAGCCCCTCCCCTCGTCATTAAACTCGTTGGGGAGCTTGTTGAGGTGTTAACCATTTGGGCTGTGAGTGCTTAATTTCCCCAGTAACTTACAACAAAGATGAAAGACCTATTTTTGTTTAATAGAACAAAAGGAAAGTGACAGCCTTCCTTTGGGGGACACTGGTTAACTAGACTCACAGCCTTAAATGTTATGCTACAGCACAGGCCCTTCATCAGTAATGGTGTTAAGTCAGACTGTAAACATAAAATGCCCTCATGCAGTGTCCGCACTAATGAATCAAGCAAAAGACACTTCTGTCACCTCCCCCCGTTGGGGAAATTGTTTAACTACCCTCACAGCCTCGAAGATTGTTTTTCAGCGTGCACCAGTCACGAACCCATCCTCATGTATCATGTCTACAATGACTAAAGTTGTGTTAGAGGATGAAATGACTCAAGATTGTGTTACGCTTACATACACACCTACAAGGGAAGTAAAAGAAAATTCAGAATTTGAGTTGTTTGTTGATGGTTCAGCTCAAGTCCTTGAAGGTAACAGACGAGCTGGTTATGCATGATAAAGTCGTTCAGAAACAAGCCATTAGAGCCTAAGTGGCACGGACCACATCAAGTGATGTTGATTACAGCAGCTGCAGTATTGTGTCAGGGAAGAAAAACCCTGGCTCATGTGTCACACTGTAAAGTTGTTCCCCCACCTACAGGGATAGGATAGGACACAGACCAGTGAGGAGCCCAGGGAAGAACCGAATGCAACAGGCTTCGGGGGCCAACCCTGCGGTGAAGACTCCCTCATAGGCCTTCCCCATCCACTAGTCCATCCTTTCCTCACTGTTCTTTAGGTGTCGCAGGAATAGAGAAATAGGGAAAGGAGGAACAACAATAGCAGACTCGGAAGAGGATACAACCCTAGTGTTTGAACAAATACTGCTCTACTGTGTCTTTTGTTTTCTTTCTTACTCTGTGCAGATACCACTTGATGGCTGTCCCGAGACCCATATGCACTGACCTCCTCACTTGTCTATGAAGCCTCAACCTTCAAAAAAACAACTAGACCCACTTCCGAGCCAACTATCACAAAAAACAAAACAAAAAACAAAACAAAACACAACACAGAGACCCACATACGGAACCTTCAGTCATCCATCAACATGATCAAGATTGTCGTACTACTACTAACCATCATGGACATCGCACAAAGTGTGGACTCCAGGAACAACATATTTCTAGAGCTGATTAAGATGTCAAAAAAAAAATTGCCTTGTTTGCTGGAAAGAACGTTTGCATGCCACACCCGAAGATGGCTGCATTCCATGACTCACTTGTGCACAAACATGGTGGTCAAGAACTCTCGGAGCATTAATTCTATCTTATGGTGTCATACAGGTCCTTGATCAAGTCAATTCTGTACAGAAATTGGCCAATTATACGGCTTTGGCCCTAGATAACATCACAGACACTCCTGCTTCGCACAAGAATTACATTGGCCTTGAATTACATTCTTGCAACGCAAGGAGGAGCCTGCACCATTATTGGCCCCGAGTGCTGCACCGGGTTAATGGATCCAACAGAGAACTTGAACAAAATCCAACAAGACATTCTTGATCTTTCAACTAAATTACACCAGATGCCATCCATCCATCTTCTTCCGCTTATCCGGGGCCGGGTCGCGGGGGCAGCAGTCTGAGCAGAGATGCCCAGACTTCCCTCTCCCTGGACACTTCCTCCAGCTCTTCCGGGGTGACACCGAGGCGTTCCCAGGCCAGCCGGGAGACATAGTCTCTCCAGCGTGTCCTAGGTCTTCCCCGTGGTCTCCTCCCAGTGGGACGTGCCCAGAACACCTCCCCGGGAAGGCGTCCAGGAGGCATCCGGAACAGATGCCCGAGCAACCTCAGCTGACCCCTCTCGATGTGGAGGAGCAGCGGCTCTACTCTGAGCTCCTCCCGAGTGACCGAGCTTCTCACCCTATCTCTAAGGGATCGCCCAGCCACCCTGCGGAGAAAGCTCATTTAGGCCGCCTGTATCCGGGATCTTGTCCTTTCGGTCATGACCCAAAGCTCATGACCATAGGTGAGAGTAGGAACGTAGATTGACCGGTAAATCGAGAGCTTTGCCTTACGGCTCAGCTCCTTCTTCACCACAACAGACCGGTACATCGACCGCATTACTGCAGAAGCTGCACCGATCCGTCTGTCAATCTCCCGTTCCATCCTTCCCTCACTCGTGAACAAAACCCCAAGATACTTAAACTCCTCCACTTGAGGAAGGATCTCTCCACCAACCTGAAGTAAGCAAGCCAACCTTTTCCGACTGAGGACCATGGCCTCGGATTTGGAGGTGCTGATTTTCATCCCAGCCGCTTCACACTCGGCTGCAAACCGTCCCAGTGCATGCTGAAGGTCCTGGTGTGAAGGGGCCAACACGACAACATCATCCGCAAAAAGCAGCGACGAAATCGCGTGGTCCCCAAACCTGACACCCTCCGGCCCCTGGCTGCGCCTAGAAATTCTGTCCATAAAAACTATGAACAGAACCGGCGACAAAGGGCAGCCCTGCCGGAGTCCAACATGCACCGGGAAGAAGTCTGACTTACTTAAATTACACCAGATGACTGAAGATAATTCTTCATGGTTCGGAAACTTGTTAGGTAAACCCTGGCTGTGGATCAAGGAAATAGCAATTCTGCTGTTGTTTCTCCTACTGGCGTACTATCTATGCGTCCAAGCAGTGTTGGGAACGTTACTTTAAAAAAGTAATTAGTTAGTTACTCACTCTCCCTGATTGATATAGACTGTAACCACTGATGAACATATTCAGTTTTGATGAGAGAAAAAAAAAACTATACTAGCGTGGATTAGAACCCGTAACCTCTGACACGCTTGGCAAAAGATCTACCACTAGACCATTTAAGAACTCATACAACATTGGCGGATCGATGGATTTATTTACGGGTTGAGCAGAGAGACTACACAGTTTGACAAGTTTGTACCCAGCACTTCTGAAAATGTACTTCCGAATGCGTCTCTGTCCCCAGCACATTCCAAATCAAACTGACACCCGTGGTAACGCAAACATTTAACGTCCAGTAACGTTAACGGCGTTGTAACGACGGGAAAAGTAATTAGTTAGATTACCCCGTTACTGAAAAAATAACGTCGTTACCTAACGCCGTTATTTTAAACGGCGTTATTCCAAACACTGGTACCAAGTGTTTAATTCATGCCTCTCACGAGAAAATTACAGTTCCAACCATAAAAGAATATTACCCGTAAGAACTTCACGGACCCTAATTGCATGTTTGTTTCTGTGTCAGCATGCAATTATTGAAAATCAACACAGAGCATGTGCTATGTGCCTATAACGATCACAAGTTACAAGAATGAACTTTTAAGTGTCTAAATTTGTATTTTGTGAGAGTTATTAGAACTCTCAAAGGGGGAAATGTAGTGTTACAAATTTATTAAATGTTTAATTTAGGTTCCAATACAATGGTATTTAAACTGTACACTGTGTTTTCCATTTTGAGGCATAGATGATGAGATTTAAAGAAGATTAAGTCAAGCAATCCTGCTTGCTGACATTAACCTTTTGTCACTTCTCAAAGTACAGCTGGGCCTTTGTCTCTATCATAATGTTAAGGTTTGAGTGATCTAATCAGGCTGATTGGATCACCATCTATACATGACACTGTTATGCTGATGAGATCAGGGCTGGGGAATTTCCGGTAATGAGCTGAATCCTGTACTTAATTTACATGCTTTGTTTCAGAGTGTCTCCACCTCTAGAGCTTAGATCGGGCCCAAATTAAAATCAAGCCCGACCCTACCCGAGCCCGTGCTCGTTGTGTCCGAGCCCGGCCCGACACATTAAACGTAATGAGCCCGAGCCTGATTTAAACCCAACCATTTTTTTATACGTGGGTCGTTATAACTGATGTTCTCAACTTTATGTTACTTTCTCCCGCCCACAACATTTATGTTTTGTCCCGCTCCCAAAAGCCCGCAAATAGACTTTTTTCTGTACCTCCAAATACTTTCAAGTTAGCCTACGTGTCGCCACCATACACATCAGTATAAATGCTCCTGATAAATTATTTGTTATTAAAGCATTAACACACAAACCACTGTTAATTTAAAAGCAAGCAGCTACTGCGTGCATGGTTTGGCATGACTGAATGCACGCAAAGTGCACTCCCTTAATAATTCCTAAAAAGCTGACAGTTCATCGCAATCTCACACATCTCAGTTATTATCAATGAAACTGACTGCACAATCAATCTTTCATAATATATACGCTTATAATTAGAGGATTTGCCAGCATACAGAATTCAGCACTAAACAAAAAGTCAGTTTTGAGCGGTGAGGGGAGTCTATCTTAAATGCTTCTGATTGGCCATTGCGTTCAAGAAATCAACACATATGTCTATGATTGGCTACATCGCTCAACGCTGCAAACATGTTATGAATAGAAACTCTGGCCTGTAAATCGTTTCTATTTTGTTTTAGTTGTTCTTGTTGCTTTTCTGAAGATGAATAAAAATCTATTAGTTTTTATGTTTTATTCATAGATATTTCTAGTTTGCGGGAGTCCCATGAAACGTTTTATTCTCCCGCAACGCGCACACACAGACTGAGGGCCCTATCTTGCACTCGGCGCAAATGACTTTGTAGACTGACGCATGTATCATTCCTATTTTGCACCTGCGCATAGCGGACTTTTCCCTCCACAGACGCACGTCGGTTAACTAAGAAATACACTTGCGCTCCCCGGGGCGGTTCAGCGCAAAGAGGAGGCGTGTTCCGGCGCAAACTTTCCCTCATGCTATTTTGCGGTTCAATAAAACAATTGCGCCACTGACCAGAAAAAAACTAGTCTAAAGTCAGTGGCGCGTTGCGCGTTGTTCATTATGCTATTTTAAGGGCGCATGCTTGGCCATAATCAATGTAGCGTGTGCACAACGCGCATACACTTTGATTCTCTCATCTAAGCAGCAGTTTTCATTTTTGCAAATCATACATTATTACGATAGATAGATAGATAGATAGATAGATAGATAGATAGAAAGACAATTTATTATAAAAGCATGTAGCTTACACATTTACCCAAATTATCATACGCCTGTTTAACAGAAGTTAATTTGGGTGGGTTTCTCCATCCCCAATGTCACTTCTCTGTGTTTTACGGCCCTGACGAGAACGTTGCTCTCCTCGGCTGTGAACCGCTCCTGGCGCGCGCCTGGCAAATCCGCCGTTATAATAGGAATCCGCTTTAGAACAAGCGCACCTGCTCTTAAAGGGAATGTGAGATGACGCTCTGATTGGTTTATTTCACGTTACGCCCAAACCACACCTATGAATAATGAAGCTACTTCAGGCCAACCCCTTTTAGATTTGCGCCAGGCGCAAGAGGCATTTATCCCGCCGGGAAAATAGCAACAGTGCCGGGATCCGCCCACAAAGTTACTTGCGCTTTACGCTTTGACACTTGCGTTTCAGATCGTTAAAATAGGGCCCTGAGAGTGAGTGCATTACCGCCCGCGCTCGCACTCGACCATCAAATCTAGTGCCGAGCCGCACTCTATTGCGTTGGGAGTGCACATCTCTAGATCAAGGGCCCGTCCCGGCCTGGCCCGAGGATAGTGTCAGGCCGGGTCAAGTTTGGGCTCAGGCTCGGGCAGAGAAACTAAGCTCTAAATCCCTCCCCCTTGAAAGGTATTTAAACTACAATGTACACTGCCTTAGTTAGACTTGACTTGATGACTGCAGCTACCAGCAGCTTGTGTTCTCAAGATACAACCAAGTCTCCTGGTCTTCGCTTCTGAGTTTCCGACACTTTAGAAGAACCATTTTACTCACAAATGAAATCATTGGTCAGGAAATTAGCAAGAATTTCACAAATACTGTAGATAAACTAAGTTAGCATAGCTTATGATTATATATAGTGTATTTAGTGGATTCTGGATTGTGTTTACCAAATAAACAAACAAAGATGTACACATATTCTATAGTGATGTAGAAAATATAATGATACATTTATGGCCTTTTCAGTTATTTACTGAATTTAATAAATTACTTTAACATTTAGAGGTGTTTATCTTTAATCTTTAATCTTACACTGTAAAATGATAACTTACAAAGGATTAAATTCATCAAAATTATTTACTGAATGAAGCATACAAAAAAATGTATGACAAAGCCCTAAAACAAACAATTAATCAACATAATCGTCAAAGCTCAAAAACCGACAGTTAATCAACATAATAGCAATTATTTTTCAGACAATTAAAGGAGAACTCCGGCGCAAAATGAACCTTTGGTCTAATAAAACATTGGTACCTAGTCAACCGTTCTCTGAGATTTGTTTTCATGATAATCGAATGTAAAGAGTTTTATCTCTAAAAACTGTTTAGCGTATAACGCTAGTAATGGGGGCATTTAAAAAGTAAAAAGAAATCGCTAGTTAATACCACTAACAAGGCTCAAAATAGCCCCACACTAACACAGTAACATAATGAGGGTCCCTACTTGCAAAACGAAGCATTGAGAACTTTGTAAGTGTACAGACCGTTTAATAAGAAGATATTTTATAAAGACAGTCCACTTCGTGTATACAGACAGGAGCCATCTTTGGAAAACAGTCTCGACTAGTCAAACCACGAACGCCATTCATACAGTTCAGAAGTTCACTGAACTTCATACAGTTCAGCTCACTTAGCAGAGAGAGATAAAACACTTTACATTCGATTATCATGAAAACAAATCTCAGAGAACGGTTGATTAGGTACCAATGTTTTATTTCCAATGTTTTCATTTTGCGCCGGAGTTCTCCTTTAATCGTCAGCCAAATTTCATAATCATGACAGCCCTACCTCCAATTCTTTATACTTAGTAAATCTTTACCTCATTTTACAATATTTCTTTGAAAAAATTCTGAAATTCTTTGTAAAATTCACAGGTCAAACCATCATGGTGCTTATTTTTTTTTAAGTTTTCAATACAATTATGATTTTATTCAAGAGATACGTCTTGATCACATTTTGGAATCTTTATCTATAATTTTTAGCATTGTTTTAAGTGGCTCTAAGAGCAGTGTTTTATTTTAGGTATATAACTTTTCATAAAATGTTACAACATAATTTGTCCATTGTAAGAGAATCATTAATCTTAAGCTTCTTTAAAGAGGACAGAAATCTCCATTTTTCCTTTCAAGATTGAAAAAATACTTTATTTTCATAGATGTGTTCTAATTCCAATATAAATGTTATTAAAAGATGTTTTAATGTTTTATCTTGTTCACTTTCTGTCTGTTTATCATAGATATCCATTATATTTTGAATGAAAACATTTCACAGTTTCTTTTTGCTTTGGCTATTTCCTTCTTGAGATTGCACATTTTCTAATTTCATAATATCCCAAATTGTTCCATATAAGCCTGATATTTTAGCATTATTGTAAAATCTCTTTATCATACTTTTTTTTTAACCTGATCCTTAAATTGATCTTCAAGAAGTGAATTGTTTAATTTCCAGTAGTTGAGTTCCAGTAGTATTTCCAGTATTTCCCTTGTATATCTAAGGCTGATAACTATATGAATCATTTTATGGTCACTGAAGAAACAATGTCAGTCTGCTATTTCAACTAAGTTCCTCAGAAGTTGACCAAAAGCAGATTCTAGACTGTAAAGATCTATCTTTATTATTCCCAGTGAAGTCTATCTTATCAGGATTTCTGTGCCTCCACTCATAATGACTATTTAATTGGTCATTTAGATTAAATATTAGCCTGACGTCGTCATACTCAGATTCTAGTCAGAATATGAGTCTGATACTGCTCCATTGGGCTGTGATTACCAGGAAAGAAAATGCCTCGGCACTCAATTGGATAGACCTACAACTAATCACAGCAAAGGAGTAAGTGACGTATGTTGAATCCCGAAGGAAGGACGGCCAAAACATCTTTATGATCGGCAAATGCCTTGATCGCTGTAAAATGGATGCGCTTTCGATATCTTCTATAACAGACCCGTTGGCGGAATCTACACATCTCAATTCTCCAGCGGCAGCCATTCTTTGTTGTAAACGAATTCAACCCAAGGGGGTAATCAATGGTTTAACATCTTCTACCCACTGCAATGCCAACCGAACTGCCACCAACTCCACGGTGAATACTGATAAATTATCAGAGAGTCTCTTCTGCATCTTTACCCTCATCTTTGGCACACTGAAAGCAGATCCAGCTTTTCCAGACTCAGGGTCTTTAGACCCATCAGTGAATATGACCAAATAGTCACTACTTGTCATTCATCCTATCACAAAATACCTGACATACTGTACATCCACGCCCGCTCTACTCCTTGAGTGGCTATTTAAAATCTCTTGGTCCACACTAGTCTGCCAAAGAAGCCATGGTGGTCCGACTGGCAGTGGTTCTAGTTGCATCTCTGTATGCTATGCAACCATAATCTATTACTGATTTAATCAATGCATCATATATCCCTTTCAGTGCTTTTCGACAGCCTATATTAAATATGTTTTGAAAATGAATGAGGCACTTGGTTAAGTGGGTTTCATTTAAACGTCTGGCCCAACAAACAAACAAAAAAAACAAATAAACAAAACCCTTAAACTTTAGGGATTCATTCATCTCTTTGATCATCTTCTTTGCAGAAATCAAGTTCGCCTCAAAGTGCTTGGCGGATTATTGTGAACCCTTGAGTTAGAAGTAATTCAAATGATCTGTATTAACTTAAAATGCTTTAGCAAGTTTCTCATCTTCTCTGAGCTTCAATTCGGGTCTAGAGCAGGTGCACTGTAAAAAAAGAAATTTCCAGTAAAAAATACAGTAGCAACATTTTAGGTTTTACAGACTTTTAACCGAATATAATTTAATTTTACAGCAATAAACCGCATTCCATTATCTGATATAATGTTAATTTACTGACCTTTTAAAGTACTAATATCTGTTTTGTACCACTGTAACACACTGATATCCACCAATCACAGTAGAGCTGAAAGTCACATGATCAGTTACAGCTTTTCCACATTAAAGTCAAAACTAATATAACTAATATAATCCATAACTGTAACTTTTTACCATTCCAAACAATCACCTCACAGTATGGGATAAGTAATAACAGATATTTAGAATATCAACAACTCAAAGCAGTAATGAGTAATAATTCTCTCTGGGCCCCGCTGATTAATTATGTCACTTAGTGGGAGGGAAGGGATATGTGTTCTGCCCTGCTGGGGGATACGGGGATCTGCGGTACGATACCACTCCGACATGCGGTACGGTACCAGTCCGACATCCAACATCCAACTTAAGCCAGCTCACAATCAGTGGGCCAGTCTGGTATCCAAAAACCAGCCCAAGTCAGCCCACAGTTTGTGGAACTGTTAGATAGCCTGCTGTCAGCCCAAGCCAGATCACAGTCTGTGGACCAGTCTGGCATCCAACAACCAGCCCAAGTCAGCACACAACCTGTGGACTTATCTGGCATTCAACAACTAGCCCAAACCAGCTCACAGTCTGTGGATCAGTCGGGATCAGTCGGGCATTTAACAACCAGGCTAAGCCAGCTCACAATGTGTGGACTAGTCTGGCATCCAACAACTAGCCCAAGCTAGCTCATAATCTGTGGACTAATCCGACATCCAACAACCAACCCAAGCCGGCTCACAATCTGTGGACCAGTCGGGCATCCAACAACCAACCTAAGTCAGCTCACGGTCTGTGGACCAGTCTTGCATTCAACAAACAGCCCATGACAGCTCACAATCGGTAGACCAGTCTGGCATCTAACAACCAGCCCAAGTTAGCTCACAGTATGTGGATTAGTCTGGCATCCAATAACCATCTCAAGCCAGCTCACAGTCTGTGGACTAGTCTGGCATTCAACAACCAGCCCAAGTAAGCTCATAACCTGTAGACCAGTCTGGTATCCAATAACCAGCCCAAGTCAGCTCATAGTCTGTGGACCAGTCTAGCATCCAACAACCAGTCCAAATCAGCTCACAATTTGTGGACCAGCCCGGCATCCAACAGCCAGCCAAAGTCAGCTCACAGCTTGCGGACCAGTCTGGCACCTAAACAACCAGCCCAAGTCAGCTCGCCATCTGTGGACCAGTCTGGCATTTAACAACCAGCCCAAGTCAGCTCGCCATCTGTGGACCAGTCTGACATTCAACAACCAGCTTAAGCCAGCTCACAGTATGTGGATCAGTCTGGCATCCAACAACCAGCCTAAGCCAGCTCACAATCTGTGGACTAGTTTGGCATCTAACAACTAGTCCAAGCTAGCTCAAAATCTGCGGACCAGCCTGGCATCCAACAACCAGCCAAGACGAACTCACAATCTGTGGACCAGTGTGGCATATAACAACTAGCCCAAGTCATCTTACGGTCTGTGGTCCAGTATGGCATTCAACAACTAGCCCAAGTCTGTTCACAATTTGTGGACTGGGATGGTATTCAACAACCAGCCCAAGGCAGCTTACGGTCTGTGGACCAATCTGGCATTTAACAACCATCATATACCAGCTTACAATCGGCAGACCAGTCTAGTATCCAATAAACCAGCCCAAGTCAGCTCATAATCTGCGGTCCAGTCCGGCATCCAAAAACTAGCCCAAGCCCGCTTACAAACTGTGCACCAGTCTGGCAATCAACAACCAGCTTAAGCCACCTCACAGTTTGTGGACTAGATCTCAGTGCTCTGCGTGTAGCACAAACTGGCTACTAGTCTGTGGACCATCCTAGTTGTACCATTACCAGTCTGTAGACCAGCTCAGTGGCCTGCACTCAGCACAAACTCGTTATCAGTTACCAGTCTAAAGTTTTAAAACAAAGATAAAAAAAATAAAGTTGCTCTCCGAAGAGGGGGGGGGGGGGAGGGGGGTGTTGGGGGGGGGTGGAGGTGGAAAAAAAATGAATAAAAACTATAATAGTATCTCAATGATACAAAAATAACACTGATCCATATATCTTCATTCATTTTGTATAGTATAAAAGGCACTTTTAAACAGTTAAACATAAAATGAAAATATATATTAAAAAAAAAAACTAATATAAGCTGCACAGTGTCATTCACATTCACACACACACACACACACACACACACACACACACACACACACACACACACACACACACACACTAAACACCATCATGGTAACATGTTTTAAAAATGCAATAAACATGAATTTAACAACATTAAATGTAACATTAAACCCTAATGTACATAACTGATTAGAAAAAAAACTAAGAAAATTAACAGTTATTTCAACAAACATACATCAAATGTGAAGTGTCACGCAGGGAATTGTGGGAATGTCAATTTACGTTTTTTTCACTGTAAATTATACAATGACTTGTTCTTTTTCACTTCCAAAAACTGTAAATTTAACGGTATTTTAAAATTACATTAAATTTACCATTATATAAATATCACAGTTCTTCACTGTATATAGTAAGGAAACTTTCTGTTAACCAATTAACAGTTTTTCACTGTAGCATTTTTACAGTGTTTATCGTTAAAATCACGACCATTTTTTACAGTGTGTGTTCAAATCTCCAAAATTCCCCAACACACCTTGCTGGAAGATTCTAGGTAACCATGAATATTTTTATTAGCTAGTTCAGGTTTGGACCCTGGACTAAAGTTACAGTTAGTGATTGACTCGGGGTGTGTTTTAGGTACTGCCTGTCCCCTTTGGTGCTCTATTTAAGCAGCAGCCTGACCAAACACATCTCACTTTTCCAGCCTTGACCAGACGAGCTGATTTTAAGAAGAAATTTGAACTGCAGTCATCCATGTAAGTATACTTTCACTCAAGGGCACCGCGATTCAAGGGCACTACATTTAAGATGTAGCTAACAGTTTCTAATACTTTGCATGAGATTATCCAACCCAATTTTCTGGCACTGAGTATACAGTACAAGTTCATGTTTTCCTTTGGCATGCTCTTTATACTAAAAAAGTACTCTTTTACATGCATTTAGGCCTATGCAAAATTGATCCGTTGACTTGTATTACAAAAAAAATGTATTACATTATGAGCTCGATTTTATTACATTTTGACAAAAATTATTACATTATTGTTAAATACCGTTTGACTAGTAACCAAAAATCCAAATCACAGTCTCTACTTACTGCACCAATTTAATTGATATTAATACTAGTGTAGAACATTGCATAGAAATGTGTCTATTCCTCGTTTACTGAGATCAAATAATAAATCTACCACGGGATCAAGAAAAAATCTAATTGTTATTAAAACAAAAAATCTCGCTATTTGTGAACAAAAACAATTTCTAAAGCTAGGTCTTCTAAACATTAGATCGCTCACACCTAAGGCGGTTATTGTAAATGAAATCGTCACAGATAATAATTTCTATGTTCTGTGCCTTACTGAAACCTGGCTTAAACCAAATGATTATTTCGGTCTAAATGAGTCCACTCCGCCAGGATACTGTTATAAGCATGAGCCCCGTCTGATCGGTCGTGGCGGCGATGTTGCAACAATCTACAGAGATATCCTTAATGTTACTCAGAAAACAGGTCACAGGTTTAATTCGTTTGAAGTACTTGTGCTAAATGTTACGCTCTTAGATGTAAGAAAAAAATCCCTATTATCTCTAGCATTGGCTACCGTATATAGACCTCCAGGGCCTTACACCGATTTCCTAAAAGAGTTTGCAGACTTTCTATCAGATCTATTGGTCAACGTCGATAAAGCATTAATTGTTGGAGATTTTAACATACACGTAGATAACACAAACGATGCGTTAGGGGTTGCGTTCAC
Organism: Rhinichthys osculus; assembly: GCA_029959095.1. Taxonomy (NCBI): domain Eukaryota; kingdom Metazoa; phylum Chordata; class Actinopteri; order Cypriniformes; family Leuciscidae; genus Rhinichthys; species Rhinichthys osculus. The sequence goes on along the minus strand of JARWKJ010000003.1, from coordinate 59,162,586 downwards.
AGATTTATTAAACTCCTTTGGGGTCAAGCAAAATGTCACCGGACCAACTCATCGTCTTAATCATACACTCGATTTAATTATATCATACGGAACCGATCCAACCGATATAGATATCATTCCACAAAGTGATGATGTCACGGACCATTACATGGTAACTTGCATATTACGTACTTCTGTAATATGTCATGCTGCGCCGCGTTATCGACCAGGTAGAACAATTCTTCCATCCACCATAGATCATTTCTCAAAAAGCTTATCTGATCTGACTCAGCTGCTGCCTTAACCCAAACAAACAGATGAACTAGACCAATTAACTAGCACTATGAGCTCCATTCTCTCTAGAACATTGGATATTGTTGCACCCATTAGATTAAAAAAGGTCAGAGAAAAAAGTATATCACCATACAATAATACTACGTATGTTTTAAAGAGAGAAACCCGTAATTTAGAGCGTAAATGGAAAAAAAAAAACTAATTTAGAGGTCTTTAGAATCGCGTGGAAAGACAGTATGTCACGTTATAAAAAGGCTCTAAAAACAGCCAGGGCTGAGCATCTCCGCAAACTATTAGAAAACAACCGAAATAATCCAAGGTTTTTATTTAATACCGTGGCTAGACTAACAAATAAACAGACGTCGTCTGAACAAAATACCTCGTTACAATTTAGTAGTAATGATTTCATGAACTTCTTCACCGAGAAAATTGAAAGCATCAGAATCACAATCGTAAACGCTCAATCTTTGCTCGTGCCTTATAATTCAGCCGCAATATCACCCCGCAAGAACAACTACAATGCTTTACAACCATAGAACAAAAAGAGTTAAATAAACGTATCACTTCATCTAAAACAACAACATGTTTATTAGATCCTATACCAACTAAACTATTGAAAGAAGTGTTACCTATAGTGGAAGAGCCTCTTCTCAATATTATTATCTCATCTCTATCTTTAGGTCATGTTCCAAGAACGTTCAAGCTGGCAGTTTTAAAACCTCTTATTAAGAAACCACAATTAGATCCAAATAACATAGCAAATTACAGACCCATCTCAAATCTTCCATTCATGTCAAAAATATTAGAAAAAGTTGTGTCCGCTCAACTTGGCTCTTTCTTGCAAGAAAACGTCATCCATGAAAAGTTTCAGTCTGGATTCAGGCCACATCGTAGCACTGAAACTGCGCTTGTTAGAATCACAAATGATTTACTTTTAGCTTCGGACCAAGGCTGTATCTCAGTACTAGTTTTACTTGATCTTAGTGCTGCGTTCGATACTATAGATCACACAATACTCTTAGATCGACTACAAAATTACATTGGTGTTCAAGGACAAGCATTAAGCTGGTTCAGGTCATACTTATCTGACCGCTACCATTTCGTCTACTTAACCCTCTGGGGTTCCTCATTTTAGACTCACACTCAGGACCTTCGGGTCAAAAATGACCCGGAGGGCGGCATTAAGATACATTTTATTTGAGTAAAGTCAATGAAATATATTTTTGTTCAATAATATTTTTTCTTTTCTTTTTTGGTGTTTTGAGATAATTTTATAATTTATAATTAATATTTATGCAATAATTAAGACCCATTTTTTCCCATTGAATATAATAGAAAATTTATATATATCTATAATTAATTTTTTTTTTTTATTAAAGCTGTATTTCATTTTAGAGTCAAGTCTAGACCTCATGAAAGCAATTTTTGAAATGAGATCGGAGCCATCTGGTGGACACACTGAGCATTTTTATCACGCAACAGCACATTTTTACCACTAGTGGATTTACAGCTCTCTGTAGAAACCTATGGTAGAAACACTCTAGTGATTTTTTCACATATTGTTTAATTTTTTCAGGTTTTTGATTTGAATATATAATAACAGATTCTCAAAGACTATATTTGTCATTTTTTTTTTATTAAAAAAAATAAATAAAAATTTGGGGGGTTGGTTTAAATGGTAATTTTAAGTGGCAGTTTTACTTTATAATAAAGTCAAACCTAAACATTGCATTATAAAGAGAACAAATGGAAAAAAAATTGTCACCCATTGTTTTAAGGGATTCACCCCTTCACTGTTGTGTGCATTTTTTCTGCATCCTGGCTGTTTTGTAGATTGTATGCACAAAAAAACTCTGTATTTTCACATTTTTGCCAATTTCCCATTCATTTCCTATGGGGGTCATTTTTGACCCGAAGACCCTGAGTGTGACTATTTTTTTTACGACCACTTAGACTTTTAAAATCCTTCCCCCAATTTTTTTGGGTGTTCATATACCAAGTACCAAAAAAGTCACCAAGTTTTGGACCATTCCGATGAAGCTACGATTTTTAACATTTTTTTATTTAAACGCTTCGGGTCATTTTTGACCCGAAGAACCCCAGAGGGTTAAATGCAGACAAATCGATCATAACTTTGGCAAACTATACACTATTTAGCGTATTCATTTGGCCGTGATGAAATATATATTTGAGTGTCATCGGCATAACAATGGAGACCCTTATGGAGATAAGTATTTGTTTTAGTTGGGCTCTTGACCATTAACTTATTAACTTTAGATTTTGTTTGGTTGCTGTACATGAGTTATAACAGCCAGATGAACAATGAACTAAGGAGATCTGATGGTGTTGGTTGTGATTTAACATAATCATTTTTTCACAATCATTTGACCTCAATCACTGAACTTATATTGAACCTAATTTCTGAGATAAGTTTACCTTACTGTCATTGTAGAGCATACTATTTTTAGGCTTTTCAATGAAATTCAAATGATCAAATCAAGAAATAAAAAATAAACTTCATAAAAAATATGTTGAGTAGGCACACACAGACATCAAGAATCAGCATATGAATCTCAGCAATGGTGACAAACAGATCATAAGCTCATTATTTATTCATGCAGCAATGCATGATGGGAGCCATGAATGAGTTTTGATTGGTGGCACCCAGAATGCACTGCAACATGCTTTATAATTGTCACCATTGTTGAGATTCACAGGCTGATTATTGATGTCTGTGTGTGCCTGCTCAAAATATTTTTTAGGAAGTTTCTTTTTTATTTATTGATTTGATCATTTGAATTTCATTGAAAAGTCTAAAAATAGTATGCTCTACAATGACAATGCTGCTATTATTCAAAAGGTTAACTTAACTCAGAAATTCGGTTTAATATAAGTTCAGTGACTCAGGTCAAATGATTGTGAAATAATGATTATGTTAAAACACAACCAACACCATCAGATGACCTTTGTTTACTGTTCATCCGGCTTTTATAACGCATGTACAGCAACCAAACAAAATCTAAAGTTAATAAGTTAATGGTCAAGAGCCCAACTAAAACACACACTTATCTCCATAATGGTGACTTAAACATTCCGGTTTTCTCCTTCAGAGATTCTGCTTGTTAACATCAGGTGTCTTCAATAATGCTCAATCATCACTCAGTTATTCACTTAATTAACTCTTTAGCTCAGAGTTTAATTGATAAATGATGTTAAAGTTACATGAACATATTATGTTTGTTTCACGAAACATAGTTATGTGGAACCGGTGGAACCTGTTTACATAAAAAAGTTAAGTAAAGCCAACATATAATTTTTTTGAGTGTATTAGGATGTCCTGTTACTTTATCCGCTACAGTAAAAGACCTAGGTATTACATTAGACTGCAACCTGTCTTTTGAAAAGCATATTTCATATGTTACAAAAACAGCCTTTTTTCACCTTAGAAACATTGCTAAGCTACGTAATATGCTATCAGTCTCTGATGCAGAAAAGTTAGTTCATGCATTCATGACCTCGAGACTAGATTACTGTAATGCTTTATTAGCTGGTTGTCCTGCATCGTCAATAAACAAGCTACAGTTAGTCCAAAATGCAGCCGCTAGAGTTCTTACTAGATCAAGAAAATATGATCATATAACACCGATTCTATCATCACTTCATTGGTTACCTATAAAGTTCCGTATTAATTACAAGGTCTTGCTTTTGACTTATAAAGCTCTAAATGGTTTAGCTCCAGTCTATTTAACCCTTGTGTTATGTTGCGGGTCAATTTGACCCGTTTCGATTTTCAAGTTGTTGGAAATACTGGTTAACCTTTGTTTTTTTTCTTGATATTTTGTGACTTTTTCTCATTTATCATGATGAACATGCATGCAAAGTTTCAACATGCTGATGTGTTTTGACATATACAAACAAAATTACTGTTACGTTCGTGATGTTCGCGGGTCAATTTGACCCTCATAGACAGCCATTCAAAAGCAACTGTACAGACACAAAATAAAATCATTTATTTTCTGTATGTAAGGGCACTTCAACTCCAGTTCTAATGTGCAAGTGCATCTAAAAGTGCTCTAACCCTAACCAAACACACTTGAAAAAGCTAAAATTACAGTGTTCAGAATTATTTGCAAATTGCAGATGAAAATCTTTGTCAGACACAGATAGTAAAATAAGCTCTCATTTCAATATTCAAAATATCTAAAATACCTAGCTTTTAACCAAAACTTTTATGTAGGATTTTCAAAGGCAGATTCACAGAGCCAAAAAATAAATAAAAAACATTTATTTGATGTATGTTTTTGTTCTGTTTGGTTTCTCACTTCCCTGTGAGTGAATAATGAAACTAGGAAAATAGGTCTTAGGAAACTAGGGAAAGTTAACTTAGAAAAATGAAAAAATTTCATTATACAGCCATTTTTTTTGTTCAGTTACGATGTTCAAAGCATAAAATGTAAAAAAAAAAATTAAAAGAATTAAAAAAGACATATATGCAAAAAAATCAGTATACTGTTTATTTTCCAATTTTGTCAAAACAAAACTGTTTTAAAAAATGTTTTAAAAACATTTTCATAAATCATATTTTCAGATATAATGTTTTTGTAATGTTTGACAAATGTTAATATTAAAAGTTTACAGTTTGAATCTAAATCTTTGTTGTTTTTCATAGTGTGATTTTTGAGGAATTGTATTGAATCCAATTAGGGTCAATTTGACCCGGTCCATAAGGGGTGTACACAGAAATCGAACAGAACACAAGGGTTAACGGATCTTCTATCGCCCTATAATCCATCGCGCTCTTTAAGATCACTAAATTCGAGGCTTCTGGTCATTCCTAGGATATCCAGATCCACCAAAGGAGGGAGAGCATTTTCACATTTAGCTCCGAAGCTCTGGAATAGCCTTCCTGATATTGTTCGTTGCTCAGACTCGTTCTCCCAGTTTAAAACTAGACTAAAGACGCATCTATTTAGCCAGGCATTCATATACATTTTTTATCTTACAGTTACTGTAAATTCGGCCTCTACTTCATAAACGCCAGAGGAGAACTGGCCCCGACTGAGCCTGGGTTCTCCCAAGGTTTTTTTTTCTCCATTGGGTCATCTGATGGAGTTTTAGGACACCATCGGGTCACTTGATGGAGTTTTTCGGTTCCTTGCCACTGTTGCCTTTGGCTTGCTCAGTTGGGGATATTCAAATTAAATGACCCATCATACCACTGATCAGCTCTACCAAACTTGGATGTCTTTTTCCAGTAATAAACAAACACTGTTAAGTTGTTTTGATTGATACTGTGAAGCAGCTTTGATACAATCTGTATTGTGAAAAGCGCTATATAAATATATTTGACTTGACTTGACTTAAAGCCCGGCTCGATCGGCCCAATGGAGGCATCCGATCAGCGGGTGAAGGTCTCTGCGTGTTACTGTCTTTTCTCGTGGCAAAGTATTTTTGATTAAATGCAATACATCTTCTCATATGTATTCTCTCGTTATTTTATCTGACTCCATAAATGAAAAGGTTTTTATTGATATCTGTGCATTATTAAATATAAGCGAATGTTTGAATATTCCTTTAACTCTTTACTGGAAATAATGTCAAAGTCAGTTAGAATAATCAAATGTAAGAATTTATTATGTCAGGTAAATTTATCATTCCAATTTCATAATCAGTTCAAAGATAATCAATACAAAACATCAAATGCTCTGGAATAAAGAGAAGAAATGCGAACCGACATTTAAGAAATAGCTGAGAGACTTGGCCACTCTCAGCCTCACGGGCTCATCTGAGATACAGAAAAGGCCCCGAGCCCCTTGCTGCATTTCATTATATAGGCTAACAATTGATTTTTGCCTTCAGAAGTTTACACCTTTTGGGGGTAGGAGACCGTTTGTCTAGAAACCACATTACTTTGTGTGCCAGTTATCCCTAAACTCTTAAAAACCTTGTTATCTTTTGTTTTACTTATTTGGAAATGAGACATTTGTACCAGTCACACAGAGACATTTCGAATGATACTAAACATGTATAGTACTCGATGATAATCATTCACATTAAACCATTTAGATTCTAGTGTTAGTTTGGGTGATCTCTGCAAGGGAGAAGAATGAGGGGCAGAAATGTAGATTAGGATGAGGGAGGTGAGACCTTCATCTCAATAGTGCACAAGGGGGAGTTCAAATGTTAATTTTCAGCCTCAACCAGTTTTTCCAGTCTTACAATTATGAACATTTCTTACATTATTATTACATTATGTGCAGTTATTACATTTTGAGTTGCTACACACTGCAAATAAACTATACAGCTGATGCTCATTCTAATCTGTGATATTATTTTCAGATCAATTCAAAGATGTCCTACCCAACAACTATTCGTCAAATTGGTGGAAATGGAGGTCATGCATTTTCATTTACTGGGAAGAAGAACGGTGCCAGTTTAGAGAAGATCGGGGTTTGGGTGGGAGAGTGGCAGGTGAAGGCTGTCAAGGTTTGGCTTTCAGACGGCAGAAGTGAAACCTTTGGAAAACCAGCCGGAGATCATCAAGAGTACAAGTTCCAGCCTGGTGAGTGTTTCACCTCACTGTCCCTGTGGGGGAACGGAGAGGGAAAACGTCTTGGAGCCATTAAATTCAAGACCAGTCTGGGGAAAGAATTTTTTGCCAAGATGAAATGGGGTTTAAAAAGAAAATATCCCATTGATGTCGGCTCTGGATATTGTTTGGGAGTTGAAGGAAAATGTGGGTCAGACATTGACAACATGGGATTCATGTTTCTCAATGCAGTTCAATCAACAGTTCTCACCAATGTCAGCTATCCCACTATCAACCAACTGATACCACAGGTGGCCGTGGAAGAAATCAAATCCATCTCTTACAGGAACGACTCCTCCATCATTCAGAAACAAAGAGTTGAAACCTCAAAGAAAATAACCAAACAATCTTCATGGTCTGTGACTGAAAGTTTAACATCAACATTCAGTATGGAAGTGAAGGCTGGGATTCCAGGGATTCTAGAAGTTTCTGCAGGATTCAGTGTCACTGTTGGATCAGAAAGCACTTACGGTCAGACGCAGACAGATGAGAGAACCGAAACTCTGTCTACTGATGTAGAAGTGCCACCAAGGAAGAAGGTGAAGGTTGTCATCACCATTGCCAGAGCCACCTTTGACATGCCTTACACTGGCACAGTGAAGATCACCTGCAAGAACGGCAGTGTGTTGCAGTATGAAACCAAGGGCGCATACAAAGGCGTCACTTACACTGATATCAAAGTGAACACTAAAGAATCTGATCTGTGATGTCAAGAGATTGGACATGTAACACAAATGATCTTTGATTACATCTAATTTTGTCAATCATGTATCAGTTGCTTTAAATTTAGGCCTTATTGTAATCTTTTGGGGGGTGTTTGGTTGTTCAGGGAAAATATATAGCCTATATATATTCAACATTGTTGTTTTCAAATAATCTTATATGATACCAATTCATAAATATTTAGATTTGTGTAATCACTTTAAAATAATCTCTAGAAACAGATTCTGTAATAATGTGTTTAAAATTACATAAAAAAACAAACAAAACAATTTATTAAATAAACCCTGTGTTACAAGCAATGTTCCCTCTCATTATTTTCTTGCTGAGCAGAACTTTTCCCTATTGCGGGGACACAAGAGCAAAAACGCTCCTTATACCAGACCTGAAAACTGACTAAAAATGGTTACATCATGTAGTTGTAACTTTAATGTTTTATTTCTATTATTATTTATAATAAAAATAATTATAATTATTTATAAATATTATTTATTATTTGATTTGACCCTTAATGTTTTTACATTTTTGAAAACAAGCAAGTCAGGTTGTCCAATTGTTTACAGTCCTGCTAAATCTGTAATTCTTTACCAAGAAATTCTTTGTTATTATTAAATGTCACGCAGAACAGTAAATTATTCATAATTTAATATAGTAATATGAATTAAAAAAAATTAAAGCAGTACACTAAGATGGTTTGGGATATAGGTTTTTGTACAGTCAATTATTGGCTACAGACAGCATAAAATATTTTTTATTATTTTTTGCTTATGATCATCTGAACATCCTTGAAACCCACACATACACAAATCTATTTAAACCGAGGCATGTAACTGAGGTATTCTGGATTTGCACACTACTGTCACAGGTCCTGGTTGCAGCAGATAATAAACAGGATCTATATGCAGCAGTTTTTATTAATCACAAACTCAAACTAACAGAAATACTCAAGATACTCAGAATTCTATAACACGGGACAGAACAACCAAGCTTACAGCGACTTCGACAGACAACTAGACAGGGTTAAACTCAGGCAACAATTGTGATAGGTGTGCAATTGTAAATGATTTTGAGTTTTATAACTGTTTTGTGCCCATCATCTGTTATTTCCACTTTATTTCCATGACGTTTTATTTGTCAAGTCTATGCATGCGATGGCATGCATTTTTTAAAAGTTTTTATCACGGTGTAACAATATTATTACGGTATTGAATTAGATTATAAAAACAGGCTGAAAAGATAAACAAACTTCAGTGTTCTACTCTTAATAACAAGTTAACTTTTTTATAGAGATACATAGCACACTGTAGGGGTTGAACCGACTAGTCGATTAGTCGACCTTAATGAAATACCGCGACGCTTTAAGCTTGACGTCGACTAGTCGCGTTGATCATGTGACACTATGATTGCACTAATTGTGATACTAACATGTTGCAGACGACAACAGATGAAGAGCCCAGAGGGTCATTTGCAGCAAGAAAGCAGCATTGGTACATCAAGTGTGTGTAAATACTTTACTAACCTAGATATTGTTGAAAACGAAAGTAAAAGCATGACGCACGCTCACTGGTTTACCGGAAATGAGAGTTCAGTATCTTTATTAAGATCATTAAAAAATTTTTTTTCATTTATTTATTTAAACATATTAATGATGTAGCTAATTCACCCGCAATTAATTAAAATATTATTTTGTATTACTTGGATCTGAGCATCACTAAGGCGCAGATGTGAATTATAGCTTTTTTTCCTTTTCTTTTCATCCTAAATGATGATGTAACTGTGGGCTGTTTACACCAGGCCACTTCATGTGTTTCTGTGATCTGATAGCTATCCGATCGTGAAGAGACCAGGTGTAAATGCCCTCCGAAACGCACTCGAGACGGATTTAAATCCGATCGCTCAAACCGCTTCAGGAGGAGGTCTGGGCCGCTTAACAGACGAAACTGGACAAGTGTAAATGCATCTGGTTGTTGAAACCACATATGTAAATTGGACTTCTCCCAACAATGCTAAAAATAAACGTGTGAGAGCGTATTATAGCGATGAAGCTATGGCAACACGCATCACCGCATATGAGCAGCTCGAGCATCTATTCAAAGTGAAAGTCGCAGACGCTTAACACACAATCATCTTCATTAAAAGTAAAGAAACAAAATGATCTTACCAGTGCTGTCTCTCTTATTGCGGTCTTTGATTTTGAAATTAGCTGATGCTTAATAAAATGCAGCTCATTATTGTTGCTTTCGGTGACGTGAACTCCGTTAAATCTGCATAGCGCGTTGTTTGAAGATCGAATTTATATTTGTTTTGCGAAAACATATTTATGTGACCAGGTGTAGGCTAAATGGAATTGTTTTGATAAATCAGATCAGTAAAAAAACATGAAGTGACCAGGTGTAAACGGCCCCATTAGGAGCTGTCTGTCAGCATCTGTATAATTTTCTGTTAATTAATTGCAAATTGTGGCATGTTGCAAAGCAGTCCCATCTCTTGTGTTTTTATGAATGACGTCATCGACTAGTCGACGTCGACTCGACTTTGATGTCATAACAGTCGACTTCAAAAAATCTGAAGTCGTTCAACCCCTAGCACACTGTCCTCACTCAAAGGCTGGATGTCTAAGTGGTGTAAGCAGAATAAAATAGGGTTCACAGACAATTGGAAAAGTTTTTGGGGCAGACCTGACCTGTTGAAAAGAGATGGTATTCATCCCTACTGGGCTGGTGCCACTTTTCTCTCTAGTAATATGGCACTTAGTCTAAAAATTTATCCTTGACTAAAGCCGCCTTACTATCTCCTACAAACGACAGACCGGAAGTCATTCATTTCCAATGGAGAGTAGTACGGGAGCTGCGTAGAGTTCCGATCGTATGCGTATAAATGATTAAAATGCGTTTAAATATTTGAACTTCTGCGGCTAGACTGTGTGGGAACCAGGTCCGGAAAACATATTTGTGAAGTTTTGGGGCGGCCCAGTGCAAGGCATACTGCTAACAACTCAAGGCAGTTTTAGGGGAACTATTGTCACCTGGTGCGTGGTGCGTTGCCATGCCCATCTTGGGACTCGGCCGTGAAGCCAATGCTGACCCGGCCTCATATGAAGCAATCTGAGCAGCGTTACTGTGGCTGTGGATCCCATATGCTCCAGGAGCCTCTGAAAAAGATTCAGTGGGACCGCTGTCCTGCCTTTGAACAAATTCAAGCAGTTCAACACTGACTGAGCACGTTTCCAACTCCATACCAAGAAAAGAGATCCTGTGCACAAGGGAGTTTCCTCTTTTCCCAGTTGACCCGCAGCCCCAACTGGCTGAGGTGATTGAGCAAGATGTCCCTGTGTTCGCACAACTGCTCTCTCGACCGAGCCAAGATGAGCCAGTAGTCAAGATAGTTGATGATGCGAATGCTGTGTTCTCTCAGGGAAACAAGGGCTGCCACCGCAACCTTCGTGAAGACGCAGGGTGACAGGGACAGCCCTTTTGTCCCTGTGTTCGCACAACTGCTCTCTCGACCGAGCCAAGATGAGCCAGTAGTCAAGATAGTTGATGATGCGAATGCCGTGTTCTCTCAGGGAAACAAGGGCTGCCACTGCAACCTTCATGAAGACGCAGGGTGACAGGGACAGCCCAAAGGGGAGGACTTTGTACTGATATGCCTGCCCCTCAAACACAAAGCATAGGAATGGTCTGTGTCAAGGGAAAATCGAGACATGAAAGTATGTGTCATTCAGGTCGATCACTGCAAACCAATCTCGGGGACAGATGCATCCAAAGATGCGTTTCTGCATTACCATTTAGAACGGGAGCCTGTGTAGCGCCCAATTTAACATTCGCAGGTCCAAGATTGGCAGTAACCCACTGCCTTTCTTGAGTACAATGAAGTAGGTGCTGTAAAACTCTGTCTTCATAGGTCTGCAATCTCCTCCTGTAAGACAGGAGCACCCTCGTTCCGCACTTAGGCGATCTGAATGCCCCTTAAGAATCGCATAGGGAGAGCTAGCCAGATCCCAGAAACCATTCAAGCGGAGCCAGAGGAACTACAAGACATACCTGTAGTGGGGCTGTGAGGGGAAACGCAGGGACCCAACTCGGAAGGCATAGCACCCAAAGTGGGGTCTGCATCACTTACCTTGTTCCACGATTCGGCAGAGGGGGTGTGAGAAGGTTTCCTCGTGACCTTGATGCGCACACTGCTACCTGCTGGCAACAGAAGATGGGGTTGAGGGTGGCAAGGCATAGCATCGCGCACCACCAACCACACCCTCTAGAGACCCAGAGATAGAGGAAGCTGCTCTTTACTAAGAATTTGGGTACCCCTGGCTGTGACGCCAGTGGGGGAATAAAAACAAGATTCAACAATAGATTCTCCGCCAGGCCCTCCTCCAGGGGAAGAGCACTTCCGGCTATCTGCGGGTCGCCCGTCTCAGGGGTGGTATTTTACCAACCGCTTGGAGTAATTATCAGCGGCTGAGATGGGTGGCATCGTCTTCCTGCGGGAGGCTCGATGTCACAGTAGAGCTGGCTGTGCTGGAGCTGTTTTTCTTTGCCGCAGGGGACCGACGCCCTTGGCGATGAGCAGACTGAGGGACAGCCCACGAGTGATCTGGTAACAGTCTTGACTGGGCTACGGACTGAAGGGGCTTCTAGACTGCTAAGAACTACTGGGCACAGTCCTTGTCAGTGTCGCCGAAAAGCCCACCTTTTAAGATGGGAGCATCAAGAAAGCGTACTTTGACAACATCTCGCACGTCTGGAAAGTTTAGCCAGGGGGCACTTCTGGACCACCAAGGTGGACATCTCCTGGCCAGGACCTGTGCTGTGACTTTCATCACGGTCAGTCAGAGTGCGCTGTTCCTGCATCAACCCCGGCTCAGAACTACCCTTGTGCATTGCAAGTGCTTTGGCCTCGTAGACTTGTCTCATAGGTGCTGGATGGGTTTGGTGGGTGACCCCACCAGGCAGCAGCACTTTGCGGGCATGATCTGCAACTGCACGCTCCATCTGGGGAATTCCCACGAACCCCCTGACCGTCCCACTGTCGAGGGTAGCGAGAGAGGAAAAAACTTTTACGCAGATTTTGGCATCTTTGGCGTTAGGAGAGAAGAGAAGAGAAAGTGTTAATATTAATGGATCATGTTGCCGAAAAAGATGGGTCTTCAGCCGTTTCTTGAAAATGGCTATGGACTCAGCAGCTCGAGTTGAGTTGGGCAGATCATTCCACCAGCAGGGAACAGGCAAGGTAAAGGTCAGAGAAAGAGATTTTGTGTCTCTTTGAGATGGCACCACAAGACGACGTTCACTTGCAGAGCGCAAGTTTCTGGATGGGACGTGAGTCTGAAGTTATGAGTTTAGGTAAAAGGGAGCAGAGCCAGTGGTTGTTCAGTAGGCAAACGTCAGTGACTTGAATTTGATGCGAGCGGCAACTGGCAACCAGTGCAATTTTGTGAGGAGAGGAGTGATGTGTTCTCTCTTCGGCTCGTTTAAGACCACTCTTGCTGCAGCATTGTGGATCAGTTACAGAGGTTTGACAGTGCAAGCTGGAAGACCTGCCAGGAGAGCATTACAATAGTCCAGTCTGGATAGAACAAGCCCTTGGACAAGGAGTTGTGTAGCATGCTCTGATAGGAAGGGCCTGATCCTCCTAATGTTGTATTAGGCAAATCTGCAGGACCAGGCATTTCTAGCAATGTGGTCTGTGAAGTTCAATTGATCATCAATCACAACTCCAAGGTTCCTGGCTGACCTTGATGGAGTTATGGATGACGAACCTAGCTGAATGGAGAAGTTGTGGTGTAGTGTTGGGTTGGCCAGGACCACAAGCAGCTCTGTATCCGCAAGGTTTAGTTGAAGGTGATGGTCCTTCAACCAGCCAGGAATGTCTGACTGGCAGGCTGAGATGCGAGCAGCTACCTTCGGATCATCTGGCTGAAATGAGTGGTAGAGTTGTTTGACATCAGCATAGCAGTGATAGGAAAAGCCATGTTCCTGAATCACAGATCCTAGTGATGTCATGTAGATGGAGAAGAGAAGTGGTCCAAGCATTGAGCCCTGAGGTATCCCAGTATCTATCTAGGTGTTGTGCCTTAGACACCTCACCCCTCCACGACACCCTAAAGCAGTGGTCTCAAACTCGCGGCCCGCGGGGTGATATTTTGTGGCCCCCTACTTGACATTAAAGTTTAATGTTAGTGCGGCCCGTCGTTGCTTGTGCCGCGTTTTTTTTTATTTTTTTTTATCCCTTATGGGCTACCATAGATAGTCTTTTGACAGCTTACGGTGGGTTTGTTGTCAATAGTTGTCATAGACAACCACGAAGTACAAACATACTGCGCCTGGGAAAAAATTAGCGCGTCGCTTCAATTATGAGCGCGCTTGCCGCGCGCCTACATTTGAAATAACGAACTTGAGCGCGCAAAATATGTGAGCGCGATATGTGATCAGGCCCCTTGGCGAGCTACCACCAATCAGGCCACGAGCTACTGGTAGCTTGCGAGCGACGTGTTGGAGACCCCTGCTCTAAAACAATGTGAGAATAATCATTTTGAGCTTGTAATATGTGTCCAACAGGTTGATAAGAAGGTTTGCTTTGATTTGTGCAAAGTCAGTAATTTGCCTGAGACACTATACATGTGTAGAAAGAATTCAATAAGACGGGCAGACATGACTGCAAATATTTGTATTTCAAAAGCAATAATTGTTTTTCTAAGTATAATAAAAGGAAATGTGCCTTCCAAAAAAACATTCAATATCATATTAAAAATAAAAAGGACATGAGCAAATATAAGAATCACAAAGATCTGTTATAAGGAAAAGAAAAAGAATGTTTGTAAAATGAAGTATCACAAAGATGTTGTGTATAAGGAAAAGACAAAGAAAGTTTTTAAAATGAACTTCAACTGTCAGAAGGACAGCTCATGAAGAAACAATCATGTACAGAAAGGAATGTTCAAATTCAGAGGAACAGTTCAGAAGCAACGTTAATAATAAAGATTGAGAAGATTGGATCAGTTGTGCTCCTTTTTTGGAATACTTGAATACTATTTTTTTGTGGAATACTTGATGCGGCCCAGCCTGACCCAGACTCTACCTCCAGCGGCCCCCAGTTAAGTTGAGTTTGAGACCCCTGGCCTAAAGGATCTAACTGAAAGGTATGACTTGAACCATTGGAGTGCGGTTCCCGAGATGCCCTTAGTCTTTAGGATTGACAGGAGGATCTGGTGGTTAACTGTGTCAAAGGCAGCAGACAGATCTAGCAGGATGAGAACCGAGGATTTGGAAGCTGCTCTTGCCAGTCTCAGAGCTTCAATTACCAAGAGCAGGGCAGTCTCAGTTGAGTGTTCGCTTTTGAAACCTGACTGGTTGTTGTCCAGGAGGTTGTTCTGTGTAAGAAAGGCATATATCTGATTTAAAACAACTTGTTCAAGTGTTTTCGCGATGAATGGAAGAAGGGAGACCGGTCTGTAATTTTCCAGATGGATTAAGAGTGGGTTTCTTAAGCAGTGGGGTTTCCCGAGCCTGCTTAAATGTTGTGGGAAAGGTACCAGTGTGAAAAGAGGTGTTGATGATGTGCGTGAGTGCGGGTACAACTGAAGAAGAAATGGCTTGAAGTAGATTAGTGGGAATAGGATCAAGTGGACAGGTGGTAGGGTGATTGGAAAGGAGGAGTTTGGAGACATCTGCCTCTGAAAGCAAAGAGGAGGGTAAAATATGTGTGTTAGCTGTTAAGATGTGTGTCAGTTTGTGGTGTGGTAAATTGGTCGCTGATGGTGGTTGTTTTACTTATGAAGAATCTGGCAAAATCGTAAGCCCTTAGGGTTGATGAAGGAGGAGGGGGATTGAAAAGAGAGGAGAAGGTTTTGAAAAGCATGCGAGAGTCAGAAGAATTGTTAATTTTGTTGTGATAGTAAATTATTTTAGTAGTAGAGATATTAGCAGAGAACGAAGAGAGGAGGGATTGATAAAGACCAAGGTCAGTAGGATCTTTCGATTTGCACTACTTCCTCTCTGCACCCCTGAGTTTAGAACGATGTTCGCGGAGAACATCAGATAACCAGGGGGCAGAGGGGGTGGCACGGGCTGGCCTGGAGGAAAGGGGGAAGAGGTTGTCCAAGCAGGATGTTAAAGTGGAGAAAAGAGTATCAGTTGCACTGTTAGTATCTAGTGATGAGGGCTGATTAGGCGGAGGAAGTGTTGATGAGACCAAAGAGGATAGGCGAGAGGGTGAGAGTGAGCGTAGGTTCCACGAAAGGTGACCTGTGGAAAAGTGTGTGTTGTGTTCTGAGGCAGGTTGAGGTTGAGAGTGAGAAGGAAGTGATCTGAGGTGTGCAGCATCAGTGACCAGTGTATGGTCGGTGGAGGAGTAGCGCGTATATAAGGTCCAATTGGTTACCTGATTTGTGAATAGCCGCAGTAGATATTTGTTTGAGGTCGAATGAGGCAAGCAGAGTGTGGAAATCAGCAGCCTGAGGTTTTTCTAGATGGATGTTGAAGTCTATGAGAGGACTACCATCCTTGGGGAAGGATGAGAGTAACACTTCCAACTCCTTTAAGAAACTGCCAAGCTGACCTGGGGGACGATAAACAACAACAAAATGGATTTTAATAGGACTGGTGATGGTAACTGAATGCGATTCAAATGAGCTGTTGTCACACAGAGGTGGTAAAGGATCAAATTTCCTATTGTTTGAGATGAGCAGACCAGTTCCTCCACCCCTTCTGGTCAGGCGAGGGGTGTGTGAGAAAGTGAAGTTATTGGAGAGGGCAGCAGGTGTGGCAGTGTCCTCTGGTCTGATTCAGGTCTCAGTCAGGGCCAATAGACTGAGACCTGAATGACTAGAAATAGATGTAATGAAATCAGCTTTGTTTACAGCGGACTGGCAATTCCAGACACTGATAGGAAAAAAGAGAATAAAGTCCTAGAAGACTCCGGAAAGGTACGCAGGTTGTTAGGATTGTGCTGCCTCCTACGTGTGACATTTGATTTACATAAGTCAGTAATAGTAGGGATTTGAAAGCACATAGTGAAAGAGAGGTCGCAAAATAATACTCAAGTGCCTTGTCGGTTTCCTTGCTCGGCGGAGTCGCTGGTCTTTACACTCTTCGGTCTTCACACGATGAGGGACTTCACCAACGCGATTTCAGCATGTGAGCCCAGTAAACAAACAATATTTCCTAGTAACTACAACTGCACTTAAATCAAATGAGAAAAAGATACAAAAACACTTCTGTCACCTCCTGTTGCTCGACTGCTTTCTCTTTCTCTGCTTTGACTGACAAGTGTTTTCATTTTCGTCTGTGTCAGTAAAGAAAGTAGCCTAAACATAGGGTCAACTGATATTTAGCCTATGTGTTTTATGATTTATTTTCTTAGACAAGTTGAAGGCTACGAACGCTAGGTAAATACATTTATAAAATGTATTCACAATACGTACAAATTCATTATTAATCTTATGCCTAATATGATGAAAACGGCTTCGTTATTGTTTCTAGTCCCCTCACATTGACAGTTACTAATTATTACAATACACAAATCACGTAAATTATATAGGCCAATTTTCAACTCAAAATGGCGAAATTAGACAAAGGTTTATTAATTTGCATCCCTGATTAGTGTCGGTCGTTTAACATTTCTATCATATAACAGCTGTCAAATATGAAGTTTAGTTTAGCTATCCTACTTACGTATATAAGGTTACACAGTGATGTCTATAACAGCATTAAATCGTCTTTTTAATTTTTTACATGAATCCATGCATCAACATATTTAGACACATTTGGATAAACTAAATGTGTTTAAACAAGAAATAAAACTTTAAACTAAAATAACCTATTTGGTGTCAAACCAATAGTTTTCTTTGGTGAGTAACATATTTAAATGCATTAATGGGGCGTTTTGAATAAACATGAAAGTTTGGGCATTTAAGTTAATTTCCAAAAGACTTTGATGATGGTTCCGGGAAGAAGATTTGTGCAGTTACACATGTCAGCCGCTAGGTCGCGCTGATGCTCAAACTACTTGATAAAATTGTTTTTAGTCAAGAGTGGTTATTAAAAAGATACTGGACTAATGTAACATTATACCCCCAGTTTAACAGACAAGGCTTGAGTCTAGATCCAGACTAAAATTCATGTTTGAGCTGTTTTACCTGAAGGCAACTTGCATTGGTGTATCTTAAAATGTCCGGCGTGCTATTGTTTTGTCTCAATTTGCAAACCAGTAATGTTTTTTTCTAAGGCATGTTTATAAAAGCTACTTTGAACTAAGGCTTAATCTAAGCCCTGTCTGTGAAACCAGGCCCTAATGTATAATATTAACATAATTTAACTGCATGTACGTTTGACGTTGAATGACAGCTCTGACAAAGATGAACAAGGAGATGCTACTGTTATAACTTGTAATGTGATCCACATCAAATTGAAAACACAAATGCAGTAATAAAAGAAGGAAGAGACATTAAACTGCATATATCAGTGATATGATCCAGTGGCTTTAATGCAGACAAAATATCCATCAGTTCAGGTTTTGACTGTGCAGAAACCATCCTTGAGAGCATTTTAACATAAATAAAACAAGATACAAAAGATGCAGTCAAGTATTTTGAATCTTAGTGATTCAAGTGACTTCAGTCAGACATTAAGTTATCTAATATAGATGATTTTATAACACTGCCACTGTATATTGCTCTGTCTACAGCTCTTCCTGAGGGTTTATCACGTCTGTAGATGCTGCCGAGGCCAACATGTAACCTTTTCCAGGAGGAATACCAGCGACGAGAGCTTTAGTCCAATCTTTGGTGTCCCGAAATGTCAGTAGGATTTCAAACACTGAAACACAACAGCACACGGTCAGTTACACACTCGGGATGAGGAGGATTAGGATTGCTGGATGTAGAAACGGAGTCAGAGAAAGCGATGACCTTGGTTGATGGCTAGGATTTTGGAGTGGAAGTTTTTGGGGTTTGGTTTCTTCACCATGTACTCGTCAATCGGCAGCCGCGCCATGCGAATGCCAAACTCTTTCGCCCTCGTGAAGCTTATTTTCTTAAAGAAAGCAGTGAGATCTTGTTTAGTTCAGCTGTTTCTTCACTATGAAATCTTTCATCAATAAATCCCCCAGCATGAGTCTCACCTTCTGTATGGTTTCATCCACTAAACCTCCGAGGATATAAACTTTATCTTCCTCCACATATTCCAACGCTAACAGGGACAGTCGGTCATTATCAATTTATGTAGAATAAAAACAGAAACAAATAACTTTTACTTATTGCAGCATTCACATGGGTTTTATCTGAATTTTTTTACTTAATATCAAAATTATATAATGATACAATATCTTTTTGACCGTTAATATCATCTATCACTATGAGTGAAGCAGTATATTCAATTAAGAAAAACTGCAGTGGTATTGGTAACTAAAATTACAACTATTAAAAATTGTTTTCTGTAATTAAAGTAAAATAAATATAAAAATAGTATAAAATATAAATAAACTAAAACATAAATATCAGATAAAAAAAATTTAAAAATAAAAATAGGAATGTTTTACTATCATAATCTGACGCATTTATGAGTAAAATAGTATATTCAATGATGCAATTGGAAGCGGAATTCAAATACTTAAACTGAAAAAAAAAAAAAAATTTAAGCTAAATAAAAAAAGGGAAACCCCACCGAAAAATTATAAATATAAAAAAAAAAAAAAAAAAAAAAAAAAAACTAAACTAAATTAAAATGAATATATATATATATATATATATATAATATATACATACAGTATAATAAAAGCTATCAATAAACACTAATAATAGTATATAAATAATACTAAAAAAACACTAGTGTAAGAAAAGGGATGCATGATCAAAGGCAAGCAAGCAAGTAAGTTGCTTCATATTACATTACACTCCTGGGCAAAAGTAAATAATAATACAATAAAATAGAAATGCGCCAAGCCAAAAGTGGCAAAATATTTAGTGGTCTTTAAATGGTCTGGTAACACTTTACAATAAGGTTCGTTAGTTAACATTAGTTAACTACATTAGTTAGCATGAACTAATAATGAACTGCACTTATACAGCATTTATTAATCTTTGTTAATGCTAATTTCAACATTTACTAATACTTTATTAAAATCTTGTTAACATTAGTTAATGCACTGTGAACTAACATGAACAAACAATGAACAGCTGTATTGTTATTAACTAGCGTCATCAACGATTAACAAATACAGCAACAAATGTATTGCTCAATGTTAGTTCATGTTAGTTAACTAATGTTAACTAATGAACCTTATTGTTAAGTGTTACCAATGGTCTTAAACATTTTAAATCACTGGTCAGCAAATTGGCAAGAATTTCACAGACACGGTACATAAAGTAACAGCACTCAATGTTAATGGCTTCAAACTGTTCATGAGTCACTGAAAAATATCTCCCAGTTCATTTGAGTTTAATGTAAGACTAAATATTTACAAAAGAGTTCAAATCTGGACTCTGACCAGGCCAAAACATGAGCCTGATGGACTTGTTCTCAAGCCACTTCTCGATTATCTTTGCAATTTGGACGCATTGAAAAATAATATCTGATCATCATTCCTCTTTTCATTTGTGGGAAGAAAGCCATTCTGCAATATCCTCCTGTCCTCAGTGAAGCAGCTCATCGATACATTACAGCAGCTAAAACACTCTTCTTCCCCCACGCTTCACTGTGAGAGAGATGCAGCAGATTTTCAAAGCTCATGTTTCATTGTGATTCATCACTCCATATTCTGCCAAATATGTAATTCTGTCTTTGACGTTTGATGAGACACCATGGCTTTTTAAGTAGTGCATTTGCTTAAATTTCGCTAGTTTCCTCCTGACCAATAAGTTAGGGTTAATGCCCTCCGAGGTGTCCATTGTCAGGTTTTAATGGACGACGGCGAGGTGTGAACCGGCCGACGCGCAGCGGAGGCATTAACCCGCTTATACCATGGTCACTTGCCAAATAAAACATTTTTAAAACATTAGTTTATATTTTAATTAGGCTAAATCTAGTTTTTTCAAATAATAACTTGCCTGACGATTTATTTAGCAACTTGAGATATATAGTCGGCTCAGCTTGTAGAACCCTTCAGGTTCAAAAATGCATTTTTTTTTTCATGAAACACAAAGGTAGGCATAGTTATTTTTTTATTACACTAAAACACTATGTGTCACACTAGTCTACACTAGCCACAGCCTCCGAAGCACCGCTGTAGGTCGACTCTCCGATGCTGGACTGTAGAGCCGTCAAATAATGTCGGTGACAGGCCATCGATGCGAGAGCGGTCTGCGGGCTTACTGGGCTCCGTCAGTCCGTGAGAGACTGAAGATGAAATAACGAAGTCACTCATTGTTGTATTAGTAGGCTATGTAATATCTAACTAACGTTAGATGTTTGTTTTGATAGAGCAAATTGTTAACGGATACTTTGACTGCCTGTTGCTATGGTTACTCACAGCTGTTGTAGGCAGCGCATTTATTTATTTATTAATTTCGAATGGAAAACAGTCAGTTTCACCAGAACTACTTTACTAGGTGTCCTCTATCACTTTTTAATGGGCACCCTGCAGCCAATCAGAATCGAGTATTCACCCAGACCATGGTATAATTTGTGGTTAATACAATTAAAAACTTGTTAGTGTTTAGCCATTTTAGGGTTTGCCAATATGTTTCTGCCCAGGAGTGTAAATATGATAAAATTTTGAGTAGTTTGCACCAATTAATCGTACACAATAAAACCAGGAAAGTGCATTAAAACGTAAATGGAGTGCATTTGTATTCATGAGGACTTAAACGGTTAGTTCACCCCAAAATGAAAATGATGTCATTAATGACTCGCCCTCATGTCGTCCCAAGCCCGTAAGACCTCCGTTCATCTTCGGGACACAGTTTAAGATATTTTAGATTTAGTCCGAGAGCTTTCTGTCCCTCCATTGTAAATGTATGTACGGTATACTGTCCTTGTCCAGAAAGGAAATAAAGACATCATCAAAGTAGTCCATGTGACATCAGTGGGTTAAGTTACAATGTTTTGAAGCATCGAAAATACATTTTGCTCCAAAACTAACAAAAACTACGACTTTATTCAGCATTGTTCAGTGCCGCTGCTGACGTAAGACGCTGGTGCGCCCGAGCTTCGTTTACAGTCTGAGGGAGGAAACAAAACAATCTTCACAAACATGTCTAATGCCTGGTTCAGATTACACGATTTTTTTGTCTGTTACGATAGTCACTGTGTCAGATTACGCGATTTTGACTCCTAAAATCTTGTCGTGTCGTGGACAAGAAACATGTCAGACTACACGTTGCTTCCTGACCAGTCATCGCGTGCCGTCTTTAACGCCACGTGTGAAGTCATCGAGAAGGCGAAACTAATAGCGAGTGACTTCCGGAAACGAACGTAAACAAACAATGGATGAAGCGATGAGTGTTGGCTGTCCTGTGTTCAGAAAAACGTAAAAATAGAAAGAAAACTCGACAATGGACACGTCCCTGGATTGCTCGAAGAGGACAGTATGGGCTGTCAATCCTCCAAAGAGAACTTGAGGTAAAATATTGTTTTCTGTTACTGTTGCCACCACAGCTCCACAAACCTTTCCTCCATGTCATAACTCCACCTAGTAGCACCATCGTCTCTCTTTCGTTTCGCCATTTTTTAAAAGTTGTGTACGGAAAAGCTTCTGTGCTCCTATTGGTCAACCTCATACATGTGACGGAACCCGTCGTGGACGACCGTTAAAAAAAATTAAACATGCTAGTCTTTTTGTCGTGATGTCGTGAAGCATCGCAGACGCGACGTAGGTTGTCGCCCACTATGACACACTATACGAGATGATACGAGCGAATCTTGCGTCCCGACGCCCGTTGTCGTTTACGAATCCCCACGACACCCTACGTCAAACGGATCGTGCCAAAATCGTGTAATCTGAACCAGGCATAAGGATTTCCACACAGAGGAAGACTTGCATTTTTTTGCCCAGCCATATTTATTTGAACCCGAACACACGGGCGCACCAGACACACGTCAGCAGCGTCTTACGTCATCAGCGTCACTGAACGCGGATCCACAACAGAACCGGAATACACTGTAAGGACTGGGCCAGGGTGAATCTGAATAACTAAATACCTTCGTGCTAAAATCCCAAAGCCTTTAGCCCCAAAAGGCCTGGAACTTGAAAAAACACACACACACACACACACACACACACACCTCCCCCACAGCTGACACCCACACTCAGGACAGAGCGTGGTGTCCGCTTACAAGACATTAAGACACTTTATGACATTTTTGTAATGTCCCAAAGGAACTTTTCTTTAAAAGACATTCAACCAGATATATTTGATGTGTTTTTATGTGTGTCCATTTGCCCATGTCACATTGGAATAACTGTGACTTTATCATTATGCATTTTTACATTTAACTGTCTATTCCCAGTATTGTTATACGTCGTTCTTGGTCTTGTTTTAATTCTCATGATCCAGCGGAATTAATCAGATACAAGAAATTACAGTAAAAGTTATGATTCTATGTGCACCAGCTTTTGGGGACAGTAAGAACCAAAACTTAACATACTGTCAGAGCCTGGGGCCTTAGATAACAGCATTTACGACCGCACCAGGAATGTCAGAGAAGTGTCTCTCTCTCTCTCTCTCTCTCTGAATTCTAACCAAGGAGGAGAAATGAATCCTGTATTCATATATATATGCTATTATATATCCACTTGAGAATTGTATGAACGATGTATCTAAGTTCCCTATTTCATGAGTTGCCTTTCTGTGGTTTGGTCTATGTTTCTCGACAAGTCTTAATTGAATAATGTTTCAAACTTTGCCAACTAATGTTTAACCAAATCCATTTGTGGCAAGTTTGGTCTCGATAAACTCCAATCTTCGTTCCCCATTTGTTAATTGACATTACATTTTGCTAAACTTTGTGACACATTAGTATTATAAGAATTGTGAAGATTCTTCTCTTAAACAACCGACGAGATTAGGGTTTCAGATGTCTCTCTCTGAAGACAAAGGGTCATAAACCCAAAGTCCCGCCTGTAAACTTCCAACCCTCTAATTGGCCAAGCCAACAGGAAGAGGATGGATTTCTCCGAAAGTGATAAATGACGCTTCTCCCCTTCGCTCGCTCTTCCTCCCGTGTTCTCGTGTCATGATGTAACGTCTCGCCTCCGGGCGAGTTCTTCGCCTTTCTTTTATTTGTTTCTAGTTTAGTTTGTGTTTTTCAGTTGTAGATAAGTCTCTGTGTTTAATTCCAATCGACGAGTGAAAAGAAAACCCGTGACATATCTCTTCAGCAAATCCCTCTACAAGGGACTTTTAAACGAGCGCGCGCTCGCTTTGAAGGAGAAACACGCGCACGTGACCGCGTGACGCGCCGGACCGAGCGAAGCACGCGCTCCTTCGCCAGCCATGCACAAATGGAACATTAACTCCTCGTGATTCCTCCGTTCTACGAAGTGAAACGAACTCTGCCGAACTATTTCCTCGGGTAACGTCACCTCAAAGACGTTAAGCCTTTCAAACACTCGCGCCGAATGCCAACGAACGCCACGTGATCCCCCATGGAACAAAGGCGCCACGCGCAAGCGGCCAACCATGCACGCGCCGGGACGGGCCGTGCAAAAACGCTGCAGCCGCGCTCCACACGACGCGCGCAAGCAAGACAGGACCTTCGTTCAACATGCAGGCCGCTCAAGGAACGCAGCAACACATGAGAGAACCCTTCCACATGCAAGTAAATTTGGGTTACCCTGTTTTCAGAGCATTAAGAATGTGTTTTCGTGTTGTTATCAGAGAGGTGAATGTCTTCCTGCCAATGAAATTCTCCCAATTTCTCTGTTCTCTCTCTCCCCATCCCCTTTCCTCTCTCTCTTACTCGCTCACGCGTGTACGTTATCCATTGTCCAAACTTTATGCATTTCTCGTTCACTGATGTCTTATTGTATTGTTCATTGTTGTCTATGTGTTTGTAAATACATATATCCCATGTAACCGTAGTAAATACATAAGTAGTCATGCCTCTATTAAATTAATTATATATTCATTAGATTGATGTGCTGTTTCTTTGCTCGATTTCAAGTCACTTAAGTGCCAAAGGTCTAAATGCTACAAGCTTTACGAATTACAGATACTTTAAAGAGTAACGTTAATGTTATGTGTTGATGGGCGGGAAACCCAATTCTTCTGGCCAGAGAATTGCGTTTCCTGACATCCTATAAAGTAAGATGATATTGTGGATCCCACAAATATTATCCTGACAATTGAGCTAATTCATTTTACCTGTTTTGTGAAACATGGTCCGTGTAATTAACTGCAATCAACTTGTGGTTAATTTCCGGGATTCACATGCACGCATGCAGGTAGAATGACAGATCCTCCCTTATCGGGAGATTTATTAACATGTAAGACTGATCTAATCCAAACATGTATGAATAATTATTAATTACCAATTATTAATTATGATATGCAAATTCCCCACGGATTAGATCCGCCCTGAATCCTTACAACACACACACACACACACACACACACACCAGACACACGTCAGCAGCGTCTTACGTCAGCAGCGTCACTGAACGCGGATCCACAACAGAACCGGAATACACACACACACACCAGACACACGTCAGCAGCGTCTTACGTCATCAGCGTCACTGAACGCGGATCCACAACAGAACCGGAATACACACACACACACACACACACACCAGACACACGTCAGCAGCGGCACTGAACGCGGATCCCACAACAGAACCGGAAGACAATACAATGCTGAATAAAGTCCTAGTTTTCGTTATTTTTGGACCAAAATGTATTTTCGATGCTTCAACACATTCTAACTAACCCACTGATGTCACATGGACTACTTTGATGATGTCTTTATTTCCTTTCTGGACAAGGACAGTATACCGTACATACATTTACAATGGAGGGACAGAAAGATCTCGGACTAAATCTAAAATATCTTAAACTGTGTCCCGAAGATGAACGGAGGTCTTACGGGCTTGGGACGACATGAGGGCGAGTCATTAATGACATCATTTTTGGGTGAACTAACCCTTTAACTAATTGGATATAGAATATGTGCAATATGAACCTTCACTTGCGTCGGGGGTTAAATATATCACATCTTCAGAGGGAAACAGATGAAACCAGCTCTCCTCCGTCACATCAATCTGTGCGACACAGACAATATCATCATTACTGTATATCATCTCTATGCTTCTGTTTGTACTATTGAAGGTTAGGCGAGGATCAGTTCAGGAATCCTTTCTAACCAGATAATTCAGGAAGCCGTCGTTCATCCGAACGCACTCCTTATACAGCAGACTGTCCTCTCTGAATTCTGTCAGGAAAATGTGGAACGGCTGGAAAGATTTCTTATTGGATCCGTAGAGGCGCCTGATCTGACCTGCAAGACGACTGATTTCCTACGAGATACAAGTATGATTGAATAAAACCCCACACTTGTTATCTAGATATCACTCAGGCATCAACCTGTCAAACTGTGTGTGTGTGTGTGAATCTGACTTTGTCTGTCAGGCGGTCGGTCATGCTCAGGTCGACACACAGACGCAGTCCTGCTGCTCTGGCCTCCTCCAGTCTCTCTTTGGTAACGGCTTTAATCACACGTTTACTGAGCTGCAGCTCATTCACATCTGCAACACACACATCCAATCAATTAGAAAACACTCTTGGTTCCAGATCATAATGCAATATCCTAGACCCAGGAATAGGCATTTTGCCTCTTATATTTTAGCGAATTTCTCTGAATGTCACAGTTTTAAGTCTGGATGTCCTGTATAGAGCACATTCAGGACCCTTTGTGGAAACTTTATGGGCACTCTTATAGAAATATTATCATTTAAATTTGTTTGTCAGAAATCAAAATCTCAGGAAAATGTTATGGGGTTTCAAATCAGAATATGACTTTCTGTTACGAAACACAGCATTGATTTCATACATGTGCTCTTTAGGGACATCAGGACTTAAATCATGTTTATCAGGTATTTTGGGAGACACAGCAAGTGACCTATACTGAAAAATTCTTATGAAATATTCTTACACATATTATTACACATCTTTCTTCATTGCAGGTTGTCCCAAGAACACATAAATATGCAAAATAGGTACAGTGTATATATAGATGCATTGGATATAATGAGAATGGCATTTATGGCCATGTTTACATGCATATTGCATAAAGTAATGATATATCAATTCAATCTGTTATATGTTTATACATATATTCAAATATGTCTTCAATCCATTTGTTTCTTAATGAACTCTTTCTATAATTCTAAATAAGTCTGCTTCTGCTTAAAGGCTGCATTTATTTCATTAAAAATACAGTAAAAACAGTAATATTTGGAAATATTGTTACTAATCAAATTAGCTGTTTTTTTATTTGAATATATAATGTAAAATGAGTTTTCGACATCATTGTCACACGATCCTTCAGAAATCATAGTAATATGATGATTTGTTGCTCAATAAACATTTCTGAGATTATTATCAATGTTGAAAACAGTCGTAATGCTTTAATTTTTGTGGAAATTGTGATGTATTTATATCCTATTGAGACTCTTGAGATTAATAAAACAGCATTATTTAAAAGCATAAATATTTAGTAACATTATAAATGCCTTTACGGTCATCAATTACTTGAAATCACTTTATATTTGACGTGTGTGAAAGGGACATAAAAACATTTATGACCCTATCACACATTCTTATTTTATATTAATTTCAAATTTTAATTATATATATATATATATATATATATATATATATATATATATATATATAAATAATTGACGTTTATGATAGGGACATGATAATGTACATAAGTTTGACCCTGTTAGGTCACCTTTATTTAGTCTGTTGAGCTTCTTTCTTTGTTTCTCCTCTTTTCTTTTTCTCCTTTTCACCTCCAGTCTTCTCTCCCAGTTACGCTGCTTGCGTGTGACATTTTTCTGTAGAAGTATTACAATCAGTGACACAGCGTCTGTAAATGAACTCAATAGTCTCAATGACTCATCCTCTTACAGAGCACGAGGTTTCCTCTCTGTCGGCGCTCGCGGGCTCGAGCTCCACATCGATGCGCAGAAACTCCAGTAAATCTGCGATTGCAGCGTCGTTTAGTTTCGACGCTCCGTCAGAGTAACAGCAGCTCTCGTGTAACGCTTCTTCCATCTGTTTTATGTCTAAAGTAAGATGAATGTGTATCCCCCACAAAGCAACGTAAAACACATCTATTCAAACTGTATGGCAGGAGAAAGAAATGATGACCTCGGATACTGATAAAGTGAAAGTAAGGTGCTATGCTGCTAAAGATCGTCTCTTCCGACAAACTGAAAGAGCAAGTAACAAATAACTGATATAAATTAGATCTATATACACATAAAAAGATACAGCGATCCTGAAAAACTTTTTATAGAACCTGTAAACGACATAAACTCCACAACTGCTAATGTTTTCAACTCGAGAGAGTCGGGCGCGCTTTTATGACGTAATGGTCACGCTGTTGCTACTTAGGACGCATTTTGCAGGAAAGGATACTATATAATACATTTAATTTTAGTTTTTGCTAAATATACATCATACATAAATATAAGCACAGTAAAACCAACCTTTGTTTTTGGTTCTTGAAAAATAAACAAAAATATAGGCCCACAGTTCTGACGGCACATTTTTCAAGCCAATACATTTTCAATACAATCAATATGATTTAATATAACATAGCCTATATACATTCTTATTTTATTCTCGTGTTATCATTTGACGTGTATGTATTTATTTCTGAACATCTACTTATACGTTTTTCATTATTTGTTGAAGTGTGTACTGTTTAAAAAAAAAAAAAAAATACATCAGTGAATCAAATGAAATTTTTTACTGGTATTTGCCAAATGTCATATTCGCTGGAACAAATTTAGTAACCAAAAGCTGTTTTCTGGTTATTAAATCACACATATCCACATTCTAACTGTCCAGCAAGTGTTACGTGTTGATGTTTTGTTTGTTTACATGTTTTTGTACATTACTTTTTACATTATTTTACAATTTTTAGTCGTATATTTCTACCGTTATATTTCACTGGTATATATATATATTTATTTTTTTAAAAGAAGAGAAAAAGTAGAGTATATCGTCATTTTACCAGATGCTTTTATTATCCAAAGGGACTTTGAAGTATAAAACATGAGTGATTCATCATCATCATAAAGATTATATCATCAATGTTGTAGTACAAACCCTAATAAACAAATAGTTTATTACAGAAGTCTTTTCTGATAAGTGTCTTTGTTGAGAAATGCACATGTGATCAAAGGGACTTTCATGTGTTTCTTTGTTTGAAATAAAACCTCATTCATGCAATCCACCAATTCTCCAAACCAGCATCAAATGTGTGTCATCCAGTCAGACGAGGAGCTGCTGGAAAAACAAAACCTGGCCAACAATATCTCATTGTCAAATGAATGTAAACATAAAAACAAACAATGTGGACAGAATTGCATTTGTAAGCATTTCTTATTTTGGACACACGTGTTTTTGCGAATAGGAAGCTGTGGGTTGTTGTGAAGCTGGCGGTTTTGTGAAGGATGAAGTAATATTCATATCTGCTGAATTCTGTTAAATCTTTACAACCAAATCCAATCAAATTGATTTCAGGCCTGTCATGTGAAAGTCATGTACATGACTCAGATGTTCCTGCTACCGTTAATCAAAATGTTCTCAACTTTCTCACGAGCTACAAATGCACAAGGTACAGATATGAGCCTGTTATCGCTAATGTCTCTGGATAATTTTATCCTATATATTTTGGGTGAATCAAACTGATTTCTGAATTTTCATTTTCAGTGGCAAGTGTGATAGATAAAATCCCAGGAGAGCGGTTGGGATTTATTTCACAAGTGAACTGTCAGAATCGTAAATGATAGGACAGCCTATATTAAATATGTTTGGATAATGAATGAGGCTCATGATTTAGTGGGTCTCATTTAAACATTTGGACATTAAACCAAATTCGTATCTGTCTGGACTGAAACCATACATTGTAAAATTTGGGATGCAACAAAATCTCCTTATATTATCAATGTTATAAACAGTTGTGCCAGGTTTACACAAGGACAGAATGCCACTGACAAGACACAAATAATAAAAATAAATAAAAATAAAAATGAATAGAAAGTTCAAATGCACAGCGTTTAAGTAAGTATGGTGTTTTTTTTTACAAAAGAGAAATACGTGTGCATTCACAGAAAAGAACAACAAACACACATAATATAAAACAAAATACAACAATACAATAAATCAAGGAAAGGACCCAGTGAACAAATGTATTTTAAGATACTTTTTAAAAGTGCGATTGCTCGTGACTGTCAGGAAGAGAGATCCATGTTGGCACTGAAATGACTAAAGACCGCCAAATTGTAGCCATGATTTTGGTTCAACAAGTTACTATTGGATGTTCGGAGCGATCTTGCTGGAGAATATTTATCCAATAAATTAGAAAAGTATTTTGGGGCAGTACCATAAAGACAATAAGAGGATCTTGAATTCAATTCTGTATGATACAGGCCGCCAGTGAAGGGATCTGAGTAATGTGATTTCTCATTTTACAGCGAGTTAGCAGATTCGTGCAGCTCCATTCTCAACTCTTTGTATAGAGCTCTTTGGTAACACAGTAGTCAAGTCTAGATGTAACAAATGAACAAGTTTCTCATTAGGCTGTTTTAGAAAAATTGCTTTAAAAAAAAAAAAACTGAGGTCCCTGTCAAGCATGATTCTTCAGTTCTTGACCTGGCTATACTGGCTTTTAGCGATAAAGAAGCAAGATAGAGAGCAATAGATTGTTTCTCTACGACATTACTGATAACAAGTGAAGTACTTCTGTCTTATTTTTGTTCAGTAGTAGAAAGTTCTGACATCCACGATTTTATGCTCTCTTTTTATGCAGTCCAGAAGGGTGTAAATTGAATTAGGCGTCTGGTCCAAGTGAAAGATAAGAGTCACATGTCATCTGCATACTGGTAAAAAAACAAATATTGTACTGATGAATTACTCTAGCTAAAGGAGGCATGTAAAGGTTAAATAATAGAGGGCCCAAGACCGAGCCTTGAGGAACGCCACAAGATATGACGCAACATCTAGAGGTGTAACATAGCATTCCCTGCTGCTGCTTTAGTAGGATCTGAACCAGTCTAAGACTGGACCTGACCCGACACATTTATGCTAGTCAGTTGAGTATCTCATGATCAGCAGTGTCAAGAAGCACTCAGAACAATGCTTGCCAAGTTACATGAGGTCTGAATTACTTGTAGATCATTTAAAACGTTTATCAAGGCTTTTTCTGTTCTGTTGTTTGCAAAGAAGCCAGACTGAAGTTTATTGGTGTCATTGAGCTGTATGGATACTATTTTTTTTTCAATTAATTGACCAAGAAATGGAAGATTAGAGATTGGTCTGTAGTTCCTAAACGAGGAACAATTGCAGTTTTAAAAATGTGTGGAAAAACTCCTTGCTGTAGGGACCGATTAACAATATTTATAGGATGTCTGGTAAAAAAACACTTCATAACTGTTTTGATAAATTAGCGGGAAATGTGTTGAGAAATCATCTAGAGGAATTCATAAGGGATAAGACCTGTGTAAGTGTATTGGCTGACAGCTAAGAAGTGGGACCAATTACATTGTAAGAGACTAGCTAGGGAGTTGGAGACCTTACAAGTTCAAGAAAAGGGAGCAGGATTTGATAAAAGAAAGGATTTATTAAAAAAACATCATTCATATATTCCACAACTTTTCTACTTTTCAACAAACAACACTGAAAACTGATTGCAACAGTATACAATGAAAACAATGAATAGATGCAGTGTAACAGACTGTAGTGTAGCATATCATTTGGATCATGGTGTCTTGAAATCATTAGACATATCAATCAGAATGAGGGGCTCAGAATGCAAGAATACAAAAATCTTATTTTGCAAGAATTGACATTTAAGTGCTCTGTTTCAAAATATAGTGAGCTAAGGTGTCTTGTGAGTAGTGAGAATGAAAGTAATATTAGTACATAAATGTCTTCTACGCTTTCTTGACCACACGCTCTTTTTTCTCAATAAAGTGAATGAGTCTTTTAACCCATGGTGTCCTGGGGTTTAGACAGATCCTTTCTCCACTTGATAAACCAGCACTGGAAAAAACCCAAACAGAAAACAAGATTTATGTAGACGATTTTCAAAGATTGGGGTTGGTAAGATACTTTTATTCAACATGCACACATTAAATTAATCAATTCAATTCACATTTATTTGTATAGCGCTTTTCACAATACACATAATTTCGAAGCGGCTTTACAGAAAATGTCCTCATTACAATTTAGAGTGATCCGTTATCAGAGGGAACTGTCTAAGTTATGTATTTCAGAAATGTACACGTACAAAAATCACAGTTAGCTAAAAATGTATAAGTTTAAACAATGTAATCAATTAGAATCAAGAGTGTAAAGACATTTATAATTTTTACTAAATTAAAATTTCAAATAAATGTTTTTTTTTACTTTATATTTATCAAAGAATGATTATAAAAATGTATCGTGGATTTCCCAAAAATATTATAAGCAGCACGACTGTTTTCAACATCGATAATAATGAGACATGTTTGTTGAGCATCAAATCATATTAGAGTGATTTCTGAAGGATCATGTGACTCTGAAGACTGGAGTAATGATGCTGGAAATACAGCTTTG
Organism: Rhinichthys osculus; assembly: GCA_029959095.1. Classification (NCBI taxonomy): domain Eukaryota; kingdom Metazoa; phylum Chordata; class Actinopteri; order Cypriniformes; family Leuciscidae; genus Rhinichthys; species Rhinichthys osculus. The sequence goes on along the minus strand of JARWKJ010000003.1, from coordinate 59,130,232 downwards.
ATCACAGGAATAAATTACAGTTTAAAATATATGTTACTTTAAATTGTAATATATTTCACACTTTGCATTTTTTGCTCAAATAAATGCAGCCTTCTCTCGTCTTTCAAAACATTAAAAATCTTAAAAGGTAGTGTATTTATTAGGTTTTATGGTTATGCTCTATTTTCATATTTAAGCCCGATATGAAAATTTATGAAAATAAACAATCAGCTAAAAAAATTCAAGCATGTGAAATTTTCAGTTACGACCAAACTCCTCAAACATTTACAACATCCTACCTAAATTGAAATATTTCAGGAAGATGCACGCCGAACTTACATGACCTCAGTAGTCTTGCAGTGAGGGCCTCTAGGCAGGATCTCCACGCGCCGCAGGTTCTCCGGTGGGATGATCCTGGACTCCAGCTTCAGACACATGCAGCGGCTGGTGTAACCCGCGCCGAGAGGCTGCACAGCTGAGGAAACACACAACGGTTAGCAAGGCCAAAGAAGCAAAGTGTGGCCAACAGCAGTTGCACAACTCTTAACTCACATGTGATGTATTAGTCTTGTGCAAATAGGGATTTATAAAATAACGGCACGCAACAGCTTTGAGGAAATGTGAAGCAATCACAGCTCCAAGGAAAATGCCGAAATGCTGATGTTTATTTACAATGAAATCATACACGCATTGTAAGAGAGTGTTGTTTAGAAATAATATTCGTCCTGCTGGAGAAATTTTGACATGGCCAGCAAAAACCAGCTAATTTCTAGTGATTGAAGCGAAGTATAATAGACAGATAATGAATGTGAAGCTTACCACCGGACAGAAGGATGCTGGCTGCAATAACGGTTAACATCAGGAAGGCGTTCATGATGGGTGAAGCTTCTGCTGTCGGTTTTCTAGTAGAAACACTCAAGATCAGATGGCGTTCCTTGGGCTGCTGTACGGCCTTATATATTATGAATTCAAAGGCCTCGTGATAGAAAGTAGTGATTTTATCCCACTTCCTCTTTAACCGTTGTGTGTGTTTGTGTGTCTCTTCATGTGCGTGTGAAGGCTCGTGTGTAAATATGTGGTTTGTATCTGTTCACATGTCTATCAGCCGTGTGTCATCTGGACGCATCTCATGTTCTCCAGCTTACCAAGTTCAAAACCCCCCTGGAGTCCCGAGCTGTTTCGACCAAAGCTTTAACCAAAAGTCAGTGCTTCTCATGCGTGATTCATATTTGTCTGCTTACAACAGGGGGAACATTTCTTTAATAGCATGTGTCTTATCCACTGCGCCACCACCACCCTATCTATCTATCTATCTATCTATCTATCTATCTATCTATCTATCTATCTATCTATCTATCTATCTATCTATCTATCTATCTATCTATCTATCTATCTATCTATCTATCTATCTATCTATCTATCTATCTATCTATCTATCTGTCTGTCTGTCTGTCTGTCTGTCTGTCTGTCTGTCTGTCTTTCTGTCTGTCTGTCCCAGACTAAAATGCATGTTTGAGCTGTTTTAACTGAAAAAACTTGCAGTGTTTCTCTGTCTGTCTGTCTGTCTGTCTGTCTATCTATCCGTCCGTCCATCCATCTATCCATCTATCCATCTATCTATCTATTATCTATCTATCTATCTATCTATCTATCTATCTATCTATCTATCTATCTATCTATCTATCTATCTATCTATCTATCTATCTATCTATCTATCTATCTATCTATCTGTCTGTCTGTCTGTCTGTCTGTCTGTCTTTCTATCTATTCTCCTACAGAATAAACATTTCTTTTTGAGACAAAGTAGTTAAACAATAACTGAGAAGTCAAGAGTAAGCTCTGGTGTGTGTGTGTGTGTGTGTGTGGGTGTTTGTATGCTTTGTGTGGAACAAGCCTGTTGTGCTGCTGACAGTGTAACCTTTAATCAGGGGTGGAAGAAGAAAACAAATTGAGTACTTGAGAAAAAGTACAGATATACCCTTATAAAACATTACTCCAGTAAAAGTAGTCATTTTCAATTTTACCCAAGTAAAAATACAAAAGTACTTGATTTTACAGTAATGTATTTAAGTATTAAAAGTAATATTTTATATAATCCCATTGCTCAAGATACCCTGGGGAGTTGCTGGGTCTGACATCATCATGAGCTGTCAAGTATCCAGCACTAGTCAGTAAGGATGATTAGTGGACACAGATACATAATATGTGTTGATCTGATCTGCAATTAAGAAAACGTTATTTTCTTACCAAAACTTGTCATACACTACAAAACATTAAATATCAATTTGAGTTACTGATACTTTATTGTGTGAAAACAAGTGAAAATCTTGTAAATATAACATTTACCCCTGGTTTAACAGATAAGGCTTAATATAGTCCCAGACTAAAATGCATGTTTGAGCTGTTTTAACTGAAAAAAAAACTGTCAGTGACATATCTTACTGTAAAATATTACTATTATATAAAATAACTATTGTTTTGTCTCAAGATGCACACCAGCAATATTTCTATAAAAGCTACTTAAATGTCCTATTTTGAACTAAGGTCTAATCCCGGCTTAATCTAAGACCTGTCTATGAAACCAGGCCATATAGTGTTTAAAAATGAGGAAAAACAAAAAGTGTGTTGACAAACAATTTTAAACCCGTTGCCATGGGAAAATTTCATAACATTTTAAGAATGCAAGGTATGCTAAATATATTTTCAAACCGCAATGGCAGCGGGGAGGGGATTAATTTATGTATTTTATTTACATGTAATTTATTACTTAGATGCTTTAAGTAAACCATTCACTTTAGAAGCATAAAAACGACATAGAAATTACTCCACAAACTTTAACTGGCCAAGTTAGTTACCTATTTTTTTTGTACATTTTGCTTTTAACCCATCCATCCATCCATCCATCCATCCATCCATCCATCCATCCATCCATCCATCCATCATCATGCTCATCGGTTCCCAGCAGGGGGGTCGCGGCCCACAAGGGGGCCTCAGCGAGCTCTGTGGGGGGTCGCGTCATATTTTGAAAAGCTTTGAGCAATGAGCATTGACTAAATGTATGTAAATGAGCATTAAAGGCACAATATGTAATTTTTTTGCTTTAAAAATATAAGAAATCACTATATCTATGTTATATATTTTTTAAAGTTGTGTATTTACATTATCCCGACAGTTCCAATTAACTTCTAAATCCAGAGAAATTTATATTTTAATTCGAAGACACGGACCGTGTCTTTATTTCCGTTATGTCGCCCGTCTATCACGTCATATCCGCGTTTGCGTCTTCCTTCCTGCGGAACTCGGCGGAACCGCCAAACTCAAAGAGGAACACTGACAGTATAAGGGGAACACCCGTATACAGTTTTTTTTTATTCGCTTTGGTACTATTTTCACAAGTAAGGTGTACATTTGTAAAACTCTTGGTGCTAATATCACAACAGATCATCAAAGGTGCACTTTTTTCAAACATTTCATCATGTTTTCAATTGTGTTAGTACAATTCACAAAATCACAAAGTATCCTTTTCACAACACAAAATAAGTGTTTCATCTACATTATTGTTTCATTCATAGTAACTGCCTTTCATAAAGCTTTTACTATCAAACTTTTGATTTGCATCTCTTTTTGTTCAGTTTAATACAGTTGTCTATTATTTAATCCAACTGATCTTAATGGTTAATCAATGAATCATTTGGTAAACATATAGATTTTCATTTCAGCAATATACAGTATGGAATTTTGAGAACAACAGAAATAAAATGTGCGTTTGTACGAACATATAAATTACGTGTAACCACACATGATGAATACTCATTATTGCTAATTGATTTCCCATAGTGGTAACCACAATTGGTTACTATATATAAAAGTTCGGGTGTAAACACTGGCCATTTCTTTCAACATGGAGCAGGATAGACAGCAAGGAGATAGGAAGAGCTCGTGGACAAGGGATCCGTCAGAGAGGTGGGCATGGGCACCAACAGAGGTCAGAGAGGTGGGCATGGGCACCAACAGAGAGGTCAGAGAGGTGGGCATGGGCACCAACAGAGAGGTCAGAGAGGTGGGCATGGGCACCAACAGAGAGGTCAGAGAGGTGGGCATGGGCACTAACAGAGAGGTCAGAGAGGTGGGCATGGGCACTAACAGAGAGGTCAGAGAGGTGGGCATGGGCACTAACAGAGAGGCCAGAGAGGTGGGCATGGGCACCAACAGAGAGGTCAGAGAGGTGGGCATGGGCACTAACAGAGAGGTCAGAGAGGTGGGCATGGGCACCAACAGAGAGGTCAGAGAGGTGGGCATGGGCACTAACAGAGAGGTCAGAGAGGTGGGCATGGGCACTAACAGAGAGGTCAGAGAGGTGGGCATGGGCACCAACAGAGAGGTCAAAGAGGTGGGCATGGGCACCAACAGAGAGGTCAGAGAGGTGGGCATGGGCACTAACAGAGAGGTCAGAGAGGTGGGCATGGGCACTAACAGAGAGGTCAGAGAGGTGGGCATGGGCACCAACAGAGAGGTCAAAGAGGTGGGCATGGGCACCAACAGAGAGGTCAGAGAGGTGGTCATGGGCACTAACAGAGAGGTCAGAGAGGTGGGCATGGGCACTAACAGAGTGGTCAGAGAGGTCAGAGAGGTGGGCATGGGCACTAACAGAGAGGTCAGAGAGGTGGGCATGGGGCCCGTCAAAGGGTTGGTCATCAGAGAGAGGGAGGCAGAACTGTTGTCTCTAATGAAGTCCGGGCCATCATCGTTGATCATGTGGTGAACCGAGGCCTTACTATGGCAGAGGCTGCCAGATTAGTTGATCCAAATCTAAAAAGATCAACTGTCAATTCTATGTTCAACTAAGGGCTGAGTATGTTCAGGTACAGCACTATATATTGTATTACTGTTACTATTTGATGCATCACTTACGTCATATGTATATTGGAACAACACTGTAAAAAGAACTAACCAAAATATATTTTATAGAGGGTTATGGTGCTTGACGGAACATAACATAACCGGCCAATGGGCCACTGTCCAAGTGCCTGGACAACGTGGAGGAAACATCTCCATGTGCGCAGCTATCTCTGAAGATGGTGTCGTAGGACATTACATGGCGTCTATAATGCTGCACATCTTACTGTATTGACTTTCTCAATTACAGTAAATTGAGCCGGCCTGTCAAGGTGAAGGGGTCACCTATGTAATTGTGTGGGACAATGTCAGGTTCCACCATGCAGAGGTAGTTCAAGCATGGTTTCAGGCCCATCCCCGATTCATGACCCTCTACCTGCCTCCATACTCTCCTTTCCTCAACCCTATTGAGACATTTTTTTCAGCATGGAGGTGGAAGGTCTATGATCGCCAACCCCTGGAGCGTGCCACCCTCCTTCAGGCTATGGATGATGCATGTGATGACATCAGTGTACTGTAGACCAATGTCAAGCATGGATTCGTCACGCCAAAAGGTTTTTCCCAAGGTGCATGAACAATGATAACATGATGTGGACGAGAATCTATGGCCAAATGCTCAAGACAGGCTTGATCCAAATTACAGTAATGTAATGTGTGCACTAAATGTTATGTTTTGTTCTCATTTCGTTACATTTCATTATAGAAAGTATACCTATGTTACAATTATATCTGAAAAATAAAAACTAATTTGCTCAAATGATTGTAGAGGATGTCTTCATTGATCCTTCACTTGATATACACATAGGATGGATATTTTGGAAATGACAGATTATGTAAATGTTGGGTAATGTAAGTGTATTGCCTAATGTGAAAACTGTGTAATCTGTCTTTTATAGCTACTGTAGCATATTAATTTTAGCACTTCTAAGGCCGATTTGAAACATGTATCTTGCATTGTTTGCTGTTGGATGAACTGGTTGTTAAAAGTACTAAACTGAAAGAAGATCATACTGTTGTGTTTCGGTGATTAAACCAAATGTTCTCATTACATGTTACAATAATCTTGTCTTTGAAACAATGATTATGTGGACTGAAAACATGTGCAACTGACTAAAAGCATTATATCAGGTTTTGAAAGAATGACTAGCTGTGTTACAAGTGTGATCAGTTTGGATTTTTGTACTAAGAGTTTTGAAAATGTACACCTTACTTGTGAAAATAGTACCAAAGCGAATAAAAAAAACTGTAAAAAAGTCTGTATGATAATGGATCATGACTACTCTTTGGCTGTACGTTCTGCCAGCTCAACAAAGCGCAAACGTACGGGTGAAAAAAAATGTGATGGATAAATGTTCATATATTATTGAAGCTCAGAGACAACTAGGAAATAATATTTATTATGAACAATTGCAGAGAAATCCAATTATGAAAATGAAAAACGAACTGAGGGACATTTTATCTTATGGTAGAGACCAAGAATGGATATCAGACAATGAATTTGCGTTTCTAATGAATGAGAATCCCCAAATGCCGTGTTTCTACATGTTACCTAAGATCCATAAGAATTTAGAACAACCTGAGGGTAGACCCATTATCTCAGGCAATGGATCTTTGACAGAGCCCTGCTCCCAATTTGTGGACTTTTTTATAAAACCCTTAGTGCGGGATCTCCCTTCTTTCATTGAAGACACTACTGATGTGTTAAATAAACTTATGAATATCACAGATGTAAAAAATTGTTATTTGGTGACTTTAGATGTAGCCTTTCTGTACACCAACATTGAACATCAAGAAGGCCTATCAGCCTTACAACATTATTTGGTACATAGGTCGGAAACGTCACCCCCCAACCATTTTTTACTTTCTCTCACAGAATGGATTTTACACAATAATGTGTTCCTCTTCCAAGAATTTTTTTTTTAGACAACTTAAGGGCACAGCGATGGGTGCATGTTTTGCTCCTAATTATGCCAATTTATTTTTAGGTCACTGGGAAGAGCAATACATATATGATCGATCTAGTAACAAATTCTGTGATAGGATAATATTTTGGGGACTCTTTATCGATGATATTCTCTTTGTTTGGTCGGGGAATGAGGAAGAACTTTTGCAGTTTCATCAATACAACTAACCCAAATATAAAATTATCAATTGAATATTCAAAAATATCTATACATTTTTTGGATTTGACTATCTCCATAGACGATGATAATTTCTTGTACACAACAATATATAGGAAAAGCACAGATAGAAATACTTTATTGAGGGCTGACAGCTTCCACCCAAGGAGCCTGAAAGATAACATTCCATTTGGACAATTTCAGCGTCTTAGACGCATCTGTAACAAAAATTCTGATTTCGAAATGCAGGCTCAAGATATGTCATTAAGATTCAGGGCTAGGGGCTACTCACCAATGACAATAGAGAAAGCAATAGTAAAAGCACGCTCCATAACACGCTCTGATCTACTACTAAAAAAGAAAAAGAGGAGGAAAGACATGGTTAAAAACAACTCCAGACCTGTCTTTGTTACTCAATATAGTAGTAGTGCTTTTGAAATGAAACAAATAATTATGTCCAATTGGGGGTTAATTCGAAGTGATCCGATTCTGAAAAACGTCTTTCCAGAGCCGCCTATGACTGTGTTTAGGAAGGCACCATCCATAAGGGACAAACTTGTAAGAAGCTACCTTCCAGGTCCTAAACAAAAAACATGGTTAGAAAAAGGATTGTGGGGGACATATAGGTGTGGTTCTTGCAGCCATTGTGAGGGTGTCATTCAGAGTAAGATTTTTTGTGATTTGAGAACGCAGAGAGAATTCAAGACGAATGGTTTTATTAACTGTAACTCTGAATATGTCGTCTACCGCCTACAATGCCCATGTGGGTGTTTCTATGTGGGTAGAACTAAAAGAAAACTAAAAGAGCGGTTTTATGAACACAAATACGCAATCCGAGTCAACAACGAAGATTACCCTATGGCCAAACACTATAAAGAAGTACATCATAGTGATCCATCATCTTTGAGAATTCAGGGCATTGAAATTATTAAAAAATCAATACGTGGAGGTGACATTTTAAAACGGTTATTGCAACGTGAAACTTTTTGGATATGGAGTTTTAAAGCAATGGATTATCCAGGATTAAATGAGGAGATAGACTATAGACCTTTTCTGTGATTCTGTAATATTGTTTTTCTTGTGACTACCTATTTCTCATATGTATTTAATATGTATATGTGTATGCATGAGTTCATGCGTGCTACCTGTTGCTTGTGTTTTATTTACAATGCAACCAACAGCTTTAGTGCTGTGAATCAGGTGAGAGGTGTGCCTTATCAATATATGCATGAGTGTATATGCATGCTGTTTTTGTTGCTTGTATATTTTTTTTTTTTTTTTTTTTGTGATCAATAGATTCGTTGCTGAGAACCATGTGAGAGATGTGCCCTAACAATATATGCATGAATATATATGCATGCTATTTGGTGCCTGTGTTTTTTGTTTTTTTGTTTTTGTTTTTTACTGTGATTTATAGTTTTAGTACTGGGAACCGTGTGAGAGGCGTGTCTTAGTAATTACCTGTGTAGACCTTCAACACCTGTATGATTACTTGCACCTGTGTTTGTTTCTACTAGTGTGTCTTTGTTATTATAAGATCAGTTTTCTATCTGCTTCACTATGCCCTGAAGAAGGCTCCATGCCGCTACGCGTGGGTGTTTTAAAATTGTCCGTTTAGGACATGTCATTTTTCCAATAAAGACATTTTAACTAAGGAGTGCCTCGGTCATCAGAGATTTCTTTTCTCTACACTGTCTCTAAACATTGTGATCATTTACTCATGCAGAATCAAATATGACTTTCTTTGGAATTTCATAATTTCGTAAATGTTATTTGTATCTGTGGAATTTATTAATTTCATAAAAGTAAAGGGATTTCTTACTTGCTGCTATAATTATCACAAAACATTGCCTTAATCTGAATTCATATATGTATATATAGCCATCTTGAAGTGGACAAAGACCATTTTCTGAAGATTGTTGAAAACTTAAAAAAATACATATTTATTTTCGACATATTTTCTACATGATAGTGTATTATTACTACTACATAGTAGATCAGCAATAGTGCTTTCAGAAAATTTGCCATGCCATTTGCCATCATGCAAGCTTTCATACATTTGCTTAGTGATGCATGTTTATCTATTCATCACTTTTAATGAGCAACTCATCTGCATCCAAAGAGTTGTATTGACATTTTTGCACTATGAGACGATACATGTATGTTTGCATTGAACACCTGCTTTTTTCACAGGACTCTAAAAAACACCATAAGCTTTTGCATATAAACATAGATGAGAAATTATCCTTCGATGATCTTTTTCACCCATTCATCTTTGGGATTGAGGCAGGTCTGTCCTTGTTTCAGAGTGACACTGTGTAAGACAAAGAAGGTTTAATGAAGACCGATTAAAAAACAACAGATTATAAGAGACAATATTCATTTGAATCTAAGAATCCAGATTGTACTGATCTTTGGTGTGTCACACTCACATGATCTGCAGGTTTTTGCATTTTGCTCCAGCAGGAATCGTCTGTATGTTCTGAATTAGTTTGGGATTAATTGGTTTTCCTGAATATGTCCGAACACACGGGCAGCGCAGCTGTGGAGCCATCAGTCTAGCAGCGAAGACTTCATGAAAAGAGAGAGCAATAATTCTTTCAACACATTTTTAGAGCTGATTTACAGCAGAACTGATTTCTATTTGCACCACTGATCATTTTTCGAAACGATCTGTATTGTATAAATAAGAGGTGACTTGACACATGACAATTTCAATCCTTTAAAAACATAAATACTTGATATTATCAAATACAATTGATATTCCCAATAACATGCAGAAAATGCCTCTGCTTACCTTCTTTTGTGGACAGCAGTGTCATGCAGGTCAGAAAAAGAAAGGCTGCTACGGTGAACTTCATTGTCGTGAGATTTCCCACCGAGCGAACAACGTGTAAGTATAAGCTGTATAAGCGGTAAAGCTGCTGGAATTCACTTTCCCGTTTGTGGATAATCTGGTAGGACTTTCTCTTTTAAAGTACCGCACCGCTGACATCATGCTGGTTAAAAGTGGTTGCGCAACAGGTCTTTCTCAGTTAACAGGTTCTGCTGAAGGCACCCATGAGCTTTTAATTCTAAGCCTTTGTCATTTTTCACAGATGACTAGGATTTTTACCAGAAGTAAGATAAAGATCAAATGGGCATTGTGAAATGATGAAAAGCCAATCAAATCCATCATAATAGTGTACTATACACCTAAAATGTGGATTTCGACAGAAGACACTTGGAGATGAAATATGCACACGTGGTTACAAAACCAAATTCAAGGTAAAGTTGGATAGTGTTGAAGAAGGACAGAAGTTGAAGGCTGTTATATCGAGCATCTCATTTGGCCTGTCAAAGTTGACATGTGGAATTATTTGGAGCAGAGAATGCAAAAAAAAAAAAAAAAAAAGTACAAACACTGTTTCCAGGTCAATGTCAAACATGGTACACTCTCAGACAAAAAGGTACAAAAGCGGTCACTGGGACAGTACCCTTCAAAAGGGTTCTGATATGTATCATTTATGTACACTTTTGGTACCAATATTTTTACCTTTGAGGGACTAATATGCACTCTTTAGGTACAAACGTGTAGCTTTTGAAAAGGTACCACCACAGTGACAGCTTTTGTACCTTTTTTTCTGAGAGTGTATGACATTTAACCACAGCTATAAGTGATGGACTGATGTTTTGGGAAGTCAAGCACAAGTAGCATCATTTATTTGTAAATGTAAAAGTTATATGATATATTAAATTGCATGTTATAATGCAATGTGCACATCTTTTGAAATATGTAATAATAACAATTAATAATAATAATTTGTTACATTGAATATAGAGCTTTTCTCAGCACTGAAAGCGCTTTACATTTACAATTACTGCTATAATATGTTTCTCAAGTGAAGTACATACTAAGTGTGCAGTGTGTACATTGTCCCTGTGTGATTTTGCTTCATTCCGTACTTCAGGGATTTCCAAACTTTTTTTTATCACCTGAACCTCTTTGATCTAAAATATTACATTTTAAAAACACATTTGCATGTTCACTTGAGAAACATTTATGGACATAAATGGACATGAAATCTTGATTTGAGCTGAAAAGATATAAGAGATGTGAGATGATAAAACACAGAAAGACATATTTATCTAAAAAAATGTCATTCTGATTCTTATTTAGCAGATGCTTCTTTCCAAAGCGACTTAACGAAAACATCACAAGCAATTTGTCATGAGAAACAACAATATTAGCAGTGCAAAATGCCAAGTTTAAAAGTATAAGGCTATTATACAGATTATATACAAGCAGGAGCAGATAACTTAATAGGTGTTGGATATTGGTTGTCAGTTATACAAAAAAAAAAAAAAAAAAACGATTGAATTGCAGAATGCCACCAGTCACCAATCAATTAAGTATAAAGAGAATAATAAATGCACTTTTGTCTATTATTGTCTGTTATGTGCATTGCACTATGACCAAATACATTGTGGTTTAATCTAACATACAATTAATCAGAGGTAACAGTAAGTCAACTGAGCTGAATCTGACCTCCATGAAGGCTGATTACAAGGAGATGTGCACGAAAACATGAATCATAATTACCACAGACACAGACAGAGCAAAGTTCAGCCTCAGCTCCTAGCAGGCCAGACCAACCACAGACTGTCTGTACAGACTATAAAGTTCCTTATTAATTACAAGGTCTTGCTTTTGACTTATAAAGCTCTGAATGGTTTAGCTCCAGTCTATTTAACGGATCTTCTATCGCCCTATAATGCATCGCGCTCTTTAAGATCACTAAATTCGAGGCTTCTGGTCATTCCTAGGATATCCAGATCCACCAAAGGAGGGAGAGCATTTTCACATTTAGCACCGAAGCTCTGGAATAGCCTTCCTGATATTGTTCGTTGCTCAGACTCGTTCTCCCAGTTTAAAACTAGACTAAAGACGCATCTATTTAGCCAGGCATTCATATAAATTTTTTATCTTACAGTTACTGTAAATTCGGCCTCTACTTCATAAACGCCAGAGGAGAACTGGCCCCGACTGAGCCTGGGTTCTCCCAAGGTTTTTTTTCCTCCATTGGGTCATCTGATGGAGTTTTAGGACACCATCGGGTCACTTGATGGAGTTTTTCGGTTCCTTGCCACTGTTGCCTTTGGCTTGCTCAGTTGGGGATATTCAAATTAAATGACCCATCATACCACTGATCAGCTCTACCAAACTTGGATGTCTTTTTCCAGTAATAAACAAACACTGTTAAGTTGTTTTGATTGATACGGTGAAGCAGCTTTGATACAATCTGTATTGTGAAAAGCGCTATATAAATATATTTGACTTGACTTGACTTGACTATCGCATCGTTATCCAACTATGATCGCAATTTCCATTGAACTCTATTGGTAACGACGGAACTTGCGACCATAGTTGGCTAACGATGCTTTCGGGAAACGCACCCCAGAGCCGCGAGCTGTCCAGAAACCCTCAACCCTTCAATGTGACTGGCTGAAATCTACACCGCTTCCAGGACTCATGCAGGTTTTTATTCTTTATTATAGACCAGTGTCATTTACACAAAAAAATCAACGCATTCTCATCCCAAGGCGTCACTAAAATGACAATTTTGACCATGCTTCAATATTTGACGCTTTAGGCACCCTTTAGCGTCAGTTACATGACGCGATCCTAGGGCGTCATTTTACTGACGCTTTACCTTTAGCGTCAGTTAGTTGACGCGGGTAGGTTTAGGTCTGGGGTAGGGTTAGGATTAGATAGCGTCATCTAACTGACGTTAAAGGTAAAGGGTCAGTGAGATGACGCCCTAGGATCGCGTCATGTAACTGACGCTAAAGGGTGCCTAAAGCGTCGAATATTGAAGCATGGTCAAAATGATTCCCAAGGCGTCAGTTTTATGACGCCTAGGGATGAGAATGGGCTGAAAAAATTGTTATTTGAATATTTAAAAAGTGCACTTTGGAGGTTGGCAAGATCGAGTCACTTTTTCGTTTAAGGTACTTAGCAGCAAGCCGCCTAAACTGGATATTCATGAGATGAACTGTAGAGTTTCAGTGAAAAAGAAGTAGGCTAAATATTAGTTTTGGACGGACAGAAATTCTGATCACAAAATTTAAGCATATTTTAATGCCACTATATGGCATGTAAAAAAAAACTATCTAGGATCAGGAGCATAGACTGTAAAAAAACATGGACGACCCCCCTTCGCCGTCCAGGAAGTAAGCAGGACGTGAGGACGTCAAGGTCGTGAGCAGGAAGTAAGGCCGCGAAATCAAGGCCCCGCCCTCACTCTCGCAAGTAAAGTAAAATTTCTGAATTAATGACTTAATTATCTCAAAATTATGAGTAACTCATTAATTCATAAAAACAGAGTGGAAAAAAAATGTTTTTCAAGAAAAAATGCTATCATAATTCTGAGATATTAACTCGTTAATTCAGAAAAACAGAGCAGAAACTTTTTTTTTCATAAAAAAAATGTTCTCGTAATTCTGAGATAATTAACTCGTTAATTCAGAAAAACAGAGTAAAAATTTTTTTACATGAAAAATTCTCGTAATTCTGAAATAATTAACTCGTTAATTCAGAAAAATGTAGATTTTTTTTCTCAAGTGAATGCAATACACTTCCGTATAATCTACAGTAACCTGGTTATGTAATGAAAGATGACAAATAAGCATAATAAAAACCACCAAAAATATCCATTATGACAATTGAAACATCTTTTATTGCTAGTATCATCATTCAAAAACAATGCAAACCTATAATCAACATATAAAAACTATAATTCATTGCGACAATAATAAATACAATAGAGAACAAGGTGAGAAAAAATTACAGTAAAAAATAAAATAATAAATTCAGTTTATAAAACAAAATAATTTTTACACATTCGATACTTCATTTATCACCATAAGAGACAATAAATTTAAATAGAAAAATTCTATATTACAGTAGTAATAGTTGAATGAATAATTTCCTTTACTTGCTCTTTGTGACGTTCCTCTTGTTAATCCTGCAAACATGAGACACACAGTACATTACAATCTGAAGGATGAAAGGTGCTGCAATATCCGAATATAAAAGTATTCATTAGCATGATTTGATTTAACTTATAATAAGCAGATAATAAAAGCGACAGCATCATAGAAAAACTTACTCTTCCTTGAGAGAAATCACCCAGTCTTCACTAGGATTGAGACACGTCACTCCTTTCTTCATTGTAGCACTGTAAGAAACAAATGTATGATTATTTAAAATCTACAAAATTACACTTTCATTATTATTATTTTTACACACCATTGTATGGAATTATACGTGACATTCTGGTAAGTCGTGACTTTATCGTTAAATGAAGTTCACCCCTCAAAAATAAACATTCTGTCTCGCCCTAATGCTTTTCTACATTTGTATGACTTTTTCTTCTTCTGTGGAACACAAAAGTAGTTATTTATAATTGAATATCCACGCTGCTCTTTTCCATATAAAGGAAGACGATTTATTTTATTTTATAGAAGAACAGCTCCGGCATTATGTTAAACATCTGGTGAAAATAAAAGCCATACAGGTTTGACACAACATGAAAGTGAGTAAATTAAGGCTGAATTTCATTCATTCAGACGAAACATCCATGTATCATCATCAGTTATGAATTTTCACACCAGCCACTCTCGTGATATTAAAGACCTTTTAATATGAAGGCTTAAATTATTAAAATAAGTGAAAAAGCATCAACAAGTGTCCACACATGTGAACTCCTGAGATGTTTAAATAAGGCATCCCAGGATGCACTTTGGGGTGACTAAGAGAAGAAGAAGAAGAAGAAGATGAAGAAGAGGAATGTGGCATCTGGACAGATGGAAGCAAGAAGCAATAATAAAAAAAGGACGTTTGACGTATACATCATGTGTCTGTATTTGAAGTGTTGTTTTAATAAGTTTCACACTCACATGATCTCCTCATTTTTGCATTGTGGTCCAGCAGGAAACACCTTCAACGAGAGTATTTTATCAATAGGAATTGGTGGGTTTGAATGTGTTTGAATGCACCGGCAGCGCATGTTAATGCGAGGTTTTCCTGCAGTGACAGAGAGAGAGAGTTGATGTAAATATCTGCAAATGATCTGATTTAAAACACCGTTATGAATGTTATATTCTGCTTACCTTCTGTTGTGGACAGCAGTGCAGCGGTGCAGATCAGAAACACGAAGGCTGTTACGGTGAACTTCATCATCCTGGATCAGTGTTGTGCAGAGAAATGCCAGTAAACGTGTGGAGTGAGCGTCTGCTGTAGTCTAACACAGGCCTGCACTCTCCCTTTTAAAGAGAGAGACTCTCACACGACACGAGAGTGTGTTGCGCAACTACGATTCCGACTAATCTTCTCTTCCAAGGAACTCTCTCTTTCTCGCTCTCTCTAAATGGCTATTATTCTATTGCATTAACCCTATAAAGCATAATGTGTCATATTTGATACTATTTTCTGAGGCCTCTAAATAATCAACATGTTTATAACTTTGCTGAAACTTGCAGTTGTACACAATCTACTGCAGTCCTCCTGTCATCTGATTGATAGTTCATACTATTTTGGGAAAGTAAAAGGCCTTTTAGTGTAATTGTAAAAATGTCCTGCTTCAGCTCGTGGTTCTTTTTACTGTGAAATCGTAACTGATTTTTATAAAGTAAACATAAGAATAACTTAAGTTATATTTCAAGATGAACATTTAATGGACTGAAGCAACTTAGGTTTAATGAACTACAAACTACGTAGCTTTGGTCATACAACTAAGAATTTAAATATCATCATACACCTTTTGCGTTCGGGTCCGTTTTGACCTGAAAATGAACTGTGGCTTTACACATGAAATTATGTTGATTATTTTAAGGATTAAGGATTAAAGACTGACTCTGCTGGGAACCACGGACATTAGCAGCTCGGCCAGATGATGAAACCTGTAGCGGAGCTAACACAGGAGAACTAGCTATTATATCTGAGATGCATTTCATATCTCACGGTAGCTGCTCGCCCTCCTCTTTCATTTCACGAATACACACGAGAACATCAGCATTCATTACCGTATTAACCTGCTCATCTGCAAATGTGAGTTGCCTCTGCCTATGATGCAAATAATGTTTTCTGTGGAAGACTAATTCGCCACTGGTTCCCTCAAAATATTCCTATGCTTTAAAAAAAAAACAATTAATAATAGATTTTTTCAATTTGTTAGTGAAATAAGGTTTGTGGTAAACAAGTTGATGATACTTAGATATTTTATTCTACAATGATAAGACAATGATAAAAAAACGTTTGGGGTCTATGTGTGTGTAGTTTACATTGTAGAAAAGAAAATCCATTCAAGTATTGTCAAATTGTGTTTACCACAGAGCGTATTTCACCAATAAACGAGGAACCAGTGTCGAAATAGACTTCCGGGTTTTGACATCATCCCTGCACCTCTCTGAGTGTTATGATGCCAAATATTCGGTGGTTGTTTTTCAATACTTTTTATACTTATGATTATGAAAAATCTCGGACACCATTTTGTTACCAGTCAGTTTTTAAATACTTTTTATACTCATGAAATATCTCGGACACCATTTTGTTACCAGTTGTTGTTGTTGTATTCTTTTTAGTGGTCAAATCACTTAATCACGATTAATCCCATCTAACATAAAAGTTTGTGTATTATGTGTGTATGTGTGTATATATATATAATCTTTTTATATATGATATATACATGTATATGTGTGTGTGTGTGTGTGTGTGTCTCTCTCTCTGTGTGTGTGTGTAAATACACACACTATATTGCCAAAAGTTTTGGGACGTCTGCCTTTACAAGCACATGAACTTTAATGACCCCATTATTAATCTGTAGGGTTTAATATGGAGTTGACCACCCTTTGCCACTATAACAGCTTCAACGTTTCTGGGAAGGCTTTCCACAAGGTGTAGGAGTGTGTTTATGGGAATTTTGGCCATTCTTTTAGAAGCGCATTTGTGAGGTCAGGCACTGATGTTAGACCTGGATAACAGTTTCTGCTCTAATTCATCCCAAAGGTGTTCTATCGGGTTGAGGTCAGGACTCTGTGCAGGCCAGTCAAGTTCCTCCACACCAAACTCTTCATCCATGCCTTTATGGACCTGCTTTGTGCACTGATGCGCAGTCTTGTTGGAACAGAAAGAGGCCATCCCCAAAGTGTTACCACAAAGTTGGCAGCATGACATTTTCCAAAATGTCTTGGTATGCTGAAGCTTTAAGAGTTCCTTTCACTGGAACTTAAGGGGGCGAGCCCAACCCCTGTAAAACAACCCCACACCATAATCCCCCCTCCACCAAACTTTACACTCAACAGTTTGGGGATGGGCTCTTCCTGTTCCAACAAGACTGCGCACCAGTGCACAAAGCAGGTCCATAAAGGCATGGATGAAGAGTTTGGTGTGGAGGAACTTGACTGGCCTGCACAGAGTCCTGACCTCAAACCGATAGAACACCTTTGGGATGAATTAGAGCAGAAACTGTTATCCAGGTCTAACATCAGTGCCTGTGCCCGGTTGCATAAAGCACCTTAAGTGTAATTTTCCCTTAAAGTCGCCCTTATGTTTCCCTTAAACCTAAGGGTGTTGCAGAAAAATACCCTTAAGTGTTGCTTAACGTTTTTTTTTTTTTAAGTGAAACGTCATAAACACTTAGAATTTCCCTTAAAGGCTGTTTTTTCACTTAAGTAATCGTTAAGTGTTGCATAAAACCCCTTAACGGTAATTTCCCTAAGTATAACTTAAGGTTTGGAAATCGTAACCTTAAGAGTAACGCTAACAAAAATAAGACGACATGGCTGAATTTATGAAACCAGCTGAAGATCATAGGGAATAAGAAGAACCCTTTGGACCAATTTAGCCATGAAAAATTGTTGCAAGAATACCGATTTGATCGACGCGCAATATTTGACATCGCTATCAAACTAGACGGCTGTCTGTCTGTCATTACACGCGACTCGCATGTAAACTATCACAACGTTAAGTCAGTGCGCGCACGGAGAGTGTGTGGCCGACAAAAAATTCACAGGAGAACGAGCTGGTGGCCAGGGTGACCTGAGGCAGATGGTGTGGTAACAACCTGACGAATTATCCTCGGTCCACACACCCCTCTTTCACATTGCAACCCGCGTGGATCTCTTTTTTCGGTATGGAAATCGGAGTGCCCTTAGAACGAGTTTCCAGGCATGTTGTTGTCTCAACAGGGCCTCCACCACTGGCTGGGGTGCCACATGCAATGGACATGCTGCTCCTTAACAGGACCCCAGCGCCTATGGCATGTCAATTGCCTCGAGTTGCTGGCAGTACGTCTCGCTCTGCACCGCTTCCATGCGTTGCTCAAGAACCAGCACGTACTAGGCGGATCAAACAATATGGTGACAGTAGCGTACATCAACCAACAAGGTGGTCTAAGCTCCCGCCGTATGTCACAACTCGCTTGCCACCTCCTATGGAGTCAGAAGCATCTAAGGTCGCTTCGAGCCATTTATGTCCCGGGAGACCTGAACTGTGCGGCCTACAAGCTCTCACGGCTTCAGCCTCTTCCTGGAGAATGGAGACTCCATCCCCTGTCGGTTCAGCTGATTTGGGATCAGTTCGGGGACGCGCAGGTAGACCTGTTTGCCTCCCACGACTCGTCCCATTGCAGCCTGATTTAACCCCTGGCCGAGGGCACGCTCGGCATGGACGCACTGGCGCACAGCTGGCCACGGGGCCTCTGCAAGTGTGCGTTTCCCCCAGTGAGCCTTCTTGCACAGATCCTGTGCGAATTCAGGGAGGACGAGGATCAGGTCATATTGGTTGCACCTCATTGGCCCAGCCGGACCTGGGTCTCCGAACTTGTATTCCTCGCGACAGCACCTCCCAGGCCAATTCCTCTGAAGAAGGACCCGGAATGTTTTCTGGGTACTAGGGCATTTGATTAAGGCCATTCGCTACAAGGTGTTGGATATTGGTTGTCAGTTATGCAAAAAAAAACCTGATTGAATTGCAGAATGCCACCAGTCTAGGGCTGGGATAAACGATTATTTTTTAAACGATTAATCTAGCGATTATTTTTCCGATGCATCGATTAATCTAACGATTCATTTTTCCAGTCCGATTCGATTACGATTCGATTCGGTTATCGATTATCTCCCCATTAATTGACTAATAGCAATTTATACATGTTGATTTACATATCTGAATGAAAAAACATGAATTCCTTAACATTGCAATATATGTTTATTGCTCTTAAAATTCCAAAATAAAAGACTATACAAGTGCAAAGTAATGCATTCTTAGTCAGAGGTAGCATTCAATAAAATTTTGAAGCCTTGAAAACACATAGGCCTAGCTTACTGAAAAAAGTGCATCTTGTAATTCTTTTTTAAGATGAAAATAATAACTTGATTTCTAGCATTCAATAAAAAAAATTCTATAAATATTTTTGAGTCTTCATTTTCTTTTCTGACATACATACCCTACTCCAGTTCTTGTTAAAACACACCAGACATGCAAATTATGTGCATTTTCTGCACTTTTTTTGGGTGAAATCATATTTATTTTGTCCATCAAAAGTGTGCTTTCACTTTAATTGAGCGTAGGCAGCAGCAAATTAAGACTCTGCGCCGAAACCCGCGCTTCACTGTTGCTCACGCGCTGCTCCTGCTCCCGCTCCCGGTGTAAAAATTAGTTAAAATTTCCCAGAATCTAGAGCGCGCATGCGAGACAGAACATACTGCGCGCATAACATACATAGCGCGCACGGCAGAGAGCGAGAGACCTTGCGTGTGTCTCTCGCTCTCTCCCTCTCTGCCATACGCGCGCTATGTATGTTATGCGGGCAGTATAGTCAACAATCCAGTCAGCTACTACTCTCGGGCGCCGCCATCTTTGTTTTGGGTCTGGCGAATCGACGCGCATATTTTGCGTCGACGTATTTTTTGCGTCGACTTCATCGATGACGTCGACGCGTTCTCCCAGCCCTACACCAGTCACCAATCAATTAAGTATAAAGAGAATAATAAATGCACTTTTGTCTATTATTGTCTGTTATGTGCATTGCACTATGACCAAATACATTGTGGTTTAATCTAACATACAATTAATCAGAGGTAACAGTAAGTCAACCTACAAAATGAACTGAATCTGACCTCCATGAAGGCTGATTACAAGGAGATGAATCTAAAACATGAATCATAATAACCACAGACAGAGCAAAGTTCAGCCTCAACTCCTAGCAGGCCAGACCAACCACAGACTATCTGATGCAAACCAGAGCCATGAGCTGTCCAGAAACCCTCAACCCTTCTGGTTGAACTACTGGCTGAAATCCACACCGCTTCCAGGACTCATGCAGGTTTTTATTCTTTATTATAGATCAGTGTCATTAACACAAAAAAATGTAATTTAAATATTTAAAAAGCGCACTTTGGAGGTTGGCAATATCGAGTCACTTTTTCGTTTAAGGTACTTAGTTGCAAGCCGCCTAAACTGGATATTTATGAGATGAACTGTAGAGTTTCAGTGAAAAATAAGTAGGCTAAATATTAGTTTTGGATGGACAGAAATGCTATACGGCATGTAAAAAAATCAAACTGGGATCAGGAATGTGATCCTGAAATTACTACTTCCCTTACACTCTTTTAAATAAATGTTCTTTATTGGCATATACGGTTCCATTAAGAACATCTATAGAACGTTTCCATTCCACAAAAGATTGTTTTAGATTTTTAGAATGTTTTTTACACTAAGAGAAAACATTTTTTTTTTTTTTCAGAACTGTTCACTGAAAGGTTCTTTGGGGAGCCAAAAACAGTTCTTCTGTGGAATCGCTGTGAAAACCCATTGGAACCTTTATTTTTAAGAGTCCATAAACATGTAAAGGAGAACAGATGTCATGAGAATTGATAACTTGAATGGTTTCAGATGTACATGAGTTACATGGTCCACATTTATGACATATTTATGATGCTTTTGAAAAGATTCAGTCTCTGTTTAATAACTGCATGTAAAAATTTTCCAGATGGTAAGGCTTGATTTTCCTGCTAAGACAAAAGCTGAGATAAAACGCACCCTGGAGAGAAGACCTCAAAGAAAGAGCACAGTACATGACCAAACTTGGTCCCACTTTATATTAAGTGGTTTTAAGTATATACTTACATTGAAATTAATAATTTGATACAACTGATTGAGTACATACATGTTTTTACATTGTACTTGTATTTAGAAAAAAAACCTGCATGTTATTACAGCTGTAATTATTAATGTAATTACATTTGTAATTACACTGTTGACCCTTCCCTTACACCTTAACCCACCCTTAAACCTACTCATCACCACACCTGTCCCTAAAGCCTGGAACACACCAAGCCAACGGGCAGTTTTTGTGCGTCGGCCGACCAAGTCTTCTCAGTGTATTCCGCACCGTCGGCTGAAATTGGTCCTCGTCGGCTTTTTTTTGGATTGATATTTAAAACGGTAAGCACGCACTGCTTTGTTTATGGTGTGTATTTGCAGCCGGCAGCGTCGGTTTCCCTTTTTGAATGACGAACATAGACGAATATATCAGCAGAAATAGACAGTTGCCTCATTTACACGCAGGCGCAGAACACGCATTCTAGCTGATAGACGGCAGTAGTTCTCTCGGTGTGTTCAAGTGCAGCTTTTACCCCGATGCGAGGCGACAACACAGTCGGCTTTCATCAGCGCTAGTTCGTCGGCGTCTGCTTGGTGTGTTCCAGGCTTAACCTTACCTGTATCACAACTCAAAGTAGCAAAAGTGTTTTAAAATACAACATGAACACAATGGGCCCTATTTTAAGGATCTAAGCGCATGGTCTAAAGCCCAGGGCGCAAGTTCACTTAGGGTGTGTTTGAATCCAAATTTGCTAGTTTAACGGCGGGAAAAATGCTCGCTGCGCCAGGCGCAGGGGCGGAGCGGGGGTGTGTGGCTGATTGGGCTTAAGCCCCGAATGTTTTGTCAAAAGCCCCGAATCTTTTAGTTTTTTTAAATAACTTCAACTTTGTTTCATTTCCTCTCAGTCTTTCTGACTGGAGCGGCAAAAAATTAAACAAAAGCTCTATTACCGTGCGTAGTGGTGGCAGACGGTAATGCATCGCGCATCGATCAGCTTGTTTGCCAACTGCCAATAAAAACTAACGAAGAAGAATATAAATCTTCTTCTTCGTCGTTCTTTTACTGTCTATGGTTGTCATCAGGGGCTGGCGGGCTGTTGTATGTTTCACTGGCGTCGTAGCGAGCTTACTGGCTAACCGGCTGAAGTTAAAGGGATAGCTCACCCCAAAATGAAAATGCTGTCAGTAATTACTCTCCCTCATGTTGTTCAACCCCGTAAGACTTTCGTTCGTCTTCGGAACACAAATGAAGATATTTTTGATTAAATCTTAGAGCTGGATCACTCCTCCATAGGCTTCTAAGGGATTGAAACTTGCCGGCCCAAAAGTTATGAAGTTTATCAAGCGACGAGAATACATTTTGTGCACAAAAAAACCAAACAAAAATAACGACTTTATTCAACTATTCATTTCCTTCTCTGTGGGCCGTGAGATTTCACGTAGTGATATTGCGCAAAGCTTCTGTGTTGCACGTCACACACAGGCTCATATTGGCCGACGCTGGTCATGTGTGTGATGTGTGTGACGTACAACCTAGAAGCTTTGCGTAGTTTCTGTAACCAGAAAACCCCATGCAGTGCTGTGTCAGTGTCTTCCCGGGTCCCAGTGTCTTGCACTCGGAACACACTCACACACATCACTGTGTCTCTGTCAGGTGCATTTCTTACTTTTAGAGTCATCTTTGAGCAATTTATGTTATGTATTTATTATTTCTAAATTGGCTTTTAATTGTTTACTTGTGTAATTGGCATGATACACTTTTACATGACAAATAAAATGTTATATTTGATTTATTCTGCATTATTCTGAAATCATTATTTCTAGTATAGATCAATGTGGAGTCTGGTGTTACCTCAAATCTCAGTCCAGGATAGATCAAACTGAAGGCACTAATGAATGGAGCATGGAGCACATCATTAAGGAGACCTTCTGATTTCTGTCTATCACTGACTAAGTTGCAGCTCGTGACTATTAAACAATTAATTTCTCGTAGCCTTCCATTTATACACCAAAAATAGTTTTTGCGTGCATATGATACGCACTATATGGCGCGTAATACACACGCACTCCACACCCCTACTCCCACTCAAGGGGTTTACAGTGCGTATCATTTGCACGCAAAAACTATTTTTGGCGTATAAATGGTACGAGAAATTAAATTCGTGGTATAGATACGCACTTTCATGAGATCGTATTCTGCCGACGTGCAGTCTCAAAGCGATAACGGGTCCCTTAATGAACGAATAATTGAAAGTATGAGATACCCAGAAAATATCTAAATTAAATCATAATTAATATTTCCTAATAAGAAACACGATCTAGATTTGATAACCATTTGAAATTGGAGTCAGATTAAGTACAGAGCTAAAATAAGATCGAAACTAAATTCTACAAATTGAGTGAACTTCACAGAACACTGAAAAGACACACGCATTATACCATCGCCCACAACATTACATTGGATTCTGTCGTTGGGCCAATGGATGGTCTTTACAAGATGTCCTCATTTTGGGTTCTGCAGAAGAACATCATATGGGTTTGGAATGACATGATGGTGAATAGATCAGGGAATAATACTGAATTCATGTTGTAATGTACAGTAACCTGGTAATGTTTTGCAAAATGACAAAAAGGCACAATAAAAAACAACAAAAATATAAATTGACAGTTAAAACATCTTTTATTGCTAGTACACCTGTCATCATTAAAAAACAATGCAAAACTATGATTAACATATACAACTATAATTCAGTGAGACAATAATAAACATAATAATAAAAAACAAGGTCAGAAAAAGTTACATAAAAAAACATAAATTCACAGTTAATTAAACAAAAGCATGTTTTCACATTCGATACTTCAATTATCACCAAGAGATGATGAATGAAATAATAAATAGAAAATTCTATATTACAGTAGTAATAGTTGAATGAATAATTTCCTTTAGTTGCTCTTTGTGACGGTCCTCTTGTTAAACCTGCAAACATGAAGAGACACACAGTACATTACAATCTGAAGGATGAAAGGTGCTGCAATGTCCGAATATAAAAGTATTCATTAGCATGATTTGATTTAACTTATAATAAGCAGATAATAAAAGCGACAGCATCATAGAAAAACTTACTCTTCCTTGAGAGAAATCACCCAGTCTTCACTAGGATTGAGACACGTCACTCCTTTCTTCATTGTAGCACTGTAAGAAACAAATGTATGATTATTTAAAATCTATAAAATTCCTTATTATTATTTTGAAAGACCACTGTAAAGAAAAAATATGTGACATTCTGGTAAGTCATTAATTTATCGTTAAATGATGTTCACCCCCCAAAAATAATCATTCTCTCATTATTTTCTCATCCTAATGCTTTTCTAAATTTGTATGACTTTTTTTCTTCCGTGGAACACAAAAGTAGTTATTTATAGCAGAATATCCACGCTGCTCTTTTCCATATAAAGGAAGACGATTTATTTTATTTTATTTGATCAGACATTCTGTTAAACATCTGGTGAAAATTAAAGCCATACAGGTTTGACACAACATCAAGGTGAGTA
The DNA here is from genome assembly GCA_029959095.1 of Rhinichthys osculus. NCBI lineage: Eukaryota > Metazoa > Chordata > Actinopteri > Cypriniformes > Leuciscidae > Rhinichthys > Rhinichthys osculus. Next base: position 59,105,542 of record JARWKJ010000003.1, on the reverse strand, counting down.
AATTAAGGCTGAATTTCATTCATTCAGACGAAACATCCCGGTATCATCATCAGTTATGAATTTTCACACCAGCCACTCTCGTGATATTAAAGACCTTTTAATGTGAAGGCTGAAATCATTAAAATTAGTGAAAGAAAAGCAACAACAAGTGTCCACACATGTGAACTCCTGAGAGGATGAAGAGAAGAAGAAGAGTGTGGAACCTTGACAGATGGAAACAAAAATCATGTGTCTGTATTTGAAGTGTTGTTTTAGTAAGTTTCACACTCACATGATCTCCTCATTTTTGCATTGTGGTCCAGCAGGAAACACCTTCAACGAGAGTATTTTATCAATAGGAATTGGTGGGTTTGAATGTGTTTGAATGCACCGGCAGCGCATGTTAATGCGAGGTTTTCCTGCAGTGACAGAGAGAGAGAGAGAGAGTTGGTGTAAATATCTGCAAATGATCTGATTTAAAACACCGTTATGAATGTTATATTCTGCTTACCTTCTGTTGTGGACAGCAGTGCAGCGGTGCAGATCAGAAACACGAAGGCTGTTACGGTGAACTTCATCATCCTGGATCAGTGTTGTGCAGAGAAATGCCAGTAAACGTGTGAAGTGAGCGTCTGCTGTAGTCTAACACAGGCCTGCACTCTCCCTTTTATAGAGAGAGACTCCCACACGACACGAGAGTTGCGCAACTACGATTCCGACTAATCTTCTCTTCCAAGGAACTCTCTCTTTCTCGCTCTCTCTCTAAATGGCTATTACTCTATTGCAATTTCTTTTGCAAGCAAATATAAAAATACTTCTTAACCCTGTGAAGCATAATGTGTCATATTTGATAGATTATCAAATAATAATTTGATACTCACCCCCTTTCTAGCGAGTTTGAACTAATGAAGTCTGGGAGGCGCTTTAGAGTGCCTCTGGCTAAAAGTTCTTTTAGAAAATCTTTCATTCCAAATGCCATTATCTTAACCAAACGAAGCAACAATAACAAATGAGCTGCTATTTTAATGTATAAGTATATTCATTCTTAATAAGATGTGTTTTTATTTTATCTTATTATTATTTTATCTAGAAATGTTTCTTCATTATGTCTGAGACATTATTTGTATGTTTTATCTGTTTTGTACTGTATGTTGCGGTGAGCCAAAGAAAAATTTCCACCCCGGTGGACAATAAAGATTTATTCTATTCTATTCTATTCTATTCTATTCTATTCTATTCTATTCTATTCTATTCTATTTATAGAGAGGCCTCTAAATAATCAACATGTTTATAACTTTGCTGAAACTTGCAGTTGTACACAATCTACTGCAGTCCTCCTGTCGTCTGATTGATAGTTCATACTATTTTGGGAAAGTAAAAGGCCTTTTAGTGTAATTGTAAAAATTACAGCTTCAGCTCGTGGTTCTTTTTACTGTGAAATCTTTACTGATTTTTATAAAGTAAACATAAGATTAACTTTAGTGATATTTCAAGACGAACATTTGCAAGACTGAAGCAACTAAGGTTTACTTGAACATACATTTGGTTAAAAAAAAAATATCCATCAGGCTTTTGAGGAATGTTTATTTGTTCATCTCTCAATCATGATTGTGTTGATACAAACTGCAGAGATTTGATCATAAAACTAAGCATTTACGTATCTAATTATAAGTAGAGATGTTCCGATACCCTTTTTCCCTTCCCGATACCGATTCCGATACCTGGACTCAGGGTATCGGCCGATACCGAGTACTGATCCGATACCTGGCTGTGTACAGTATCTATACAGCTGCAATTCATACTAGCACTGTATGAATTGATAGAATTATTTTATGGTGTGCTTCAGACTTATCCCTTAATTAAACATGAACAAATACATAGAGTGAACTAGAGTATTTTTATTATCTGACATACATTTCACAGCAATATATTATTTATCTTTCTTAAGTGAAAAAGAACTTAAAATGCAGCCACACATCTAATACTGTAAACTGAAAAAAGGTATTTTAGATTTACAATAACTGTATAAAAAAAGTGCAACAAACAAATCTAGGAATCTAAAAAAATTATATATGAATAATATAATAAAATTATCTCTTTATAATTTAAGATCCATAAACAGTTTTGTTAAATAAACGGCATTTCAGTTTTGACATCGGCTGGTCAACCAGAATAATAAACTTAAGAACTTACATGTTGTCGGTTATATTTATCGCTCGTTGGCTGTCTTTTGAAAACATTTCTCTTCGTTTGAATGAAGCTTTCAGAGATTGTTGATTCTGGCGCGGCTCATCGGTCCGTGTACTTTTTGATAATTTAATTTTCTGTTTGGAATGGAATAACGAGAAATGAAAACCAGCTCGTTTATTCGTTTTTTTGTTTAGTTTAAAAAACGAAAAATTAGATTTTGGCTCGATTTTTCATGTTTCGTTTGTGGTTTACAAATCGGTTTAATGCTTCGATATTTCATTTGGCAGACGTGAGCGCGCTGACACGCCCCTTTCATCTGAATGGTCAAACCGCTCTGCCTTCAGAGAGCTTTTCTTTCTGTCAGGCAGAATAAGAGTCAGTACTAGTGCGGCACTGACAAATGCACTTTAATAAAATAATGTCTGAAACCACACTCACTGTTAACTATGCACAGTATTTGAAACAGAAATATGTTGCTGGTCACGTAATTCGTGCTGCTGCGACTTGCAAGCGACCCCATTAATGTGAGCCACTGTAGGCCTACACAGATTATTTTAGCTAGATGTAGGCCTACAGTATATATACACACACACACACTCACCTAAAGAATTATTAGGAAAACCTGTTCAATTTCTCATTAATGCAATTATCTAATCAACCAATCACATGGCAGTTTCTTCAATGCATTTAGGGGTGTGGTCCTGGTCAAGACAATCTCCTGAACTCCAAACTGAATGTCAGAATGGAAAAGAAAGGTGATTTAAGCAATTTTGAACGTGGCATGGTTGTTGGTGCCAGACGGGCCGGTCTGAGTATTTCACAATCTGCTCAGTTACTGGGATTTTCACGCACAACCATTTCTAGGGTTTACAAAGAATGGTGTGAAAAAGGAAAAGCATCCAGTATGCGGCAGTCCTGTGGGTGGAAATGCCTTGTTGATGCTAGAGGTGATGCTAGAGGTCAGAGGAGAATGGGCCGACTGATTCAAGCTGATAGAAGAGCAACTTTGATTGAAATAACCACTCGTTACAACCGAGGTATGCAGCAAAGCATTTGTAAAGCCACAACACGAACAACCTTTAGGCGGATGGGCTACAACAGCAGAAGACCCCACCGGGCACCACTCATCTCTACTACAAATAGGAAAAAGAGGCTACAATTTGCAAGAGCTCACCAAAATTGGACAGTTGAAGACTGGAAAAATGTTGCCTGGTCTGATGAGTCTCGATTTCTGTTGAGACATTCAGATGGTAGAGTCAGAATTTGGCGTAAACAGAATGAGAACATGGATCCATCATGCCTTGTTACCACTGTGCAGGCTGGTGGTGGTGGTGTAATGGTGTGGGGGATGTTTTCTTGGCACACTTTAGGCCCCTTAGTGCCAATTGGGCATCTTTTAAATGCCACGGCCTACCTGAGCATTGTTTCTGACCATGTCCATCCCTTTATGGCCACCATGTACCCATCCTCTGATGGCTAATTCCAGCAGGATAATGCACCATGTCACAAAGCTTGAATCATTTCAAATTGGTTTCTTCAATTCAATTCAATTCAATTCAAATTTATTTGTATAGCGCTTTTCACAATACATATTGTTTCAAAGCAGCTTTACAGAAAGTGCATTTCAGAAATGTACATAGAAGAATATAGTTAGTTAATCATCATGTATTAATTTAGGGCATAACATATCGCCGGCGTTGAGTCGTCTCTTCACAGGCGTCGAGTCGTCTCATCGCAGGCGTTGGGGCATCAGAAGTCTCCGTGAGAGGCTGGATACAAACTGGAGCTGACGAACGCTATTTACCTCGGGACTAGCGTCCCGAGATAACAGCAGAAAAGCAGATGGGAAATAATTAGCGTAGCTGCTGTTCATAATATTAATGCATTGACAATGAGTCAATGCATTAATATTAATGCAATGACAATGAGTGCACTGTACTAAAATGGCCCCCACAGTCACCAGATCTCAACCCAATAGAGCATCTTTGGGATGTGGTGGAACGGGAGCTTCGTGCCCTGGATGTGCATCCCACAAATCTCCATCAACTGCAAGATACTATCCTATCAATATGGGCCAACATTTCTAAAGAATACTTTCAGCACCTTGTTGAATCAATGCCATGTAGAATTAAGGTAGTTCTGAAGGCGAAAGGGGGTCAAACACAGTATTAGTATGTCGTTCCTAATACTCATTTAGGTGAGTGTATACCGTATATACCCGAATATAAGACAAGGTTTTTGTCCTAAAAATAGGCTGAAAAATGGGGGGTCGTCGTATATTCAGGGTCATCTTATATTCGAGTGGAGGAATCGATTGATAGCCTTTTTCCGAGGATCTTGATGCGCTTCCATTATGAGCACGCCGCGCGCCTACATTTGAAATAACGAACTTGAGCGCGCAAAAGACGCGATATGTGAACGGGGGTCTCTGCTCACTTGTCTCCGTCCGCTCTGGCATCCTCTGTGAACGGCGCTTTTTCTTGCGCGGCTCGAGCAGAGGGAGAGAGAGAGAGAGCGGGAGCTGGATCGTCGTCGAAAACGGCCAGGCGACCCCGCAGGGTGGTTAAATCCATCCCGTCGCACTCAGGCCAGCCGCAGTCATGGCCAATCAGGAAGCACATATGTGCCGGTCTCCGCCGACGAGCGGGCCTCTACACGAGGCACAGGTGATGCGAGGCATTTGGAACAACGCCTCGGAAATTTGCTCTTAAAATTATTTTCTGTTGAAAAACAGATTTTTTCCACAAAAATCTATTTTTCCCCAAAAATAAGTCTGAAAAAAGGGGGGGTCGTCTTATATTCAGGGTCGTCTTATATTCGGGTATATACGGTACAGACATAAAAACATATGATATATATAATTCTGAATGATGCTCTTTTTATTCTACTCTAACATAAATATTGGTAGTCCAAACATGCTGGGAAAGACCTTTTAAAATGATATTTCAGGCGATTGGTTTGTTGCGTCTGCCAAACTTCAGTTAAGCAAAAGTTTTGTTGCATTTGTCATCTTGCTCTTTCATCAGTTCCTTTTTGGGAAAACCATTGCAATAATGCAAAAGTAGAGAAACTGCTGATGACTAATTGAAATAGTCCAAGCTGTTCAAAAAAAGAGAAAATGTCAAAGGGTGAACGTGTCCCCTAAGGGAACAGATGACGTTTTCAGATGTGAATTTTGGCACAGCACAGTTGTGCAATCAGGAATTGGATAGGAATTTGATCGTGAATTCAACAAAATGTTTGTGTTGTGCCAAGATCAGCTACAGTTTCCTTTGTATTGTTTTCAATTTCAACCTCAGATAACAAAGTTTACACAGACATGCAGCACCAATTTCTGCTACACAGTTTATGAGTATAAAGTGGAGGAAAATGTGTAAACAGAAGTGTCATCTTTCCACTGAATAACTTCTTTATGGCCCATACAGATAAAAGGGAATTTTCTCACGTCCAGTTTGTTTATTACGCTCTTTATTGGGAGAACTCCAGACTTCCAGAGTGGGACGAGTCTGATGACGTATGTATCAGGAATCTAGGCATGTGAGAACAGATATCAGAGATCAGAAATCAGTTAAAGTCAATGACTGGATGTGTCACTAAATCACACGCTGCCGCTGGCTACACATCTAACTGCAACACAACGGAAACATTAATCTTTTTAACCACATCAATTATTAATTCACCCACAACTTAAAGTTTAGTCATATTAACTCACCCATGGAAAACAAAAGCATATGTTTTGTCTCGGCACAGCTTTAATCCTGCTAATCATTAGTCCAGTTCCATTAAAGCAGTACATATGACTTGTGCACTATATTAAGTCCTCAAGTTTTTTTTTATTATTATTAATAAATCAAATGAAATTCATGTCATAGTTACACTTAATGTTGTCACATTTTCCTGGTTAAACATTACATCAAAGAAAAAAAACAAGAAACCAAATACAATTAGATTTTGTATGTAATTAACGTTCTTTTTTAAAATTAACACCAAGTATAAATCTCATCAAGTTAGTGTTTTTAGGGTATTTTTACATTTATTCAAAAATAATACCTCACTGCAGTAACAATTTAAACAATATATTTTATTTGTGAACTCAGCTGTTCTTGCTAATAGTCAACTTATTTTCATCAGTCACCAAGCTCGGTAAAAATTGATCACAGACACAATGTAGACTACCTTTAATTTCACCAAGCTTATTGCTCACTAATGCTGCGTTCCAGGCAGGTTTTTGAGCACGTAAATCACGACTTCAAACCACGACTCACGACTTTGTAGCATTCCAGTTCAGTCACGCCAAACTACCTGAGCCCAAGGAATTGTGGTAGCTAGATGTAAACAAACCAGCATGGCAGACCTTACGGGGCTTATGCGCATTTGTAATAATTTTTGTCGCCAAAGGTGCTTACTCCTTGTTTATTTGAGGGAAACGGAGGAAAAATGGCGCATAAGGCAAGATAAGCTATACCTTTTATTTTACTTTATTTGTATATTTGGAAATGGTTTTGGTATTAATTTATCCTTGCACTAAATGGACTGAAAACTAGTTAACGTTATATTGTCCTAAAGTGTATTCACACCGTGTACCACCTGCAGAAACACTGCATACGTAGGGGCTGCCATTGTTGTTTTGTATGGTTTCGCGGGCTATGTGACGTCAGAGCTCGTAACTGGGAGTAGATCGATCTAGTACGAGTTCACGGATGGGAAGTCACGGGTTTGACTGCCGTTCCAGTGCACTTTCACGGGTATAAGGTTGGAAAAACACGGGTTACAGGTTGCCTGGAACGCGGCATAAGAACCCACATTCACCATGTTTTTAGGTGTTATTTCCAAGAAAGAGGTGGGAAAAATCTATATTCCGTGCTGCCTGGAATGCATTTGTTCCACAGACTGTGAAAAAAAGATTGACAACGCACCTTCACCCTCTTCCATTGTAGATGAAATCCAATATGGCGCTGACATCTTGCGGGACCTGTCTATGGTAGCGAGAGTATGAGCGAGAGTCGGATCAAGGCCCCGCCCACACTTCCGCAGAAAAGATTAGTACAGTTTACTGCAGACCAACTCATTATGTCAGTGTGAAATAAACAGTTATGGACATGTAGAAATTAAAGTTGAAGCTCCGATCCCCTCCCGAAATTTCCCCCAAAAAGCCTGTTGGTGCCTCAGTGAGTACTTCGCGGCGCGCAGAGAAGCTCAATCACAGCTGTCAATCATGACGTCACACTCCCGTTTTTATAGCATTAAATAACAATAACTAAAACCAAATTTATTTAATAAAATGAACACTTAAACTCACATCAGCATGATAAAAACTAAATGACAGAAAACATCTTAGGAAAAAAATAATTTGAAGGGTAATTTGATTGTTTGGTTTGCCTCACGTCCCATTAGATTAGACTATCTTGACTATATGGAGAGGGCGTGTTTTATGACAAACCACCTGGGGGCGATCGAGACACTTTGGCTTCACTTTTCAGACTTGATTGTGCTTGATTTGTTCCCTCGACCCGCGCATTTGTCAATGCATCAGGCACTACCCTATGGGCACTACAGTCTATGATCAGGCAGCTCGCGCTCCAGTCCAGACGGTTATGAACGCTTTTAGGACCGAGGCTGTAGATTATAGGTAACATTTTCAAATAATGTTCAGTTTCTTACACAGAATGATCGTTTCGCTTCATAAGACCTCAGTGTATCGTCAGGAGCCATGGGTATTCATTTTGTTTTGCCTATATGTTTTTTTGCCTCTTTAAGTGGCGCTATAGTTTATATTGCATGTAAGAATAATAAGTGACTCAACTTAAACCAAAGTGCTGTAAGGACAGGAAAGCAAAAAACAATCACAATTCAATTTCAGTATGCAAATATCACAATACATTTTTTAATAATGCATCGCCATTGAATGGATTTAGAATTGTAGACATTTTGAGAGTTTATAAATCATAGGAGATTAGGCCTCCTCTATAAAATAGTGGCTGATTCGTCTGTTCTGCAGTTTATTAAGCTAAATTAATGTCAGAAAATGAAATAAAAATAGAAACTGAGTGAAATAAAACAAGAAAACAGCTTCTGTTACAATACAGACTGTTTTTCTTGGGTTCATCTATGTTGCTCTTAAGGATTTCACTGCTGTGACAGCAACTTAAAATTGCGCAAACTCCTACACTTCAATCAATTAGTTTCATCATGACAGTGAGGCGCCTGAAGGAGATATGGGAACCGAGAAAGAAGAGTTGTAATATGACCATTACATATTTCACCATTACACCTTTTTTTGTATCCAGTAGTGATGAATAGATCGCCCTGAAGCTAAATATGTGGATTGCACAAGTCAGAAAATACCTGTGCGATTCCCTGAAGTATTTTATCTGAGTAAATGTTCCATAATAATAAAATAAACAGCTTTGTTACGGCAATTAATATAGCACTTTTCTGCTCTCATATAATTAAATTGTGTAGTTTGAATAATATTGGTCACTAAAACACTCATACAATGAGAATGACAAAGTTTAAAGAGGTATCTATATATATATATATATCTATCTATATATATATATATATATATATATATATATATATATAAATAAATAATGATACCTAATCTAACCTTTGCATAAAAGTGATTATATTTAAATGTAAAAGCAACTACGTAAACAGCAATGGTTTATAGATCATTCAGAGCTCATCCAGTTGACTTTACAGGAAACAAACCAAGGTTGGTTTTAGTTGAAGTTTATTTAAATGTGATGAGGTATTCTGGATAAGCCTGGCAGTCGTGAAAAACCACAAACATGGAGGGATTTTGGATGTTATCCACCACACTGTCATAATTGTGGTCAGGTGCGAGGCGAACAGGGGGCGTCTTCATGCCCGTCTGACCCTGAGCGTAATGACCCGTAAGCACACGAGCCACGAACATGAGCTGAGTCCCGTCTGCTGCTGGAACCGCATAGGTAGGATGGGCAGAATAGCTGGCGTCCACAGCAAAGTACGTCCCATTACCGTAGACGGTGGCTGAGAACAAATAAAAAGTCATCAGAGTGAGTTAATCGATTAGTCTTCAAAATGAACAACCAATGAGATCATTGACTTATCAGTTGGATAGTCCATCAAATAAAATAATAATGGTAACATTCACCCAAAAATTACAATTCTGCCATGATTTGCTGTTCAATGAAGAACATCCTAAATTTGGGTTTGTTCCTCCCACAGTTATTGAATGACTTCAGAAGACTATAAGTGATTCATATGGACCATTAGCCTGGTTAAAATCAGACCATTATCAGTTGTAACTGAGTTATGGTCTGGCAAAGCATCATAGACAAATCATTTCCAGAGGGGCGTCACCAACTGACATCACGAATAGACCTAAACCCAATCATAGCGATGAAGGAGATGACGTATGCAGAGCGGCGGAGAAACATCTTCGAGTGTTGTTCTTTGCTCGGTTTTTAACAAAAAGGAAACAAATCGTTCAAATCGCTTAAACAGACGCGATGGCTGATTCGAACGAGTGATGTTCGACGGTGGCATCCATCTTAGTAATGTAGGCTACAAAATCTGCTTCAAAATCCCAGCGCTGTCGTCATCGTGTAAAGCCCGCCCCAACGTTTCTGATTGGTGCCTCGATTTCGGCGGATTGGAAATGGGCTTGAATGAGCTCTTTGCCAGACTAACTTTCAGAGCAAATCTAAATTTGCCGGAAGTTGTCTGGGTTTTCCCAGGCTAATGGACCATGGTACTTTTTGTCATTTTTGGACCATGACATATTTGGAAAATAACTGCAATTCTTAAAAAGCAAAAACAGTTGGCACTAGGGCTGTCAACGAATATTCTATATTCGAATAGTTTTTAAAAAACAGAAATTCTAATGTGAAAACTAATATTCGAATGTAGAAAAAAGAAAAACGCCCGCGGTAGCAGAGGCACGGCTGTCTGCTTTGCGAGTGGGTGGGCTGCCTGAGGGATCAGGGACAGGTCACAGGAGAGTCGCACTGGAACAGCGTCACTGCTGAAAGTTGACTTACATGGAAGAAGGCAGAAAGTGCAGAGCCCAACTCGACCGCAGCAGAGAAAGTGATTTTAACCCCCAAAAATCTAAAAAGCCATGTCTGGAAGCACTTTGGATTTTGATTGGTAGAAGGTAAAATTGTGGAGCCGCGAGATATAGTATGCAAGCTATGTAAGATACAGTTAGCATACCATTCGACCGCTAGCAACATGGTCACATCTCGAAAATTTGCACCCAAATGAGCATGGCATAATGTGTGGAACTCCAGCTAAACAGTCGCGTCTTGACACTTATTTTGCACCGTCCGCCACAAGCTCTTTGTCTGCAACACGACAAGAGGCCAACACACGAATACAGTCAGTAACAGGCGATACACACTCCAATCCAGAAGAGGGTGCGCAGTATGTTCAGATGGCACACAAGAGCTTGCTAGTAGCCTTAAGGCTGAGTTTTGATTCATTTTTGTGACACGCTCCACAAACTTTACGGAAAGGAAACCGGGACGGCAGAAAGCGGCATCCTGTTTGTTTCTTTATTTTACAAAAGCACAATGTTTTGTTTTTATGAGTGTACACAAATAAAAATAGCCCCTTTCGAATAATGTCTTACTCTTATCTATATGACCATAAATTACGTATTTTAAGTTGTTTCCGCCTTTATAATGAGACAAGTCATTTGGCATTGCGCCGATTTGTGACGTCGAAGTCCAGTGATGTGTACCGTTACACCACTAATATATTCAAAAGTGAATATTTATGTATAGGTGATATATAATTGGCAATATATAATTTCCATTTTTGGATGTTTATGTACAGGATGCAGTGACTATGACTAAATAATACAGAGCGCCCTGTGTGTCAGTGCCATCAAAATAAAAGTCTCACTAATGAGATTCATCGGCCAAACAGAACAACCGTCCTACATAATAAAATGCCAAATATCAGCCTTTTCGACATCGGTCACAAACGAATAATAACAGAATTGGTGAACGTCTCAGGTTACGACTGTAACTTTTGTTCCCTGAGAACAGGGAACGAGACAATACGTCATTCGACGCTATGGGGAACGCCTCAGGCGTGACAGGTGTCTGAAATCACTATCAAATCACGTCAATCACATTGACCGGCGACAGCCCGTGAATCATTAGCGTGAATGATTAACGTGCGACCTGGAAGTATATAAGGGCGCCTTGCAAACATGACAAATCACCTTATCGTCTGAAGGGACTGTACGACAGGCAAGCCCCGAGGCATGGCAGGGAGACGTATTGTCTCGTTCCCTGTTCTCAGGGAACAAAGGTTACAGTCGTAACCTGAGACATTCCCTTTCGAAGGGAACTCAACAATACGTCATTCGACGCTATGGGGAACGAAATACCCACTCCGCCATGCTGAGGGAGTGCATGCCCAAAGGCAGTGACAACTGTCAGAACCAGCAATTTCAAATATAACGCTAGAACCACTCAACGTCAGGTCACACTGGGCTGTCAGTGACAGCATTCCCTACGGTCATACCCCAAGCTATAAGCCTAGCAGGAAAACCTCCAAATTTAACCATGGTTAAATGAAAAGGCCTACCTGGGCCTGCTCAAAGGCCTAGGACCACAACTTCAATTAGAAGGGGTCCCTTCTAGGGAATGTGGCTAGGGAACCCGAAGGAACCCCAGCCAGTCACTATTCAGGGGAACGTACTCACCCCGAAGTGCCACCAGGACGGCCTGACCTGGCGTCAGAGCATAGACACTTAGTCTGGCCACTTCCTGTCTGCGAAAACAGAGCCTCTGGACACTTGCCTTAGGTAAGGCATCCAACCCGAGGGACTGCGAAGCTGGCAGTGAACCACTCGACCCGGATCTCAGAGACGGGATATCCCGGAGAGTATGACTCAGCATAGTGCTTTCCAAGCCTTTCTAGCGAGGGGAGTTCCTCTACTCGATCCACGGATCAACCCAGTGTCTGTGTTTCAAACACTGAGGAGGCCTGTGAAGGCCTAAAGGACTGATCTAACTGGGAGGCCTCACGAGAGGCCTACGACCGTCTGACCAGACTCAGGAGTCCACGTGCTCACCGTGACCCTCAATGAGAGGAGCATATTGTCCCCCTGGTAGGCAAAACCAGGCTGTAGGCAGGAAAGAGGTTCCGGGAGGGAACCAGTAGCGGAGAATGAACACTTAGTCGAGCCAGGGCACAAGCTCGACTTCAGCAGCTGCCTGATAAGGCCCGCTGAAATGATAGCAAGAAGCCACTAGCTTCCTGAACCCAGCACCGCTAGGGAACCACTTACAAGGAGGCCTGGTGAGGCCTACTACCTGATAGCAACAGTATGTGGTCACCTACAGGGAGGCCTAGAGAGGCCTACTACCCGATAACGGTAGTACGTGGGGAACTCACCCTCAGGGAGGCCTGGTGAGGCCTACTACCTGATAATCACAGCATGTGGGAACTCGTCTTCAGGGAGGCCTGGCGAGGCCTACTACCTGATAACCATCTTAAATGGGAATTCACCTTCAGGGAGGCCTGAGTGGCCTACTACCTGATAGCAATTGGTAGCTGAGTCCGGGTGATAGTTCCAAGGCAGCCTGCTAAGGCCAGCCAGCTGGGGACTCGCCTATCAGGGAGGCCTGGTTGGGCCTACTAGCTGATAACAAGTCAATTCTGCTACAAATGAACACTGTTGGGAACCACACTACACCAACGTAACTAATGGGCCCACCCACAGGCGGCCTAGTAAGGCTAGCTACCTGTAGCGGCTATAAAGTATGTCCCACAATGTTGGGACTCACCTCCGAGGAGGCCTGTTTAAGGCCTACTACCCACCGGTGAGCCAACTGCCCGAACCACCAAGGCCAACCATTTCTCTCGAGAAGTGGCCTACAGCGCCCTATTGGGAGCTGCCCATACAAAGAGGCCTGCTGAGGCCTACTACCTGATGGCACAGCCTTCGTTGGCAGAAAAGCTGTTTACACAGCGCCTACAGCATCCTGGTGCCTAATCACATTGCCCACGGCAGTGTACTCAGAAAGAGAGCTTAGCACCCTTAAAACAAGGGGAGTACAACATACGCCACTCTGCCTCAACGGAGGCCCCAGTTAGTCAGGGGCCTACCATCTATGCATGGGCGTCAGCTCAGGGCAATGCTCTGGCTACAGGGGAGCGTACTTCGACCAAAGAAGAAGTGAAGGCTTACTTCACACTCGACCCGAGCCATAGTGGTGCGAGGTAGGATAAACAGAACTGGGAGTGAAGTACTCAGACCTACCCTGAATCACAGGGGAATACTCACACCTCACCCTGAGGTTACGAGGGGGCGGGCCTGCCAGCGGCTCTAGGGGTGACAGAAATGTATCTGTGCCCAACCTAGAGGAGTGGGGCTTGAATGAAAGCCAACCACCTACAACCCGGCGCTCGAGCAGTAGCTCAGCGAGGTAAGTGAAGCCCATACTGGCGGCCTAAAACCGTAGGCCAGTTCTGCACGGCAGGGTCGGGCAGGAGACTCAGTTTTCTTCGTGAAGCGAAAGACGGCCTAACCCTGCTCAAAAGGACTTATATACCACGGAGGCCTAACTGAGGCCTACCATGTCCCTATAAACCATCCTCTGCACCACGCTGCATTACTCTAGTCACCCCAGAATGCAGAGAAGGGGGCGGGCCTTGGCCTAACGACTCCCATGGGAGGAGGCTGATATACAGGGATGTCCAAAAACCTACATTCACAAAGTGAAGGGTCAGAGGAAGAAATGCTAATTTAGCAGAACACCTCTAATATCCCTGGCACAGCCTAGGCCAGCTACAGAGGCGGCCCAGGTGAGGGCCAACCTGTAAGCATAGATCTATCTGAGGGCTCAGAGGAGCCACAGCCTACTAAAGAATATAGTCTGTATTATTCCATACAAAGGGCTGCAGAACGCTCACCCTAAAGAAAACTCAGAGCTCAAGGGGCGAAATACTCAGAAAAGTCAAAACGGTCCCATGGGCCGGACATAAGATCTATCTGAAGCTCTAGCGTCAGTCAACACTCTAAGTAAAACATACTATCAGAGAGAGACCAACTACTCTACCCTGAGGTGGCTAACAGCCCAAAGGCTAACATAGTTATCGTTCAGGCCACCTAACGGGGAACTTCAGGGCCCTAATAATCCAATAAAGTTATCTTACCTTATTACCTTGACATGACCCCATAACTCTTTATACAGGGAACTAGGTCTTTAAAGAGAAATATGTTATTTTTTATCACAAAAAATATACTCCTTGAAAAGACCAGCAGCTCACCTGCGGCGTGCAAAGTGAAGACTCGCCAGAAGTTCTATACGAACCTGGGAACCACCACTTTACATGCCTGAAAGGGGCGTTTCCACCAACCAGGCCCGGGTGGGCCATCAGAACATAGTTCTCATCATAGGCCCATCCCCAGGCCTGATGTAATGAACGCCTGGGGGTCAGAAGAGAGAGGGCAGAAGTCGTGACCCTCCGGGGAGGTTATCCATTACCGACGCCGTGAGCGTTTGTTCTGGATAACCTCCCTCAAATCTCTTCTGTGGCGGGAGTCACGCCTCCTCTGTGACCTGCTCCTTGAGGGAGGGGGCGCACGAGAGGCGACACTGGCTCGCTGGCCCTGCCTACGGTCTTCAGACTGTGAAGGGCCAGGCTCTCCCGCCTGCCTGGGTGCGGACGCGGATCTCAGCGGTATACATGTTTTAAATGCTGCTGAGCGCGCCTTCGCCTCCCTGAACTTCGCCACCACCGCTTCTACAGAGGTGCCAAAGAGTTCGGAAGGCGAAACTGGTGAATCGAGGAGAAAGGTGTTTTCTTTCTCCCCGATACCAGCTAGATTTAGCCACAGATGCCTCTCCGTGGCCACCATCGCCGCCATCGACCGACCGATCGCGGCAGCGGTTTGCTTGGTAGCCCGGAGAGCCAGATCTGTGGTGCGGCGCAGCTCAGCCACCGCCTCAGGGGACAACCCTGCCCTGGTCGAGATCCCTCAGCAGGTCGGCCTGGTACGCCTGTAACACCGCCATGGTATGAAGTGCAGCACCGGCCTGACCTGCTGCCGTGTATGCTCTGCCATTCAAACGAGCCGTTGTTTTCAGCGGTTTGGATGGCAGGGTTGGAGCTTTTAGTGTCGCTGCCCGCCCAGACACGAGATAGTTCGCGACGTCTCGTCAATGGGCGGCATTGACACATACCCATGCTCTCCGATCCCCTCAACATCAGCGAAACTGGCCCGCTGATGTTGGTAAATACGTGCAGAGTATGGGTTCTTCCATGCCTTCTCGATCTCCATGTGTAGATTAGGAAGGAATGGAAGGCTCACCCGAGCTGGTGGTGTATGGCCGGGGAGAAACCGATCATCGAGCCTTCCGCGAGCGGCCCCTCCTCTAGCGCGCTGCCAAGGCAACTGCAGCCTGTCAGCAGCGTGCTCCATAACATCCACCAGCTCAGCATACATGGGGCAGGGTGGCTGAGGAGGTTCAAGATCGTCCTGATCATAAACCTCCCCAACCATCTGCTGCGCGTCCGGAAGAGCCGCAACTGCAGGTACAGTCGGTGAGTAATCTTCCTCATCATCGACCTGCAGTTCGCTCTCGTCAGCCGTCGAATCATCTGAGAGGTTTACAGCCCTCTCAATGCGATCGACGAGCTCCATCTGAGAACCCCATGATGAAAGTCGCCGCTCTGCCTCAGCACGAGCGGGACCTGCACCACGAGGAACAGATGCTGAGCCCCCTTCACTCGAGAAGAGGGCCAGACGAGAGCGGAGCATTTTAAGACAAAAATGCTCGCAGTTCGCACAGAAGGTTCCCTCGAGAACCTCCCGTGCGTGCTCTTCTCCCAAACAAAAAACGCACAGCTCGTGTGTGTCAGCCGGTGTCAGAAACCTCGGACACGGGTCGGCACACTTACGAAAACAATCTGCTTTTGCTGTGCGTTTCATCTTACCTTTTTGCTCGTAATTTGAGTAGCGTTTCATACAAAACAGTCCCTGAAGACGATGAGATGATTTGTCATGTTTGCAAGGCACCCTTATATACTTCCAGGTCGCACGTTAATCATTCACGCTTATGATTCACGGGCTGTCGCCGGTCAATGTGATTGACGTGATTTGATAGTGCATGATTTCAGACACCTGTCACGCCTGAGGCGTTCCCCATAGCGTCGAATGACGTATTGTTGAGTTCCCTTCGAAAGGGAACTATATTTAAATTAATTAACCTTTAAAAACAAACAATTACCGTTTTGCCCAGCAAAAAGTGATAAAGGGTCTTCTCTCCTGCTCCCACACTGCCACCGTTTCTGTTCTCCAGCTCTTTTTTACGTCCCTCATATAACCGCCGAAGATGCATGTTCTGGATGCGCTCGATCTATTGAAACACATTTGCACACACATAACCATGAACAAATATACAGGTGCTGGTCATATAATCAGAGCCGGACAGTAACGGAGTACATTTACTTGAGTACAGTACTTGAGTACAATTTTGAGGGATCTGTACTTTACTCGAGTATAATTTTTGGGGATTACTCATGACTTTACACAAGTACATTTTAGAGGCAAATATTGTACTCTTTACTCCACTACATTTCTATCCATAACCGTGAGTACCCGTTACTTCTAAAAAAAAAAAAGGAAAAAAGAAAAATCTCGGAAACCCTCAATTTGTCGTTTCCCTCTCAAACGTGATTGGATTGGGACAGCCTATCAGCAAATCACCTTCACCTTCAGCTCTGAACTGACGCCAAAGTAAACTCCATGGTCAGATTTAGATAAGAGACGAAACAGGTTCAAATGTGGGTGCAAAAAATCCATTAAAACTCTAGAAGAGGTTTGTCAGAGCGTTGCCATTGTGCATTGCCTTGTGGGCAAGTGAGAAATGTTAAATAAAGCAACATGGTAAAAAGATGAAAATTACTTGAATTAACTTTCAATTCCTTATAGAATATCAAAGTTATTAACATTAACATTTTTCATAACTCCATGTGACGTTTCTGTACATAAATGTAAGCACGGTTCGCGTACCTACCCCGAAGTGATAAAATAAAATTCTGTATCAAATTTATAGGCAAAGACAAGTAGTTTGTTTAGGCATGGTTTGTAGGGAATTACAAACCTGCACACATATATTCGAACACACATAACTATAGAATCAATTCTTAACGCGCATGTGAACGCCATCAGCGTTAATCACAGGTTCAGTTTAAAGTCGGTTTAGAGAGAACGGCGTCGTCTTAGCGGCCCCTAATTTAATAACAAATGATCATTTCGCCGGAAGTGAATCAATCATAACTAACTTTAGCTGGAAAAAACATTATTCAAGAATCGCTATAAAGCCAAAACAATCTCTGTTACCTTAAATTATGTTTATCTCTGTAAAGCCGCTTTGAAACAATCTACATTGTTAAAAGCGCTATATAAATGAAGATGACTTGACTTGACACTGTGGCAGTAGTAATGCAATATTTAGAAAATTTACTCTTGTACTCTTGATACTCAAGTACTTTTAAAAACAAGTACTTCAGTACTTTTACTTAAGTAGACATCGGACTGTAGTACATTTACTTGTACTTGAGTAAAATTTAGCAAGGGGTATCTGTACTTTTACTCAAGTAACGAAGCTGTGTACTCTGTCCGCCTCTGCATATAATTAGAATATCATCAAAAAGTTAATTCCGAATTGAATTTGAATTCCATTCAAAAAGTGAAACTTGGATATTATATTCATTCATTACACACATACTGATTTCAAATGTTTATTTCATTTAATTGTGATGATTAAAACTGACAATTAATTGAAATCCAAAATTCAGTAACTCCGAAAATTAGAACATTACTTAAGACCAATACAAAAAAAGGATTTTTAGAAATGTTGGCCAACTGAAAAGTATGAACATGAAAAGTATGAGCATGTACAGCACTCAATACTTAGTTGGGGCTCCTTTTGCCTGAATTACTGCAGCAATGCGGCGTGGCATGGAGTCGATCAGTCTGTGGCACTGCTCAGGTGTTATGAGAGCCCAAGTTGCTCTGATAGTGGCCTTCAGCTCTTCTGCATTGTTGGGTCTGGCGTATCGTATCTTCCTCTTAACAATACCCCATAGATTTTCTATAGGGTTAAGGTCAGGCGAGTGTGCTGGCCAATTAACAACAGGGATACCATGGTCCTTAAACCAGGTACTGGTAGCTTTGGCACTGTGTGCAGGTGCCAAGTCCTGTTGGAAAATGAAATCTGCATCTCCATAAAGTTGGTCAGCAGCAGGAAGCATGAAGTGCTCTAAAACTTCCTGGTAGACGGCTGTGTTGACCTTGGATCTCAGAAAACACAGTGGACCAACACCAGCAGATGACATGGCACCCCAAACCATCACTGACTATGGGAACTTTACACTGGACTTCAAGCAACGTGGATTCTGTGCCTCTCCTCTCTTCCTCCAGACTCTGGGACCTTGATTTCCAAAGGAAATGCTAAATTTACATTCATCAGAGAACATAACTTTGGACCACTCAGCAGCAGTCCAGTCCTTTTTGTCTTTAGCCCACGCGAGACGCTTCTGACGCTGTGTCTTGTTCAAGAGTGGCTTGACTCAAGGAATGCGACCGCTGAAACCCATGTCTTGCATACGTCTGTGCGTGGGGGTTCTTGAAGCACTGACTCCAGTCCACTCTTTGTGAATCTCCCACACATTTTTGAATGGGTTTTGCTTCACAATCCTCTCCAGGGTGCGCTTATCCCTATTGATTGTACACTTTTTTTCTACCACATCTTTTCCTTCCCTTCGCCTCTATTAATGTGCTTGGAAACAGAGCTCTGTGAACAGCCAGCCTCTTTAGCAATGACCTTTTGTGTCTTGCCCTCCTTGTGCAAGATGTCAGTGGTCGTTTTTTGGACAGCTGTCAAGTCAGTAGTCTTCCCTATGATTGTGTAGCCTACAGAACTAGACTGAGAGACCATTTAAAGGCCTTTGCAGGTGTTTTGAGTTAATTAGCTGATTAGAGTGTGGCACCAGGTGTCTTCAATATTGAACCTTTTCACAATATTCAAATTTTCTGAGATACTGATTTTGGGGTTTTCATTAAGTGTCAGTTATAATCATCAAATTTAAAAGGAATGAACACTTGAAATATATCAGTCTATGTGTATTGAATGAATATAATATCCAAATTTCACTTTTTGAATGGAATTACTGATCAATATCAACTTTGTGATGATATTCTAATTATATGACCAGCACCTGTATTTGATGGACTTCACATTCACATCTCTTGTTCTTCATAGAAGCAAATGGTGACTATACTGCCATACAAAATCCAAACATGGTACGTTATAGACAAACACTTTCAAAAGATTAATAAATAATAATAGACAATTATTATTCCAGTAATCTGGCCTTGCTGTAGACTAACTCAGAAATACAGCACTTTTGAATGTTTAAATAGGATTTAAGATATCATTATGTGGTTCTTTAAAAGCTGTTTTTATGTCCTTCAGGATGGTTTTTGTCATGTAAAGCACACTTTGGTGTTGAGTGTCAAACCTTGAGCACTGTTTTTGTGACGGTCTTCTTGAAGTCTGCCTTCACGGTCTCCATAGATTGCTGATCTAAAGCGATCACCTTTAACAGGTCACTGTGACTCATGTTGTCCCAGTTGATGGGCAAAGAGAAATCTGAAATGCAAAATATTGAGGGTTTTGATTCAGTTTGATTATTTTCAAGGATGTTTAATTTCATATTATAGATGTCGATCAGTGGTTTTAATCTAAGTTCAAATGCTCATATTTAATGAAAGTGTCCTGTAAGAAATTATAGTCTGCTCCGATCCAACTTCCACTCCAATATACACTCACCGGCCACTTTATTAGGTACCCCATGCTAGTAACGGGTTGGACCCCCTTTTGCCTTCAGAACTGCCTCAATTCTTCGTGGCATAGATTCAACAAGGTGCTGGAAGCATTCCTCAGGGAGTTTGGTCCATATTGACATGATGGCATCACACAGTTGCCGCAGATTTGTCGGCTGCACATCCATGATGCGAATCTCCCGTTCCACCACATCCCAAAGATGCTCTATTGGGTTGAGATCTGGTGACTGTGGAGGCCATTTTAGTACAGTGAACTCATTGTCATGTTCAAGAAACCAATTTGAAATGATTAGAGCTTTGTGACATGGTGGAAGTAGCCATCAGAGGATGGGTACATGGTGGCCATAAAGGGATGGACATGGTCAGAAACAATGCTCAGGTAGGCCGTGGCATTTAAACGATGCCCAATTGGCACTAAGGGGCCTAAAGTGTGCCAGGAAAACATCCCCCACACCATTACACCACCAGCCTGCACAGTGGTAACAAGGCATGATGGTTCCATGTTCTCATTCTGTTTACGCCAAATTCTGACTCTAACATCTGAATGTCTCAACAGAAATCGAGACTCATCAGACCAGGCAACATTTTTCCAGTCTTCAACTGTTCAATTTTGGTGAGCTCTTGCAAATTGTAGCCTCTTTTTCCTATTTGTAGTGGAGATGAGTGGTACCCGATGGAGTCTTCTGCTGTTGTAGCCCATCCGCCTCAAGGTTGTGCGTGTTGTGGCTTCACAAATGCTTTGCTGCATACCTCGGTTGTAACGAGTGGTTATTTCAGTCACTGTTGCCCTTCTATCAGCTCGAACCAGTCTGGCCATTCTCCTCTGACCTCTGGCATCAACAAGGCATTTCCGCCCACAGAACTGCCGCTCACTGGATGTTTTTTCTTTTTCGGACCATTCTCTGTAAACCCTAGAGATGGTTGTGTGTGAAAATCCCAGTAGATTAGCAGTTTCTGAAATACTCAGACCAGCCCTTCTGGCACCAACAATCATGCCACGTTCAAAGTCACTCAAATCAACTTTCTTCCCCATACTGATGCTCGGTTTGAACTGCAGGAGATTGTCTTGACCATGTCTACATGCCTAAATGCACTGAGTTGCCGCCATGTGATTGGCTGCTTAGAAATTAAGTGTTAACGAGCAGTTGGACAGGTGTACCTAATAAAGTGGCCGGTGAGTGTATATATGTAATGTTCCTTCATTAAAAGAGCTTATTTATCATAGAGACAATTCATTCCAATCTCAGTAATATGCACAGAGTCACGGTTATCACCTATAGCATGGGAGCGACAGCAGGCAATCAAGAACCATCTTGATTACAGGGACTTCAAATAAATGTTATCACCTTAACATTTGACCGTTCTACATTGAAGTGATATACATTGTGTTTTGCACTTTGGAGTTGTGATGATGATGTCACCTGTTAAGCATGAGAGTTCTGCCTGTCCTGTTCTCCCTATTGTAAGTTAAAAGAATCAGTTGGGCTGATTGGATTATCATCAAGATGTGAATGAGACTGTTATGTTGATAAGATCAGGACTGGGGAAATGGGCTGACTCTTGTACTTCATTTACATGCTGAGGGGGAAGACGAATGGAATACAGTATAAAATGTTTAAGCTGAGATTATTTCAGGGTTCATTTTGACGCCGGTGAACCCAAGGTGCTCCGTGTATCTTGCCACTGCTATGCTGTAATAAACTTCATCTTCGACGTCCGCATCATTTTTTTCTTACAGTCCTCACCTGAAAAGGTTCTCCAGTCGTTTGAGAGACGTCACGTGTCCTGAATCACATGCTGTGGCCTCCAACTTTCTCAAATCCACATTCCATTTCAGACCCTGTGCATCAATAATTCCATCTTTCACATCTTCTCTCTCAAGCTTATAATTCTCCTCTGCGGGCACCTTCTGCCAAACGCCCCGTGGTCCCAGAATGCACCATGTGACTTGAGTGAAGAGGGATGCCTGGTCCTTCTCTCTTACCTAGAGTTTGAGAGAAGAATTTTTTAGGCTTTGCCCATTTATTCATGTATTTATTTACAAAATGTTCTTTGCTGTTTATAAAGCCATGGTTTTAAGTTTAACATTGATGCAAAGCGTTTATATTGCATTTATCATTTGTTCCCATGGTTGATTAGAGATTCACTATGTAACTTTTTTTGTTCAAAATTATATGCATATCATGCTAAGACGATTTGTTCAAAATTATATGTAAATTATATATGCACTTTATTTAATTATATTGTATGCAGATTGTATGGTAATTGACAGATAGTCTATAGTGCTAATTTAATTTTAATGTTGTCTTTCTCACCTGTCTGCGAAGTGCATCTTGTATCAGTCTAACCACCTCATTAACTCCATCCTTCAGCCCTTTCACTTCCCATCCTCCAGAGCTACTCTGTTCCAGCTTCAGGTGCAGGGAATCGACTTTAGAGAGCAGCTGGTTCATCTCATCCTGAGTGAGACGTTCAATCTCCTCTGGGTGGAAAGAGTGTGTGGAGCACTGGCTCTCATACGCCCGCTGGAGTTCTCTGCAGGCATCAGACACTTCATTATCTGTGTGACCGATCACTAGAAATGCTGCTGTGTTCTCTGTGACTGGCAAAGCGCTGACTAGAGAACTCAAGTCAAGAGAGTGTTTTAAAGAAAATGATTGTGATCTGCGTGATTGTGATCTGCGTGATATGGTTGATCCACTGCGCCCTCTGGAGATTATGTTTGTTGGTACAAGTGGTGCAGGAGCTGAAAAAGGTGAAAGTGCAATATTGTCAATAGAGTGATGCAGGAATGACGTATTTTTGTAGGCCAAAACTAGGAAACGAGTTAGCATTTTAGCACTTTTGGTTCCATCGTCCAGAAGTCAATGTTGTTTTGAATGGGTTTGTGGTGAAATGCCTGAAATGATGTCAAGCTCAAGATAATTTCACGCTTTATTCTATGACATAAAATACATCAGTAATACAATAATAAAAATTATTTAAAAAAAAAGCTTTTACCTTGAAGTCATCTGCTGACTTATTCACTTTTGTAACCCCATTGTGTTTATAATTGTGCTCTTGCAAACTATTCTAACTCGTTTGTTGGTCACAGCTTATTTTCTAAAATAATCCAAAAGCCAAATGGAAAAATCCTAAAAAGCTTATTGATGAGTGAACCAGGGTGATACTAATGCCTGTGTTGACTTACAAAAATACATCATTAATGTCTCACTGTAAAACACTGTAAAAGCATTAACAAAAACTAAAATATATTTATTTAAATGCATGACATGGACATGTATAATAAAAACTGTTATTGCCTCTGCATGGCACAAATTTATCCTCACCTGTCAATGTATATTACCACCAAAGATATGCTGTGCCATCGCTTTAAACTCCAGGAAAACATTAATCTTCAGCAGAATGATCCGAATAGTTCTGAGATATCGAAGATTAGCTCCTTGAACACCATCCTTTACTCCCTCTAGAATAGACTTGGCCACCACTTTTGCATCCAAACCTCCTTGTCCTGCAAGTTTTTTTCCAGCAAAAAAAAAAAAAAAAAAAAAAACTGACTATAAAGACAAATCGGAAAATATTTTGGATTACAAGTAAAAATGAATCTACTGACCAGCACAGATAGCAGGAATGGCCACAGACCGGTAACGGCCGTGTTCACATTGAACCACTATTGCTTTCACCAAGGTCTTGATAACACTGGCGTCCCTCTCTCCACAAACATGCATGATTGTCTTACATGGAAATCCTCCTGGCGGGGTCATAAATATCTGTCCACTTGTTACCTGAGCTGGAGAACATATAAAAGGGGTAGTGTTAGATGACATGTTGCATATCATTGCTGCCTTTTACATTTCTGCATTTAGCAGACACTTTTATCCAAAGATAAATCCGCCAAAACATGACAATTCACAGGTAGAGCGAATGTTTGATCATGTCCTAACAAGGCCACATATTAAGGTCTGAGTAGATTAGACGGTAAGCAAACTGTCAGTTCTCATAATCAATGTGTTGAATACAGGAGAAATAGGCAGGAATAAAGATCTGAGAAACTTTGACAAGGGCCAAATTGTTATGGGAAGGTATATATATCCACTCTGGACCCTTGCCAGTTCGCGTACAGACCGAACAGGTCTACAGGCCGTCAGCACAGCAATACACACAGGAGGTGGCTGGCCTTGTGAAATGGTTTCAGGACAACAATCTCTCCTTAAATGTTAGTAAAACAAAAGAGATGATTGTTGACCCACGGAGGAGGAGGAAGCAGCACCCATCACTGCATATTGGAGAGACTGCGGTTGAGAGAGTGAGCACATTCAAATTTCTTGGTGTTCACATATCTGAACCCATCATTGGAAGAGCCTTAACAACGCTGGAGAAGATCTACCAGATCAGGGTCAACAGGAGGGCCCACAACATCATTAAGGATAGTAGCCACCCCCAGCATAACCTATTCACACTTCTACCATCAGGAAGAACCGAACCCGGAGGAGCCGTCGCCGCACCAGGCGGCGGAGGAGTGTCGAGCCGTCCACCCAGGGCTATCTGATTTTACTTATTATTTACAGGGCTCCAAAATACTCTCCAGCCTTTGCGGAGGACTTTACAGAACTGTTATCAACAATTTCCTCTGAGTTTGACTGTTTTGCCATTGCTGGGGATTTTAACATTCACATAGATAATGCAGAAACCAATATGGCAAAAGAAATCAAAACTATTTAAAAAAAACTTTGATCTGACTCAGCATGCACATGGACCTACACATATTCGTGGACACACTCTAGATTTACTTATCAGTAAGAGTCTAAACATTTAATCGATTGTAATTAAGGATGTAGCACTGTCTGATAATTTCTGTATTTTCTTTGATATATTGATATTTCCTGCCATTGAAGCTAGATCTGTGTCTGTCAAGAAGAGATGCTTAAATGAGAACACTAGTGTACTATTTATGAAGGCTATATCTTCAACACCAAGCATATCTGCTGACTCTGTTGATTTTCTCCTTGATTCTTTCAACTCAAAAGTTAAAAGTGTACTTGATATTGCTCCTGTGAAAGTCAGGAAGAAGAGTGGTAGACAAAAAGCACCTTGGAGAAACTCAACAGCTGTGCAAAATATGAAAAGACAATGCAGAAAAGCAGAGCGCATGTGGCGGAAGACAAAACTTGTAGTCCATTATAACATCTACAAAGAGCCAATTAGCGCTCTTAGTATAAATAGGAATCAATCTTTGGTTGCTTAGATGTTACCCGGAAGCACAGACAGTTTTTGACCACATATACACATATGCACACGCAGACACTGATGCCAGCACAAAGTCAAATACATGTGCAATGAAGTTTGTCTGGATATGGCGATATGATGGAAATAAACCGAACCCATGGTTTTAACAGCAAATATGACTTGGACTTTCATTAATCTAACAAGGTAAATGTGCGTCAATTACTCCACCCCGGGAAAGCACCTTAGGGGCTTAAAGTTTGGTCTTGGCCTCTACATCTAAAGTCAAAAACTTTTGCTTGGTGGAGTTTTGAAGACGTGTTTGGAGAATTGGAGGAAGCGCTTTTCCATATCGTTGGTGGTGGCGGCGACGAGGAAGGGGACAGAGAATGTGAGGAATGTTTCACCGGCTGCGGCTCGTCTGGTAATCAGCTGATCAGGACGGCGGAGAGGGGACCGCTTAGCTACAGTCACCGCTCATCGGCTGCATAGGGCGCCAGAGAGGATCGATACTTCCAGGGAAGTTGTGGAGCTGTATTCGACTGAAATAGGCCTACATCAGCTGTTCATCTGACGAGGTAAGGTAGCGCTACCACGGTGTTTAAATGGTCATCTAATAGACTATTAGTTGTGTGCACACATGCGTAATCCCAATGCATTGGTCGCTGAAATGGATGAACAATAAGCTTTGTGTTGGTCGGTTTATTGTAATTTACTAACTGTCAGACTATTAAATATGTCGGTTTTGGACACAGACAGAGCGCCAGTGGAGCGTGCGTTATCGCTGGCCAAGCGGACAATATGGCCAGTAGTGAAACACAAGGCAGCAAGCGTGTTGTCAAACTTTCTGTTAAAGCACTTGCTGATAAGTTGGATAAATTACAAGCTGGTAGAAAATCAAAGCTAAATAAGGCTTATGATTTAAGAAAAGTGTTGCAAGGTTTAATGGAAACTGGTAAACATTCAGATGTGCAAAATGCTTTTGAAGGTTACATTGCATTGTGTGATGAAATAAGATGCATGCATGGGTCTATACTGAGTTTGTTACCACAGGAGGAAAAAGAAAAACACGAAACATGGTTTAAAGCAAAAATGATGTTTAATGATGAGTTTATTGTCAACGTGCAAAGGTGGATTGGAAAACATGTTTCTGAGAATGATTGTAATGAAAACGGTGAAAAAGATGAAGGTGATCATGATGGTATAAATCCAGATGACAGTGTTTCCAATGTGGGTAAAACCAAAAGCAACATCAGTAATAGATCAAGTACTACTTCCTCTGCGCAAATTAAAGCAGCAGCTGAAAAGGCTGCAGTAATGGCACGCATGGCAGCTTTGAAAGAGCAACATGCATTGGAGGAAGAGGAGCTTCAAATAAAGAGGAAAAAAGAGAAAATGAAGCTGGAAATAGAGTTAGCGGCATCTACTGCTAAGTTGGCAGTTTTGCAAGCAACTGATGGACAACATTCCTCTCATGCATTGTCAAATGGAATGAACTCTTATTTTGAAAGGGAACAAAGGAGCCAGGAACAGTTCAACACTCTTAACCCCATGGCAAAGGAGTGTGAGCCTGAAACATGGAAAACACGGCAAACAAAATGGTCATTCCCACAAAGCAAACTACCTGCACAGGATGGTGAACCAAAGCAAAGGGTACTGCATATTTCATCAATATCGGAGGCCAAGAAATCTGATAAGGAACAGGCACAAGTTTTTCAACCTGGCTCAACCATTACTTTGCAAAATCAAGCAAACATGCATGGACACATATCATCAGGAGATGTCGTGGCTATTATGCAGAAGCATAATGAAATTACAGCAGCTCTTACTCACCAGCAGCGCTTGCTCTCTTTACCAACAAGAGAAATTCCCATATTTGAAGGAGATCCATTTCAATATAGGGCTTTCATTAAGGCATTTGAACAAGGAGTGGAGGATAAAGCTAGTGGAGCTGACTGTTTATACTACTTGGAATAGTTCACTAGAGGGCAGCCAAAGGAACTGGTTCGTAGCTGCCAACACATGTCTCCTGAACGTGGCTATATTGTGGCAAAGGGTCTTCTGAAGGAGCATTTTGGGAATGAGTACAAGATTGCTACTGCATATATAGAAAAAGCTTTATCTTGGTCAACCATCAAGTCTGAGGATGTCAGAGCCCTCCAAGCTTATGCATTATACCTGCGTGGATGTTGTAATGTGATGGAAGAGCTTCACTTTATGCAAGAGTTAGATATACCAACTAATGTGAAAGTCGTTATTTCCAGGTTGCCATTTAAGCTAAGAGAACGGTGGAGAGCCAAAGCTCATGACATTTGGGAAGCCTCTAATGACAGAGCTCATTTCTCAGACATGGTTTCATTTCTTGAGAGACATGTAAGAATTCTGTCAGACCCAATTTTTGGAGACATTGAAGGTGCAAGCCAACCTCAAAGGGCTGTTGGCCTAAACACTTCAAACAGGTTTAAGCTACAGTCAAAGAGCAGAATGAAAGGAAGCAGTTTTGCCACTACAGTGACTGAAGTGGATCCTGATGAAAACAAAACCACAGCCAATTGCTCCAAGAAAAAGAGTGTGTCTTGTCATTGCTGTACACGTGCTCATCCTTTAGAGAAAGGCGAACAATTTAAAGGTAAGAAGCACAGAGACAAGATCATTTTTCTAAAGGAGAAAGGTATTTGTTTTGGATGCTTGTGAATGGGACACATAAGTAGGGAGTGTGATAGTCGCATGACTTGTGAAGTTTGTGATAAACAGCATCCCACTGTGCTCCATATCAGGAAACCTAATGTGGAGTCAGAACAAACGTCTGAGTCACCTGGAGTTAAACTTTCAACAGTATCACAGACATGTGGACATACAGGGGCTGGAAAGGATGGCTGTGTTCTTATTATTGTTCAGGTACAGGTCAAGTCCACGAAAGGAAGCAGCATCATACAGACGTATGCATTTTTGGATCCCGGTAGTACAGCTTCATTCTCTTCAGAGGAGCTTATGGAAAGGTTAAGCGTTACAGGAAAAAGGACTCATTTTCTCTTGAAAACGATGGGATATGAAGAGGTTGTTCCAGCGTACTCCTTATGTGGATTGAAGGTGTCTGGTTTGGAGGAAAACAACTTATCTTCTCCCTGAAGTCCTCACACAGAAGAAGATGCCAGTCACTACAGACAACATTGCTACTACTAGAGATGTTAAAAGGTGGCCACATTTGTCAAAAATTCACATTCCCAGCTTAAGGGCCAACGTTGACATGTTGATAGGAACCAATGCTCCCAAGTTATTGGAACTATGGGAAATTGTCAACAGCTGTGGAGGTGGCCCATATGCTATAAGAACAGTGTTGGGGTGGGTCATCAACGGTCCTTTAAATGGAAATGGGAATGCTGTTGAAGTGGCGCGTCCTTCTGTTCTGGTAAATAGGATTTCTGTAACAAGCTTGGATCTTATGCTGAATAATCAGTATAAACATGACTTCAATGAGAAGAACACAGAGGACAAAGAGATGTCTAGAGAAGACTGCAGATTTATGGGAATCATGGAATCTTCTGCAACATTACAGGATGATAGGTACTGGCTAAAGTTGCCTCTTAAGAAACCAGAGGTCTTTCTACCAAATAACTTTGCAGTGGCTAAACAAATAATGCTTGGGTTAAGAAGGAAGTTTGTGAATGATCCAACTTTGCACAAGGAATATTCCAGCTATCTTAACAAGGTTATTGACAACGGTTACGCTGAGCAAGTACCTCCGGAGCAGTTGCAGTGCGGAGGTGGTAAGGTGTGGTACATCCCACACCACAGTGTTTACCATCCCAGAAAAGGTTCTCTACGAGTGGTGTTTGATTGTGGAGCTACCTATAAGGGAACATCATTAAATAGCCAGTTATTGCAAGGACCAAACCTCACCAGCTCACTCTTAGGAGTTCTCACTCGATTCAGGCAGGAGCCTGTAGCAGTAATGGGGGACATACAGGCTATGTTTCATCAAGTGAAGGTGGTAGAACAAGACAGAAATCTTCTTCGTTTCCTCTGGTGGCCAGAAGGGGACTTGAGCAAGGAGCTTCAGAACTATAGGATGACTGTACATTTGTTTGGAGCAGTTTCATCTCCTAGTTGCTAGTTATGCCCTAAGGAGAACTGCTACTGACAATAAGTCTGACTTTTCTGCTAAATCTGTTCAAGCTGTTCACCAAAACTTCTATGTAGATGACTGTTTGATGAGCTTAAGCTCGGAAATGGAGGCCATCCAGATGGTTAAAGAGCTCAATGATCTTTGTGAAAGAGGTGGATTCATATTGGAGAAATGGATCAGCAATAGTCGGGCAGTTTTGCACACAATTGCAGAAGAACAGCGGGCTAAGGAGTTAAAGGAGTTGAACCTTGATAGAGATAAGCTTTCAATGGAAAGAGCTCTAGGTCTACTTTGGTGTGTTGAGTCAGACTCCTTTAAGATCAAAATCGAAGTGAAAGACCAACCGCTAACCAGACGTGGCATGTTATCCATCACAAGCTCCGTGTATTTTAGCACCAGTCACTTTGTCTGCAAAGATGATGCAACAGGAGCTCTGCAGGAGAAAGTGTGGATGGGACGATGTCATACCATCAGATATCTTGATTCAATGGAAGCGGTGATTGGAAGATATTAAGTTGCTGATTTCATTCAGATTGGACAGGTGTGTAAAGCCGAAGGACTTTGGAGCACCCATACACAGGCAGTTACATCACTTTGCTGATGCCAGTAAGGATGGCTACGGAACTGTGTCTTACATCAGGCTGCAGAATTGCAGAAACGAAGTTCATGTAGCTTTCCTATTGGGTAAGGGCAGAGTCGTACCACTGAAGTCCATAACTATTCCACGCTTGGAACTAACAGCGGCAGTTGTAGCTGCCAGAGTGGATGTGATGCTGAAGTCAGAGCTTCAGCTTGAGTTGGATGAATCTGTGTTTTGGACAGATAGTACTTCAGTACTTAAGTATATTAATAACGAAGACAAACGATTTCAAACCTTTGTGGCAAACAGGATTACTGCCATAAGAGATGTTTCTAACCCTTTCCAATGGAGGCACGTCAGTTCCAAAGAAAACCCTGCTGATATTGCATCTAGAGGAATGAAGGTTCCAGACTTCCTAAAGAATAGCGTTTGGCTGGAGGGTCCAATGTTTCTTTGGAAGCCGGAGAACGATTGGCCAGTAAGGTATAATGGTGATATCAGAGTGGACACTTATGATCCAGTGGTCAAAAGGGAAACCTTGGTGAACATTGTGGTCGACGATTCACTTAAAGCTAAAGATCGTCTTTTGAGTTACTTTTCAGATTGGAAGAGCCTTAAAGTTGCAGTGGCTTGGTTTCTCAGGCTGAAGACAATGTTGTTTGAGCTCAGCCGTGGGAGAAAGGCTTTGGAGGCCACTGGAAATGTACAAGCTGATCAAAGGGAAAGAGTAAAGGTTACAATTACATCAAAGTATAATATCTTGACACCAAAGGATCTGGAGAAAGCGGAGTTGGCTATTGTTCGCTATTGTCAACAGCAAAGGTTTCAGGATGAAACCACTTCCCTGTTATCTGAGAAAGGAACAGTAAGCAGACAAAGTAACATCTATAAGCTGGATCCGATCTTGGAAGATAGACTTCTTAGAGTGGGAGGGAGATTGAGCAAAGGAGCAATGCCATTGGAAATAAAGCATCCACTCATTCTTGCGAAGGAGCAGAATATTTTCAAGCTGATTCTCAAAGATATTCACCAACTATTGGGCCATAGTGGTCGAAATCATTCATTATCTGCACTGAGAAGGAAGTACTGGATAACCAAAGCTAACTCGGCCGTGAGGAAGGTTATTGCTGAATGTAGTTTTTGCAGACGCTACAATGGGAGACTTATGGAGCAAAAGATGGCAGATCTTCCAAAAAAGAGAATAGTCCCAGATTTACCTCCATTTACCAACGTTGGAGTAGACTATTTTGGACCTGTGGAGATAAAGAAAGGAAGAACGACTTGCAAACGGTATGGAGTAATATTTACCTGCATGGCTTGTAGAGCAGTTCATTTGGAGGTGGCGGATTCACTTGAGACTAATGCCTGTATAAACGCATGACGACGGTTTATCAGCAGAAGGGGTCAAGTCGCCCATATTACATCAGACAATGGGACCAACTTTGTTGGAGCCGAGAGGGAGTTGAGGGAGGCCCTGGCTGCATTAAATCATGAGCAAATCCAAGGAGCTCTAATTCCAGCTGGGGTTGAATGGAGTTTCAATCCACCGGCTGGATCTCATCATGGTGGAGTTTGGGAGCGCATGATACGAATGGTACGCCGCATTCTTAGATCAATTCTGCAACAGCAGACCTTAGATGATGATGGACTCCACACTATTATGTGTAAAGTAGAAGCCATTCTCAACGATTGTCCTATTACACAGCTATCTGATGATCCAAACGATCTGGAACCTCTCACACCAAATCATCTCCTGCTACTAAAGGGAAAACCAGCTTTGCCACCTGGACTTTTTGAACCCTCAGACATGTATTTGAAACGGCGATGGAAACAGGTTCAATATCTTGCAGATTTGTTTTGGAGAAGATAGATCTGAGAGTATCTGCCATTGTTGCAAGAAAGACAGAAGTGGAGCCAAAGGAAGAGGAGTCTAGTTGCTGGAGATGTGGTAGTCATCATGGATTCAACAGCTTCACGTGGATCTTGGCCGCTTGGCAAAGTGCTGGAAGTGTATCCTGACAAAAGGGGCCTAGTACGTTCTGTCAAGCTAAAAACCAAAACCAACATTATTGAGAGACCTATAACTAAACTGTGCTTAATAAAAGAGGGGTAGTCTGATTTATGATGATGTACATATGCATGGATATTGATGTTTGTGTACATGACTTTTCTATTGTTTATTTGTTTGAATTGTAATGCCTCTGTCATTTACAATTAGGGGCTGGCGTGTAAGAGCCAATTAGCGCTCTTAGTATAAATAGGAATCAATCTTTGGTTCCTTAGATGTTACCCGGAAGCACAGACAGTTTTTGACCACATACACATATGCACACGCAGACGCCGATGCCAGTAAAAAGTCAAATACATGTGCAATGAAGTTTGTCTGGATATGGCGATATGATGGAAATAAACCGAACCCATGGTTTTAACAGCAAATACGACTTGGACTTTCATTAATCTAACAAGGTAAATGTGCGTCAATTACTCAACCCCGGGAAAGCACCTCAGGGGCTTAAAGTTTGGGCTTGGCCTCTACAGACAGCATCCATGCTTTCAATATGGAACTAGACTTTCTTCTCAAATATTATATACAGCAACTTAAAGAACACACGCACTCTTGTTGCTACTGTAGAGAGACTGACAAACCCCCCAAGCCAGATTCCCAGTGAAATGCTCTCAGACAGCAAGTGCAATGAGTTTGCTTCTTTCTTCTGTGATAAAATCAATAATATCAGAAAGATGATCAGCACATCCTTGAGTTGTGCTGGGGTCAAACAGATCAGACCACAACCTGAGAAAGTAGTTACTATGTCTGATTTCGAGGAAATTGATGGCAAAATTTTGGAAGAAACCGTACAGCACCTTAAAACATCAACCTGCGCCCTTGATGCACTTCCCAAATCTTTTTTCAAAAGTGTGTTAAACAGCTTAGAAGCAGATCTCCTAGAAGTGGTAAATGCCTCACTTCTCTCTGGGAGTTTTCCAAACTCCCTGAAAACTGCAGTTGTCAAGCCCCTCCTGCAAAAGAGCAATCTGGATAAGACCATCTTAAGCAACTATAGACTGATCTCAAATCTTCCTTTCATAGGCAAGATCATTGAAAAAGTTGTCTTCAATCAGCTGA
Organism: Rhinichthys osculus; assembly: GCA_029959095.1. NCBI lineage: Eukaryota > Metazoa > Chordata > Actinopteri > Cypriniformes > Leuciscidae > Rhinichthys > Rhinichthys osculus. The sequence continues at coordinate 59,072,451 of JARWKJ010000003.1, read as the reverse complement.
ACAAATTCTTAAGCTCAAATGGATACTTTGACAGTTTTCAATCTGGTTTCCGATCGCATCACAGCACAGAGACAGCGCTCATAAAGATAATAAACAATATTCGCTAAATACTGATACAGGCAGGGCCGTGCACAGGGGGGTGGCCCGGTGGCTAGAGCCACTGCCCTTCTGCCCTCATCAGCTGAGGTGCCCCTCTCGCCCCCCTCCCTAACCCTCCAGAGGATTTCCATAAAAACGTTATGTTATCGCTCCAGAATTTTCGCACGCTAAAAAATAAATACGACCTCACGTTATGTCAATCACACTTGCACACTGCCTCCAAAACTTTCGTCCGTCATAAAAAAAAATCTAATCGGGTAAAAATCTAATCGAACCGTAGCCAGCAGTTTGAATGGAGTTTGAATGGTGTTTTGACAATTCAGAGCCAACGAATCACGAATACGAAAAAACGCAGTGTGCAATGGCCTTTATTCTGTATTTTTTTTCTGTGCGTGCACACACACACACACACACAAACACAGACAACCCGACGCGTGCAGCCCTGCACATAGACAGAGCAGCGCGCATGCAAGGACTGAACTGAGCTCTCTTTCGCGTCTGAATGGACAAATACACACAACATTATGTCTCAATATCCGTTTTGGAGAGTATTCACTTAAACGCAGTCAGTTATGTATTACAGAACGTACAGTTGTGAGAATATCGGATGTGCATCAGTGCAATTGGATCTGCACACTCGGTCTTAAAGTGACAGTGCGTAAAAAACCTAATGCCGTCTGTGCACTTAATATTAACAAACAACAAAATAAAAAGAGAAAAGCATTCACTGCTCTTTAATAGCTTTAATAAGGATTAATTATATTTAATTCATACAAATAAATATGTCTGCTTGAAAGAATAAAGAATGATGTATGTAAGACTTTAATTTTAAGATATTATTTTATGTCACAGTGCTAAATATGTGTCTGTATTGCATGTTCAAACGTTAAAAATTATTAATATTCTCAGGTTAATAGATGTTTTTTACGGGAATATATAATGGGTTTGGACGTTTTAGAGAAATTCTAAATTAATGCATTACAATTTAACACTAAACCCATTAAATTTTAGTCGACTAAATCTACTGTAAATTTAGTCGACTAAAACCTTATGTTTTCACCATCGTGTATGTTGTCAGTCAAACTCCTTATAGTGCCCCCTTTTTTGGTTTAAGCCACTGCCCTTCAAAATGTCTGTGCACGGCCCTGGATAAAGGCAAATTATCAGTACTGGTACTACTCGACCTCAGTGCTGCATTTGACACTGTCGATCACGACATACTTCTTGACAGGCTGGAAAACTGGGTGGGGCTTTCTGGGATAGTCCTAAAATGGTTCAGGTCATACTTAGGAGGGAGAGGTTATTATGTGAGTATAGGAGACCATAAGTCTGAGTGGACATCCATGACATGCGGAGTCTCTCAAGGCTCAATTCTTGCGCCACTCCTATTCAACCTGTACATGCTCCCAATGAGCCAAATAATGAGAAAGAACCAAATCTCTTACCACAGCTATGCAGACGACACACCCTATCGCCTAACGATTACAGCCCCATTGACTCCCTGTGCCAATGCATTGATGAAGTAAACAATTGGATGTGCCAAAACTTTCTTCAGTTAAACAAAGACCGAAGTCATTGCATTTGGAAACAAAGTTCTCAAAGTGAATGCATACCTTCACTCTAGGGGTCAAACAACTAAAAATCAAGTCAGGAATCTTGGTGTCTCTAGAGTCAGACCTTAGTTTCAGTAGTCATGTCAAAGCAATAACTAAATCAGCATAATATCACCTAAAAAATATTGCAAGAATTAGATGCTTTGTTTCCAGTCAAGACTTAGAGAAACTTGTGCATGCTTTTATCACCAGCAGGGTGGATTATTGTAATGGACTCCTCACTGGCCTTCCTAAAAAGACCACAAGACAGTTGCAGCTCATACAGAACGCTGCTGCCAGGATTCTGAGCAGAACCAGAAAATATGAACATATCACACCAGTCCTCAAGTCTTTACACTGGCTGCCAGTTACATATAGGATTGATTTTAAAGTATTATTACTGGTATATAAATCATTCAATGGCCTAGGACCTCAATATATTGCAGATATGCTCACTGAATATAAACCCAACAGATCACTCAGATCATTAGGATCACACCAGCTTGAAATACCAAGGGTTCACTCGGAGAGTCTGCTTTTAGCTATTATGCCAGCCGCAGCTGGAACCAGCTTCCAGAAGAGATCAGATGTGTTCCTACAGTAGTCACATTCAAATCCAGACTCAAAACACATCTGTTTAGCAGTGCATTTACTGAATGAGCACTGTGCCATTGTTCGTCCGACTGTTTGTACTGTATTTTATTCTATTTTTATTCTAAACTGTTTTAATTATTCTAATTTCTTTTGATTATTTTAAATCACTTTAAAGCACTTTGAATTACCATTGTGTATGAAATGTGCTATATAAATAATAGGGATGGTCCGATACCATTTTTTTTCAAACCGATACGAGTACGAGTATTTACATTTGTGTACTTGCCGATACCGAGTACCGATACCGATATTTCTACCGCAAAAGTAATAGGCTCCCAGAAAAGAAGACGACTATTTTAGAACACAGGTTAGAAGACTGTTTTTATTTTCTTCTCTGCTTGTTTTAACAAGTCTAAAAATAAATAAAAATTAGTAAAATAATAAATGTATTAACACACAAACCACTGTTAATTTAACATAAAAGCAAGCAGCTACTGCGTGCATGGTCTGGCATGACTGAATGCGCGCAAAGTGCGCTCCCTTAATAAATCCTAAAAGCTGACAGTTCATCGCGATCTCACACATTTCTGTTATTATCAATGAAGCTGACTGCACAATCAATCTTTCATAATATCCACACTTTGTTTGTTATAATTAGAGGATTTGCCAGCATACAGAATTCAGCACTGAACAAAAAAGTCCGTTTTGAGCGGTGAGGGGAGTCTATCTTAAATGCTTCTGATTGGCCATTGCGTTCAAGAAATCAACACATATGTCTATGATTGGCTACATCGCTCAACGCTGTAACCATGTTATGAATAGAAACTCTGGCCTGTATATCGTTTCTATTTTGTTGTAGTTGTTCTTGTTGCTTTTCTGCAAGAGATGAATAAAAATCTTTTAGTTTTTATGTTTTATTCATAGATATTTCTAGTTTGCGGGAGTCCCGCGAATCGTTTTATTCTCCCGTAACCCGCACACACAGAGTGAGTGCATTACCGCCCGCGCGCGCGCTCGGCCATCAGATCTATGATGCGTCTTCAGATGTTTAATTAGATTGCTGGTGTTAAACGATGTACTTTCTTTCCCTCCTCTCGACACCTTAGCTGAACATAACTCACAGTCAGCCTTGCTCACCCCTTATCTTGAAATGAGCCCAAACCGCCGACATTATACTTTCCTATGCCTCAGTTCACCTCGACAAAGCACTCGCGGCGGCCACCCAGCAAACATTTGGACGTGTAATGACCGTTGAAAAGACGTCCGTCCGACACGTCCCGTCATGGTTGAAAAATAGTTCCAAAATGAAAGTTGAACCGACGTCTTTGACGTCATCTGGCCGTGAATTCCACGTCTCTTCTGGCCGTGAATTCCACGTCTCTTCAGCGCGTCCCTGGACGTCCAAATGCGTCGTCATTTGTGTGTTTAAATGTGTTGCTGCATAATTTAAGTGTATATAAGCCTGCATTTAAAATAATCACACACATATTGTGTAACATAGTGAAAGGCAATCAAGTCTTGAAGTTTACACATCTTGACAAAGGTTCTAAAAAGGTCCAAAATTGGTCTAGTCAGACCTGACCGTCAATAAAACGTTTTAATCACGTGTACATCACAAACAAGAACACATTATTTGTGGACATAAGAAAAAAAGAATCATGTTCTGATTTAGCACATTTTATTGATCTTGAACAGCCAAAATGTATCTTAATATTTTTTCAATGTGTAACATTTGTTAACCAAACTAAAATACCAATTACAAAATACTGAATTATTATATAAAGGGATAGTTCACCCAAAAATGAAAATTCAATGAAGAAAGGTATACAGGTTTGAAACATGAGGTTGAGTAAATGATGAGAATTTTCATTTTTGGGGAAACTATCCGTTTAAACACATTGTTTGGCTCAGTTTTTGTATCCACCAGCTGTTCCTGGAGCGTGTTTCAGGTGTTCTGCCATTGCTGCATCAATTTCAGAGTCTGTAGAATTTGGGCTCCACCTCTTCACAGCATCTAAGGGAAGAGAATATATATTTAAATATATATATTTAAATAAATAAAATTATTATTAAATTAACATTTGAGGTAAATGATATGCACTTATTTTCAAAATATTTTTATGGTCTACAGCTAAATTAAAAAAAAAACATGGAACAAGATGAATGAATCATGAATGACACATTAGAAAAAGGTAATCAACATGCATTACATTTTATTATATTGTATAAAATATGTTCTGCTTTTATTTTTAAAGCAGTTACTGAAAACATACATGATTTCCATTACACGAGAGTAGATGTTAAAAACTCATGCTGATTTGTACTCGGCTTTCGCCAAGATAAGCAACACTAAGACGTAGCTTTACAGTAAACTATGCTTCTCCATCCATTTACGCTTCTTTCCATAACGTAGTGTGACTCCCCTTCTGTCCGGCGTTAACGGCAGCAGTGTACTTGGCACGTTAGCGCACGCGACGGCTGCAACTACAGGACCAGCACGACAACCGCCTGGATTGAACCGAGTAGGGGACATCTCTAGGGTCTTCAAGTGGGCACCTTCCGTCCTCAGTGTTTCGTCGACTAGCCCACGACACCTCAAGAGGGCTCGACAGTGACTCTGGCGTCCCAGAGTCACCCCCCTCCGTCCCCCACTCAACTCAGCCCAGCTTACTGACCTCTACATCCCTCCTGCTGCTGAGACCTAACCACAATATCACAATCTCTCCGCGACCCAACCATACGCGCCAACCCGTTGACTAAGGCTGTCGAGCCCCACTGGTGCGTTAATATGCAGTTTCAGTGGACAACGGTTCCGTATGGCATACCACCTACCGCAAAACACAATACCCAACCACCCCTCATTCACGCAATATCCACAGGAACGTATACAAACAAACCAACAGACTCTTCAAGTTTTCAAGAACTCTACGAAACCGTAGCGTGGCGGCCTGTACACAGCCAGCTAGAATCTTTCCGTCTCAACCACAGCCAGTTGCTGCTCCTTTCTGCTGCTTCAGATAAGTTCTTTACTGTGCGACGCAACTCTTGGCCACTGAATCCGACGTCTCTGAGGAACCGGGTTGTAGAGTGTGCCACAAAACCTCGACAACCCACTTCCACTGGATAAACCTGGACTCTCCATCCTCGCTGTTCTGCTTCAGTGGCCAGATGAGCATACCGCAGTTTCTTCCTCTCATATGCCTCATCTACCGCATCCTCCCATGGCACTGTTAACTCTATCAGTTAGGGCTGGGAATCGCTGGGTACTTCACGATACGATACGATATGCGATACATTGTTCACGATACCGATAATATCACGATATGGCGATACTGGGCGATACTGCGATAATCGACATATTATCAGTAATAACTCACAATATATCATGTTTTAAGAAATACGATTTTTTTTTAATTAGGAAAATTAATCTCCATTTATTTTTTGGGATGAAACACAATAACAAAAACAACTTGTGTCTTATCAGTTGCAACAAAACAGTCACAGACACTATTTTAGTGTAACATTGCTGCAATCAGTAGTAATAAAAATGTTTACGCCGGGGTGTGTCGGCTTCGAGCCAGCACCAACCACGGCTTTCTCACAGAGCTCCGGGTGATGCCGCGTGAGGTGTCTGTACATGTGGTCGTGTTTCCCGTTTTGCGGACTTTTGCAAAGCCAGACATCCGAAGTCTCACGTAAGTTCAGGGAGTCTCCCGCATAATGATAGCGTCTCCCTGATGCCCGCAAATTAGTTCAAATCTCCCGGAATCTAGAGCGCGCATGCGAGACAGAACAGCCTACTGCGCGCATAACATACATAGCACGGCAGAGAGGGAGGGAGCGAGAGACTTTGCGTGTGTGCCTCATGAAAGCTAGTCAAATCCAGTCAACTCGGATAATGAATAGAGCGTTTTATAACTGCTTTTAAGATCGATACTTGGCAAGAGCGCATCGAGAATCGATCGCGGGAGTAAATATCGTGATATATCGCCATATCGATATTTTGGCGCACCCCTACTATCAGTTGAACAATGCGTGCTGATCCAGACCACAACACAATATCTGGTCGTAGGTTAGTGGTGGCAATCTCAGGTGGAAAAATAAGCCGTTGGTCAAGATCAGCCAGCATCTTCCAGTCCCCAGCAGCTTCCAGTTGTCCTGGGCGAGAATTGGTGTTAACACCTTTTCTTGGTGGTTGCTCGCCTGGGCGGAGGAATATTGTCTTCTGCGTGTAATGTTTTGCTAGAACAGGTGGCAACTTATTGGTCATGTTCCGCTTGCCTTCTAATGCTAAAGCCAAACATCGTAGTACTTGGTCATGGCGCCAAGTAAACCGACCTTGGCTAAGAGCCACCTTACATCCTGTCAAAATGTGCCTTAATGTGGCAGGTGATGAACACAAAGGACAAGAGGGATCCTCTCCTACCCAGAGGTTTAGGTTCTGCGGTGATGGGAGAACATCATATGTTGACCTAATAAGGAAACTGATCCTACTCTCTTCCATTGACCAAAGGTCTTGCCAGCCCATCTTACGTTGTTCCACACTCTCCCATCTCATCCACTCTCCCTGCTTGGCCTGTGAAATGGCCTTTATACACCTCATCCTCTCCTCCTGCTGTCGCACCTCGTTGACTACCAGCTTCCTCCTTTGAGCTGGGCCTGCCTTGTGCCATTTAGGAGGAGCTAAACTGAGCCCAAAACCCCCTCTTCCATGCTGTACCTGTCCCACGATATCCCTAATTTGAAGGGCAGCCTTTGCCTCTACTACAGATTTCTTTGCTGACCACTTTCTACCAGTTTTTAACAGAGGGGCTGCCTCCCTTACACATTTGTCGCGTGACTCTACTAAGGTCATTTCCAGTCTGACCTTGGCACACTTGAACTCCTCGGTTAAAGCAGAGACTGGCAGCTGCAATATTCCTTTACTATAAAGTCCTACTCTGCTGAGGCAGCGTGGAACTCCCAACCATTTCCTGATGTATGAACTTACCAACGCTTCCAGCTTCTCCACTGTTGTCAAAGAAACCTCGTACACGGTCAGTGGCCACAGCAACCTCGGCAGTAGACCAAACTGAAAGCACCAAAGTTTTAGTTTACCAGGTAGAGCACAGCTGTTTATGCTCTTCAACCCTTCCACTGCTTGTCGTCTAACTTCTCCCACCCGAACTGTGTCCTTTAGATCCCCATCGTACCATCTCCCAAGACTCTTCACTGGCTTCTCAGAAACTGTTGGTATTGCCTCACCATTAATGAAGAATGTTTTAACTACTACCTTTCCTTTAACTATCGAGATGGTCCTTGATTTAGAGGGCTTAAATTTCATTCGTGCCCATTCAATATTATCTGTTAACTTCCCCAATAACCGATTAGTGCAGGCTACTGTTGTAGTCATGGTTGTCATGTCATCCATGTATGCTCTGATTGGTGGTAGTCGCATCCCAGAAGCCAAGCGCTCTCCTCCTACTACCCATCTTGATGCCCTCATGATTACTTCCATCGCCATGGTAAAAGCCAGTGGAGAAATGGTGCATCCTGCCATTATTCCAACCTCTAGGCATTGCCATGCAGTGCTGAATTTTGGAGTTGAGAAACTGAATTGCAAATCTCCAAAATAGGCTTTCACTAACTTTGTTATTGACATTGGTACTCTGAAAAAATCAAATGCTGCCCAAAGAAGCTCATGTGGCACTGAACCATATGCATTAGCCAAATCCAGGAATGTCACATGGAGCTCCTTCCTCTCCTTTTTAGCTGACTGAATTCGTTGCCAGATAACATTGATGTGTTCTAAGCATCCTGAGAACCCTGGAATACCCGCTTTTTGAACTGAGGTGTCAATAAAGCCATTCTTTAACAGGTAGGTGGACAATCTCTGGGCAATAATGCTGAAGAAAATCTTACCCTCAACGTTTAATAGTGAAATAGGACGAAACTGACTGATGCTTGTAGCATCTTTTTCTTTAGGTATAAAGACTCCACCTGCTCTGCGCCATGCTCTAGGTACAACCTGTTTTTCCCATGCCACTTTCATCAATTTCCACAGAATTCGCAGAACTCCTGAAGCACTCTTGTACACTCTGTACGGAACTCCATTAGGCCCTGGAGCTGATGAAGCCCTTGCCTTTCTCACAGCCTGCTCTACCTCTTTCCACTTAGGTGCACAGACCTCCATTTGGTATTCTGGTGGGTTGATAGGTGGTATGTCTGATGGAATTGACATAGGCTCGTGCCTTTTTGCATCTGTATGCGTGTCCTCCAAATATCTCTCTAGCTCAATCCTAGATGTTTTTAAAGTGCCATTCTTCTCACTGGTGAATAACTTCTTTACGAATTTGAATGGGTCTTTATAGAAATTAGCCCTCGCACGTTCCTTCTTTTTGTAGCGTTTCCGTAGGCGCTCAGCTCTGCGTAATGTTGCCAGCTTATCTTTTATGGCCCTTTGTAAGAGATTGAGTCCCTCCTTCTGACTTTGTTCTGCTCTTTTCCATTGCTTCCTCAGCTGTCTCCTTTCTCTAACTAACCCTTCAATTTTCTGCTGCCGTCTAGACATTCCAGGAGTAGTTTGTACTTTTTCCTTCCTTTTTTCCACACCAAACCTCTCACTTCCATATGCGTAAATTATGTCCCCAAATTTATCCAGCTTCTTTTCAACTGTACCAGTTAATCTTTCCAATGCAAAGCATAGATCTGTGTTTACCGTGTCCCATGCAGTTTTCTCACAAGCTCTTGGCCATCTTACTCCAGGCCTATGCCCGTTGAGGTTCTTTTCTCTCTTATGCTGGTTAGCCTGACCGGGTTCACAAGTATGAATATGTTCATCACTAACTGTGCAAGCCCTCCTTTCGTCAATGACAGGGGTGCTGATATCCTGCGAGCTGTGGTTTGCTTCCTGTCGCTGGATTTCATTCGACTGACTTGACTGACTTCGTAAGAAGTACTGATCAATGCGAGGCCCTTGTCCCTTCTCCCTCAAGCATTTCATTTTCCCTTGATGAACCTTCAAACCCCTGACCGTTGTCACCTTGCTCCAGCCACAGACACAAACCTGGAGTTCAATGACTTTACTTACTGCAGATCTTGAACTAGTCTTACTCTCCATACTCATATCCGTTTCCATTCCTAAGTCGTTAACCATGTTGTCCAACATTGAGTCATCTTCCGCCCCCGCTCTCGCAGACTCTAGGGGTATTTTTCTCTTTAATTTCTCAGAAGCCTTGGGCGGGTGTCTCCAGCATCCTGTAAACACGGAGCTGGATACTGCCGACAAGGGTAGCTAACCCTTACCAGCCCCATTGGGGTCTCTTTCCTCCTGTCAGCTGTCTCTCCAGGCTGTCACAAGGTCTTTCCCTGGTTGCCAGCAGCACTATTCACCGCAGTCACTGGATGTATCCAGATCTTCATGATTTCCATTACACGAGAGTAGATGTTAAAAACTCATGCTGATTTGTACTCGGCTTTCGCCAAGATAAGCAACACTAAGACGTAGCTTTACAGTAAACTATGCTTCTCCATCCATTTACGCTTCTTTCCATAAGGTAGTGTGACTCCCCTTCTGTCCGGCGTTAACGGCAGCAGTGTACTTGGCACGTTAGCGCACGCGACGGCTGCAACTACAGGACCAGCACGACAACCGCCTGGATTGAACCGAGTAGGGGACATCTCTAGGGTCTTCAAGTGGGCACCTTCCGTCCTCAGTGTTTCGTCGACTAGCCCACGACACCTCAAGAGGGCTCGACAGTGACTCTGGCGTCCCAGAGTCACCCCCCTCCGTCCCCCACTCAACTCAGCCCAGCTTACTGACCTCTACATCCCTCCTGCTGCTGAGACCTAACCACAATATCACAATCTCTCCGCGACCCAACCATACGCGCCAACCCGTTGACTAAGGCTGTCGAGCCCCACTGGTGCGTTAATATGCAGTTTCAGTGGACAACGGTTCCGTATGGCATACCACCTACCGCAAAACACAATACCCAACCACCCCTCATTCACGCAATATCCACAGGAACGTATACAAACAAACCAACAGACTCTTCAAGTTTTCAAGAACTCTACGAAACCGTAGCGTGGCGGCCTGTACACAGCCAGCTAGAATCTTTCCGTCTCAACCACAGCCAGTTGCTGCTCCTTTCTGCTGCTTCAGATAAGTTCTTTACTGTGCGACGCAACTCTTGGCCACTGAATCCGACGTCTCTGAGGAACCGGGTTGTAGAGTGTGCCACAAAACCTCGACAACCCACTTCCACTGGATAAACCTGGACTCTCCATCCTCGCTGTTCTGCTTCAGTGGCCAGATGAGCATACCGCAGTTTCTTCCTCTCATATGCCTCATCTACCGCATCCTCCCATGGCACTGTTAACTCTATCAGTTGAACAATGCGTGCTGATCCAGACCACAACACAATATCTGGTCGTAGGTTAGTGGTGGCAATCTCAGGTGGAAAAATAAGCCGTTGGTCAAGATCAGCCAGCATCTTCCAGTCCCCAGCAGCTTCCAGTTGTCCTGGGCGAGAATTGGTGTTAACACCTTTTCTTGGTGGTTGCTCGCCTGGGCGGAGGAATATTGTCTTCTGCGTGTAATGTTTTGCTAGAACAGGTGGCAACTTATTGGTCATGTTCCGCTTGCCTTCTAATGCTAAAGCCAAACATCGTAGTACTTGGTCATGGCGCCAAGTAAACCGACCTTGGCTAAGAGCCACCTTACATCCTGTCAAAATGTGCCTTAATGTGGCAGGTGATGAACACAAAGGACAAGAGGGATCCTCTCCTACCCAGAGGTTTAGGTTCTGCGGTGATGGGAGAACATCATATGTTGACCTAATAAGGAAACTGATCCTACTCTCTTCCATTGACCAAAGGTCTTGCCAGCCCATCTTACGTTGTTCCACACTCTCCCATCTCATCCACTCTCCCTGCTTGGCCTGTGAAATGGCCTTTATACACCTCATCCTCTCCTCCTGCTGTCGCACCTCGTTGACTACCAGCTTCCTCCTTTGAGCTGGGCCTGCCTTGTGCCATTTAGGAGGAGCTAAACTGAGCCCAAAACCCCCTCTTCCATGCTGTACCTGTCCCACGATATCCCTAATTTGAAGGGCAGCCTTTGCCTCTACTACAGATTTCTTTGCTGACCACTTTCTACCAGTTTTTAACAGAGGGGCTGCCTCCCTTACACATTTGTCGCGTGACTCTACTAAGGTCATTTCCAGTCTGACCTTGGCACACTTGAACTCCTCGGTTAAAGCAGAGACTGGCAGCTGCAATATTCCTTTACTATAAAGTCCTACTCTGCTGAGGCAGCGTGGAACTCCCAACCATTTCCTGATGTATGAACTTACCAACGCTTCCAGCTTCTCCACTGTTGTCAAAGAAACCTCGTACACGGTCAGTGGCCACAGCAACCTCGGCAGTAGACCAAACTGAAAGCACCAAAGTTTTAGTTTACCAGGTAGAGCACAGCTGTTTATGCTCTTCAACCCTTCCACTGCTTGTCGTCTAACTTCTCCCACCCGAACTGTGACCCAAACTAAAATCCAGCTAAACATTTCATTCAATTTCAGATAATTTACTTTCTGAAAGAAACTCTCAAAAGGCTACATTAATAAGTTACAGTAATGACTGTATCATTAAACAATATACTTGGTATAACGTTACCGTTGTTGTATACGTTCAAAGTTACTTTTAGCCTACTGGCTAATTTTAGCCAAACTCAGTAAATTTCAGTTGACAATGTGGGCATCATTTCTTTCTGTTCATTCATGTCACACAAGTAAAACTCAAGCACGTTAATCTAATACAAAATGTACTTACCCAACAGTAGATTTTTAATAATATCGACACAACTCCCTCCTCTCCTCGTGTTTGTTCAAAGTTCCAGAATCTATGGGGAGAACGCGTTAACATCTCGCGAGATAATCCCATCGCAGGATTTTGTAATATCGCGAGATCTTTTGTTACTACATCTTGGCAGTTTGGGCAGAGGGTTTGGGTAATTACATCCAACTCAGACATAAATGGTGACCGGTTATATTTCTGTTTTACATGTATATACATTCCATAAAAAAATAACAACGAATACATCAGGTACAACAGGTTAAAATAATGATTAAAAGGCAGTGGCTTTGCAATCACTAGACTATACGGTGCATTTTGTGATTATAATTTATAAAAACAAGATAAAGTAAATATATATTAATTTGTATATAAATCGTGTATTTTATAAAGAATTATAAATCCTGATAATTTTTTTCTGTCTGGCTAGACTAGACGTGCAAAAGACGTCAGTGGACGTATAGTATTCACAGCCTGACTAGACGTGTAAAGGACGCCAGTGGACGTCTTCTTCACAACCTCTTAAAAACTTCATGGGCAACTACATTAATTATTGCAGTATTAACCATGCGAGGATTAAGCGCAGCTTTTGCATATTTAACAAGGATTTCATAGAGGGTCATGATGGACTATAAATGCACGTGTAAAAGACGTCGCCAGGTGACGTCCTCTCACCCGATACACTAAACATAACTACACGAGCTAAAAGTTAAAATAACAATTATACATGCAACTGTAGACATGTACAAATGTATCTGAATGCATTTTTAGGAAATGTTCTGTGTTAATTTTTTTACCGATTTATGACGTCCTGGCCGCAACTATTTTTGGCCAGGGACACGACGTTGCCGTCGGACCAATGTTTGCTGGGCAGTTTCGTTTTGCAAAATGTACGTGGTATCGGCGAATTTTTATGAGTACGAGTACGAGTATATTAGGACAGTATCGGCCCGATCCCCGATGCCAGTATCGGTATCGGGCCATCCCTAATAAATAAACTTGCCTTGCCTATCCAGCGTCACCGCCAGGCACCGCGGAGAAGACCGCCCAGCTGGTGGAGGACCAGATGGCAGCGTGTTGTGGGAACCGGACAAAGATTTATTTTTTTGTATTTTTTTTCCCTCTCTCCCCTCTCTCGGATCTGTCGCTCCTCATGCTTCCTTCTCCGTTTCCCTCGCCTCGTCGGTCCATACCCCCCCAGGCGTACGGTCCATAAGTATATTGTAATAGTGTTTAGTTACTCTGATATGTAAAAAAATACAATATATAAACTTAAGTTGTGATTTCACACTATTCTGAAAACTCAGATTTCTAAATATTTGCATTTCCAAACTTTGATTTTAATTTCAATATTGTAAAAACAAATTCCTTAAATAAATAAAACATAAGATGATGTAGATCAGATGGTCCTTTATTACAAAAACAACATAAACTGAAGGAAGAATTTTTTTCCCCAAACAATTTACAAAAACAAAAACATACATCCAACGCTGTTGATGAAGATCTGACGGTGTTGATGAAAACCTGACGATGTTGATGAAAAACTGACGGTGTTGATGAAGATCTGACGGTGTTGACAAAAAACTGACGGTGTTGACAAAAAATATGTGTGCATTGTGATTATTGAACAGATGTGCTCTTTAAACTACTACTAAAACTACTCCTTGTTATTAGAGTATTGAACTTACTGTAAAGCAAACTATAAGCACATACACCGTTTCCAACTATTATAAATTACACCGTTTCCAACTTTCAAAAAACAAAAACAATAAGGGAAACCAGGGGCCCTCCTCCCCCTCTGTTTTCATCTACCTCCCCTACACCACTTCCTGCTCTCCTTTTTCTCATCCACCTCTTCTCCTCTTCTCCTTTGTAAGTAGCCATTTACTTTAAAGTGGCGTGTGTGTGTGTGTGCGTATGTGTGTGTTTGGGTGTGTTGGATGTGTGATTGCCCCGCACTGCCTTATACTGGGTGTGATCTTAAATTGACATTCCTTGACAACAATACTGCAACACATAATCTGTAGCTTAGAATCAGGTTCAATTAGCTCACTTAAGATTTAATTTTTGTCTAACCTGCGCTTATGCTTTGAGCAGCAGGCGTCGGATATGCGTATGGTTAAATAATGTAATGCATGCTGTGTATGTGCATTTATGTGTAAATAAAACCCTGAAATAACAGTTTAACCCTTCACTATGTTCACAAATAATATTATATTCGCACATTAAGAGGTTATTGGTGGATTTGTCAACTCCGTCAGCTTACAGGTCAACACCGTCAGACATAGAACCTGACGGAGTTGACGTCTGACGGAGTTGACGAAAGGGCATGTATTTTCCCGCCAAAACATGTCTTGTTCACTGCAGCTAGGTAGTTTTTCCTCAGTTGCTAGCTGTCCCAATAACCTCACTAAAATGCTTAAATTCAATCCACTATGGTTTAAAAAAAGTATCTTAACAGAAAGATGGTATTGACATGGTGCAGCTGTGACCATAGGAATATTGACATTGTTTGTCTAAAATATAAAAAAATGTAAAACGTACCAGAGCATGTGTGGTAGTGCTGCATTCACCACAGACAGGGAGATGAAAAGGGGTCCTCAAGGATATAGCTGACCATGCTATTTCCTAATTTAAAGAGCTTTATGAAAAAATCTGACGGGGTTGACAGAAACTGAGGACACAACTTTAATAGGCAGATATTTATGGAAAATATTGTTTGATGTTCACTTCATGCATTGTTTTTTATATTTATACCCCTTATTTTTTATTTGATATATATATGTTTTCACAATTGTAGAGCTTTGTAAAAGTTTTTTGGGATGGTTAATATTGTAACCTCTTGCTGAGGACAAGTGCAATAACATGGACCATCTAACCACAGACCATACATTTTAACAACTCTTCCCCAAAAAGATAAAAAAGTTTATTCTAAAAATCAGATAGGTATATACAATTCCTTTAGATTTAACTTTGTAAGTATGTCATACATGATGAATTTCTTAATTTTTGCTATAAATTAGACTTTTCTTTGTGGGACATGTTTTGTCCCGACTCTCAAGAATCAGTGTATTTTATTATTAAATTGTTTGAATCTTTGCCGGTTCCCGCCTCCTCCTTCTCATAACATCTGAACTGCGTTACAGTTTGAAACTCGGTATGTGTCATTTGGACCATGCCGTGAACGTGTTAAAAAAGTTTTGGAAGAGCGCGAACTTCTGGTCAAAATATATAATGACATTTTTTTTTTTAATTCTAAGAGCTTTTGATTAATCTAACCTATTCTAATGGGTTATTGGTCTTGGTAAATTACTTGCGTCATACCAAGGACTATGATATAATCAAGTATGCCATATTTGGTCAAACTTGTTGTCTGACAATTTTAATTTCTTTGAAAACCTACTAGGGCTGGGCGATAAATCGCACGATATTGTTATGCGCATCTCGCCAGTAAAGCCGGTTCCTTGATTAGTAGTAAATCGCCTTCACCTCCCAGCAAACATTGGTCCGACGGCAACGTCGTGTCCCTGGCCAAAAATAGTTGCGGCCAGGACGTCATAAATCGGTAAAAAATGTAACACAGAACATTTCCTAAAAATGCATTCAGATACATTTGTACATGTCTACAGTTGCATGTATAATTGTTATTTTAACTTTTAGCTCGTGTAGTTATGTTTAGTGTATCGGGTGAGAGGACGTCACCTGGCGACGTCTTTTACACGTGCATTTATAGTCCATCATGACCCTCTATGAAATCCTTGTTAAATATGCAAAAGCTGCGCTTAATCCTCGCATGGTTAATACTGCAATAATTAATGTAGTTGCCAATGAAGTTTTTAAGAGGTTGTGAAGAAGACGTCCACTGGCGTCGTTTACACGTCTAGTCAGGCTGTGAATACTATACGTCCACTGGCGTCTTTTGCACGTCTAGTCTAGCAAGACAGAAAAAAATTATCAGGATTTATAATTCTTTATAAAATACACGATTTATATACAAATGAATATATATTTACTTTATCTTGTTTTTATAAATTATAATCACAAAATGCACAGTATAGTCAAGTGATTGCAAATGCAAAGCCACTGCATTTTAGTCATTATTTTAACCTGTTGTAGGCCTACCTGATGTATTCGTTGTTATTTTTTTATGGAATGTATATACATGTAAAACAGAAATATACCCGGTCACCATTTATGTCTGAGTTGGATGTGATTACCCAAACCCTCTGCCCAAACCATAAACTGTGCTGCCAAGATGTAGTAACAAAAGGTCTCGCGATATTACAAAATCATGCGATGGGATTATCTCGCGAGATGTTAACGCGTTCTCCCCATAGATTCTGGAACTTTGAACAAACACGAGGAGGGGACGGAGTTGTGTCGATATTATTATTAAAAATCTACTGTTGGGTAAGTACATTTTGTATTAGATTAACGTGCTTGAGTTTTACTTGTGTGACATGAATGAACCGAAAGAAATTATGCCCACATTGTCAACTGAAATTTACTGAGTTTGGCTAAAATTAGCCAGTAGGCTAAAAGTAACTTTGAACGTATACAACAACGGTAACGTTATACCAAGTATATTGTTTAATGATACAGTCATTACTGTAACTTATTAATGTAGCCTTTTGAGAGTTTCTTTCAGAAAGTAAATTATCTGAAATGGAATGAAATGTTTAGCTGGATTTTAACATGTATGTTTTCAGTAACTGCTTTAAAAATAAAAGCAGAACATATTTTATACAATAAAATAAAATGTAATGCATGTTGATTACCTTTTTCTAATGTGTCATTCATGAATCATTCATCTTGTTCCATGTTTTTTTTTTTAATTTAGCTGTAGACCATAAAAATATTTTGAAAATAAGTGCATATCATTTACCTCAAATTTTAATTTAATAATAAATTTATTTATTTAAATATATATATATATTATCTTCCCTTAGATGCTGTGAAGAGGTGGAGCCCAAATGCTACAGACTCTGAAATTGATGCAGCAATGGCAGAACACCTGAAACACGCTCCAGGAACAGCTGGTGGATGCAAAAACTGAGCCAAACAATGTGTTTTTAAACGGATAGTTTCCCCAAAAATGAAAATTGTCATCATTTACTCAACCTCATGTTTCAAACCTGTATACCTTTCTTCATTGAATTTTCATTTTTGGGTGAACTATCCCTTTATATAATAATTCAGTATTTTGTAATTGGTATTTTAGTTTGGTTAACAAATGTTAAACATTGAAAAAATATTAAGATACATTTTGGCTGTTCAAGATCAATAAAATGTGCTAAATCAGAACATGCTTCTTTTTTTCTTATGTCCACAAATAATGTGTTCTTGTTTGTGATGTAGGCTACACGTGATTAAAACGTTTTATTGACGGTCAGGTCTGACTAGACCAATTTTGGACCTTTTTAGAACCTTTGTCAAGATGTGTAAACTTCAAGACTTGATTGCCTTTCACGATGTTACACAATATGTGTGTGATTATTTTAAATGCAGGCTTATATACACTTAAATTATGCAGCAACACATTTAAACACACAAATGACGACGCATTTAGACGTCCAGGGACGCGCTGAAGAGACGTGGAATTCACGGCCAGAAGAGACGTGGAATTCACGGCCAGATGACGTCAAAGACGTCGGTTCAACTTTCATTTTGGAACTATTTTTCAACCATGACGGGACGTGTCGGACGGACGTCTTTTCAACGGTCATTACACGTCCAAATGTTTGCTGGGCTGCTTTCAGATGGAAGATATGATGCAGATATGAGTGTTAAATTAACACGCAAGAGTGTTAAAGTGAATGAGATAATTAAGTGATTAATTTAGTGATGATTGAGCATTATTGAAGACACCTGATGTTAACAAGAAGAATCACTGAAGAAAATCACAAATTGTAAGCCAGCGTTATGGAGATCAGTGTTTGCTTTAGTTGGACTCTTGACCCTTATACTTTAATCTTTAACTTTTGTTTGTCTGCTGTTATTGATTTATAACAGACAAATGAACAAAGAAAAGTGTATCTGATAGTGTTGGTTATGTTATGGCATAATTATGCTGTGATCTGAAAAATGAAACTTATTGTGATAGTTTGGTTTAACTCGTTAGTAACAACTTTGTGATTCTACAGCACATGATCAGTATTTTCCTTATATTCCAAAATAGTTTGCACAACGAGGACGTTCATTTGGCGCATTTGACCTGGCCTCGAGTATAGTTGGTGCTGCAGGTAGTAGCCCAATGCCGTAATAATAACAATATAGTGGGAACGATATGCATCTGTTCATTCATTCTTGTTAATTTTTTTTTCATACATGTAAAATTTACCCGCCGAATTGATGTCACCTAAATGATTATTAGGAACACCAAACTAATACTGTGTTTGACCCCCTTCCCCCTTTCAGAACTGCCTTAATTCTACGTGGCATTGATTCAACAAGGTGCTGAAAGCATTCTTTAGAAATGTTGGCCCATATTGATAGGATAGCATCTTGCAGTTGATGGAGATTTGCCATCAGAGGATGGGTACATGGTGGCCATAAAGGGATGGACATGGTCAGAAACAATGCTCAGGTAGGCCATGGCATTTAAACGATGCCCAATTGGCACTAATGGGCCTAAAGTGTACCAAGAAAACATCCCCCACACCATTACACCACCACCAGCAGCCTGCACAGTGGTAACAAGCATGATCGATCCATGTTCTCATTCTGTTTACGCCAAATTCTGACTCTACCATCTGAATGTCTCAACAGAAATCGAGACTCATCAGACCAGGCAACATTTTTCCAGTCTTCAACTGTCCAACTTTGATGAGCTCTTGCAAATTGTAGCCTCTTTTTCCTATTTTTAGTGGAGATGAGTGGTACCCGGTGGGGTCTTCTGCTGTTGTAGCCCATCCGCCTCAAGGTTGTGCGTGTTGTGGCTTCACAAATGCTTTGCTGCATACCTCGGTTGTAACGAGTGGTTATTTCATTCTGCTGCTCTTCCATCAGCTTGAATCAGTCGGCCCGTTCTCCTCTGACCTCTAGCATCAACAAGGCATTTTCGCCAACAAGACTGCCACATACTGGATGTTTTTCCCTTTTCACACCATTCTTTGTAAACCCTAGAAATGGTTGTGCGTGAAAATCCCAGTAACTGAGCAGATTTCTTTCTTTCCCATTCTGACATTCAGTTTGGAGTTCAGGAGATTGTCTTGACCAGGACCCACACCCCCAAATGCATTGAAGCAACTGCCATGTGATTGGTTGATTAGATAATTGCATTAATGAAAACTTGAACAGGTGCTCCTAATAATCCTTTAGGTGAGTGTATATGTGTATATAAGTGTGTGTGTGTGTGTGTGTGTGTGTGTGTATGTATGTATATATGTGTATATGTATATATATACACATATACATACATATATATATATATATATATATATATATATATATATATATATATATATATATATATATATATATATATATATATATATATATACATATAAATGAAAGTCAAAAGCACATTTTTAGTCATACCTGGAAACAAATCCTGTTCAAATAGGTTATATGGGCCATTCTACAGAATTGGTTCAAAGTTAGAGTTGGAAACATCTTGAAAAGAAAATTGTCTTTTTCCATAAATGTCTTTATAAAGTATTATTTTTTTTAAGTAGGCCAATACGTTTTATCATACATATTTCAAAGTTAGGGATTCATTATTTTGATATAGCTTGCATTGGAACAAACACTATAACAGTTGATTAGTTTATTTTTGACAAAACATACTATATGATTTAACATATGAGCAGAAACTGTCTAACAAAAGCTTATTTGATGTCTATTTTATAGTAAAAACTTTATAATCTATCCAAAACTAGTCAACGAAATGTTGTCATTACAGACACTATTCTATATCGCGATTAGAACAAATCTCCGTGGGCTAGCAATATAGTTTGGATGTGTTCATGTAAAAATAACGTTTACTAATGTAGGAGCGAGAGTGAATAAACGCACAGATGCGATGTACAGCTGTAGTAACATCGCACGTGCGTCTGTGCCATTCATTCACACACAGACGCGCAATTCATATTTAAACAGTCTTTGTGCAGTTTACAGACACTATTCAATAACGCGATTAGAACAATGCACTTAAGAATAAATAACTTACTTGATCAGCTCAATCCGTTGCTCCTCAAAATGAAACTACCAGCACTTCTGAGGTAACTTTTCCAGGATTATTACGATAGTATTATTCCTCACAGCGCAGCAAGACGAGGTAAAGTACAAGATTCTTATTAAACTGGATGTTTTATCCAGCTGATGTGGGTGTTTTCATGGCTTGCCTCAACATTTGCGTTTGAATAGCGCGCGCTCTCCGTGGGCGTGGTCAGATTAACACGTAATAAGCTACAATTAGCTGAAAGGAAAAAGACTGACATCTCTCTCTTTTCATACAGATTACATAAAATGAGAATAGTTATTTTTTATATAAATTACTTCATTTAAAAGAAGAGAATTTCAGCTTCATAAAGAGAAATCGCTCGTGTCTCTGTGACAAGTATTGACTGAGTTACAGTTCATTTTTCGGACGCATTTCAGAATGAACTTCACTGACAGAGAGAAGGCAAAATGCGCATCTTGTTTATTTTTTTTCATTTGACAAAAAGCACAACACTTTATTTTTATTGTGAGTATACACAAAAAAAATAGACACTTAACAGGATCGAATGATGTATAACACTTATATGTAAGATCAAAATCAGCAGAGTATTTTGAGTCTCTTTTGCACTTATAAGAAAAAAGTGAGCTGGTATCGCCGGCGATACCGCCGACCCCAGAGGGTCAATGTCCGGCAAGACTCATAGTCCGCTCTCTGAGTGCTTGATGCCATACTTCTGGCACATGTCATCATGGCACTTCCTCAGTCCCAGCCTTTTGCCCAAATATGCATTCAGATTGTCCATCATCTGATCAATGGTAACATTTGGAGGTTATGTTCCATGTCTTTCTGTTGTTGGCCTCAGTGCAGGGCCATTACCATTTTTTAGTGCAGACTCAGCCATGGTATGTACAGGAGAAGTGCCCTCAGAGGTGTGGAAACAAAACAAAAAGTGTTAGAGCCGTTAAAGGTGCTTATTTAAATTCTCAGCAGTCTTTAGACTGACCATTTCAGTTACACAGACAAGTCGTTAGTTTACTTACTCAGCTTAGTTTTCAATACTACATTCAAAACAAAAATTCACTTTCAGACTAAGTGTCCTTGTTTCATTTCTGAAAAAACTCCTGATTGATAAGACTTGTTCAGTTATTTCTGAGTCCTAACCTGAGTTGGTTTAAATTAGTCCCTTAGACATTAGACTTTCAATCTTTCTGCATCTTTCATCAGAAGGCAAATAAACTTCTAGTTTCTAACACAATTAGAATGTTTAATTCAAAACTATTATATTGGTTACTGAATTGGCACCCAGTCAAGAATTACCAATTCTTGCAGCAACATCAGTCCCAAACATTTTAATCTTATATTGGCTACTGAATTAGCACCCAGTCAAGAATTACCAATCCAATTCTTGCAGCAACATCAGTCCCAAACCTTATACAGTTTCTACAATTTCTGGACGAATGGACTAAATTGTTTCTTTAACAATTCCTACAGACTCCAGAGAAAGGACCAAACCTTATACTATATTTCAATAGCTCCTACAATCCCATGAGAACGGACCAAACCTCTTTCTTAAATGATTCTTAGAGACTCAAGAGAACAGGGCCAAGCTATAAAACGTATTTCTATAGCTCCTACAGTTTCAGGAGAATTAACTAAATCATTTAAAAGGTTCCTACAGACTCACGAAAAAGGCCTAAGCCTAAAATTCTCAACAATACACAGTATGTGTACATTTCAATCTTATATTGGCTACTGAATTAGCACCCAGGCAAGAATTCCCAATCCAATTATTGCAGCAACATCAGTCCCAAACCTTATACATTTTCTACAATTTCTGGACGAATGGACTAAATTGTTTCTTTAACAATTCCTACAGACTCCAGAGAAAGGACCAAACCTTATACTATATTTCAATAGCTCCTACAATCCCATGAGAACGGACCAAACCTCTTTCTTAAATGATTCTTAGAGACTCAAGAGAACAGGGTCAAGCTATAAAACGTATTTCTCTAGCTCCTACAGTTTCAGGAGAATTAACTAAATCATTTAAAACTACAGACTCATGAAAAAGCCCCGAGTCTAAAATTCTCATCAATACACAGTATGTGTGACTACACTACAAATCTTTACTGGTCTACTATTATTCTTTTCAGAAGATGTTCTTTTAGAGAGCTGATAAGTTTCACATTAACCAAATTAGGATATTTGAGACCGAATCCAGTTGATTCAAATAAATTGTGTCCACAGATGCAGTCTTTTGAACTTCAGATACTCGAAAACTATTCTGTTTACTTCTTGTTGCAGCTGGTGAATTCTTGGTTTACTCCTTGTTGCAGTTGGTGAGTTCTCTTCTTGTCAGTCTCTCCTGGCTGGCTCGCCAAATTGTTAGATTTTGCTGTATTTGGCTGAGCAGTGGTTTGAGTGGCTTACCAATGTATTTGATTTCTCCAAATCATAAAATAAGTAAGCTTGACCAGAGTTCTTGTGTGGAGAAGAATTTATTTAAGGTTTGTAGTGTAGCAGTGTCACAGTTCTGTCACCCTTGTCTGGGTTTTCTCTTGGTTTAGTGACAGAGCTGTGACACTCCCGGTTTGTCATGTGTTTGTGTTTAGTCTGGTCTGTTGTGAGCACATGGCTGTCATGTTATTTCCTTGTGCCATGTGCTCTCCTGTCAATTGTCTAAAACCGTCCAATTTTATCTTGTTATTGAATTATTTTCCCCACCTCGTTACCCTCTTATGTTTGTTCCCCTATTTAATCTCCCTGTGTTTGCAGTCCTGTGCTGGTTCGTTGTCCATGTTCCTAGTGTTTCCAGATCTTACCTGTTATTAGTCTCGTTTTTCCCCCACGAGGGAGTTTTGTTTGTAGTATGTGTTTGTTTGTTGTTATAAATGTTTACCCATTGTTCTTGCACTTGAGTCCTTGCACCTTAATCTACCCATTCCTTGACAAGCAGTCCTTCAGCAGCGATGTTAGCATGTCGCCCTTCAACAATCTTAACCCAAAGTTCTGTCTCTGACACAGAACTTTATACATGGTGGGCTACAAACAATAGAAAACTGTTAGGGCCTCCCACAGGAGATCAATCTACCCTGCAATCTGCTCTGTGCAATGCTGTTTCTTTTTCATTCACACCAATCAGTTTCTCTGGGCCATACACCTTTACAGACACAGATAGAGTTGATTACATCTAAAGCATAGTTGATTAAATCTAAGGCAGTCACAATGTAAATGAATCTGATGACTGAAAATACAAAATCTATCACTTGTGAACGGATAATTGAAAGTGATACCCAGAATAATTAAAGATCTAAATTAAATCATAATCAATATTTTCTAATAAGAAACACAATCTAAATGTGATAATCATTTGAAATTGGAGTAAGATCGAAACCAAATTCTTCAAATTGAGTGAACTTCACAGAGGCGAACACTGAAATGACATACGCATTA
The DNA here is from genome assembly GCA_029959095.1 of Rhinichthys osculus. NCBI lineage: Eukaryota > Metazoa > Chordata > Actinopteri > Cypriniformes > Leuciscidae > Rhinichthys > Rhinichthys osculus. The sequence continues at coordinate 59,048,721 of JARWKJ010000003.1, read as the reverse complement.
TATCTTTGGATTCTGTCGTTGGGCCAATAGATGGTCTTTACAAGATTTCCTCATTTTGGGTTCTCCAGAAGAACATCATACGGGTTTGGAATGACATGATGGTGAATAATAGGGAATAATAGGGAATAATACTGAATTCATGTTGTAATCTACAGTAACAAGTAATGTTTTTGCGAGATGACAAAGGCACAACAAAAAAATCCATTTTGACATTTAAAACATCTTTTATTGCTAGTACACCTGTCATCATTAAAAAACAACGCAAAACTATGATTAACGTATAAAACTATAATTCAGTGAGGCAATAATAACTATAATAAAAAATAACAAGGTCAGAAAAAGTTACATTAAAAAAAACATAAATTCACAGTTTATTAAACAAAAGCATGTTTTCACATTCGATACTTCAATTATCACCAAGAGATGATAAATGAAATAATAAATAGAAAATTCTATATTACAGTAGTAATAGTTGAATTAATCATTTCCTTTAGTTGCTCTTTGTGACGTTCCTCTTGTTAATCCTGCAAACATGAAGAGACACACAGTACATTACAATCTGAAGGATGAAAGGTGCTGCAATGTCCAAGTTTAAAAGTATGAATTAAAATGTGAAGTATGAATTTGATTTAACTTATAATAAGCAGATAATAAAAGCGACACATCATCATAGACAAACTTACTTTTCCTTGAGAGAAATCACCCAGTCAGCTTTAGGATTAAGACACGTCACTCCTTTCTTCATTGTAGCACTGTAAGAAACAAATGTATGATTATTTAAAATCTATAAAATTCCTTATTATTATTTTGAAAGACCACTGTAAAGAAAAAACACGTGACATTCAGCTAAGTCATTACTTTATCGTTAAATGAAGTTCACTCTTCTTTCTTCATACAGCCATACATGCATATAAAAGCCATACAGGTTTGACACAACATGAAGGTGAGTAAATTAAGGCTGAATTTCATTCATTCAGACGAAACATCCATGTATCATAATCATTCTTCAGTTATGAATTTTCACACCAGCCACTCTCGTGATATTAAAGACCTTTTAATATGAAGACTTAAATCATTTAAAATTAGTGAAAGAAAAGCAACAACAAGTGTCCACACATGTGAACTCCTGAGATGATGAAGAGAAGAAGAAGAGTACATTTACATTTATTCATTTAGCTGACGCTTTTATCCAAAGCGACTTACAATTGCTATATTTCAGAGGTCGCACGCCTCTGGAGCAACTAGGGGTTAAGTGTCTTGCTCAGGGACACATTGGTGTCTCACAGTGGATTCGAACCCGGGTCTCTCACACCAAAGGCATGTGTTTTATCCACTGCGCCATCACCACCCCCTAGAGTGTGTAACATTGACAGATGGAAAGAAAAATCATGTGTCTGTATTTGAAGTGTTGTTTTAGTAAGTTTCACACTCACATGATCTCCTCATTTTTGCATTGTGGTCCAGCAGGAAACACCTTCAACAAGAGTATTTTATCAATAGGAATTGGTGGGTTTGAATGTGTTTGAATGCACCGGCAGCGCATGTTAATGCGAGGTTTTCCTGCAGTGACAGAGAGAGAGAGTTGGTGTAAATATCTGCAAATGATCTGATTTAAAACACCGTTATGAATGTTATATTCTGCTTACCTTCTGTTGTGGACAGCAGTGCAGCGGTGCAGATCAGAAACACGAAGGCTGTTACGGTGAACTTCATCATCCTGGATCAGTGTTGTGCAGAGAAATGCCAGTAAACGTGTGAAGTGAGCGTCTGCTGTAGTCTAACACAGGCCTGCACTCTCCCTTTTATAGAGAGAGACTCTCACACGACACGAGAGTGTGTTGCGCAACTACGATTCCGACTAATCTTCTCTTCCAAGGAGCTCTCTCTTTCTCGCTCTCTCTCTAAATGGCTATTATTCTATTGCAATTTCTTTTGCAAGCAATTATAAAAATACTTCTTAACCCTGTGAAGCAATGTGTCATATTTGATATGGTAATTTCTGAGGCCTCTAAATAATCAACATGATTATAACTTTGCTGAAACTTGCAGTTGCACACAATCTACTGCAGTCCTCCTGTCGTCTGATTGATAGTTCATACTATTTTGGGAAGGTAAAAGGCCTTTTAGTGTAATTGTAAAAATTCCAGCTTCAGCTGGTTCTTTTTTTGCTGTGAAATCTTTACTTTTTATAAAGTAAACATACGATTAACTTTAGTGATATTTCAAGATGAACATTTGCTAGACTGAAGCAACTTAGGTTTACTTGAATATACATACATTTTGTTTATATATATATATATATATAAAAAGAGCATCATTCAATATATATATATTGAATGATGCTCTTTTTATTCTACTCTAACATAAATAGTCCAGATAGACATGCTTGGAAAAAACTTTTGAAATGATATTTCAGGCGATTGGTTTGTTGCGTCTGCCAAACTTCAGTTAAGCATACGTTTTGTTGCATTTGTCATCTTCCTCTTCCTCTTTTCCTCTCTGACAGGAAGATTTGTCATCTTCCTCTTCCTCTTTTCCTCTCTGAAACTGCTAATGACTAATTGAAATAGTCCAAGCAGTTTAATTTTTCTTTTTAATTTCTGTTACACAGTTTATGAGTAAGTGGAAGAAAATGTGTAAACAGAAGTGTCATCTTTACACTGAATAACTTCTTTATGGCCTATATAGATAAAAGGGAATTTTCTCACCTACAGTTTGTTTATTACGCTCTTTATTGGGAGAACTCCAGACTTCCAGAGTGGGACGAGTCTGATGACGTATGTATCAGGAATCTAGGCATGTGAGAACAGATATCAGAGATCAGATATCAGAAAAAATCAGTTCAAGACATTGACTAGATGTGTCAGTAAATCACACGCTGCCTACACCACTAACTGCAACACAACGGAAACATTCATTAATTTATCCACATCCATAATTAGTTCACCCACACATTAAAGTTTAGTCATGTTACAGAAACTCACCCACATCCAAACCTAGATGTCGCTCTCCCATGGAAAACAAAAGCCTCGGCACACATCTTTAATCCTGCTCATCATTAGTCAAGCTCCATTGAAACAGTAAATATGACTTGTGCAATATATTCCCGTATGATAGCTTTATGAGAAATAAAAAGAAAATTAAATAAACATTACATCAAAGAAAAAAATAAACCAAATATAATTAGATTTTGTATATTTACTATATGTAATTTGTTCCTTTTTTGTTTAACACTAAGTATAAATCTCATCAAGTGTTTAAGCATTTTTACATTTATTTAAAAATAATACCTCACTGCAATAACAATTTAAACAATATATTTTATTTGTGAACTCAGCTGTTCTTGCTAATAGTCAACTTATTTTCATCAGTCACCAAGCTCTGTAAACACTGATCACAGACACGATGTACGCCACCTTTAATTTCACCAAGCTTATTGCTCACTAAGAAAAACCCACATTTGTCATGTTTTCAGGTGTTATTTCCAAGAAAGAGGTGGGAAAATCTAAATTCCGAGCTGTCTGGAATATATTTATTCCACAGACTGTAAAAAAGATGGACAACGCACCTTCACACTCTTCCATTGTAGAAATGTGAAGCCGCCAATGTCCCAATATGGCGCGGACATCTTGTGGGACCAGTTGCGTTATCACTCCCGCAGAAACGGTTAGCCTACAGTTTACTGCAGAACAACTCATTGTGTTGGTGTAAAATAAACAGTTATGGAAATGTAGAAATTAAAGTTGAAGTTCCAATCCCCTCCCGAAAATCCCCCCCAAAAGCCTGTTGGTGCCTCAGTGACTACTTTGAGAAGCTCAATCACAGCTGTCAATCATGATGTCACAGTTTTTATAGCATTAAATAACTAACCAAATTTATTTAATTAAACAAACACTTAAACTTACATCAGAATGATAAAAACTTAAATGACAGAAAACATCTTAGGAAAACCTGGGGCGATCGAGACGCTTTGGCTTCACTTAAAGGAGAACTCCGGCGCAAAATGAACCTTTGGTCTAACACATTGTTACCTAGTCAACCGTTATCTGAGATTTGTTTTCATGATTATCGAATGTAAATAGTTTTATCTCTAAAAACAGTTTAGCCTATAAAGCTAGTATAACGCTAGTATATTGGGCATAGATCAATGACAAATAAAAATCGCTTGTTAATACCACTAACAAGGCTGAAAATAGACCCACACTAACACGGTAGCATAATGAGGGTCCCTACCTTCAAACCGAAGCATTGAGAACTTTGTCAGTGTCCAGTTTAATAAGAAGATATTTTAAACATACAGTCAACTTCGTGTATACAGGCAGAAGCCATCTTTGAAATACAGCCTTTACCAGTCGATCTACGAACGCCGATGGTGGGTAGAGTATATAAGGACATGGATGAATGTGAGGGGCGACTCTCTGAGGAGGGTCGCAGCGCTGCCAGTTCGGTTGTTTCCTGCTGGTGGCTGCAGAGTGATATATATGTATATATATAAGTTTTTTCTGATATAAAGATAAAGGAAAATAAAGATATAATTATGTCTGTTCTTCTGGACGCTCCGCTTTCAAGAAAACTAAGAAATAAACCATTCAGCGGCGTTCCAGAGGTTTCTTCCTCACCAATCTAATGTTCCTGAGACGGCCAAAAAATATTATGCTCCTCTCAGCACAAAGTGCAAAACAGAGCGTCACCATTCGGGCTCCTCCGCAATTGAGGGGTACCTGGGTGGCGGTCGCAGTCTAGCCAGTTAGAGACATGCAAGATCTGTTTTATCTCTAAAATAGCTTTGACAAAGAAGAAGCCCTGACGCCGAGGCGATCAGGCTTCTAAGGGTGGTCCCCTCTGGGGTAGGGACGGTTTTGAGAAATCGTTTCTCCTCAGCGCCCTTTGGGGTGCGACTCTCTGAGGAGGGTCGCAGTACTGCCAGTTCGGTTTCCCTGCCGGTTCGCCGTTTCAGGGCACCAAGGTGTCAGTGTCCCCAAACGAGCCTTCAAATAAGAAAAAAGAAGAGCAGTCAGTTCGGTTTCCCTGCCGGTTCGCCGTTTCAGGGCGCCGAAGTGCCTGCTTTTTTCAACGATCCTCCGAGGAGGGTCGTAGGAACTAAGCTAGTTAGAGGTAGGCAAGATCTGAGGACTGTCATCATCTCTAATAAAGCTTAGACAAGAAGTCCCGTCGCAAGAAAACGAGGCTATCAGGCTTCTGAGGGCTCCTCCGGGGCAGGGACGGTTTTGAGAAATCGTTTCTCCTCGGCGACCTCTGGGGTGCGACTCTCTGAGGAGGGTCGCAGCGCTGCCAGTTCGGTTGTTCCCTGCCGGTTCGCCGTTCAGGGCACCAAGGTGTCAGCGTCCCCATACGATCCGAGGAGGAGGATCGTAGAGCGGTCAGTTCGGTTGTTCCCTGCCGGTTCGCCGCTTCAGGGCACCGTAGTGACTGTTCAACCAAGGGACGGTTTTGAGAAATCGTTTTTCCTCTGGGGTGCAACTCTTTGAGGAGGGTTGCAGCGCTGCCAGTTCGGTTGTTCCCTGCCGGTTCGCCGTTCAGGGCACCGAGGTGTCAGCATCCCCATACGATCCTCCGAGGAGGGTCGTAGAATGGTCAGTTCGGTTGTTCCCTGCCGGTTCGCCGCTTCAGGGCGCCGTAGTGACTGTTCAAACAAATCCAGAGGCCAGTCTTGAGAGACTGGTTCCCCTAGTAAATTTCTGGCAGCGTGGAAACTACTGCCACATATTTCTCAGTGGGTCCTGCACACTATAGAAAAGGGTTTCAGCGGTTCTCGTTCGCCCAGATTTCTAGGGGTCCTCCTCTCATTGGTGGACCCCGAGCAGGCTTTGGTTATGGAGCAGGAAGTACTGTCACTTCTGCAAAAGGAGCTGTAAAAGGGGTTCCTCCTCCCAGCAGACAGCCATTACTTCATTGTTTCCGAAAGAGGATGAGGGAGGTTCCCGAGGTTTGCTTTCGGGGGCGAAGCATACCATTATCGGGTTCTTCCATTCGGGCTAGGTTTATTACCCCACACCTTTACAGTATGCGTGGATGCAGCTCTGGCTCTTCTGAGACTCCAGGGCATTCGCGTATTATACTACATCAATGATTGGTTGCTCCTAGCTCAATCTGAGTTTATGGCAGTTCGGCATCGAGATGTCGTTCTGTCTCATTAAGGATGTTGGGGTTGCCTCTCAACGCCAAGAAGAGTGTGCTCTGAGGACCACTTTTCTAGGTGTAGCAATTCTTACAGCCGTAATGGGGTATATCTAGGCCAGTCACTCACTGTGAAACAGTTTCAGACGGGTGGGTCTCATGGCAGTTGCGTCCAACGTATTACTTTTGGCCTTCTGTTCATGAGACCCCTGCAGTGGTGGCTCAGGACCAAGGGGTTTTCTCCGAGGGGAAATACATTTTTTGCATGATCAAGGTCACGCGGCTATGCCTTCGTGCTTCGGTCATGTGGAAGAACCTTGGTTCCTCGCCCAGGCCCAGTGTTAGGGGCTTCTTGTCGACGCATATTTCTATCGACGGATGCTTCCCTCACAAGTGGGGGCGATCATGAGTGGTTGCTCGGCGAATGGCGGACAACACACTGATGGTCTCGTATATCAGAGCAGATATCCTGTTGAGGCAGGGGCTGAGGCCCAGGGGATTGGAGACTTCACCCCGAGGTGGTGGAGCTTCTTAGGGAGAACTTTGGTCTAACTAAAGTCAAGTCGACCTTTCACATCGTTTGTACAACGCATTGCTCTATATGGTTCCCCCTCACGCAGCCAGCTCTTCTCGGACTGGATGCGATGGTGCAGGTGTGGCCGAGGCTGCACCTGTACGCATTTCCCCCGATATCTATGCTCCCGGAGGTTCTGGAGAGGGTTTGCCGGGAAGGGGCTCATCTGCTACTAGTAGCCCCATACTGGCCGACTCGAGTTTGGTTCTCGGACTTTGTCTCTTCTGGACGGCTCTCCCATGGAGATTCCGTTCAGGAGGGACCTGCTGTCCCAGGCAGGGGGCACGATATTTCACCCTCGACCGGAGTTGTGGAAACTGTGGGCCTGGCCTCTGAGGGGGCCAGGCTCATAGAATCCAGTCTCTCGACTGAGGTCGTTGAGACATTCTCCATTCCAGAGCTCCTTCCACGAGAAGACTGTATGCACTGAAATGGAAATTTTCTCCACCTGGTGTGGTGAGCGTCAGTTAGATCCTGTTAACTGCCCTGTTGGTTCAGTTCTCGATTTTCTGCAAGACCGTTTCTCTGCTGGATTATCTCCTTCCACCTTAAAAGTTTATGTGGCGGCTATTTCGGCCTATCATACCCCTCTGGGGGGTACTTCTTTTGGGAGAGATCCTCTGATTACTCGTTTTCTCCGTGGTACATTGAGGTTGAGACCTGCACTGCACTCTAGAGCACCGGCTTGGGATTTAGCCATTGTACTTGATGGTCTGGCTCTGGCTCCCTTCAAAGCCTATTGAAGAGGTTTCAGAAAAACTCCTCACTTTGAAAGCTTTATTTCTCCTTGCTATTTCATCTATCAAGAGAATTGGAGATTTGCATGCCCTGTCGGTTGCTCCGTCATGTCTGGAATTTGCACCTGGTATGGTGAAAGCATTTCTATACCCTAGACCGGGTTATATTCCTAAGGTCCCAGTTAATGTTGGGGGCCCAATAGTGTTGCAGGCCTTTTATCCTCCACCTTTTAATACCCCAGATCAGGAACAACTGAACCTGTTATGTCCAGTTCGGGCATTGGATGCCTACGTTCACAGAGCTGCCCTGTGGCGTAAGTCAGAGCAGTTATTTGTATGTTTTGGGTCACTCAGAAGAGGGTGCCCTGCATCTAAACAGGTTATGAGCAAATGGATAGTCGAGGCTATATCATTGGCTTATGAAGCGGCCGGTCAGCCTTCACCTATGGCTGTACGGGCCCATTCTACAAGGAGTATGGCGGCCTCTACGGCCTTAATTTCGGGTGTTTCCCTTCTTGACATTTGTAATGCGGGAGGTTGGTCCTCTCCACATACATTTGTCAAGTTTTATGACCTTGACCTCTCCACTCCAGGGGCGAGGTTGCTTGCTTCTTAGTGTGCGCAAGGACTTCACACAGAACGGGCATTTGTCACTATGGCGTAGTGGGTATGGGGTTCCCACTGCGTCTCAAACGCAGCTCGAAGTTCCCTTGAAAGGGAACGTCTCAGGTTACGTATGTAACCCTGGTTCCCTGAGAGGGAACGAGACGCTGCGTTTTCCTGCCATACTTCCTGCATGCCCTGATCGACTTGCTTCAGACTTTTTCAGAAGCTGTCGCGGTCTGTTTTCAAGGGTGCTTTATAGTTTCCTGGTCTATGACGTCACCCATGACGTATCGGGCTTCCATTGGACTGATTTTACACGTGCTTCATGACGCAATCACGCAGAGCGTTCCCACCGCGTCTCAAACGCAGCGTCTCGTTCCCTCTCAGGGAACCAGGGTTACATACGTAACCTGAGACGTTTTCTCTCTGCAGCGAACTGAGTTTTCTGTAGCGAACTTTTCTCTCTGTAGCGAAATGAGTTTTCGGTAGTGAACCGAGTTCTTGTGTATGGCTCTGCCTGTGAACTGAGTGGTGTGCTATGTGTTTTGTTCTTTTTACTTTCAGTACTAGACATGTTCTAGTATGTGAGGTTAGTTTTGATGTGTATGTCTACCTTTTCATTTGCCTGGAGATATCGGTTAACAACTGATATTATGGGAAGAGAACGCAGGTTAGGTTATGGCGATATACACTACACCCGTAGCAAATGACTGTCAAGACACAAGAACTGAGCGCCAATCCTTGTATTTCTGTTTTTTTAGGTAGTTTAACAAGGGTGCCGGAAGCACCGAATTTTTTGGTTTATTTTCTAAATTTTTCTTTGGTTAGATCAGGTTTAGATTTAGGATTGTTTTGTTATATTTTGTTCTTTCCTTTGGTGCCGCTTTTGTTCTTTTATTTTTTCACCTAATTATTTTGTACATAGCACACCTTATTATTGTTGCTTTGACTGGATTCAGTGGCTTCGGCTTGTTGTTAATGAAGTCCAGTTTATTTTTCCCTTAGAGAAGAGCCTGTCATGTATTCTTCCAGCACATCTCACCTTCAGCAGTATGTAAATATATAAATGTTGCGGTATCTGCCCTAGACCTTTCAAGGTTCGTAACAGTCACACAAACTATTGTATGACTTTGGAAGAGATGGAATAAAGCAAACAAGTCACATGGACACACTTTTATGGTGCTTGAGTGAACTGGCATGAACTACTTCCTTCAACAATCCTAACTCATTTTATCATTCTTGATAAAGATCATTTTATTGTTCTCATCCATAATAAGTGACTCAACTTAAAACAAAGTGTTGTAAGGACAGGAAAGCAAAAAACAATCACAATACAGTATGCAAATATAACAACGACATCATCGCCATTGGATGGATTTAGACATTTTGAAATTTTATAAGTCAATAGGAGATTAGGCTTTCTCTATAAAATAGAGGCTGATCATCAGTCTACAATTCAAAAAGCTAAATTAATGTAAGAAAATGAAAAAAGTAGAAACTGAGGTAAATAATACAAGAAATCAACTTCTGTTACAATATAGACTGTTTTTCATGTTTTTCTCTGTTAGTATTGCAGCAACTTAATATTGCGCAAACTCTTTCATTTAAAACAACGTCAATTGGTTTATGATAGTGAGCGCCTGAAGGAGATATGGGAACCGAGAAAGAAGAGTTGTAATATGACCACTAATATTTCAAAACCTTTTTTTTTGTATCAAAGAGTGATGAATAGATCGCCCTGAAGCTAAATATCACTTGTGTGGATTGCACAAGTCAGAAAATACCTGTGCGATTCCCTGAAGTATTTAATCTGAGTAAATGTTCCATAATAATCAAATAAACAGCTTTGTCAATTAATATTGCACTTTTTTTGCTCTCACATCATTAAATTGTGTAATTTGAATGATATTAGTCACTAAAACACTCATATACAATGAGAATGACATAAAGCTTAAAGAGGTATCTATCTGCTATGTGATACCTAATCTAACCTTTGAATAAAAGTAATTATATTTAAATGTAAAAGCAACTACGTAAATAGTGATGGTTTATAGATCATTCAGAGCTCATCCAGTTGACTTTACAGGAAACAAACCAAGGTTGGTTTTGGCTGAAGTTCATTTAAATGTGATGAGGTATTCTGGATAAGCCTGGCAGTCGTGAAAAACCACAAACATGGAGGGATTTTGGATGTTATCCACCACACTGTCATAATTGTGGTCAGGTGCGAGGCGAACAGGGGGCGTCTTCATGCCCGTCTGACCCTGAGCGTAATGACCCGTAAGCACACGAGCCACGAACATGAGCTGAGTCCCGTCTGCTGCTGGAACCGCATAGGTAGGATGGGCAGAATAGCTGGCGTCCACAGCAAAGTACGTCCCATTACCGTAGACGGTGGCTGAGAACAAATAAAAAGTCACCAGTGTGAGTTAATCAATTAGTCTTCAAAATGAACAACCAATGAGATCATCAGTGACTTATCAGTTGGATAGTCCATCAAATAAAATAATAATGGTAACATTCACCCAAAAATTACAATTCTGCCATGATTTGCTGTTCAATGAACAACATCCTAAATTTGGGTTTGTTCCTCCCACAGTTATTGCATGACTTCAGAAGACTATAAGTGATTCATATGGACTATGGTGGTACTTGTCATTTTGTCATGCCGCTTTGGGAGACCCGAGTACGAGTCTCGGCTCGTGTACCTTTCCCGACCCTTTTTACCTTTTCCCGATAACAGAATTATTTAAATTAATTAACCTTTAAAAACAAACATTTACCATTTTGCCCAGCAAAATTTCGATTAAAGTTTGACTTCATGATGGTTGAGCAGGACTCCTCTGATGTGCCGTGATAAAGGGTCTTCTCTCCTGCTCCCACACTGCCACCGTTTCTGTTCTCCAGCTCTTTTTTACGTCCCTCATATAACCGCCGAAGATTCATGTTCTGGATGCGATCGATCTATTGAAACACATTTGCACACACATAACCATGAGCTTCACATTCACATTCACATCTCTTGCTCTTCATAGAAGCAAATGGTGACTATACTGCCATACAACATGGTACATTATAGACAAAAATATAATAATATAAATATAATAGACAATGTTTAGTCCAGTAATCTGGCCTTGCTGTAGACTAACTCAGAAATACAGCACTTTTGAATGTTTAAATATGATTTAAGATATCATTATGTGGTCCTTTAAAAGCTGTTTTTATGTCGTTCAGGATGGTTTTTGTCATGTAAAGCACACTTTGGTGTTGAGTGTCAAACCTTGAGCACTGTTTTTGTGACGGTCGTCTTGAAGTCTGCCTTCACGGTCTGGTACTCCATAGATTGCTGATCTAAAGCGATCACCTTTAACAGGTCACTGTGACTCATGTTGTCCCAGTTGATGGGCAAAGAGAAATCTGAAATGCAGAATAGGGAGGGTTTTGATTCAGTTTGATTATTTTCAAGGATGTTTAATTTTATTCTATAGATGTCAATCAGTGGTTTTCAACTGGGGTCATATTTTCACATTTCATGAAAGGTTCTTTTACCTGAAAGGTTCTCCAGTCGTTTGAGAGACGTCACGTGTCCTGAATCACATGCTGTGGCCTCCAACTTTCTCAAATCCACAGTCCATTTCACACCCTGTGCATCAATAATTCCATCTTTCACATCTTCTCTCTCAAGCTTATAATTCTCCTCTACGGGCACCTTCTGCCAAACGCCCCGTGGTCCCAGAATGCACCATGTGACCCGAGTGAAGAGGGATGCCTGGTCCTTCTCTCTTACCTTAGAGTTTGAGAGAAGAATTTTTTAGGCTTTGCCCATTTATTCATGTATTTATTTACAAAATGTTCTTTGCTGTTTATAAAGCCATGGTTTTAAGTTTAACATTGATGCAAAGCGTTTATATTGCATTTATCATTTGTTCCCATGGTTGATTAGAGATTCACTGTGTAACTTTTTTTGTTCAAAATTATATGCATATCATGCTCAGACGATTTGTTCAAAATTATATGTAAATTATATATGCACTTTATTTAAGTATATTGTATGCAAATTATATGGTAATTGTCAGATAGTCTATAGTGCTAATTTAATATTAATGTTGTCTTTCTCACCTGTCTGCGAAGTGCATCTTGTATCAGTCTAACCACCTCATTAACTCCATCCTTCAGCCCTTTCACTTCCCATCCTCCAGAGCTACTCTGTTCCAGCTTCAGGTGCAGGGAATCGACTTTAGAGAGCAGCTGGTTCATCTCATCCTGAGTGAGACGTTCAATCTCCTCTGGGTGGAAAGAGTGTGTGGAGCACTGGCTCTCATACGCCCGCTGGAGTTCTCTGCAGGCATGAGACACTTCATTATCTGTGTGACCGATCACTAGAAATGCTGCTGTGTTCTCTGTGACTGGCAAAGCGCTGACTAGAGAACTCAAGTCAAGAGAGTGTTGTAAAGAAAATGATTGTGATCTGCGTGATTGTGATCTGCGTGATATGGTTGATCCACTGCGCCCTCTGGAGATTATGTTTGTTGGTACAAGTGGTGCAGGAGCTGAAAAAGGTGAAAGTGCAATATTGTCAATAGAGTGATGCAGGAATGACGTATTTTTGTAGGCCAAACCTAGGAAACGAGTTAGCATTTTAGCACTTTCGGTTCCATCGTCCAGAAGTCAATGTTGTTTTGAATGGGTTTGTGGTGAAATGCCTGAAATAATGTCAAGCTCAAGATATTTTCATGCTTTATTCTATGACATAAAATACATCAGTAAAACTCCCTTGTGATTTAAAAAAAAAGAAGCTTTTACGTTATAGTAATCTGCTGACTATTTCACTTTTGTAACCTCATTGTGTTTATAATTGTGCTCTTGCAAACTATTCTAAATCAAAGTTTCAGGAAATGTTTTTAAATAAAGACTGAAGAGTTGTCAGAAGCTTAGTGTTGGTCGTGTGACGGTGGTGTAGTGCGTTTATTGTCTAGCAATTGTATTTAGGCCTTAAAAATCCATTAAAAGTAGTTAATTTGTGAAGATTATCATGATGAATGAAACGTTTCATAAACGTTTGTTGGTCACAGAGCTTATTTTCTGAAATAATCCAAAAGCCAATGGAAAAATACTATTGGTTTTATGACAAGGGAACCAGGGTGATGCTAATATCTGTGTTGACTTACAAAAATACATCATGAGTGTCTTACTGTAAAACACTGAAAAAGCATTAACAAAAATATATTTATTTAAATGCATGACATGGACATGTATAATAAAAACTGTTATTGCCTCTGCATGGCACAGATTTATCCTCACCTGTCAACTGTGTATTTCCACCAAAGATTTGCTGTGCCATCGCTTTAAACTCCAGGAAAACATTAATCTTCAGCAGAATGATCCGAATAGTTCTGAGATATTGAAGATTAGCTCCTTGAACACCATCCTTTACTCCCTCTAGAATAGACGTGGCCACCACTTTTGCATCCAAACCTCCTTGTCCTGCAAGTATTTTTTTCCAGCAAATAGAAAAAAAAAAACCAAAACTGACTTTAAAGACAAATTGGAATTTTTTTTGGATTACAAGTAAAAATTATTCTACTGACCAGCACAGATAGCAGGAATGGCCACAGACCGGTAACGGCCGTGTTCACATTTAACCACTATTGCTTTCGCCAAGGTCTTGATAACACTGGCGTCCCTCTCTCCACAAACATGCATGATTGTCTTACATGGAAATCCTCCTGGCGGGGTCGTAAATATCTGTCCACTTGTTACCTGAGCTGGAGAACATATAAAAGGGGTAGTGTTAGATGACATGTTGCATATCATTGCTGCCTTTTACATTTATGCAGTTAGCAGACACTTTTATCCAAAAATAAATCACACTTGTCACACCACACACAAACACTGATCAGCCAAAACATGACAATTCACAGGTAAAGCGATTGTTTGATCATCTCTTAACAAGGCCACATATTAAGGAGTAGATTATATGGTAAGCAAACAGTCAGTTCTTCTTGTTCTTGTTCTTCTTTTTCTTCTTCCGCTCTTGAGTCTATGGCAGCCCACAGAACTGTTTGTGGGAAAGTTATGAAATTTGGCACACAGATAGAGGACAGTCTGATCTGTCCTCATAGTCAATTTGAAGTCTAACTCAAAACCTCCAGCGCCACAGACTGTCCAAAGATGCTCATGTTCATGCTCAATAACTTTTGAATCCTAAGGGCTACAAACAAAATGTTTTCCTCTTGTTCAGGGCCACCTACTGGTCAGGAAATAGATATGGAAAATGTTTATTTTTACTTTTAACACCTGAATAGTTTGCCCAAAAACTATTAAACCGTTCTCTTTTGATTCAGTGCAGAATACCGAGTCCAATGCTATCCAATTTCCCCATTTGAATTTGGTCGTAAATAGCTGTATTTTATAAATGCATTAGGGTATTGTTTGAAACTCGGTATGTGTCTTCGGGACCATGCCGTGAATGTATTAAAAACGTTTTGGAACAGAGCCACCTTCTGGTCAAAATGTATAATGAAATAAAAAAAATGCTAAGAGCTTTTGATTAATCTAACCTATTCTAATGAAATTGGTCTTGATAAATTACTTGAGTCATATCAAGGACTATGATATTAATCAATTATACCATATTTGGTCAAACTTGTTGTCTGACAATTTGAATTTCTTTGAAAACCTACTTTTTCAAATTTGTCCTATACCATTGGTTTCAAAAAAATTGGCTCAAATGATCTTCAGACCATGCCGGCAATGCGTTGCCACCTTGACACCAGCAGGACTGTTTCGATGAGACTGATTGGGACTTATTTAAACTGACTGCCACACACAATAATCACACTGATCTAAACACCTATGCCTCATCCGTGCTGGACTACATCAGTTTCTGTATGGACAATGTCACCACAGAGAGGAAAATATGCACACTCCCCAATCATAAACCAGTGATGAATCCAGCTGTGATTAGTCAGCTGAGTGCCCTTGATACTGCTTTCCGGTAAGGAGACCAAGGGGCCTATCGAACAGCGAGGGCCAAACTGAGGAGAGGCATCAAGGAAGCGAAGCACTACTACAGAAGCGTATTGAAGAGTACTTTAACAACACTGACTCTCGACACATGTGGCAGGGCATCAAGGCCTTCCCAGATTATGTGGGCAATAAAATCAGCTCAACACACACACAGTGAGTTCATCCCTCCCTGAAGAGCTGAATCTCTTTTTGTTGCCAGGTTTGACTGTAGATATCTCAAATAACATAATAATAATACATGTATTTTTTATAGCACTTTTCTATACACTCAAAGACGCTTTAAAATTTTGGTTTACATAACTGGCAAAATAAATGAAAACACATAGGTGCATGGACAAGCAGAGGCAAAGCAAGAGAGGTGGGCAATGAAAGGGATTAAAAACTTGTAAAGTCTGTTAATAGGAAAAGGCAAGTTCGAAGAGCTGAGTTTTGAGGCCTGTTTGAAGGATGTTAAGGTGCTTGACTGTTTGATGTGGACGGGGAGGGCGTTCCAGAGGCAGGCGTGAGTGCGGCAGGTTAGGAGGATGGGGAGGTATGGAGGGGCAAGGTTATTAAGTGCTTTGTATGTGGGGAGAAGTATTTTGAAGTTGATCCTGTATTTGACTGGGAGCCAGTGGAGTTTGTAGAGGCAGGGGTGATATGATCTCGGCGGCGAGTGGAGGTGAGAAGGCGGGCAGCCAAGTTCTGGACATATTGAAGTTTATCGATGATTTTGATTGGTAGTCCATAAAGAATGCTGTTGCAATAATCCAGTCTGGAGGTGATGAGGGCATGGATGAGTGTTTCAGGTGCAATGATAGACAGAGAGGAGAGGAGCCGTGCGATGTTACGAAGGTGAAAGAAGGCGATTTTGGTGATGGGATTGACATGCGGTACAAAGGAGAGGGTAGGATCGAAGATGATTCCAAGGTTGTGGATGCAGGTGGAGGTGGTGACGTTGGAGACATCGATGTTGAGGGAAAAGGTCTGGGCATGTCGGGTGAGGGAGTTAGGACCAATTGATAATCTCTGATTTATTACAGTTGAGTTGGAGAAAGTTTTCGTACATCCATGATTTAAAGTCAGTGAGCCAGCTTGTAAGGGTTGAGTGGGTGGAGACTGTGATGGTCTTGGAGGATAGATAGCGTTGGGTGTCATCCGCATAGCAGTAGAAGTGGGGGCCATGTCGGCGGAGGATCTGTCCAAGGGGGAGCATGTACGGGATGAAGAGGAGGGGGCCAAGAACTGAACACTGGGGGACACCATGAGTGACGGAAGTGGTAGAAGACTTACAGTTGTTTATCGAGATGTAATGGTGTCTGTCAGAAAGATAGGAAGTGAACCAGGTTAGGACGGTTATTCCAATTTGGTGCTGAAGGCGTGAAAGGAGGATGGAGTGTTTGATGGTGTCAAAGGCTGCACTGAGGTCTAGTAGGATGAGGATGGTGAGGAGACCAGAGTTGGCAGCAAGGAGAATGTCATTGGTAATTTTGAGGAGGGCAGTTTCGGTGCTCTGTTTAGAGCGGAAGCCAGATTGGAATGGTTCATATAGGTTATTGGAGTTGAGGTGAGTTTGAAGTTGAGTAGCAACAGCTCGCTCCAGGATTTTGGACAGAAATGGGAGGTTTGAGATGGGGCGGAAGCTGTTTGGAATGTCTGGGTCCAGACCAGGTTTTTTTTTCAATATGGGGGTGATGTCAGGAAACTTGAGTGGGGAGGGGACAATGCCAAAGGCCAGAGAGGAGTTGATTATGTTGGTGATGCCTTGGCAAGAAATGTTGGGATATGGTCAAGGGGAGAGGTTGAGGGCTTCATGGTGGAGATTATGGTAGATACATCGGTTTCAGTGATTGGAGTGAATGAAGAAAGTGAGTGTGATGGAGGGGAGGGTGGTGGAGGTCCAGGGGTGAAGGAGGGGGAGCTATGCGCCAGTTGATTATGGATGTTGTCGATCTTGGTTTTGAAGAAGGAGAGGGACAAATCACACTTAGAGGTGGTGAAGGAGTTGGAGATTGTGTCCATGGGTTTCAGAAGTTTGTTGATTGTGGAGAAGAGGGTCTTGGGATTTGGGACTTGAGACTTAGGTCTTGGAGCCAGTTTGGATGACAGAGGAGTAATGGGAGGAGCGGGCAGAATTGAGGGCGTCTTTGTATTGTTGTCTGTGAAGTTTGTAGGCTTCCAGGTGGACAGTTTTTTCTCTAAAAAAAACCCTTTTTATTTGTAAATATATTTTTATAATTTTATTTTAAAGAATATATTTCATTTATCATCTAGGCTAGGGTTATTTAATGTATAATGTATATATATATATATATATATATATATATATATATATATATATATATATATAATTTTGGCTTATTCTTTAAATATGTCAACTGAGCTTTTGAAAATGCCTGAAGGTCAAAAATGTTGCCCGTTTATTTTTACTTCTGCACTTCTAATTGTTTTTGAAAACAGGTTTGGTTAAGGGTATGTAGTTTCTCATGCTTTTCTAGAAGCACACCGTCTTATTTGGGTTAGAAATTGGCTCCCACAGTAAACTAATGTGGATAGATCAATCTACTGATACTATAAAACTCTGTGTGTAACTAATTATCTGAAGTAGTTTTATCACAACTGCATTTTATACTGCATTCAAACATACAGTATTTGAAAACTCTTTTAATATAATAATAAATCAAAAGTTAATTTTATATTAAAACATTTTTTTTTTCTTACCTCCTGTCAGTTGACCCTGGACATGAGATCCTGCTTTGGTGAGGATGTCTTTACACACTCCTGTGACAGATTAGGTCAAAAGTAAACACTTTTTTATGGTTGAAATTGTTTAATTTGAAATCAAGAATGCTTTTGTTATTTAGAAATCTGCTCGAATACCACTTGTCTGGAAGTCCTTAAAGTCAGTGGTGTTCACAATGGCATCAGTAGTCTCATTGGTGATGTCACCGAACACTAGATGGAGTTCAATCCTATCTACTGCCATGATGATCTCATCAAGGTCAGAGGTCAGTGAGTGAAACAGAGCTGTGGTGACAGTGTAAGACATGCAGATGAAGAAACCATTTAGACTTTTTGCAGATTTGTTGAGTGAATTATTTTTTTGCTCTTATATTTTCAAATACATTATTCTTGATAAGTTGGGAGTGGGTCAAAATAGCATGGATCAATTAACGCAATACATAATTCTTGAATCTCTTGCCTTGTCCTGCGTTGTCCACCATTTTTGCACTCAGATCCACACAGACTGTCTGGAACATCTGCAAAATATTTCCAAAATAGGGTTAGGAATAACAATCACTGCAATAAACTTCATTGCATAGAGGGCGTATAATATGTAGACTTCTTACTTCCTCAGATTGAGCGTAATTAGGCATTATGGCGATACAAATGGTTTCCAGGCAACCAGGGGATCGAGATAAAAATTCACAGATCTCATGAGTAAGAATATTAACGGCATCTTTGACCGGTATCGACAGCACTATGCCAGGTCCTATTATTGGCAGTGCAACTGAACCCCAAGAATTCTGCTCACATAGCGCAAAAACTCGGCCAAGTCCGCAGCGAAGTGCCTATAACAAAATTAAAAAAAATATGGATGGCAAAACTAATAAATCTTTTCTGTAAATCTCATCCATTCAATCATCTGTTCAGTCAAAACACATCTTAACCCTTTTTAAATGTCTTACTGCCTCTTACTTTTTCGCTGTTGTGGTTTTTTCCTTTGGGCACACATTCTATGAAGAAAACCTTTGAGCATCCCAGGGCTGGTGTCGCATCCACCTCCAGCACGTCTCCATGCGTAAGTGTACGCTTTCCCTGGGCATTGTTGAAGTTAGTCTGAAGCTGCTGTCCTGCTTTTTTCAACAAGGATGATCCAATCAAGGTTGAGGTCATGTTTGTTTTTATCATTGGAGCAACAAATACATCGGCCTGTATTAATGATACAAATCATAAAAAATAAGTTAATTCAATCGGCATTGGTGGGTACAGTAAGTCATTATATTTGTGACGGCATGAGGGTGAGGAGATGATGGAGGAATTAAAAAAAATTGGGTGGAGTCTCCCTTTAAGGCCGAGTATTTTGAGAGAAAAAAACAACAACTTACCTGTTGTTGCTCAAGACTACCAACCACAACTTTAATGTGTATCTCATTGTCAAAGTCCAGAGAGTATTGGGCAGATGCAGCAGCTGGCAAGCTCTGAAAACTCTCTCTGTTCATGTATATGGGCACGTTACCACTTTTACGGCCATCATCAATGGGCAGTATGCAAACCGTATAAGAAGTTTTCACTAATTTCAAAGTCTCTGCACCATCACTTTGAAAGAATGTTTTAACTCCAGGTCCTTTCACCTCAAATCGTTTAGTGACAAGACTCAGAAGAAACACCTCAAGGCTGTCCTTCAAACTTTCAACTTCGCAACGAGGTCCTGTGAGCTGGATGCATGGGGAAGGAAACCTCGTTGGCTTTATTTCCACACTGTTCTTCTTTACACCGGCCATCGACAAGATCTCAGGGAAGTGGTCTGCCATTTCTGGCTTGGGAAGCGGCAGGGAGTCATGATGTTTCTGATGGTTTCTTTTGTATTCTAGCACAATGCTCTTCAGCCTACTAACTTCAGTAGTGTAGCCCACCAGTTGCACTTTGGGGTCAACACTTGATTCATCCAGGTATTTGAGCTCCACTTTACCACTGTCACGATTGGCCTGCTTGACAGCTTCACTCAAATCCTCCTTCAGCTTATTAAACGCAGATGATTTCTGAGTGTTTTCCAGATGCACAGTCTCCGAACACAGGTCTCTCTGCACAGCAACAGCCGCCTCCTGTAGCGCTCCGTCAGACAAACTCAACAAAAGGAGATCTGAACCTGAAGTCTCGAGCATAACCGGGCTGCAGAGTCTCTGCTGAAATCGGGTTTGGAAGTGCTGTATACCACCAATTGATTCCAAAAAGGTCACAAGAAGACGATGTGATGGGATCTTCTTCTCTTTGATTTCTTTTGCTAAGTTTAAAAGCTCCTTTTTTCCTGCATGGACCTCTTTTTCAGGACCCTTCAAAAGGAGAATGCCCGTTTTTTCCTGAGCGATCTGAAGTGCAGGCAAATTAGACTCTCTGAACGACTCAAACTGCTCTTTGATGAGGCTGAATTGCTTCTCAGACATATGACACTCTTCTTGAATCTGCTGTTGATCATGCAATCCACTTACAAATTTTAAAATCTTATCCACTTGTTTCTGCTCTCCAACCACGACGGCTAAATACGTCTCTTCATCACAATAGATTTTTAAGTCCTCACCAGAGAGGTAAAGGTGTTGTTCCAGAATTTTAGATTTGTCCCGATCAACCTCAAAGTAGATATTATAGCGTGACTTTAAAGTCTCGAACACTTGGTCGACCCCAAATTCCCATTTCTTCAGGGACATGTCCTCAGCGGCTGGGTCCCTCCTCACCACCAACTCTTCAGAGTCAATGTGGATCTCAAAGGTGCTGTGGAGCGCAGACAGAAGTTTCTCCAAGTTCGAATTCGACTTTTTACATTCGCTGAGGTAGCGTAATAGATAAAAGTCCAGTTTAAAAACCTTCTCCATACTTTTATCACTTGCACATTTCTAAAAAAAAAAAGAAAAGAAAAAAAAGAACAAATGATAAAGACATGCATTCATTGATTGTACCAAATGCTTCATAATGAAGATTCAAGACAAGTGAGTGATGGGAAGTGATACTTCCACTTAGTGATGGGAAGTCGGATTAATTTCCGCAAACTGGTTCTTTCGGGCAGTTCATTTCAATGAACCAGTTAAAAAAACGGTTTGTGTACACAATCACGCAATGACATCATGTACACCAAATGATGTAAAACACGGACGTCTAAAGTATAAAGTGAATAAACTAGTCTTAATCAACTCACCTTTTTACATATACCACGAGAAACCATAAAAAAAATTTGTTGTCCCCCTCATTCAAGTCAACTGGTTGCTTCACGCATGTTCGAATCAGTAGATCATCGGTTCTCCACAGACATGTGCGAGTCCAAACTGTTTCCTCAGTTCAGTGTACTTGTGACTTGACAACTGTCGTAACCATTAACTTTTGTTTTGACTAAGTGTATGACTCGAGAAATACTACCATCAGTTCAGTTTTATAATTCCAATATATTTTATTTCTTATGCTTTTAAACAAAAGACAGTTTTAGGTCGACAGTTCTCAGCATGTTGGATATGTCTGTTCTGGAGTGCTGAAATGGCATCATGGGATTATATAATCCTGTATAATGGCTCATTTCGAGTCGGAGTCACTGTCAAGCACGTCCGGAACTGTGAACTAATTCAAAAGACTGATTTGTTCATGAATTGGACATCACCATTAACAATAAGGATATAGGGGCCAAGCACCGAAGCTGCGTAGACACCTATTGTATCTGTTGGCGTTATTATTATTATTAGATATACTCCGTTATTGAGTCCATGGCAGCCCATAGAACCGCTGGCGGAAAAGTTTGACACACAGATACAGGGTTCTCAAGGCTCACGCATTGGCCGTGAGACACACGCAATTCAACCAGTTCACACGCTCACACGCCACACCGTGTATATCTCACGCTGAAAAGGCAATGCCAACCAAGTTGTCCTGCAAGCTTTATATGTATATTCAAGCTTCAGATATTTATATATATATATATATATATATATATTGTATGTAACAGTGGTTGGAGCTATCCAGCATATATATTTTGTTTTCTTGACAAGTTGAACTTGTCTGGCGCCCGAATGATTTTAAACCAAACCTAGCCTTATTGAAAACCCATACTGGTTTGGTAAAGCCACCGTTACAACGTTGTATACGAGGCACATGATGCACACAAAGATAGTTTCCTGCCGCCAGCGCGTCCGCATCTCGGCCAGATTGCGTTCGTTACTAGGCAACTTATAGAAGAGCGAAGTCCGCGAACACACACTTAACCGCGACATCGCGCGAACACACGTCGTGATGGAGAAAGTAAGTTGGAAGAAAGCTCGCCTAACATTTTTAGACTAGAACATTTAATATATAGCCCATCGTATACATTATTGATGCAGTCAAAAATTCTACAACTGCTTTGCAACCAGGCCAAAAGCTTTGGCTCAGTTTGGCTAAGGAAATGTTATTGGGTATGGGAAGGTATGAAGATGTATTTCTTCAGTTTATTTTAAATTCTATATTATACTGTATTAATAGTATTTCTAGTTACATTAAGGCTAAAGCAGAGTGCTCTTGGTAATAGTGTATATCCTGTCAAAACATACATTAGCCTAATCATTGCCATTGCATTTGTATTTTTCAAAGATGTCAGGGAAAAATGCAAAAATATTTGTTTTTCCAAACATTTTGGAGCAATTTGTTATATATTTGTAGCCTAATTTTGAAATATAACATTAAAGAGTAGGCCTATATTTGATGTGATGAATTGCTCTGTCATTTATCAGATTTACCAATTGTTATAATTTAAATTTTTGCTGGTTAATTATGAACAATGGGTAAAATTGGGGGCGGGGCTCCATTTAGGCCCCTCCCCTAACCGCATGTGATCTCACTCCAAGCTTTTGATAAAACTTGAGAACCCTGCAGATAGAGGACAGTCTGAACCAGCGTTCAGGAACCTATGGCTCGCGAGCTGGCTCTTTGGCAAAAATCATGTGGCTCGCGAGGTCTCTCACCCTTTACCAACAAACGAGCGAAACAAAAAAATAAGACACATCAATAGTGATCGGCTCTCTGCAGAAAAATCTGGCAGTTACAATTCCCTTGTAGCACAGTCTACCGAAGTTAGTTAAACGTTTATGATAATAAGTATATTCATGTTGTACCGGCAAAAGTGCGTATTCGGTGCTGGTCGCGCTCGCGAGTGTTACGAGTCATAAGAGCAATCAACTTGTCTCTGTGATAACCTACAGCTCCTGCACTGGGATTCAAGCAGCTGCAGCTTGTTTAAGGTAGGCCTAATGGCGAAAAGCAGCAAAAATGTAAAAGAAGGCTATAAACTTTAATACTTTCACTTTTGCCGCTGTCTCATGAGACCCTTTATGACACATGATAAATGGGTCGTATTTTTTATAATCCACGCAGATTTCAGTTGACTATTCTGTTTAAAGTTATTAATAACAAAAATTGAAGGAATGAAAAAAAGAGCAGGATGTGGTTTATATTGAAAAGAAATATTAAAAGCGCGATAAGTCGCGAAAGAGAACGGAATTACTGGCAGGATGCTGTGCGCGCGCCGAGCGCAACACGGAAAAGCATAGCCTCCCAGCAAACATTGGTCCGACGGCAACGTCGTGTCCCTGGCCAAAAATAGTTGCGGCCAGGACGTCATAAATCGGTAAAAAATGTAACACAGAACATTTCCTAAAAATGCATTCAGATACATTTGTACATGTCTACAGTTGCATGTATAATTGTTATTTTAACTTTTAGCTCGTGTAGTTATGTTTAGTGTATCGGGTGAGAGGACGTCACCTGGCGACGTCTTTTACACGTGCATTTATAGTCCATCATGACCCTCTATGAAATCCTTGTTAAATATGCAAAAGCTGCGCTTAATCCTCGCATGGTTAATACTGCAATAATTAATGTAGTTGCCCATGAAGTTTTTAAGAGGTTGTGAAGAAGACGTCCACTGGCGTCCTTTACACGTCTAGTCAGGCTGTGTGTGAATAATAACGTCCACTGACGTCTTTTGCACGTCTAGTCTAGCAAGACAGAAAAAAATTATCAGGATTTATAATTCTTTATACGATTTATATACAAATGAATATATATTTACTTTATCTTGTTTTTATAAATTATAATCACAAAATTCACAGTATAGTCAAGTAAGTGATTGCAAAGCCACTGCATTTTAGTCATTATTTTAACCTGTTGTACCTGATGTATTCGTTGTTATTTTTTTATGGAATGTATATACATGTAAAACAGAAATATACCCGGTCACCATTTATGTCTGAGTTGGATGTAATTACCCAAACCCTCTGCCCAAACCATAAACTGTTCTGCCAAGATGTAGTAACAAAAGATCTCGCGATATTACAAAATCCTGCGATGGGATTATCTCGCGAGATGTTAACGCGTTCTCCCCATAGATTCTGGAACTTTGAACAAACACGAGGAGAGGACGGAGTTGTGTCGATATTATTAAAAATCTACTGTTGGGTAAGTACATTTTGTATTAGATTAACGTGCTTGAGTTTTACTTGTGTGACATGAATGAACCGAAAGAAAGTATGCCACATTGTCAACTGAAATTTACTGAGTTTGGCTAAAATTAGCCAGTAGGCTAAAAGTAACTTTGAACGTATACAACAACGGTAACGTTATACCAAGTATATTGTTTAATGATACAGTCATTACTGTAACTTATTAATGAAGCCTTTTGAGAGTTTCTTTCAGACAGTAAATTATCTGAAATGGAATGAAATGTTTAGCTGGATTTTAACATGTATGTTTTCAGTAACTGCTTTAAAAATAAAAGCAGAACATATTTTATACAATAAAATTAAATGTAATGCATGTTGATTACCTTTTTCTAATGTGTCATTCATGATTCATTCATCTTGTTCCATGTTTTTTTTTTAATTTAGCTGTAGACCATAAAAATATTTTGAAAATAAGTGCATATCATTTACCTCAAATTTTAATTTAATAATAATGTTATTTATTTAAATATATATATATATATATATATTATCTTCCCTTAGATGCTGTGAAGAGGTGGAGCCCAGATGCTACAGACTCTGAAATTGATGCAGCAATGGCAGAACACCTGAAACACGCTCCAGGAACAGCTGGTGGATACAAAAACTGAGCCAAACAATGTGTTTTTAAACGGATAGTTTCCCCAAAAATGAAAATTGTCATCATTTACTCAACCTCATGTTTCAAACCTGTATACCTTTCTTCATTGAATTTTCATTTTTGGGTGAACTATCCCTTTATATAATAATTCAGTATTTTGTAATTGGTATTTTAGTTTGGTTAACAAATGTTAAACATTGAAAAAATATTAAGATACATTTTGGCTGTTCAAGATCAATAAAATGTGCTAAATCAGAACATGCTTCTTTTTTTCTTATGTCCACAAATAATGTGTTCTTGTTTGTGATGTACACGTGATTAAAACGTTTTATTGACGGTCAGGTCTGACTAGACCAATTTTGGACCTTTTTAGAACCTTTGTCAAGATGTGTAAACTTCAAGACTTGATTGCCTTTCACGATGTTACACAATATGTGTGTGATTATTTTAAATGCAGGCTTATATACACTTAAATTATGCAGCAACACATTTAAACACACAAATGACGACGCATTTAGACGTCCAGGGACGCGCTGAAGAGACGTGGAATTCACGGCCAGAAGAGACGTGGAATTCACGGCCAGATGACGTCAAAGACGTCGGTTCAACTTTCATTTTGGAACTATTTTTCAACCATGACGGGACGTGTCGGACGGACGTCTTTTCAACGGTCATTACACGTCCAAATGTTTGCTGGGAAGGGATGGATGATCGACGAAACGTATCATCGTAGGAGAGGAATGTGGACAGGGGCACGGGAAGTGTTTTCACAGGATTGTAAATGTAACGAAAATTGTACATTTACATTTATTTTGTGTTCATTTCTATTTGCTGACTCTGTGCTGGCTCTTTATTGTATAACAGTGTACAGCCCATAACCCCTTTATTTTAATGCTTAATTTATGTCCCGTAAATCGGTCCGTTGCATTACGAATGAAAGCAGTATCAATAATGTCAAACATGTGATGTGCAGTCAAGTTCGGGTGTGTGTATGCTGTTTTAACAAGTGTTCTCACCGATACGCGTGTGATTCGTGGAGTTTTAACGAGTTTTATAGACATTGTTTCTTATTCAAAAGTGGTGTTTTGCAACTTCGCATATCGCAGAGCATGAAGCATATTTCGTGTTCGTCCATCTGTGCAAGATAATTTAACCCTTTAAGCATGCGAGATATGTTTCAGATAGCCTATAGCCTATGGCAAGTGTAAACACATGAATCAGAAATGGGTCACAATTTAAAGAACGTGTAAACAGACAGTCAAAAAAATCGGATATAAGCAACAAATCAGAATTGGGCATCAAGACCTGCAGTGTAAACGAGGCCAAAGACGTCGGTTCAACTTTCATTTTGGAACTATTTTTCAACCATGACGGGACGTGTCGGACGGACGTCTTTTCAACGGTCATTACACGTCCAAATGTTTGCTGGGCTTTGTCTTCGGTTAAATCCAGAAATATATAAAAATGGCAAGTCGAGTATTCACGTAAACACAGTAAATGTTAGTACTGCTCTCTCTCTCTCTCTCTCTCTCTCTCTCTCTCTCTCTCTCTCTCTCTCTCTCTCTCTCTCTCTCTCTCTCTCTCTCTCTCTCTCTCTCAGTGGTTGGTTGTGAGGGCTCTCTCTCTCTCTCTCTCTCTCTCTCTCTCTCTCTCTCTCTCTCTCTCTCTCTCTCTCTCTCTCTCTCTCTCACACACACACACACACACACACACACACACACACACACACACACACACACACACACACACGCACGCAGACCGAGAGGATTTATGCTCATCAGTTGATAACTCAACCTCACAGAAAGCCCTTCACAATTAATATTGAAACTTTGCTAAATACTTGTTTGTTTTTAGCCTAATGCTGTTGAATTTTTTTTTGGGAAAAAACATGTCTTTAATAATAATATTATAATTATTTTACTGTGGCTCTTTTGGAAAAATGCATTAATCAAAAATGAAAAAATGGCTCTTTGGTCAAAAAAGGTTCCCGACCCCTGTCACCATAGCAAATTTGGAGTCTCTAACTCAATCCCTCTAGTGTCACCAACTGTACAAATTTGCATGTTAATGCTAATATTGTTTTTAACCATAAGGGCTACAAACAAAATACTTATCCTCGGGTTCCCCCTTTTCCGCCATTTTGTGAAACCACTACTTTTTAAAATTCCTTCAAGGCCGTTGTTCCGATTTTCACGAAAATTTAACCAAGTCATCTTCAGACCATGCTGACAGAAAGTTATGAAATTCAAATCGATTTGTCAAACCGTTCTCGAATAATGCGTGAACGAATTTGACGAAGAGCACGCCAAAATAAAAAAAGTGAGGCTATATCTCGACAATGCTTTAACGTATTCTGACCAAACTTGGAGTTTGTTATGACAAACATGATCTGAGGCTATTTATACGGTATTGGCGCAGTGCCACCTTGTTATCAGGAGACATGGAAAATGGATGTTTTCATTAATTCACAAAACTGGTCTCTCTAGAGTCTCTTCAGCATGCCGTGTCATACGATACCCCATCGGCCATCTAGAAATTTTGTAATAAAATGCTAGATTTTATGAACGCATTTGCGTATCGTTAGAAAACGTCTCCGGTTACTATCGTAACCTCGGTTCCCTGAGAGGCGGGAACGAGACATTACGTCATACTGACGTATATGGGAACTCCTCCCTTCTCCATTTTCACTGAAATCTTATAGGATAACGCCAGCTGGAGACAGCTGGCCAATTGACGCAAAACATGCAAATGCTGACCGGTCCGCGGGCTGTATAAAATAGCATGGGCGCGACAATTACGTCAGAATCAAGACTGAACGCTAGCACAGCTGATCAAACGGCGAGCACGGCGGTTGACGTAATGTCTCGTTCCCGCCTCTCAGGGAACCGAGGTTACGATAGTAACCGGAGACGTTCCCTTTCAAGGCGGTCACTTCGACATTACGTCATACTGACGTATATGGGAACTGTATAGAATCCCGCCGTGAGCGCAGTGAAGATAAGCCCTGAACGGGGTCAAGCTACACTCCCACAGGAACAACAGTTCTAAGCCAGCAGCGCCGCTAGGAGCACTCAAAACTGACAGGCGAAACTAGACCAACGTCTGCTCCGGCTTACCAAGTTGCGCATCCACTGCAATGAGGCGAAGGCTGCACTGGACAGGGCAGCAGAATACCATAAGCACTCGAGCACAAGAGCTAACACAGTGTCGACGGCATAGCGGTGACAGCTGCATAACCTTAAGCCACACACAGAGTTAACAGTACGTTGGAACTACTGCGTAATGTGGAAACAGCTATGTAACCTTATAGTCATAACACAGAGTTAGCAGCAATGGTAACTCTGCAATACATACTACTGCACAGCTGGTGGTAACAGTTTCATGAGTACATTAATAAAACTCACCGAACCCACGACGCTAAGGTGGTGCATCAAACTTGGAACCCTGGCGAATGTGTTCTGAGAAGACAGCCAGCATACCTAAATCCCGTAGGCATCAAGCAACCATTTAAAGCATCGAATTCAGAGAGAAGTCTCTGTATAAAACAGCACGTCCCTAGTACCATCCACCAAGCACACAAACAGCTGGTAGACTGCTGCCAAGTGATCCACGTACATCCACAAATCCCTTACAGGGCCAACATCACTCTGAGCATCGGCATCATGCGAGGCTGAAACTCAGCAGATAAGGCGGGCAGGGATCAACCTGTGCTCTGAACGGTGTAAGCGACTTCGGAACGTAGCTTGGTATCGGACTGGGAGTGACGCTGCAGTCATCAGGTCCGAGACAATGCGACAACATTCACTAGAATGAGCGTAAGTCTCCAAGTGCTTCGCTGGGGCGAGAGCCGGTGGCAAGGCCATCTTAGGGAGAGCTCCGTCTCAGCACTTGTCAGTGTGAAGTGTCTTGCTCAACTAAGGACCCAGCAGCGGACACACAAGAAGGTTCCACAGCTTGGGGCTGGGGTGCCACCTTGTAGAACATAGCCGATGTTCTATAGCCAATGTACAGAAGTGCAAATCAACACATAACTGAATGTACATAAACACAGTGCCAGTGGCCGTAGCGACGACAACTGTGAATATACGCAGTTAGAAAATAGCCCCATAATAGCATAGCACCTCAGTAAGCAAACAAACAGTCATAACTGTAGCTACAACTGTGAATATATGAGTTTGCACAGAATAACCAGTTGCCCTGATAGGAACGGGGCAATATAACAGCGTAGCACATGCACGTACAGCATTTTTCAGAACTAAGATGCATAGTTAGATTAGGATGGCTAGCAGCACTGAAGGAAACAGGGCAGCATTACAGCATAACACATCCGTTTACGTACATACATCCAGAACTGTGAATATGCACGGTTAGATTAGGATAGCTAGTTTTGCACTGAAGGAAACAGGGCAACAAAATAGCAAAAACACGTCCTTGTACGTGCCGTGTAGTCGCCATAGCGACAGAACTGAATATGCAGTTAGATAGGATAGCTGGATGTTGCACTGAAGGATAGAGGGCAACATAACAGCATTACCCATCAGTGTGCACATATCAAACATCTGAGTGTATAATGCGGTGCAAGTCGATGAAGCGACCGAGACTGCATGAATATGCACAGTTCACATAATGGTCAGTTACGTTAGCAACATAACTGCATAACGCTTCAGTGTGGACACAGATGCAGCGCAAGTCGCCGTAGCGACAAACTGTGACTAAGCACAGTTAGATAGGATAGCTAGGTGCACTGAAGGATACAGGGCAACGCGATAGCATAGTCACATTAGTGTGTACAAAAACACAGCGTCAGAGGCATCGCGACATCGACTGTGAATACATAGTAAGTCAGAATAGCCGGTTGCACTGATGATACAGGGCAATATTTAGCGGCGTAAACATAGCACATCAGTGCGTAGCGTGTACACAGCGTCAGTTGCACCGCACAACGACTGTGTACGTAATCAAAATAGCCATTTGCACTGAAGGATACAGGGCAATGTACAACGGCATAAATCATAACACATACAGTGTGTAGAGTGTACATAGACACGGAGTGTGTAGAGTGTACATAGACACGGCGTCAGTTGCATCACACGACAACTGTGAATATGCACTGCGTAGTAATCAGAATAGCCATTTGCACTGAAAGAAACAGGGCAATATATAATGGCATAAATCATACACATAACAGTGAGTTGTATGTACGTAACACAGTGTCAGTTGCATCGCACCACACAGTGAATACGTATCAATCAGAATAGTTATTTGCACTGAAGGATACAGGGCAAAATACAAAGGCAAAATTCATAACACATAGTGTGTAGTCTGTACATAAACACAGCATCAGTTGCATCGCACAACAACTGTTGAATTCGTACTGCATAGTAATCAGAATAGCCATTTGCACTGAAAATTACAGGGCAACATATAATGGCATAAATCCCCACACATAACACTGTGTAGTGTGTACGTAACACAGCGTCAGTTGCATCGCACAACAACTGTGAATACGTAGTAATCAGAATAGCCATTTGCACTGAAGGATA
This sequence comes from Rhinichthys osculus, assembly GCA_029959095.1. NCBI lineage: Eukaryota > Metazoa > Chordata > Actinopteri > Cypriniformes > Leuciscidae > Rhinichthys > Rhinichthys osculus. The sequence goes on along the minus strand of JARWKJ010000003.1, from coordinate 59,018,284 downwards.
CAGGGCAACAACGGCAAAATTCATAACGCAGTGTACGGTGTGTACGTAACACAGCGTCAGTTGCATCGCAAGACTGTGAATACGTAGTAATCGGAATAGCCATTTGCACTGAAGGATAAGGAACAGGGCAATATATAATGGCGTAAATCATACACATAACAGTGCGTAGTGTGTACTTAACACAGCGTCCGTTGCAACGCAACAACTGTGAATACGTAGTAATCAGAATAGCCAGTTGCACTGAAGGGTACAGGGCAATATCGTGGCATAAGCATAACACACACATATCAGTGTACATAAACACAGCGTCAGTGGCATCGCACAACTGTGAATCAGAATAGCCAGTTGCACTGAAGGATACAGGGCAATTTATAGCAGCATGAATCATGAACACATATCAGTGTGTAGAGTGCACGTAAACACAGCGTCATTTCATCGCACAACAACTGTGAATACCTGGTAATCAGAATAGCCATTTGCACTGAAGAAACAGGGCAGCATATAACGGTGCAAATCTTAGCACATATCAGTGTGCAGTGTGAACAAACACAGCGTCAGTGGCGTAGCGACAACAACTGTGATTACGTGGTTAAATCAGAATGGCCAGTTGCACTGAGGGATACAGGGCAAAATATAAGGGCATAACAGTTAAATCATAGCACATATCAGTGTGCAGTGTGTACATAAACACAGCGTCAGTGGCGTAGCGACAACAACTGTGATTACGTGGTTAATAGAATAGCCAGTTGCACTGAGGGATACAGGGCAATATATAAGGATATAACAGTTAAACCATAGCACATATCAGTGTGCAGTGTGTACATAAACACAGCGTCAGTGGCGTAGCGACAACAACTGTGATTACGTGGTTAATAGAATAGCCAGTTGCACTGAGGGATACAGGGCAATATATAAGGGCATAACAGTTAAATCATAGCACAAATCAGTGTGCAGTGTGTATATAAACAGCGTCAGTGGCGTAGCGACAACAACTGTGATTACGTGGTTAATAGAATAGCCAGTTGCACTGAGGGATACAGGGCAATATATAAGGGCATAACAGTTAAATCATAGCACAAATCAGTGTGCAGTGTGTACATAAACAGCGTCAGTGGCGTAGCGACAACAACTGTGATTACGTGGTTAAATCAGAATAGCCAGTTGCACTGAGGGATACAGGGCAAAATATAAGGGCATAACAGTTAAACCATAGCACATATCAGTGTGCAGTGTGTACATAAACACAGCGTCAGTGGCATAGCGACAACAACTGTGGATACGTGGTAATCAGAATAGCCATTCGCACTGAAAGAAACAGGGCAAAATATGACGGCACAAATCATAGCACATATCAGTGAGTAGTCTGAACATAAACACAGCGTCAGTGGCGTAGCGACAACAACTGTGGATACGCGGTTAAATCAGAATGGCCAGTTGCACTAAAGGATACAGGGCAGCCTGACGACATAAGCTGTAAGCTGTGCACCTCCATTACCAGAGCGGGGCGTCCTGACGCGGCGCTCTCCGTGGCCTGTGTCGCCACATTCCCGGTCCCGCCCTCTGCCAACGGTGAAGATCCGGTTCGTTACGGGTTCGAACCGTTTTGGCGGCTGTAGCCGAATTAGGCGGGACGAGGTGCCGACGAAGAGAGACATCGAGGAAGGCTGGACGTATAGATCAAAAGTTTCGGTTTAATGTCTGGCCGCGGCGCGACTAAATTTTATCTGCTGTGAGAGCTGGGATCGAACACGGGTCTCCCGTGCGACAGCTTTGGGGTTCGCCACTGAGCCACAGGGGGAAACACCCACTTTCGCGCCTTCAGACACAGAGCCATCGCCTTGCCTCGTCTCTCTGGATGCGTCTTCGCATGACTTACCATAGGACGTCGTGAAGACGGAATCTTTCTTGAAGTAGCCTGGCTGTTAGATACCGGGCTAAGTAAAATAATAAAAGTATCCTTTCCGACGAAGCCTATCGCGTCGAGTCCGTCTAGCGAGCCCGTTAAAAGGACCGGAGAGGTGACGGGCAGGTTTAAAATGTATCTGCTGCGAGAGCCGGAATCGAACACGGGTCTCTCGCGCGAAGGCTTCAAGTTCCGCCACTGGGCCACAGGGGAGAACGACTGTCAACTCTTCTTTGGGCGTGAGAGGGCCCACCAGCAGCCGCTGGCGGCAGTGGGCCTCATCCCTGCTGATGCCCGGAGTTTATGAGGGCGCGCACTGGTAGACCAGCACGTATGCCAGTCGTCCGTGAGTGCGGCCTCGGTAGATCCTTGTTTGGGTAGAGCGAGTCGATACCGCACATATCTGGCATGTAGCAGCCATCGGATGCGGGGAGGAAACATGGTGAGTAACCTCTATTGCAACTTCCACGATGACTTCAGATAAGACTTCTAGCGTGAAGAAAGAGATTCTGACGTAATTGTCGCGCCCATGCTATTTTATACTGCCCGCGGACCGGTCAGCATTTGCATGTTTTGCGTCAATTGGCCAGCTGTCTCCAGCTGGCGTTATCCTATAAGATTTCAGTGAAAATGGAGAAGGGAGGAGTTCCCATATACGTCAGTATGACGTAATGTCGAAGTGACCGCCTTGAAAGGGAACTCAGTATGTCTTCATCACTATGGCCTGAGGGTACTCAAAAAGTTTTCGGGCAGCGCCACCTTGTGGTCAAAAGTTATAATGAAATGTCCAATTTTTTTTTATTATATTAGGCTATTGTAATGAAACTGGTCTCAATAGATTAATTGGGTTTCGTATACCGCATCAACAATTTTGATGGCATGATGCCAAAAAAACTGAGGCTGTATCTCTGCAATGCTTTGGGAAATTAACACCAAACTTTTTTTCAGCCATTTTGCCTAAAATGATCTTAATATGTCTTTAATTGCTCATTGTTGCAGTTGGTCTGATGCTCCCAGCCATGTTGGTATGACTTATCGTGTTCTTTGTGCTTGGCCACAATAATTGCTGCTTGCAGCTATTTTTTTAATTTAATTTATTGTATGATTTTGACATATAATATTATGCATACATGTAATAAGGTAAGATCAAATAAAATGTGGTTGAGGAGATTCCCCCTTCCATGTAAAGCGCTTTGAGTACCCAGAAAAGCGTTATATAAATGTAACAAATTATTATTATTATTAAATATAAAGGTTAAAATGTCCGCAAATAAATTTAAAGAGGCAACTAAATGGGCCTTTAATTTAGCTGTCCACGACAGTCCTGGCTAAAACAGCCAAGGTACCAGCGCAAAAACACACTCAGCAAAATGATTGTTTTGACAAAATAACAGAAAATATCAAGATGTTTTTTTTTGTGTGTGTCAATATTACACACTACTAGTCCCAGGCCAACATTATTGTCAAGCTTCAAATAGCAGGTGATTTCCCTGAACTACTCAATGTATTTATGTTAACTATGCAGAGGTTTGGTCTCTCTCTGGGCAAACAGGTTTGACGACATTGTATCAGCAGAAAACAATGTAGACCCCGGGCACATAAATCTAAGCTAAATATCTGTTTGTTTAATGACTGTGCCACTTACCTGATTAGCAGATGCTTTGGGCTGTTTGCTGCTTTCAGCAACATTGTCACAGCTTAATGAAACACGGAGCTCCTCTCGTCCAGGTATATTGATGACATGATTCTCTCGGCCTAGCACTCTTTCCTGGGCTTTGAATACAAATGCATGTTGATGAGTATAAAGAACTAAAGAACTGTCATTATAAGAAATGGAATATTATTATTATTACAGTTGTTTTGACAATGTTAAGTGAAATAAAGTACAGGAATGATTGTAACAATGTGCAAAAAAACAACCCTGCAATAATAAAACATTTACTTCCTTACCTTCTTTGTTCATAAAACTTATCTTGTAGGTGTTGTCCCCCACTTTGCTGATCTCACACTGTCCTCCTCCTGATCTTCTCTTGATCCTAAAGTATGTGTGTATTTGTCTAACTTCCACATCTGAGAGATTATTTGCCTCAAAAAACACATCGTGCTGGTAGTTCTCCATGTTTAATCTGTTGTTGTGTTGAGCTTTGACATGAATATATGTGCTCTTGCTTGCTTTCACTTTTGCTTAGGCTCATTTTACAGACTGTGGTTTTCCTTGCCCCTCCTCCAGTTTCCTCTTAATGCTGGTATGTGGCACAACAGTATATATCTCTACCATAACCATTATTTACATTTTTCCCCTTAATAATCCAATTACTGTAAATATATATATAAAAAATGTTGTTGCTCATTTCCTCCAACAACAAATAAGCCAAATTTTAAAGTAGTTGTGCAACTTCTCGTTTGATTTGCATTGTGTGTATGCTATAGTCATACTCTATTTTGCTAGTTACTTGCATTGGTACTTTGGATGCAAGTACAATAATAACATGAATATTTATGTTTTGCATCTCAAAGTGACTTCCCCAACACTGGATGTTGTTTTGAATATACATAATACTGATATTTTATGATGAACAATTATTATACAGTTATATTGTGTAAAGATGCATTTCATCTCACTTCCAACCTCATGGAAACACACACACTTGAGTTAAATTTCAGTCAGGACCACTCTAGCAATAAAACATATTGTTGTTGAATCATTTGACTTATGGCTTCCTATGGGGGTTTTGCTTTGTAGTAATTCAAGTATAGCTGGGTCTGCGATGGGATTGTTCCATTGGCTTTTGGATTATTGCAGAAAATAGTGTCTGTGACTAGAAAAAGGTTATGCTTACACGTTTTGTTAATCGTGATGATCTGCACCAATGAACACAACTTTTATGAATTTTGAAGCATGAATACAGTTGACAGAAGTCAAAAGCTAAATGAACTACACCATGGTCACATGACTTGCACGACACCATCAAGCTTCCGACAGCTCTTTCGGTCTTAGTTTGAAAACATTTTCGAGTTATAGTAGTTACTGTATAAGTGACCCTGGACCACAAAACCAGTTACAATGGTCAATTTGTTATTTTATTTGAGATGTATACTGTCAATACTGTAAAAATAGATTGGTCAGAACTTACAAAGGAGGACCTTTTAGCTTATTATGTTGGTACAGATAGATCCTTGAGTAATATCTATTTAGGCTACCCAAGGATGCAATAATGTGTAGTGATGTTAACTGTAAAGATGTAAATCATGAGAGGGATATCTGCTCTATGTTCTGTATAATGATATGGTAAATGTTTTGTATGATTGGCCTGAGTGTGAGTATAAGGAACTTGGGTAACGCTTCCTTTTACAGTCCTGTTACCCATGTACTTACTATGTACTTATTAAAGTAATTACAATTACTGGGTAATAACTAGGTACTAACCCTGAACCTACCCCTAACCCATGTACTTACCTTATATTAGTACTTTCTAGGTGTACACTGTAAGTACTGTACTGTAAAAGGAAGCGTTACCGAAACTTGCTAATGCTAGATATAAATATGCTATTCGCTTTATTTGTAAAAAAAATTGCAAACCCTGAGGGCTGATTCTATGGCCATGAAGTTGTTAAATAAGGAATTAATTATGGAGACAGCATTATTGCAATCTTTTTAATTGTGTGCAAAATGAATTATATTACGTTGACTGCATCGAAGGTAATGATACAATAAAGATTACGACACATAAATATAAGCAAATTGGCTGACAACAAAGCAAGTGGTTTAGATCATATCTCCGCTGAACATCTTAAATATGGAAGACTCCCCTTTTAGCTCCAGAAGCAGTTATTAAGGACAAAGCAGGTCTAGCTTAGATAATTACTGGCCCATAGCGGTAGCCGGTATTTTGTCTAAAGTTCTAAAGAAGATTGTGCTGGATAGGATAAATGTGTTTTTAACTCTAGATAACCAGTTTGGTTTTAAAGCTAAACACGGTACCGATATGTGCATTTATGCCTTAAAGGAAATAGTAAATAAGTATAGAGATAAAATCAGTTCCTATGCATTTTATTGATGCATCTAAAGCTTTTGATCGAGTTAACCATGTAAAATATTTTTTTTAAATGAGATAAAGAGGGGTGCCAGAATATTGTGAGAAGTCTGGCTTATTGGTATGCCCATCCGATGATGCAAGTAAAATGGGGCAATAAAGTCTCTGCACCTTTTGGGGTTAGCAATGGTGTGCGACAAGGAGGAATTTTATCCCCTGTTCTTTTTAATCTTTACATGGATGACTTATCTAAATGCTTATCTTAGTGAACCACTTTATGTATGCGTCACGATGTGGTGTGGTTGAAGAAGACTCAAAGTCCAAAGGCTCCAATATAAACGCTTTACTTAAAGTTTCTCACAGGTACAGACAGGCAGGATACACTCACATCAAAATACAACTAACAACCGACAAAGACAGACTGCACAGAAGGAACTAAATACAGATACAAACGAACACTAACGAGGTGAAGACAGGTGACACAGATGATGATGACGATGAACAGGTGGGTGATTGAGGAAGTGAGTTCAGGTGTGGAGACAAGGAGGATTCTGGGAAGTGTAGTGATGACTAAGACAGACAGGTGCAGACGAAGACTGTGACAGAACACCCCATTCAACAAGGAGCGACCTCGCGCCGTAGAACATCAATGGGGTGGGGGGGTGGGCGCCCTGGAGGCTGATGAGGGGATGGCTGATCTAGAGCAGGAAGCCTCCGGGGGGAGCAGGCCTTGCTGGTGGCCAGGGCGGAGTTGGCAGTACCGGTGTCCAGGGCGGAGCAGACCCTTTGGGCGGCCACGGCGGAACCGAGTGTCCGAAGAACCATGGCGCCATCGCAGGCTTGGAGAACTGAAGCCGCGCCGCTGATCTGCGGGACTGAAGAGGCGACATAGGGATGGATGACCGGGGTGACGATGTGGTGAGGGAGGCCGACGGGGAGAACTGAGGAAGGGAGGAGTCCATGAATGCTGAAGGGGTGCAGGGTGAGGGCGCAGCCCGAATCCCGGAAGTCCGTGGCAGGAACTGGACTTCGACCACCGAAGGCCGACCTGGAGTGGCGATCGAGCCCAGCGGAGCTTCCGGGCAGACAGACCGCGGAGGCGATGAAGGAGTCATGGATCTAGGTGCAGGCGAAGGAGAGACAGGCCGAGATGAAGGTGTGGGCTCTGAGGACTGAGGTGTAGGCGGGGACTCGGCCACCAGCCACGCTGGAGCTGCAGGCTGGCAGGCCCACAGCGACTCCACCTCATCAAAGGTGTTTAGGTGAGCTAAGGGGATGACAGGCGGTGGCGGAAGAGTGGAGGTGGGAGAGGGAGGCTGGGTGGGAACACAGTCTCTGGCTGGGCAGACGGGACGTTGACGGTCTCTGGCTGGGCTAGACGGAACCAGTGGTGAGGGCTCAGCTGGGCTGGACGGAACCAGCGGTGAAGAGGGCTTGATGCTGGACGGAACCAACGATGAGGGCTCGGCTGGGCTGGACGGAACCAGCGGTGAGGGCTCGGCTGGGCTGGACGGAACCAGCGGTGAAGGCTTTGCTGGGCTGGACAGAACCAGCGGTGAGGGCTCGGCTGGGCTGGACGGAACCAGCGGTGAGGACTCGGTAGGGCTGGGACAGTGCACGATGGTACAAGGTGACCCATTATGCCACAACACCCACTCCTCGAAGTTCCCATCTCCAGGCGTGCTTTGGTCTCAGCGTTGAGACCTGCCCGGAAGAACACACAGAGGCTGGTGTCATCATAATGTACATGGGGTACCAAGTCCAAATACCTCTGTGTGTGGGCCTCGAGGGACTGGTCCTTCTGGTCGAGAAGAAGGATCTCCATGGCTGCCCACTCCATATTTTTGAGGTCGGTTGTTCTGTCACGATGTGGTGTGGTTGAAGAAGACTCAAAGCCCAAAGGCTCCAATATAAACGCTTTACTTAACGTTTCTCACAGGTACAGACAGGCAGGATACACTCACATCAAAATAAAACTAACAACCGACAAAGACAGACTGCACAGAAGGAACTAAATACAGATACAAACGAACACTAACGAGGTGAAGACAGGTGACACAGATGATGATGACGATGAACAGGTGGGTGATTGAGGAAGTGAGTTCAGGTGTGGAGACAAGGAGGATTCTGGGAAGTGTAGTGATGACTAAGACAGACAGGTGCAGACGGCTAATATACTCTTGCGTAAGTTTAGCTCTTGTTCAGACAAAGTGAAGACATTACTGTTTAAAGCATATTGTACACCACTTTATACTGCCCAGTTTTGGACAAATTATAGAGCTTACAGAGGCTTCAAGTAACGCACAATGATGCAATGAGATTTTTATTAAGGATACCTAAATGGCATAGTGCAAGTGAGATGTTTGTAAGTGTGGGAGTTAACGCATTTAAAGCTGCGTTACAGAATCTTATGTACAAATTTATCTGCCGACTTAATGCTTCTAAAAATGAGATTATCATGGGTCTATCAAATATAAGGTTTAGCACTACACGATATCAGTCTAAATTGTGGAAACACTGTTCCTTTTGTATTTTTATAACGCAGTGATGTGTTGTTGCTGTTGTTGTGTTATATGTTGGGTGGTTTTTAAAAAAATTGGACCCTGAGTCTGTAATAGAAGTTTGATTATACATTATCTAAAAGCTGAACAAATACATCTTCCATTGATGGTTTGTTAGGATAGGACAATATTTGGTCAAGATACAACTGTTTGAAAATCTGGAATCTGAGGGTGCAAAAAAATCGAAACATTGAGAAAATCACCTTTAAATTGTCAATTTCTGTCAGGACCAGTATCGTCAAATACGATTGACAATTAGCATACAGTTTGGATTGGCGGTATGGTCATGTTCTGGAAAGCCTAGCATGGATAAGAGCAGGAGAGCAGCGATAACCCCCCTTAGGGTAAACGGAACAGAACCAACATGAAAGTATTGCAGATATCATTAATTCAAGATTTTAAAGTACAACATAATTCGAGAATTTATTCTGATTCAAGGGGGATCAGAATGCCAAATCCTGACTGGCGAGAGGAGGAGCTGGGGAGGGAGGAGGGTAATGAGCTCCTGAGAAACGCCACAGCTGCTGATAATACTGAAGGAGCTTATATATACAGTGATGGACGTCGTATTCCTATAGGGTAGATATGGATCAGCTGATGCGAGCTTGACTAACGTGACCTGCCAAGACCTGACACTACGCTTACTTTTCATAAAGTTTTTCCTCCTTCGTTTAAAAATCATCCACACATGTTTTACAAAAAATTCTCATTGAAAATGCAAAAACACGCTATGAAGCTCTGTCAAGAGCATGCCAAACAAACAGGTGGCGATATAACCCTAACCGTAAAGCCATGTTGGCCAATCAGAAGCCTGAAAAAGAAGTTATTAAGAAGTTCCGGTTTAGCACAGTTATTAGAAGCAATATTTTGCCTACAGCCGCCATTGCACAGACTTTTTATTTTATATCATTTAAAGGGGATACATTTATCACAAAAAAAAAAAAAAAACACACTTGAGGTATAGAGAGACTGACAATAAGTACATTTTCAAACAGGATGGCCTACAGTACACAGAGATAAAAAAAGTATTTTTTTTTATATCTGTGTAAAGGTTTAAAGGCGCGCCCCCCTTTAAACCTTTACAAAAAACTGTATAAATAATAATAAGAACAATGGAAAGATAAAAAACGTGCAATGAAAAACACCTGCAATAGTTTCACTATGTAATGTCATTATTTCATATAACAGTAAGAGAGAATTATAATACAGAACTGAAAATTTTAATTTAAATAAACAAAAACATTTAAATATTTCAGTAATGCTTTGGATGAACTGAACAATATAGCCTATAAAAGCGCAAATATATGATTGCTTTTGACAGTGCCTCGCATCACGAGTTCAGATTCTTGTTCGTCTTCTCACTGGAACGCACAGAAGTGGAGTTGCTTTGTGATTCGGTCTATTCTATGTCGGGCTTGTTCCAATTGTGACAAGTCAGTCTGAAGAAGAACGATTCAGTGTAATTGTTGTTAAATGGCGCTTTATTAAGGCAGAGCACTAACCGCTATTCACGCGCTTGAACGCCGGTGCAACGGCTTTTTCTTTTTTTTCTTCTTTTTTTGCTGATCTCCGCGCCCCCCATGCAGTATCGGTCCGTGTATCTTTTGGTCATTTGATTTCCTGTTTGGAATGGAATAACGAGAAATGAAATCCAGCTTGTTTATTCATTTTTTTTGTTTAGTTTAAAAAACGAAAAATTCGATTTTGGCTCGATTTTTCATTTTTCGTTTGTGATTTACAAATCGGTTTATGGGTTCGATATTTCATTTGCACACGTGGGCGGCGCTGAAACGCCCCTTTCATCTGATTGGTCAAACCGCTCCGCCTTCAGTACAAGCTTTTCTTTCTGTCGGGCAGAATAAGAGTATTAATAAATGCACTTTAATAAAACAATGTCTGAAACCACCACTCACTGTTAACTACGCACAATATTTGAAGCAGAAATGTTGCTGGTAATGGGGGCTCTGCGACCCCAGTAATGTGAGCCACAGTAGACCTATGACAGATTATTTTAGCATTTCCCATTGATAAATACAGTGCAAATAGTTCAGTCTCTTTGGATAAAAGGGAAGTGGAAAAAAAAAATCAATAACTGAACTGTACCATGATAAAATATGTCCGTAACATTAGATGTCCGTAGATGACCTACCCATACCGGTTACATTAGAGTTAGGGGATAACACAGTTTGTACAGTATAAAAATCATGATGTCTAAAGTTCCCATAAAACATGAAAACCCAATGGGAATATATCCTTGTTGTTGTGTAAAACATCCGTTCATAATCTGTGATTACACAATTCCAATACGAATAGCACCGGGAGGCGTCTGGAATAACTGTGCAATGATCAATCCGCATTTTTACGTAAACCAGCTCATTTTACAGTAGGCTATGTCCTTCTCGTATAACACACAAATGGGCTTCCTTTGTGAAATATAGCAGACCACCTTTTTTTAAACTGTTATTTAAGATATATTTGTGCATAAATGTTTGCATTCAAGTTTTTCATATAGTCAGTCCGACAGATAGATAGATAGATAGATAGATAGATAGATAGATAGATAGATAGATAGATAGATAGATAGATAGATAGATAGATAGATAGAACCTTTGTAAGATATTGTAAGATATGCGCTCGTCTTCACAAAAACTACATGCAGGGTTTTTAAACATCTCGTGTGGAGAAAATATAGTTTATTCTGGGCAGTATGGCAAGCCATGGCAAAAGCTAACTTGTAGGCTATAGCCTTGAAAGGAAAACACATTTGCCGAGTTAAAACAGAGTTTTTGTTGTTGAATCATATTTTTTCTAGTACATCTTAAAATATAGAGCTCATGACAAATAAAAGTTACAGATGGACTAATAATAAATGCAAAAACTAACAATATCTTAAAAGAAACTATAGAGTGGCAAACTTTGAAGTAGGGTTCAAGTTTTAATTAGTTTTACAGCTTGAAATGTAAAGCTTGTTCTCATACACAGATATGGCCTATTTATGAATGAAATTCATGCTTTTATTTGTCATTTAAACTGATGCAAACAGGAAAAGAGTAGAAAGACGTATTATCCTGTCGCCCCCTCTAGTGGACAGCATTAAGTATTACGCCCATTGCTCAGATAACGCAAGTCAATGGATTTTTTTTGGGAAAGTAAGTCTGACCAGTTAGAAAAAGATATAAGCGAGTCAGACCAGTCTGAAGGTCTGAGCTGAGTTTGGTGAAGCATTAAAGTTCTAGGCGGAGTCAATTTCTCATAATAATAATAATAACGTTTAAATGTATGCTTTCTCAAGCCAACATAATAAACAGAACTCAGAGAAACATCGACCAATTCAGTATGTAATAAAATTGTATTAGTTTTATAATAAAACTAACAACATTTTAAAGGTATGCCGTGCTCTTCAACTGTCATGATTTTAATTAATCCCAAACCCTGCTAATTTTGAAAGTAGCCTAGCCTACGTTCTGTACGTTCACTGATTCTAGCTTCTCTCTTTTCTGTCTCTTTCTTTTCATGTGAACCGAGTAGGCTATAGCCTATGCTTACATTTATAAATATAAACTTTATTTCTATTCAATTTTCAAAATTATTTAGGCATATACTGTGCATGTCACACACACACCTTTTGATGTAAATAAAATACGAGAGTGGTAAATGTTATGAACATATTATCATGTTACACTTCAGCCTATTATTGATTTTTATTTCCACTTCCCTTTTATCCAAAGAGACGGAACTATTTGCACTGTATTTATCAATGGGAAATGCTAAAATAATCTGTCATAGGTCTACTGTGGCTCACATTACTGGGGTCGCAGAGCCCCCATTACCAGCAACATTTCTGCTTCAAATATTGTGCGTAGTTAACAGTGAGTGGTGGTTTCAGACATTGTTTTATTAAAGTGCATTTATTAATACTCTTATTCTGCCCGACAGAAAGAAAAGCTTGTACTGAAGGCGGAGCGGTTTGACCAATCAGATGAAAGGGGCGTTTCAGCGCCGCCCACGTGTGCAAATGAAATATCAAACCCATAAACCGATTTGTAAACCACAAACGAAAAATGAAAAATCGAGCCAAAATCGAATTTTTTGTTTTTTAAACTAAACAAAAAAACGAATAAACGAGCTGGATTTCATTTCTCGTTATTCCATTCCAAACAGGAAATCAAATGACCAAAAGATACACGGACCAGTATCCTTGCACCCCACACTTTGAGAACCACTGATCTAAAGCAATAATAATTAAACAAAGGAGATAACAGCGTGCCAAAATCTCACGTTTCACCGGCTACACAACAACACTGCAACCGGAGTTTCTGAAAAACTTAACACTGGCAGAAGTTTTCAAAAAGGTACAGTTTCAGTGACCTGATACTGCGTTTGCGTGTGGACGAACGGCAAAACTGCATTGAAAAATCTGCGGTTTTGAAAATACCCGTGTTTGTGTGGACAGGGTATATGATGTCATAAATAGGCACATTCCACAATGAGTCGATCTCTGGACTTGGTTTCAATAAAAGCTGTTTTTGGACTTACAAGAAAGAGTAGACCAATCACAATAGACTGGGCCATTTGACCAATCAGAGCCGAGTAGACCAATCACAACAGACTGGGCCATTTGACCAATCAGAGCAGAGTAGACCAATCACAACAGACTGGGCCATTTGACCAATCAGAGCAGAGTAGACCAATCACAACAGACTGGGCCATCTGACCAATCAGAGCAGAGTAGATCAATCACAACAGACTCGGCCATCTGACCAATCAGAGCATATTTGGGAAAGATGAGCAATTCTCTACTATATGTTGAAGATGTTTGATGTTTGAAGATGTATTTATTAAAATAGCAGATATTCAAGACATAGTAGAACAAATAAAGACTTAATCTGAAATCAAAATGATAGCTTCATATTAATTACAATTTTTTTTATCAGCAAACAATGAGGATAAACATTTGACAATTTACTTCAACATTCAGAACATTGAAAAACAGAAGAAAAATTTAGACAATAAAGATACAATGAAGCTGCAGTAGCTCAGGCAGAGTTTTTCAAATTTTTGTCAAATTCAGACACATTAAGAATATAAGTTGTTGAAAAAGAGAAACACAGAATGGGATTCATTCATCAGGACAGCAGACTTTCACTCCTCTGTTACAGCGTGTTGACTGATCTCATCAGACTGAGCTGTAAAACACACAAGATATGAATAAGTGTTAATTATGATGGTAGATCTGGTTTAATTCATCTGTGGGAGAACAGATCAGAGAGAGAGAGAGAATCTCACCATGAGCTCTGTAGCATTTGACTCCTATAATGACGGACACGAGCAGATATGGAGAAGCTGCCAGCAGAAAACTGAGCAGTTTGAGAACTGGGAGAACTGGCAATGGAGCTTCTGAACCTGAACAAATAAACACAAATCATTTCATCATCATCAAAACGTGTTAGATTTCTTATCTTTAAAAAAAATAATGTACCCTCTAGTGCCTCCAGATTTGACTTTTCTTCTGTTATTTTACTTTTAAACCTTTCTGTTAAAAAATATTATTGTGTCATGTAGGTCTCAGTGAAGCCGTTGATTTGAATCTTTGCTCACTGACTGCTATTTTGGAGTTTGACAAATATTATCCAACTTTTAAAACTGTTCATCATTTATATTTTATACTTAAAAGCATCATACAATTATTCTTTAATGCACATATTATGCCACATCCCAGCAAACATTTGGACGTGTAATGACCGTTGAAAAGACGTCCGTCCGACACGTCCCGTCATGGTTGAAAAATAGTTCCAAAATGAAAGTTGAACCGACGTCTTTGACGTCATCTAGCCGTGAATTCCACGTCTTTTCTGGCCGTGAATTCCACGTCTCTTCTGGCCGTGAATTCCACGTCTCTTCAGCGCGTCCCTGGACGTCCAAATGCGTCGTCATTTGTGTGTTTAAATGTGTTGCTGCATAATTTAAGTGTATATAAGCCTGCATTTAAAATAATCACACACACATATTGTGTAACATAGTGAAAGGCAATCAAGTCTTGAAGTTTACACATCTTGACAAAGGTTCTAAAAAAGTCCAAAATTGGTCCAGTCAGACCTGACCGTCAATAAAACGTTTTAATCACGTGTACATCACAAACAAGAACACATTATTTGTGCACATAAGAAAAAAAGAATCATGTTCTGATTTAGCACATTTTATTGATCTTGAACAGCCAAAATGTATCTTAATATTTTTTCAATGTGTAACATTTGTTAACCAAACTAAAATACCAATTACAAAATACTGAATTATTATATAAAGGGATAGTTCACCCAAAAATGAAAATTCAATGAAGAAAGGTATACAGGTTTGAAACATGAGGTTGAGTAAATGATGACAATTTTCATTTTTGGGGAAACTATCCGTTTAAACACATTGTTTGGCTCAGTTTTTGTATCCACCAGCTGTTCCTGGAGCGTGTTTCAGGTGTTCTGCCATTGCTGCATCAATTTCAGAGTCTGTAGCATTTGGGCTCCACCTCTTCACAGCATCTAAGGGAAGAGAATATATATTTAAATATATATATTTAAATAAATAAAATTATTATTAAATTAAAATTTGAGGTAAATGATATGCACTTATTTTCAAAATATTTTTATGGTCTACAGCTAAAAAAAAAAAAAAACATGGAACAAGATGAATGAATCATGAATGACACATTAGAAAAAGGTAATCAACATGCATTACATTTTATTATATTGTATAAAATATGTTCTGCTTTTATTTTTAAAGCAGTTACTGAAAACATACATGTTAAAATCCAGCTAAACATTTCATTCAATTTCAGATAATTTACTTTCTGAAAGAAACTCTCAAAAGGCTACATTAATAAGTTACAGTAATGACTGTATCATTAAACAATATACTTGGTATAACGTTACCGTTGTTGTATACGTTCAAAGTTACTTTTAGCCTACTGGCTAATTTTAGCCAAACTCAGTAAATTTCAGTTGACAATGTGGGCATAATTTCTTTCTGTTCATTCATGTCACACAAGTAAAACTCAAGCACGTTAATCTAATACAAAATGTACTTACCCAACAGTAGATTTTTAATAATATCGACACAACTCCCTCCTCTCCTCGTGTTTGTTCAAAGTTCCAGAATCTATGGGGAGAACGCGTTAACATCTCGCGAGATAATCCCATAGCAGGATTTTGTAATATCGCGAGATCTTTTGTTACTACATCTTGGCAGTTTGGGCAGAGGGTTTGGGTAATTACATCCAACTCAGACATAAATGGTGACCGGTTAAATTTCTGTTTTACATGTATATACATTCCATAAAAAAATAACAACGAATACATCAGGTACAACAGGTTAAAATAATGATTAAAAGGCAGTGGCTTTGCAATCACTTGACTATACTGTGCATTTTGTGATTATAATTTATAAAAACAAGATAAAGTAAATATATATTCATTTGTATATAAATCGTGTATTTTATAAAGAATTATAAATCCTGATAATTTTTTTCTGTCTGGCTAGACTAGACGTGCAAAAGACGCCAGTGGACGTATAGTATTCACAGCCTGACTAGACGTGTAAAGGACGCCAGTGGACGTCTTCTTCACAACCTCTTAAAAACTTCATGGGCAACTACATTAATTATTGCAGTATTAACCATGCGAGGATTAAGCGCAGCTTTTGCATATTTAACAAGGATTTCATAGAGGGTCATGATGGACTATAAATGCACGTGTAAAAGACGTCGCCAGGTGACGTCCTCTCACCCGATACACTAAACATAACTACACGAGCTAAAAGTTAAAATAACAATTATACATGCAACTGTAGACATGTACAAATGTATCTGAATGCATTTTTAGGAAATGTTCTGTGTTAATTTTTTTACCGATTTATGACGTCCTGGCCGCAACTATTTTTGGCCAGGGACACGACGTTGCCGTCGGACCAATGTTTGCTGGGATGCTCCTATCATTGGGCCTTTATAAGAGTTTTAATAGCACTTGTTTTGTTGAAGTATAAAAAAGATACACTGATCTCAGTGATACTTTTTCCATGGATGTAAAATCAGATTGATGTGAAGGAGAGATTCTCACACTCACCTGAAAGCGTCAGTGTAACTTCATCACTGGTGTGTGTGTGTCGTGATCCTCGCGTCTCTCTTCCACTACAGCTGTAATGACCTGTGTGAGATTCACTAACTGAACTGATTCTGTATTCCTGTGATCGACTGACATGAATCTCTGAATCATCTTTCTTCCAGCTGTAGGTCCAGCTAGTGACGTCTGTCTCCTGTATGTCACATGTGAGAGTGACCGTCTGTCCTCTGAACACTCGTCCGTCAGGCTGAACACGCAATACAGCTTTGGGTCTCTCTGTGAGAAATTAACTGTGTTTAATTTAACTGACAGAACATGATACTGTTGATGGATGACATTAATTCGATTAATTGCATCATTTGACATTTTAAATCAGATTGCACTGTAAAAACAGCATTTCTGTCAGGACCACTATCGTTAATTACGATTGACAATTAACATACAGTTTGGATTGGCGGTATGGTTCTGTTCTTGTCACGGTTTATGAATGCATTGTTTCCTGCTCGTCTTGTGTTTGTTGTTATGTGTGTGTGTGTGTGTGTGGGGGGGGGGGGGGGGGGGGGGGGGGGGTGGGTGTGAGTGGGCGTGACTGCCATCATTGGCTGATCAGCGGTTTAGCTGATCTCATTCATGGCACCAGCTGCAGCTAATCTCCTCACCTTTAAAGACTCACCGTTTTCTCATCTCCTTTGTCAGATCATTGTTTGATGCTCTCTGTGCTGTGTGGATGTCCTCTGTGCTGTGTGGATGTCCTCTGTGCTGTGTGGATGTCCTCTGTGCTGTGTGGATGTCCTCTATGCTGTGTGGATGTCCTCTATGCTGTGTGTCTGATCCCATTCCTGTGTCAGCGTTCCAGTCTTGTGGAACAGTCTTGTGGAACAGATGACAGTTATACCTACAACTGTCCGGTAAAAGGCCAAGCCCGATAGTAAGCATGAGGCTACTATCCCGGGTGGGATCTCCGCCGAGAAGACCTCATCCACATCTACGCTCCTCCCGGTTTGCACACAAACTTCAGGTTTCCCTCAAGCCCCTCACACACAAGATTGCTGTACACGCCCTCAACTCCCCACCATTTCATTCACCACTGAAGATATCACCCTCATCACGTAAGGCAACCACTCCGAGACTATTTATTTTATATACTGGACTCACCTCGTCCTCGGGTACCCCTGGCTCATCCATCACAACCCTAAAGTGGACTGGCAACAGAGATCTGTTTTGGAGTGGAGTAAAGAATGTCATGGGTCTTGTCTTGTGTCTGCCTGTCCATCTGTTTCTGTCTCTGTGTTTCAGGAGGAGGTAGGGGATTTGTCTAACGTGCCCACGGAGTACCTCGACCTGAAGGAGGAGTTCAGTAAGTCTCGTGCTGCTTCTCTTCCTCCGCATCGTCCCTATGACTGTGCTATAGAGTTACTGCCAGGTAAAGTTATATTCGCTTTCTGTTCCAGAAAGGGAGGCTATGGAGAAATATATTTCTGATTCTCTAGCAATGAAGTTCATCCGACCTTCCTCTTCTCCAGCGTGGGCGGGGTTCTCTTTTGTGGGGAAAAAGGACGGTTCTCTGCGACCCTTGTATCAATTACTGGGAGCTGAACAGCATCACGGTAAAGAATACTTATCCTTTGCCGTTGATGTCTTCAGCCTTAGAGAGATTGCAGGGAGCGTCAATCTTCACGAAACTGGATTTACGTAATACTTATCATTTGGTCCGCATTAGGGAGGGGAATGAGTGGAAGACTGCTTTTAACACCCCCAGGGGGCATTTTGAATACTTGGTCATGCCTTTCGGTTTGTCCAACTCCCCAGCGGTCTTCCAGTCTCTCGTCAATGACGTGCTGCGAGATATGGTAGATCAGTTCATATATGTCTACCTGGATGACATATTGGTTTTTGTCTTCTCTCCAGGAACACGTGTAGCACGTCCGACGAGTGCTTCAGAGGTTCCTAGAGAATGGGCTTTTTGTCAAGGCGGAGAAATGCGCGTTTCATGCACAGTCTGTTCCTTTCCTAGGGTACATCATTTCGTCTGAGGGAGTGCGTATGGATCCTGAGAAGGTTAAGGCTGTGGTACAGTGGCCAAGTCCAGATTCCCGTAAGCCCCTACAGAGGTTTCTGGGGTTCGCCAACTTCTACCATTGTTTTATTCGCAATTTCAGCCAACTAGCCGCACCTCTGACCGCTTTGACCTCCCCGAGAACTACGTTCAGGTGGTCGGACACAACCAAGGCTGTGTTTACTAAACTGAAAGGCCACTTTGTTTCAGCCCCCATCCTTATAGCCCCTGATCCTTCACGCCAGTTTGTGGTGGAGGTCGACGCATCAGAGATGGGGGTAGGCGCAGTGCTATCTCAACGTTCTTCTGCAGACGACAAGATGCATGCCTGCGCGTTTTTGTCTCATCGTTTATCCCCGGCCGAACGTAATCACGACATTGGTAACAGGGAGTTGTTGGCAGTCAAGTTAGCGTTGGAGGAATGGCGTCACTGGTTAGAAGGGTCGGAGGTACCTTTTATCGTCTGGACCAATCACAAGAACCTGGAATATATCTGAACTGCCAAAAGATTGAACTCCAGGCAGGCTCGGTGGGCACTTTTTTCGGTCGTTTTGATTTTTCTCTCTCGTATCGTCCGGGTTCCAAGAACATCAAATCCGACTCTTTATCACGCATTTTTTACCGTTCCGAACGCCAGTCTACTCCCGAGTGCTTTTTACCCGAGAGTCTATTTGTCTCCACACTCACATGGGAGATCGAATCGAAGGTCAAGACGGCCTTAGAAGGGGTAACTCCTCCGCCTGGTTGCCCACCGAATCGTTTATTTGTGCCGGAGGGATTACGGTCTGACGTCATTCAGTGGGGGCATTGTTCCAACGTGGCTTGTCATCCAGGAGTCAGTCGCACTATTTTTTTGGTCAAGCAACGATTCTGGTGGCAACTTATGGCTCGTGATATTCACAGTTTTGTTTTAGCTTGCTCGGTTTGTGCCACAGGTAAGACTTCCAATCGACCCCCAGATGGGTTACTTCAACCGCTGCCTAAAACTGTCACGGTTTATGAATGCATTGTTTCCTGCTCGTCTTGTGTTTATGTTGTTATGTGTGGGTGGGTGGGTGTGAGTGGGCGTGACTGCCATCATTGGCTGATCAGCGGTCCAGCTGATCTCATTTACGGTGCCAGCTGCAGCTAATCTCCTCACCTTTAAATACTCACCGTTTTCTCCTTTGTCAGATCATTGTTTGATGTCCTCTGTGCTGTGTTGATGTCCTCTGTGCTGTGTGTTTGATCCTGTTCCTGTGTCGGCGTTCCAGTCTCGTGCTCTTGTTCCTGTTCGTTCCTTGTTCATTACGTTCTGTGTCTGGATTCCGTCATCACCTCTCACCAGCGCACTTCATCTCTTCACTTCATCTGTTCCGTGTTTGACCATCAAAGTCCCTGTGCCACCTATTCCATCCGGCATCTGGACTCTGTTACTTCTTCCATTTAAATAAAGAGTTTAATTGCAGTTGCTTCCTGTCTTCAGTTATGACAGTTCTGGAAAGCCTAGCATGGACAAGAGCAGGGAGAGCAGCTATAACCCCCCTTAGGGTAAACAGAACAGAACCAACATGAATGTATTGCAGATATCATTAATTCAAGATTTTAAAGTACAACATAATTCGAGAATTTATTCTGATTCAAGGGGAATCAAAATGCCAAATCCTGACTGGGCGAGAGGAGGAGCTGGGGATGGAGGAGGGTAATGAGCTCCTGAGAAACGCCACAGCTGCTGATAATACTGAAGGAGCTTATATATATATATATATATATATATATATATATATATACACAGTGATAGACGTCGTATTCCTATAGAGTAGATGTGGATCAGCTGATGCGAGCTTGACTAACGTGACCTGCCAGAACTATATTCTTGATTTACCTCTTATTGTTACCTCTTATAGAAAACTATTTATTTACAGACATCAATCATGTCTCTGTCACTGTTCATCATTCATATTTTATACTTAGAAGCATCATACTATTATTATTCAATGCACATATTATTTCAAAGTTTTTTTGATAGCACTTGTTTTGTTAAAGTATAAAAAGATGCACCGATCTCAGGGGTAATTTTTCCATAGATGTATAATTGAGTTGATTTGTGTCTGAATGTAGTCAGATTGATGTGAAGTTGAGCTGAACACACTCACCTGAAGCCATCAGTGTAACTGGCAATGGAGCTTCACAACCTGGAAAACATAAACACAACCAAATTATTTCATGATCATCAACTTTTCATGATCAAAAAACTGCATATAAATAATGTAATCATTTTGTCACCAAATGCTCAGATTTCACTTTTATTCTTGTGACTTTCAAACCCTATATATATATTTTAAGAAACTCCCTGTGATTTCATGACACGTAAGGCTCAGTGAAGTCATTGATTTGAATTTCTTTCAATTGGCCGCCGTCCTGGAGTTTGATAACAGCAAATTTTGTCCAAAAGTTAGCACTAATTGATCTTCAAAACAAACCACAAGCCACTAAAGTTTTCATATGGATATCTATGTCTCTTCAAAAAAATTATAAAAAAAAACTCTATAGTAAAAGCACAAACAATCTAAAGCTGACCTGAACATTTTAGCAACGTTTTGGCCTATTAAAATATTAGATTTGGTTTGTTTAGATTTGTGTCTGAATGAAGCCGAGAATAATGTGAAGGAGAGATTCTCACACTCACCTGATGTTCTCGGAGATCCTGATGTTCCTGGAGATCCTGATGTTCCTGGAGATCCTGATGGTCCTGGAGATACTGATGGTCCCGGATAAAAGGTTAGTTGGTCAAATTAATCAAGTAAGTTAAGGCTAATCATCTGCAATTTGATTAATAAATTAAATCATTTAATTATTAAAATAACTGTTGTTGAAGTTACTTACCAGCAGAGTTAAATAGGCTACATGTTATATCCATCAAATAAATAGTGGAGCACATTATTTAACATTAATTCAATCTATTCAGTCTCATTTACAGTGAAATTTCTCACTGCTTGTTTTATTTTTTAACATGTTGGTTACAGTTTCTTATTTGCGTACATTTTTAACTCATGATGTGAAGTTGATCTGAACACACTCACCTGAAAGCGTCAGTGTAACTTCATCACTGGTGTGTGTGTGTCGTGATCCTCGCGTCTCTCTTCCACTACAGCTGTAATGACCTGTGTGAGATTCACTAACTGAACTGATTCTGTATTCCTGTGATCGACTGACATGAATCTCTGAATCATCTTTCTTCCAGCTGTAGGTCCAGCTAGTGACGTCTGTCTCCTGTATGTCACATGTGAGAGTGACCGTCTGTCCTCTGAACACTCGTCCGTCAGGCTGAACACGCAATACAGCTTTGGGTCTCTCTGGGAGAAATTAACTGTGTTTAATTTAACTGATGATACTGTTGATGGATGACATTAATTTACATAATATTCCTATTATTAAATCAGATTGCCACATTACCTCTTACTGTTAGCGTGACGCTTTGACCTTGTGTTGTGGAGTTGTTTTCTCTTAGTACACCACACTTGTACTCTCCTCCATCAGAGACTCTCACATCTCTCAGTGTTACTGTCTCATCAACAGATTGTATCATCTTGAAGTCTTTGTACCAGATAATCCTCAGTCCAGTTGAGCGTCTCACGTCACAGCTCAGAGTAACTGTGTCTCCAGTGAACACTGAACTCTGGGGCTTCACAGTTACTCTGGGTTTGTCTGTAAATATTTCATGATCTTCTGTTAATATACAGTCTTCAGTCATCATCTATCACTGTTTATGACTTCTATCATTTCTACTTAATGTGTCTTAATTTGACCTCACCCTTCAGCTCATTATGAGTAATGTAATTGTATGTTTTATATTCTAACATGAGAGCTCTCATAAAGAAGATGCATATACAGATCCTGAGAGACATTGCTTGTAAAATGTAACTCACAGTACACTCTGTCTAAGATGCAGCATCTAGAAATGTTTACTAATACAGTTTTTTTTGTTCATGTATCATTTGAGCAATATCCTTTCTATCAGTGATGATCACTCACCCGACACAGTCAGAGTCACTTCATCACTCCAGTAAGAGCAGTCTGATCCTCTACAGCCTTTACACCTGCACCTTTGTCTGATCTCTGCAGTGATCTTGAACTCTTTCTCTTTAGAGTCGTGCCGTGTATCTCCACACTGCCATCTGTATGTCCATCCTTCCCCCTGTATGTCACATGTGAGAGTGACAGTCTCTCCTCTGAATATCTGTGATGGTTCAGGCTGAACAGCCAGAACAGGTTTAGTTCTCTCTGGAATTGAAGAAAGAGAGGTTATGATATACAGTAGCATCCAAAGAAACCATTACTGAATCGACTCGTTCTGTCCTAAACTCTAGGTCACTGCACATGCAAAGATACACTGTTGAACATTTTAGTGTTAAATTACAGTTTAATTGTTTACAGGTTAATAATTAGTAATTTCACAGTAGGACTTCTGTTGCATCTCTCAGAAGTTTCATGTAAAATCTACAGTACTTTACTGGCTATTGTTGACAAGTTTTTACAATTGTACTTAAAAAAACTTGGTTTTACTGTGAGTTTACACTATCGGAAAGCAACAAATAAATATTAATACTGTCAACCAACAACATCATACTGTATTTTTACAGTGCATCACCCAACATGCAATGCAGCACGAATAGATTATGCTGAATCTTTTTTTTAATACTTATTGCTTTCATCAGTGCTGCTGAACTCACTTTTGGCACACTTTTACAGTTTGTGTTATTGGTTTATTTTGTAATGTTGGTTTATGTTGTGTGTGTGTTTTCTGTTGTTGTTGAGCGTCACCATTGTTGTGTTTTGTATGAGAAGTATTTGTTGTCTGTGCAACATTAGATGATGCTTATTAGATAAAAAATCTTGTGTTGCAAGATGATATCACATCTTTTAAAGATGCATTTCAGCAGCTGTGTCACTACTGTAAAAGATCCATCTACAAACAGGTATGAATTTTAAATAAATTAAAAATCCTTATATTCATGATAATAATAGTTTGACTTAAAATCAACCAAATAATAAAAAGATACATTTTAATAGGATCAAGGTCCAAGATCCCAAGCAAATTGAATGGAATTATGGTGACTTCAAAACAATTACAGTGGTAAACAATTATTTCTTTTAGCAGCATAGTTAAAAACGTTATAATGTGAATTCACAGTAAAACAAGAGCAGAAAATTGCTGTGATGTTTGCATCATTCTGCATTTAAATGATCCAGCATGCACTGATTTCACAGTAAATTTCTGACTACAGTAATTTTATAAAATTATTGATCCTGTAAATGTAATTGTGTAAATCCTGACAATTACCGTTGCCTTTACAGTGTAAGATAATAGCCACTTTTTAGGCTGAAATACCATCTGAGCGAGATCCTGATGTCAGTCAGTAATGATCACTCACCCGACACAGTCAGAGTCACTATATCACTCCAGTAAGAGCAGACTGATCCTCTACAGCCTTTACACATGCACTTCTGTGTGATCTCTGCAGTGATCTTGAACTCTTTCTCTTTAGAGTTGTGCTGTGTATCTCCACACTGCCATCTATATGTCCATCCTTCCCCCTGTATGTCACATGTGAGAGTGACAGTCTCTCCTCTGAATATCTGTGATGGTTCAGGCTGAACAGTCAGAACAGCTTTAGGTCTCTCTGTCTCTGTAACTGATAAGTTGTGATAAAACACAAATAAACCAAGATAAGTGAATAAGATTTGAAAGAAGAGTGAAAATGGCAGTGTGTGCATTTCTTGTCTATGTCCAGTAATTGTGCAATACAATTAAAATATCAATACTGTTCCTCTTGAAACATCATGCCCTGCTCGCTGAGAACAATACACTCACTTTATTTATTTTTTACAACCACCTTCTTTTCTTCTGTGCAAATAAAAGCCCTTCTTAATACGTCATCACTTCTCAGTGTAGCTTATTTCTGCAGTGAAGAGGATCAGACTCACATAGATTCAGTGTAACAGCGTCACTGATCTCTGACTTCTGTCCATCACTTCTTCTCTCTCCTCTACAGGTGATGCTGCTGCGTCTGTGAGATACACCAGTTTCGAAGCTGAATTCTCTGTCAGAGCTGAAGGACCGAGATGATCCGTCTCTAAA
Organism: Rhinichthys osculus; assembly: GCA_029959095.1. NCBI lineage: Eukaryota > Metazoa > Chordata > Actinopteri > Cypriniformes > Leuciscidae > Rhinichthys > Rhinichthys osculus. The sequence goes on along the minus strand of JARWKJ010000003.1, from coordinate 58,993,501 downwards.
CCAGCTGTATGTCCAGTCGTCTTCAGATCCTGGTATTTCACATCTGACAGTGACGGTTTCATGTATGTCTGGCTCTGTCTTCACTACAGCCTTTGGTCTCTCTATAACATCACATAAAACATTCAGATGTTTAAACATGAATCATACAAGACATTTGTTTCATACACAGCTCAGCTGTATCATTAAAGGGTCACTTCACCCATTTTAACATTAATCTTTATTGAAAGTGGGTCATATATGTAGTCGAAATGTAAAAGACATTTTGAATTTGGTGCCCTCTTGACCGAGAAAAGACAGAAAATAACTTTAGGGCGCATTTGTGTGTAAGACCACAACTCCCAGAATGCACCACGTTGCACAGCTCCGCAAGCCACTCCCACTAATCCAGAACAGCGCAAAGTCGCAAACATCAGAGAAATCACTCTTCCGTCTACTCTACAGGGCTAACGTTAGCTGCCAACAGAGTTAGAAATTCATTTCACACAAAATGTATAGTTAGTTGGCTGTGGCGAGCAGGACGAGGGACGTGAGAGCGGCGCGAGGCCGGTGGCGTGAGTGATAATGAACGACACCTGTGAGACGCACAGGTCTCTCTCGCGTCTCTCACCGAGGAGCGGACGCATAAAGGAGGAGCGACGACAGGGCAGATCGAGAGAGGAACAGGCCTGATTTTATGGTGTGTTTTGTTTCTGTTGTGTGTGGCCAGCAGTGCGGGGCTGCTGGCTTATACTTTTGTTTTGTATTTGTTTATTTTACTATTAAAATGTTTAAATGTTCGCCGATTCCCGTCTCATTCTTCCCACAACAACGAACCCCGTTACATTGGCAAACTCATTAGCGAATTAGCAGCTACTCCTCGTTTGTATTTCTTTCTATATGGTGAATTATTGCATGATACCTGGATGTTCCAGTCAGAACATATGCGGTGCGACACTAGGATGGTTCACATCACAACACAAACGTTCGTGTGCACAAAACTCCATGTCCGTGTCTGCCTCTGACATTTCTTCTAGAAGGAATTGGCATTTTAGAGATTCTTTGCAGCAGACAGACTCTAGCCCGGTGTCCATAGGCGCACAGTTACAGCACGAGCACCACCAATTCGCTACAGCGCGAGCAAGCCCGGGCTTCTCGTCTGCGCCGGGCTGGTCTCCTGCGGCGGCCGCTGCCGACGCCGCCGCCGCCGCCTCTTGTTCCTCCATCAGCCTCAGCTGCTCTTCGCTATATTGCGGCTCGTATAAATAGCCACGAACATCAGTTTCGAGCAAAAGATGTTCAAAATCCTCGTCTTCCATATCGTGTGTCGTAAATTCAGGCATTATGGTAAATCTAACTCCTTGAGCGCTTGTTAGCTTAGCTTGCTGTCTTCCAAGCAAGATGGCGGATTAATAGTTTAGTTTCTTCAGGTTTAGTCCCACCCACTGATCTGTAATAGGCCGGTGGGGTGAGTGGGTCCCACGCCCTTGAATAATAATGAGCTAAAGGCTGTAGTTTTCTTAATATGCAATGAAATTTATCTTCCGTCCTATCGTGACGCAAAATGACGATATTTACGTCACGATAGGACGGAAGTAAAACACTTAAATCCTTTTTTCTCCCATCTCAGAAAAAAAACAAGCAAAATTCCACCATCATTATAATATATGACTGGGTTTCTAACAATACAAACCTTAATGCAAATGGGTGAAGTGACCCTTTAAGGACCCAATAAATGACATGAACACACTCGACACGCTGCTAGGCTTTCTGTTCCACTGTGTTATTGCATAAGATTTGAAGAAAATATAAATGTATAAATCACCTTGAGTTTGTCCAGGGCGGATGTTTGAAATCAGCACTAAAAAGCAAAAAGAGACAAACCACACACACACACACACACACACACACACACACACACACACAGAGTGGGCGAGATAAATTAAAACATGCAGAAAACTTTTTTACAATAGAAAAAACAGAAGGAGTGACAATGTTGATTTGATGCAAGAGATCTCTACTCTTTCACATCTATATGCAGTCAATAATAACTGGAGATATTGAGCATGAAAGAGGAAGTGTGAAGAAATCATCTTCATTGCTAAGAATATCTATGTGATGCTGTCATGCTACAACTGAATCCCCAAAGTGAAGAGAAGCTCAAGCCATCGGACTGCAGATCTAATTTTGCGTCCCATCAGTGCTTCATATAGGAAGTGACATCATTGCTGATTAATGTCAGTCAGCACATCACAAGAAGACTAAGATACACTAAAGATATGCTGAAGATCTGCTGAAGACAACAAAGTAACTTTACAGAACATGACAGAGTGTGTGATTCAACACATGAACCATTACAAACCGTAAACTGAACGACTGAGAATCACAGTAATGATCAATACACTGAGATCATTCGGCGAGTGTTTTTCACTTTCACACACACACACACACACACACACACACACACACACACACACACACACACACACACACACACACACACACACACACACACACACACACTGTAAAAAAATCACCAGGAATTCACAGGATAAAAGAGTTTTTTGTTGTTGTTTTTTCCCCATAAATTAACAGTGTGGATATCAGGAGCTACAGATTGATTTGATACTCAAATTAGCAGCATAAATGAAAAACAGATTCAATACATAAAAAGATGAAATACAGATGAACAGTGATTCACTATCATTATACAAAATGCGCAAATGAAGCATAAATGAGATATGTACTCACAGAGCATTAGAGGAAGTGTCCTGAGCTCCATACTGGTCTATTAATGACACACTGTCAAACACACAGTCAGTCTTATAGACTCAACACTTCCTGAACAAACAGAAGAAAACGTAGTTCACAGGTCTGAGTCGTAGCGCCAAACAACCCTTTCTGCTTATTCCTGCTTATACTTCCCTGACTTTAGAACCGGATAAAATAACAAAAAGAAATTGTGAAAGAGTTCCTCGTAATAAAGAGCCATGAATACATTTTAAGAAAAGTCTTATTAGGCATGTTCATATCTAGGCTACATTACATTGATGGCTTGTTAAAAAGGAATGGGTGCAAATCTACATCAGACTGAATTGGGCTTTATGCAGATCACTTTAAACCAAACATTATCAATTACTGTCAGACTAGTCAAAAGATGTATTGACAAGTGTTGACAGTCTCAGAGCCTGAGAAAAGGGAAGTATGAAAACACCAGAGTTAACAAGAATTTCTGAGATGGTCCTCACTGCAGAACACGAAATCCAGATCCAACTCCTCCCACCTTACATATACCTAAACCTACCCATCTCCACCCCCTGATCCCTAACCCCACCCCTAAACCTACCCATCTCCACCCCCTGATCCCTAACCCCACCCCTAAACCTACCCATCTCCACCCCCTGATCCCTAACCCCACCCCTAAACCTACCCATCTCCACCCCCTGATCCCTAACCCCACCCCTAAACCTACCCATCTCCACCCCCTGATCCCTAACCCCACCCCTAAACCTACCCATCCTCCACCCCCTGATCCCTAACCCCTCCCCTAATCCTACCCATCTCCACCCCCTGATCCCTAACCCCACCCCTAAACCTACCCATCTCCACCCCCTGATCCCTAACCCCACCCCTAAACCTACCCATCTCCACCCCCTGATCCCTAACTCCACCCCTAAACCTACCCATCTCCACCCCCTGATCCCTAACCCCACCCCTAAACCTACCCATCTCCACCCCCTGATCCCTAACCCCACCCCTAAACCTACCCATCCTCCACCCCCTGATCCCTAACCCCACCCCTAATCCTACCCATCTCCACCCCTTAGATCTGGATCCAACTCCGCCCCCTGGATCTCGTGTACTGCAATGAGGTGCTACTGGAATTTCTGGGTGATTTTGCAACACAGTGACCATGTCCGGTCCAAAGCCAGTTTGATCAGTTTTCATCTCTGTAGAAGGAGAGTGTGAGATGTATGAGTGACTGGCCGGTCAGTCTGAGTGATTTAAATCCAAACTGCATCATTATCTACAGCTGTCAATCAAACTTCTGCAGCTGTAAAGGTTTATATGTGATAATATCATGGTCTTTACAATGATGATCTGTGTACGTGATTCAAAACTGGTTTCGAGACCCTTGATAATACGTATTCTGTCATTATGTTGGCACTTGAATCGAGTCTGAATTGGTTAAACCCACATCAGCCGTGGAAAACATGTCAAAGTGCAACTGACAGACTTTCTTCCGCTCGCAGGCCTCTGACGCTCACTGTGGTTGCAGGCGGTTTATATATATATATATATATATATAGCAATAAGTGTAGAGAAATGACATGATGATCACAACAATGAGAATCAGGGTGGAGTTCGCACCTTATTACTCAGAAATTAAGATAATGGAAACAAACACTTCCCTGTTAATTTGCTATATATATGTCATAGTATCAACTTTTTAAACTTCCTGTAATGGCAGATAATATATAATGTAACCTGACAAAAATGACCGGCCTATAGCTTATAAATCACTTGTTATATCACCCAATATTGGAAGTAAAAAAAAGCATTATTTGTGAACAATTTTCACCATAATAAATAAAATATGAAAAACATGTGCACTGTTGATCACACTTGTCTACTTTAATGTTACACCAGGAAGTTTTATTAAGTTTAATCCATCAGTTCAAAAAAATCTTAAATATGCGATCCGTTGCTTTTGAAAAGAAAAGCTGAACTTTATTTAGGGTTCATGCATCTTTATAACATGTGGGAATCATCAGTGACCGGAGATGCAGAGCAGTTACACAGACAGATGTGTGTGTGCTTCAAGCTGCACAAAACAACTTCTGAACGAAACACTCCACAAGTCCCTCAGCGACCTTAATACTCTCTGATCCTGTAAATGGACTCATGTAAATCCTGACAATTACCCTTGCCTTTACAGTGTAAGATAATAGCCACTTTTTAGGCTGAAATACCATCTGAGCGAGATCCTGATGTCAGTCAGTGATGATCACTCACCCGACACAGTCAGAGTCACTATATCACTCCAGTAAGAGCAGACTGATCCTCTACAGCCTTTACACATGCACTTCTGTCTGATCTCTGCAGTGATATTGAACTCTTTCTCTTTAGAGTCGTGCTGTGTATCTCCACACTGCCATCTGTATGTCCATCCTTCCCCCTGTATGTCACATGTGAGAGTGACAGTCTCTCCTCTGAATATCTGTGATGGTTCAGGCTGAACAGTCAGAACAGCTTTAGGTCTATCTGTAACTGAACAAACAGAAGTTATAGTTAAAAATCTTACAAAGTCAAATTAAGTGAATGTACTCTTCAGTTCCTGGTATTTCACATCTGACTGTGACAAACAACAGACTCTCACTCGAAACACTGCTAAACACTTTCTCTTTCTCTTCCACTGTGAAATGTGTGTGAAGATTTGAGGAAATATATAAATCACCTTGAGTTTGTCCAGGGCCGGGTTTCCCGATAACGATGTGTCTTAAGAGCGCTCTCTACGTGCAAGGTTTCGAACGCGTTTCCACGCGCGTTTCCCAAAAATGCACTTAACATGAACGCGCGAGAACGCGTTCTACGTGCTACTTAAGCGTCGCAGTCCATTCGCGAAGTGCTGAAATATAACCTTACATGGAATCGTATTCTGAACGTTTAACCTAATAATCGTCTGTGAGTGCAGCAAACTGACTCACTAGCTTAGGACTTCAAAGTTCTTTTGTACTCAACACAAAACGTCAGCGAATAAAAGTCTTGAATCCAAAGTTCTTCGTTTGACTGTTTAATTATAAATTTCAAAACATAAAATAAAACAAAAACTTAGGATCTTTACTTTTCTTACAAATTAACTAGTTCCGTGTAGGTCAAAAGACTGTGTTGCTCCAAAGTCCAGTGGCTTCTGGCTGCTTCGCAGGATTCTATTTCATTACTAAATCTAACAACCAATCACATTACATTATACTAGATCACTGGTCAACTGTTTAAACATTCAAATTTCTACGTTCCATTTGCAACACAGGTTTTCTCAGGTTTTACTAAATAAACTCAAAATATTATTATTACTTCCATTGAAATGGCTTCAACATATCCCGGTCCCTAATTGACTAGGCCTTAACATATCAATTATCAACTTAAACTTAAACTGAAGCCATTTATACTCCTAAATGTAACACTTTCTCAATTCCTTTTGGCAAAAATCTTCTTCTCTTCACAGAGAAGTATTTAAAGTAAACATTAACTGGAAAGCATTAACAACTAAATACTTTTCACAGACTAATCAAACTGGTAATTTCTATTCAACATTCAATCTACTCTGGTAAGTATTTTTAGTTTATTCAAGTCTTTCTCTTCTATCTTCAGTCTTCTCCCTGCAATAAACAAAGTTTAGTTATGGGTCTTTGAATGATGCTGGTCTTCGTTCGAACTTCAGCACTTCGGACAACGCCTTTGGAATCGGGCATCACCCTCATGATTCTGCCTAACACCCAGGAGTTTCTTGGCAGGAACGAATCTGCGACGAGGACGACATCTCCAACCTTGAAACTTCTCTTTAGGCCGAGCCATTTTTGCCGTTCTTGCAGAAGCGGTCGGTATTCGTGAGTCCACCTTCGCCAGAATAGATCCGCCATATATTGTATTTGTCTCCAGCGCCGGCGGGCGTAGACATCATCCTTAGCGAACACACCAGGTGGAAAACTAGGCTGTGTTTTCAACGCGAGCAGATGATTCGGCGTCAGCGGCTCGAGGTCATTGGGGTGATCTGTGTTCGTAGTTAAGGGTCTCCCATTGATGATGCTTTCAACTTCGCATAGGAGAGTGTGTAGTCCTTCATCTTCTAAGAGCTGTTGCTTCACAACAGAGCTCAGCACTTTTCTCACTGTGCGGATTTGACGTTCCCAGATACCGCCGTGATGGGATGCAGCAGGCGGGTTGAAAATCCATTGCACACCCTTTCTCATCATGACTTCATGGATACGAGACTGATCCAGCTCTGACAATGCCTCACGCAGCTTTCGTTCAGCGCCGACAAAGTTTGTGCCATTGTCGGAACGAATGATTGACACTTGGCCTCTTCTTGCTTGAAAACGCCGTATGGCATTAATACATGAATCGGTGTCAAGAGAATGGGCTACTTCTATATGCACTGCCCTGACAGTTAAACATGTGAAGAGCACTCCATAACGCTTAACCTTTGCACGTCCTCTTCTGACCTCAAAAGGTCCGAAATAATCCACACCCGTGTTGGTGAAGGGTGGTTTGTCAGGAAGCAGACGGTCTTGTGGCAGATCTGCCATTTTCTGCTCTCCTGCCTTTGCATGCAGTCTTCTGCAGAGGTTGCACTCTGAAATCACTTTTCTTGCCGCTGCATTGGCTCTTGGTATCCAATACCGTTGTCGCAATATGGCTAAGATATGGTTCCTACCTCCATGACCACACTCTTGATGGGTGTGGTGGAGAATGAGGTGAGCTATTCTGTGCTGTTTATGCAAAATGGCAGGATGCTTGGCCTCCTCAGGCATCGCCGATCTGTTCAAACGTCCTCCTACTCTCAACACATCATCTTGCAAGTATGGATCCAGTTTGAAGATAGAACTGTTCTTTTTCACACGGGAGCCTCCCGGCTGCAAGGCTAGTATCTCTTCTGTGTAAGCTTGTCTCTGACTGTATTTCACCAGTTCCATTTCAGCTCTGGATAGATCTTCCACGGTAAGTATTCTTTTTTCCAGGTTCTTCTTGCACATCACCATTTGCTGTTCAACTATTGATCTGCATTTACCTGGATCAATCTCATTCTCCTGTATGTTCTGCTCAAACTCTTTTCTCTTCTCGCTCAGGTGCCGCAACGTCCTTCTCAAGTGCAAAATCCAGGCTGCTGCTTTTTTCAGCTTATGCCAACTGGAATAATACTCAACGAGCTGGTTCAATGGATCTGTGAACTCATTTGAGTTTGTGCATGACACTGCAGCAGATGTCTTCACCTCAACATCATCTTCAGTCAAGTAAGTACACTGTTCAGGTTGTTGCGGCCATTCAACTTCTTTTTGCAGGAAACTAGGCCCCTGAAACCAGCTTTTACTTTCCATGAAGCTCTGGATCTTCAAACCTCTTGAAGCCTGATCGGCTGGGTTTGTGAGGTGTTGACATACTTCCACTGAGAAGATGTAGTCGCTTCTCTAATGAAAGAGACACGGTTTGCCACAAATGTCTTGAAACGAAGGGCATCGTTTTCGATGTACTTCAGTACTGTTGTACTATCTGTCCAGAAGACCGACTCCATCAGGGGAACTTCAAGTTCTTCTTTCAACATCCGATCGATCTTGACTGCAACAGTAGCTGCTGTCAACTCCATTCTCGGGATCGTGATCTGCTTGAGTGGAGCGACTCTGGACTTTCCCATCAAGAACGATACATGTTTCTCACCCCGATCATTTGTCAGCAAGAGATACGACACAACGCCATATCCATCTTGACTAGCGTCTGAGAAATTGTGGATTTGAGCAACCTTTGTAGGCCCAAATGTAGGGGGTTTGAAACCTCAGACTGAAAGCTCAGACTGAGTTCTGAAAGCTTGTCTAAGTCTGTCAGCCACTTCATCCATGTCTGGCATGACTTTTCGTGGATTTCTTCGTCTCAACCTTTCTTCTCTTGGCAGAGATCTCTTAAAATGAGCTTGACAGGTAGTAGGAGTGGTGCCAAAAAACCCATTGGGTCATACACCGAACTGACTACAGATAAAATGCCCCGTCTTGTGCATGGCTTGTCCGGCAGATGTATTTTGAACCTGAAGCTGTCAGAACTTGTGCACCACTGCACGCCCAATGCCCGTTCCACTGGTAACTCATCATGCTCCAAATCGAGATCTTTGACTTCAGCCGCTCGTTCGTGGTCAGGAATGGAGCCCAGCAGGGCTCGGCTGTTGCTGACCCACTTGGTCAAATGGAAACCACCACTGGCGCACAGCGTCATCAGCTCCCTGACAAGAGCAACGGCTTTGTCTTCTGTGGCTACCGACTTCAAGCAGTCGTCCACATAAAAGTTCTTGAGGACTGTCTGTGTGGCTTCTGGTGTACTCTTTGATGTTGCATCCTCCGCTGTTCTTCTCAATGCATATGACGCACAACTAGGGGATGATGTAGCACCGAACAGATGCACACACATTCTGTACTCTTCTGGTTCCACATTCAGATTACCGCCTGACCACCAGAGAAAGCGTAACATATCTGCGTCCGTGTCTGGAATCCACACCTGGTAAAACATGGACTCGATATCTGCCATCATGGCAACAGGCTCCTGTCTGAATCTCAGCAACACTCCGATGAGGGTGTTAGTTAGATCAGGCCCTTGCAACAACTGGTCATTTAGAGACACACCTTGGTAAGTTGCTGCACAGTCAAAGACGACTCGGAGTTTCCTCTTTTTTGGATGGTACACCCCATGGTGTGGAATGAACCATACTCTTCCATCACTGCGAATCAATTGTTCTTCTGGAATCTTTACTGCGTAGCCTTTTTCCAGTATGTTATCCATAAAAGCCCTGTACTCTTGAAAGAAGTCAATATTCCTACTGAACTTCCTCTTCAGAGAGTTAAGCCTCTGTTCAGCAATACCACGGTTGCATGGCATCTTCACCTTGTCATCCTTCAAAGGCAACTTGATGCAGAAGTGACCATCCACAAGCTGGGCTGATGTTGTCACCATATGCATGAACTGCTTGTCATGTTGAGACTGTTCTCGTCTGTCGTCACATCTTCTTTCTGGAAAATCTGCATTGTAATACTTCATCAGCATGTTTTCAACGCTCATCACAGAAATACGGTTGACAAGGAAACTTTGTCTTTTGCCATCGTCTGATTCCTTCTCTTGGCATCTGCTGATTGGCCCATTGACAACCCAACCAAGAGCTGTCTTCACAGCGTATGGTTCGTCGTTCTGGCTATTAATGATCTCCCATGGCTCCATGGCTTTGTACGCATTGACACCGATGAGCAGACCAACTTCTGCCTCTAGTTTTGGGAGATGGACTCGACTCAGGTAAGACCACTTTTCCAAATCTTTCTTCTGTGGGATGTTGGCCTTTTTTGCAGGTATATCTGGCTGAGTATACACATTGGGCAGCTGAATGTAATCTTGCTCCTCTAAGCCACACACCTCCAGATCGGTAAGTTCATAGCTACAAACTTTCTGTTCTTGCGCTATAGTGCGAAGCAGGAACTCTGTCTTTCTGCCTCGCATATTCAACTTCTTCGCCAAGTCTTCAGTGCAGAAAGTCGCTGTACTTCCTTGATCCAGAAAAGCATAGGTCTTGATTATCTTTGTGTCTTTCCTATGTTTTACCCGAACAGGTACGATGGGAAGAATACACTCACTGTTCCCGGCCCCAGTATGGTCACCTCTTTTGCACCCTGCAGACACGAGAGCACTTGTGACTTCACTTGTGCTTTGTGAGCTGTCACCTGCACTGTTGTTCTTTAATGAAGCATCCTCCCTAACAACGTGCAAGATAGCTGGGTGCTTAAGTGAACAATCTGGACAAGATGCCCTTTTTTTACAGTCCTTGGACATATGACCTGCTGTCAGACACCCAAAACAAAGGCCGTTCGTTTTCAAGAACTGAATTCTTTCTTTCAGAGGCTGTTCTCGAATCTTGTTGCACGCATTCAGTGCATGGTTCTTCTGGCAGTAAAGACATGGACTTTGAAAGACACTTGCTGACTTGACTGCAAAGGGTTTCTTCTCAGGTTGGCTTTTCCTGGCGTTATTTTCAGTAGCAGACACATTTACAGCAAAGCTGCTTCTTTTAGACTCACTTTTTCTAATGCTTGTTTGCTTTTTTGAGTTGATCTGATTACTTGAAGTGGAGTCCAGGATATCTCCAAACAGCGGGTCATTGGCAACCTTTGCTTGGCGGTACACAAATTCCACTAAATCAGGAAACCTGGCTCTTTTTCTTGTTTTTTCTTGAATGTCATAAGCATGACTTCTCCATCTTTATTTAAGTTTGAATGGAAGTTTGGATAAAATGGACTTCATGTTGGTAGGATTGTTCATTTCATCCATGTAGTCAACATCATTCAATGTGTTACAACATCCAACCAAGAACAAAGCAAAAGCATTCAATCCTTTTCTGTCCTCTGGCCTTATCTGAGGCCATTCCATAGCCTTCTTGATATAAGCTGTAGCAATGGTCATTTCATCTCCATAGTGACGATCAAGCAGTTCTCTGGCTTCTTTGTAAGCTCTGTCGGGTCTCATGTGCTCACAGCTCCGAACAAGATCAAGTGGCTCTCCACTCGTGAACTGTTCAAGGTAGTACAGCCGGTCTTGATGACTGTCTGTTTTACTGTCGATAGCATGCTCGAATGCCCTTATGAAAGATCTGTAGGTCAGAGGATCTCCTGCAAATGTGGATATGTCTCTTTGAGGCAGTTGAGACAAACTCTGTTGTTTAATGAGCATCTCTGTGACTTCGTTTTGACGCTGTAGTACTTCGTGCAGGCTATCTGTAGAAGAATCAGTGTGATCATGATAATTGTGATGTGGCGTGCTGCTAACAGCATCAAACCTTGATGATGACTTTCTTCTATCTGACGCACCAACTTGAGTGGCTGGCTTTGGACTGAATGTAAGGGATGGCTTACCAGCTCCACGAAGCACATACTCTTCTACATTATGTTTTTCTTGTCTTCGTATCAGGGGTTCAAATCTGGATCCAGAAGGTGGCTCCAATAAATCAAAGTTAGATTCACGAGCATCTTCAAATTCTTCATACACCTTTAATTTGGCATCTGAAGCAGCAAGCTCAGTTTCAAGCTCCAATTGCTCTTTTCTAACTCTCAAACGAATTTCTTCTTGTTCTATTGCTTCTCTCTTTTTCATTGCTGCAGCTCTTGCCAACAGTGCTTCACGTTCAGCTTTAATTCTCAGCATTGCAGAATTAGTACTGGAAGTGTGGCTTACCTTGGAGTTAGCTTTGGATACACTATCTTGTGGCCTAATATCATCTTCCTCGTCTTTTAAGACATCTGCAATCCATTTGTTTGTGTCTTCTATAAACAGCTTAAATTCAGAATATTTGTTCTCATAAGCATCTTGAACCGCTTTCTTATCGTCTTCATCTAATAACTCACACAACTCTTCATTAATCCGTTCATACTGTCTTAAGCATCCTTCAAACTTTAGCAATGCTTCATCTTTAATGAAATTAACATTGTGTTCATTTTCCTTCAATTTGGCTAAATCATTCTTCTGTTTTGTTATTTGTGCCAACTTTCCCTTGCGTTCTCCTTTCAGCCTTTGTAGTTTCTCCTCTACAGCCTTTTCTGTGGGCTTTGGCGCCCTCTTTTGGTCAAAACACGCTGCTGCGCTTTCATCTGCCATATCATGTCACTTTAAAATCTTCACACAAAACTGTCACAATTTCCACAGCTTCTACTCTTCTTATGTCTTCACAAACACTCGTAAAAAAGAGTCACTGTAGTGTAGGATTTCTTTAAATAAAGCTCTATGACTTTCAGAACGAAATATAAAGTGAACAATTACTGACACTTTTAGACAATGGTTAGTATTAGCATCGTCAGGAGAAAATATCAGACCTGTTCCAGGGAAAACTTCATTCAACCGACGACTCAAACACTAGGTTTGGCTACCTCTTGTTTTCTTTCTGTATTCTTGAGCTGCGACGTAGTTTTCGTCTTTGTAAACAGCCGGAAGAAAGTTTCCTCAGCTCAGCCCCGTCGATTCGCTCGCCGTCCTCACGCGAGTGTCTGTCTTCCCAGCAAACATTTGGACGTGTAATGACCGTTGAAAAGACGTCCGTCCGACACGTCCCGTCATGGTTGAAAAATAGTTCCAAAATGAAAGTTGAACCGACGTCTTTGACGTCATCTAGCCGTGAATTCCACGTCTTTTCTGGCCGTGAATTCCACGTCTCTTCTGGCCGTGAATTCCACGTCTCTTCAGCGCGTCCCTGGACGTCCAAATGCGTCGTCATTTGTGTGTTTAAATGTGTTGCTGCATAATTTAAGTGTATATAAGCCTGCATTTAAAATAATCACACACACATATTGTGTAACATAGTGAAAGGCAATCAAGTCTTGAAGTTTACACATCTTGACAAAGGTTCTAAAAAAGTCCAAAATTGGTCCAGTCAGACCTGACCGTCAATAAAACGTTTTAATCACGTGTACATCACAAACAAGAACACATTATTTGTGCACATAAGAAAAAAAGAATCATGTTCTGATTTAGCACATTTTATTGATCTTGAACAGCCAAAATGTATCTTAATATTTTTTCAATGTGTAACATTTGTTAACCAAACTAAAATACCAATTACAAAATACTGAATTATTATATAAAGGGATAGTTCACCCAAAAATGAAAATTCAATGAAGAAAGGTATACAGGTTTGAAACATGAGGTTGAGTAAATGATGACAATTTTCATTTTTGGGGAAACTATCCGTTTAAACACATTGTTTGGCTCAGTTTTTGTATCCACCAGCTGTTCCTGGAGCGTGTTTCAGGTGTTCTGCCATTGCTGCATCAATTTCAGAGTCTGTAGCATTTGGGCTCCACCTCTTCACAGCATCTAAGGGAAGAGAATATATATTTAAATATATATATTTAAATAAATAAAATTATTATTAAATTAAAATTTGAGGTAAATGATATGCACTTATTTTCAAAATATTTTTATGGTCTACAGCTAAAAAAAAAAAAAAACATGGAACAAGATGAATGAATCATGAATGACACATTAGAAAAAGGTAATCAACATGCATTACATTTTATTATATTGTATAAAATATGTTCTGCTTTTATTTTTAAAGCAGTTACTGAAAACATACATGTTAAAATCCAGCTAAACATTTCATTCAATTTCAGATAATTTACTTTCTGAAAGAAACTCTCAAAAGGCTACATTAATAAGTTACAGTAATGACTGTATCATTAAACAATATACTTGGTATAACGTTACCGTTGTTGTATACGTTCAAAGTTACTTTTAGCCTACTGGCTAATTTTAGCCAAACTCAGTAAATTTCAGTTGACAATGTGGGCATAATTTCTTTCTGTTCATTCATGTCACACAAGTAAAACTCAAGCACGTTAATCTAATACAAAATGTACTTACCCAACAGTAGATTTTTAATAATATCGACACAACTCCCTCCTCTCCTCGTGTTTGTTCAAAGTTCCAGAATCTATGGGGAGAACGCGTTAACATCTCGCGAGATAATCCCATAGCAGGATTTTGTAATATCGCGAGATCTTTTGTTACTACATCTTGGCAGTTTGGGCAGAGGGTTTGGGTAATTACATCCAACTCAGACATAAATGGTGACCGGTTAAATTTCTGTTTTACATGTATATACATTCCATAAAAAAATAACAACGAATACATCAGGTACAACAGGTTAAAATAATGATTAAAAGGCAGTGGCTTTGCAATCACTTGACTATACTGTGCATTTTGTGATTATAATTTATAAAAACAAGATAAAGTAAATATATATTCATTTGTATATAAATCGTGTATTTTATAAAGAATTATAAATCCTGATAATTTTTTTCTGTCTGGCTAGACTAGACGTGCAAAAGACGCCAGTGGACGTATAGTATTCACAGCCTGACTAGACGTGTAAAGGACGCCAGTGGACGTCTTCTTCACAACCTCTTAAAAACTTCATGGGCAACTACATTAATTATTGCAGTATTAACCATGCGAGGATTAAGCGCAGCTTTTGCATATTTAACAAGGATTTCATAGAGGGTCATGATGGACTATAAATGCACGTGTAAAAGACGTCGCCAGGTGACGTCCTCTCACCCGATACACTAAACATAACTACACGAGCTAAAAGTTAAAATAACAATTATACATGCAACTGTAGACATGTACAAATGTATCTGAATGCATTTTTAGGAAATGTTCTGTGTTAATTTTTTTACCGATTTATGACGTCCTGGCCGCAACTATTTTTGGCCAGGGACACGACGTTGCCGTCGGACCAATGTTTGCTGGGTTCTTTTGCGGTCGTCTCACGAGGCTCTTATTTCGGCTTCGTCGAGCAATCTTCTGAATTTACTCGATATTTTGACTATGTCGAGCAGTCTTTTGACTTTGATGTGAGTGCAGCAAACTGACTCACTAGCTTAGGACTTCGAAGTTCTTTCCCAGCAAACATTTGGACGTGTAATGACCGTTGAAAAGACGTCCGTCCGACACGTCCCGTCATGGTTGAAAAATAGTTCCAAAATGAAAGTTGAACCGACATCTTTGACGTCATCTGGCCGTGAATTCCACGTCTCTTCTGGCCGTGAATTCCACGTCTCTTCAGCGCGTCCCTGGACGTCTAAATGCATCGTCATTTGTGTGTTTAAATGTGTTGCTGCATAATTTAAGTGTATATAAGCCTGCATTTAAAATAATCACACACATATTGTGTAACATCGTGAAAGGCAATCAAGTCTTGAAGTTTACACATCTTGACAAAGGTTCTAAAAAGGTCCAAAATTGATCCAGTTAGACCTGACCGTCAATAAAACGTTTTAATCACGTGTACATCACAAACAAGAACACATTATTTGTGGACATAAGAAAAAAAGAAGCATGTTCTGATTTAGCACATTTTATTGATCTTGAACAGCCAAAATGTATCTTAATATTTTTTCAATGTTTAACATTTGTTAACCAAACTAAAATACCAATTACAAAATACTGAATTATTATATAAAGGGATAGTTCACCCAAAAATGAAAAATCAATGAAAAGAAAGGTATACAGGTTTGAAACATGAGGTTGAGTAAATGATGACAATTTTCATTTTTGGGGAAACTATCCGTTTAAAAACACATTGTTTGGCTCAGTTTTTGTATCCAGCAGCTGTTCCTGGAGCGTGTTTCAGGTGTTCTGCCATTGCTGCATCAATTTCAGTGTCTGTAGCATTTGGGCTCCACCTCTTCACAGCATCTAAGGGAAGATAATATATATATATATATTTAAATAAATAAAATTATTATTAAATTAAAATTTGAGGTAAATGATATGCACTTATTTTCAAAATATTTTTATGGTCTACAGCTAAATTAAAAAAAAACATGGAACAAGATGAATGAATCATGAATGACACATTAGAAAAAGGTAATCAACATGCATTACATTTTATTTTATTGTATAAAATATGTTCTGCTTTTATTTTTAAAGCAGTTACTGAAAACATACATGTTAAAATCCAGCTAAACATTTCATTCCATTTCAGATAATTTACTGTCTGAAAGAAACTCTCAAAAGGCTTCATTAATAAGTTACAGTAATGACTGTATCATTAAACAATATACTTGGTATAACGTTACCGTTGTTGTATACTTTCAAAGTTACTTTTAGCCTACTGGCTAATTTTAGCCAAACTCAGTAAATTTCAGTTGACAATGTGGGCATAATTTCTTTTGGTTCATTCATGTCACACAAGTAAAACTCAAGCACGTTAATCTAATACAAAATGTACTTACCCAACAGTAGATTTTTAATAATAATATCGACACAACTCCGTCCTCTCCTCGTGTTTGTTCAAAGTTCCAGAATCTATGGGGAGAACGCGTTAACATCTCGCGAGATAATCCCATCGCATGATTTTGTAATATCGCGAGACCTTTTGTTACTACATCTTGGCAGCACAGTTTATGGTTTGGGCAGAGGGTTTGGGTAATTACATCCAACTCAGACATAAATGGTAACCGGGTATATTTCTGTTTTACATGTATATACATTCCATAAAAAAATAACAACGAATACATCAGGTACAACAGGTTAAAATAATGACTAAAATGCAGTGGCTTTGCATTTGCAATCACTTGACTATACTGTGCATTTTGTGATTATGATTTATAAAAACAAGATAAAGTAAATATATATTTATTTGTATATAAATCGTGTATTTTATAAAGAATTATAAATCCTGATAATTTTTTTCTGTCTTGCTAGACTAGACGTGCAAAAGACGTCAGTGGACGTTATTATTCACAGCCTGACTAGACGTGTAAAGGACGCCAGTGGACGTCTTCTTCACAACCTCTTAAAAACTTCATGGGCAACTACCCAGCAAACATTGGTCCGACGGCAACGTCGTGTCCCTGGCCAAAAATAGTTGCGGACAGGACGTCATAAATCGGTAAAAAATGTAACACAGAACATTTCCTAAAAATGCATTCAGATACATTTGTACATGTCTACAGTTGCATGTATAATTGTTATTTTAACTTTTAGCTATGTGTAGTTATGTTTAGTGTATCGGGTGAGAGGACGTCACCTGGCGACGTCTTTTACACGTGCATTTATAGTCCATCATGACCCTCTATGAAATCCTTGTTAAATATGCAAAAGCTGCGCTTAATCCTCGCATGGTTAATACTGCAATAATTAATGTAGTTGCCCATGAATTTTTTAAGAGGTTGTGAAGACGTCCACTGGCGTCCTTTACACGTCTAGTCAGGCTGTGAATACTATACGTCCACTGGCGTCTTTTGCACGTCTAGTCTAGCAAGACAGAAAAAAAATTATCAGGATTTATAATTCTTTATAAAATACACGATTTATATACAAATGAATATATATTTACTTTATCTTGTTTTTATAAATTATAATCACAAAATTCACAGTATAGTCAAGTAAGTGATTGCAAAGCCACTGCATTTTAGTCATTATTTTAGCCTGTTGTACCTGATGTATTCGTTGTTATTTTTTTATGGAATGTATATACATGTAAAACAGAAATATACCCGGTCACCATTTATGTCTGAGTTGGATGTAATTACCCAAACCCTCTGCCCAAACCATAAACTGTTCTGCCAAGATGTAGTAACAAAAGATCTCGCGATATTACAAAATCATGCGATGGGATTATCTCGCGAGATGTTAACGCGTTCTCCCCATAGATTCTGGAACTTTGAACAAACACGAGGAGAGGAGTGAGTTGTGTCGATATTATTATTAAAAATCTACTGTTGGGTAAGTACATTTTGTATTAGATTAACGTGCTTGAGTTTTACTTGTGTGACATGAATGAACCGAAAGAAAGTATGCCACATTGTCAACTGAAATTTACTGAGTTTGGCTAAAATTAGCCAGTAGGCTAAAAGTAACTTTGAACGTATACAACAACGGTAACGTTATACCAAGTATATTGTTTAATGATACAGTCATTACTGTAACTTATTAATGAAGCCTTTTGAGAGTTTCTTTCAGACAGTAAATTATCTGAAATGGAATGAAATGTTTAGCTGGATTTTAACATGTATGTTTTCAGTAACTGCTTTAAAAATAAAAGCAGAACATATTTTATACAATAAAATTAAATGTAATGCATGTTGATTACCTTTTTCTAATGTGTCATTCATGATTCATTCATCTTGTTCCATGTTTTTTTTTTTAATTTAGCTGTAGACCATAAAAATATTTTGAAAATAAGTGCATATCATTTACCTCAAATTTTAATTTAATAATAATGTTATTTATTTAAATATATATATATATATATATATATATATATATATATATATATATATATATATATATATATATATATATATATATATTATCTTCCCTTAGATGCTGTGAAGAGGTGGAGCCCAAATGCTACAGACTCTGAAATTGATGCAGCAATGGCAGAACACCTGAAACACGCTCCAGGAACAGCTGCTGGATACAAAAACTGAGCCAAACAATGTGTTTTTAAACGGATAGTTTCCCCAAAAATGAAAATTGTCATCATTTACTCAACCTCATGTTTCAAACCTGTATACCTTTCTTCATTGAATTTTCATTTTTGGGTGAACTATCCCTTTATATAATAATTCAGTATTTTGTAATTGGTATTTTAGTTTGGTTAACAAATGTTAAACATTGAAAAAATATTAAGATACATTTTGGCTGTTCAAGATCAATAAAATGTGCTAAATCAGAACATGCTTCTTTTTTTCTTATGTCCACAAATAATGTGTTCTTGTTTGTGATGTACACGTGATTAAAACGTTTTATTGACGGTCAGGTCTGACTAGACCAATTTTGGACCTTTTTAGAACCTTTGTCAAGATGTGTAAACTTCAAGACTTGATTGCCTTTCACGATGTTACACAATATGTGTGTGATTATTTTAAATGCAGGCTTATATACACTTAAATTATGCAGCAACACATTTAAACACACAAATGACGACGCATTTAGACGTCCAGGGACGCGCTGAAGAGACGTGGAATTCACGGCCAGATGACGTCAAAGACGTCGGTTCAACTTTCATTTTGGAACTATTTTTTAACCATGACGGGACGTGTCGGACGGACGTCTTTTCAACGGTCATTACACGTCCAAATGTTTGCTGGGTAACTACAACCATGTTCAAAGATCAGGGAAGGAGGTCCGACAGAAATGCCCACTATGGCTGGTTTTCGAGCACGTCAGCAAGTCATTGACAGATTTTTTTTATTCATCCCTATTTTGCCCAGTCTTTAAAGCATATTTCCCAGATTAGGCCTACTTATATGGGTTTTTTTTTTCATTCGTTTAATTTAGATATTTCAAGTTTTTCTTCCCTTTTTAATTATTTCATTTATTCATTTAAACAAAACAGGAGTACAACAAAGTGTACAATAAAGTACAATCAAATCTTTATATTATACTTACGTTGCAGTGTAATCTGTTAAATCTAGATAAAAACTGTAATCTGCCGGTTGTCCTGCAGGTGACCTCATAACTCTGTCTTCTTACGATGCACTTGGCGATTTACGATTAGAGCACTCGTAGTTCTACGTGCTACTTAAGCGTCGCTGTCCATTCGCGAAGTGCTGAAATATAACCTTATATGGAATCGTATTCTGAACGTTTAACTAATAATCGTCATTTGTTGTGGATTAGAAATCAAGACAAGTCTATATGGATATAAAGCACCTATACAGGCTGACAAAATGGCTGAACAAAAACAAAAAAAACAAGAGAAGATACCTTTCAAAAAGATAAAATAAATGTCCTTCTAGAGGAGATAGAGGGAAACAAAGATTTTATTTTTAACAGATTTAAAGGACACCATACAAATTAGGAAAAACAAAACATCTGGAGGGACATTGTCACATTGCAAACTGCAACCGTGTTCAAAGATCAGGGAAGGAGGTCCGCAAGAAATGCCCAATACATGGCTGGTTTTCGAGCACGTCAGCAAGTCAGATTTTTGTTTAATTCATCCCTATTTTGCCCGGTCTTTAAAGCATATTTCCCAGATTACTTATTTTATGATTTTTTGCTTTTTGTTCATTCGTTTAATGTAGATGTGTATTTCTATTTTTTTTCTTCCCTTTTTAACTATTTCATTTATTAATTTAAACAAAACACGAGTACAACAAAGTGTACAATAAAGTACAATCGAAACCTTATATTATACTTATGTTGCAGTGTAAAATATAGATAAAAGTGTAATCTGCCGGTTGTCCTGCAGGTGACCTCATAACTCTGTCTTCTTATGATGCACTTGGGGATTTACGATTACTCCAGAGCACTCGTAGTTCTACGAAGATTTTCAAGTGCTACTTAAGTTACGATGCTTTTGGGAAACAGACCATAATATTAAGATCAGTCGTACGATCGTTTTTACGATCAATTTAGGCTTACAATGCTTTTGGGAAACGCAGCTCTGGAACCGGTTCCCCGATAACGCTCACTCTTAGCGCGCTAAGAAGACTCGAAAGATATATCTTACCAAAGTTGTTTATGTTCCTAAGTGTGTTCCCCGAAGTGTCCCTTAGGAAGCTTCTTAACACTCTGCCACTTACGTTCGACGTTACAAAGGCGCTGTCCCAAGTGAAGGTGCGGATTTAGCTGGCATCGATTGCTCAGGAATCGATTTTCCACTTCACGCGAAGGTGCGTTACGGCGTTAAGAAAGACCAGGGCCGTCCATAAGGGGGGATAAAGGGGAACGTTTTCTGGGGCCCAGCCGCTAGGGGGGGGCCCATGCAGTCCAGCAATAATTATGTTCATCCTAAATATAAGCAAAGGTTACCATATTTAATTTTTAACCAAAATAGCACCATTTATTGTTGAAAGTGAGAAAAAGAATGCATTTTATTTAATGTTGCTTGAGTAAAATGTAGCCTGTGTCATAATGAAACACCCCTCTCCTGAAAATGGTCTGAGTAGGCTATTTTTGTTGTACGTAAGTCAAAACGCCAGTGCTTCGCGCCAGTTCTCGGTCAGCAGCGCAAGTGAGCAATAATAACCAATTGAGTGACACACGATGGAGTGCGCGAATTGACAAGGTAAGACCATAGACAGTAAAAGAAAAAGTAAGACCTATTGCTCACCATCTCCCCAGTGTGATTGAAGCAATCGATTGCCTAAAATCGTCCTGTAAATTATCTAATGAGGCCTTATCAGATGCGCGAGGACTGAGAGAATATTTCATGTCATTTACAGCAGTTGTCATGTGCACTGTCTGGCTAAAACTACTCCAACATATCGAAGATAGGATGGAATTTGCTTCTGCAGAGTGGCAGCCTTATGGTGTGTTCACACCGAACGCGAATAGAGCGTCAAATACGCGTTTATCGCGTCTAGTTAGACGCTTGAACATTCGCTCGAGTTCAAATTTTTCAACTTGCGCGGAAGACGTTCGCGGCAAACGCGTCGCCCGGCGTTGCGAATGATGCGTCTATTCGAGTCTTTGCATTGACTTTGTATGTAGCCTAATCTACTCGCGCAAATAATTAAATATGCCTTCGGTGTGAACACAACACACCATTAGATATTGGACAGACAGGTCGCTGGAATGGGGTTGTTTCATGACAATTTTCTTTTCTTTTTTTTCATTGGTTGTTGCGTTAAATCTTACCCAGATACAATAGTGCTATTTTCTGATTGGCTTTTGTGTAGCTCGACGAACAACACAGGGGAGACGCGCTTGATTCCTGCCGGGTCCAAAGTGACAGCGGCCCGGCCAGAGACATTTTGGGCGCTGCGGCATATTAAATATATTATAAATCGTTTTTCCGCGTGAGAAATACAATGTGTGGCGGGAGTGCGTGACAAAAGACCGAAATGATTTACTGTCATGCTCAATGCGTGACACTTGAGAGCCCTGTGTGTGTGTGTGTAAATAGACCCCATCACTGAGTAAGTCTAAACGTATGTGTTAATGTAGGAGAGAGAGAGAGCACACGCATGATATGAGTAGCCTATTGCAGATTTGGGGAGAGCCCATTCACTGGACCTTTTCAGGGGCCCAGTCATTTCTGTGGGCGGGCCTGAGAAAGACAACACGTTCTATGCAAATGAAACATTCCTCCAATTATTCCAGTAACATTTATTTTAACATAGTTTAAGTTATCAGTAAAATATAGACTATTCATTAAATTATCAAATTGTCAGTAATTTCACACGATATGTTGTGACGGGTAGACGAACTGAGTAGGCTATCCCTCGCTAATCAACCACCCTCCTTATCCCGTTGTGCCACTTGTGCCGCTTCTTGACATGGGTTTAACGACTTCTAAAAAATTATGTAATACACTTTTATATTAATGGTCAGGTACTTTACAATCAGAATTGATTGGCAAGCAGCCGCAGTTACTTGTGTTTAATGCGGTATTGATTGCCGTTGGTTAAAGGCTTAAGGGCTTAAAGCAAAACTCCGCCGCGTTAGCCTGGCAAGCGCAGGTCTGAGAAGGTCCAGCAGCTCCATGAGTTGTCTTGGGAGGCGAATTTTTTTTAATATAGCCACGTCAACCAAAATGTCAAAAGGGCTTAAGTTTTGCCGAATAAAAAAATTGACATCGACTAAACGGCTCCGCGGCCGGCTCCATCTTTGATTCAATACAAGGACGTTGGATCGCTGCCAAAGTCCTTTTAGGCAAGTCATGCCACTCGGCCGCCATCTTGGCAACGCCTCCGGGCAGCTATTTCGGACTAACAAGACCAGGCTCCTATCTAAATGAATGGGCAGAGTGTCAGAACTGCACTTTCACTGGTCACCGGGACATAAAAACTGCTTGTATAGCAGTAAAATATGATAAAAATCGCTGAAAAAGTTTGATGACTTTGCCCCAAAATAAGGTTTAAAAGGTATTTTTCCCCACAGAATATACTACGCATGCGCAAAGGTTCTCGTCTCCGCTGTCGCAAACCTCAACTGTGCGCATGCGTCAGTGGAACCAGACGATAGGCTTACATGTTTCCCGGCTTGACTGTTAAAACCAGACGATTGGCTTTCTAGCGGGAGGGGCGGGACATGTGCATACAACCGCCATCTTTGGCGTTACGGGTTTTCCCTATATAGTTGTATTGAGGATTGAGGAAGTGGCATGTCTCTATATAAATTGTCTCTGATCGCTGCCATAGTTGGTCGCTTACTGGACACCACCATGCTTACCCATTTATAGATCTTAGCCATTTAGAGCCAAATTGTTTGCCAGATTTTAATTATCAAAAGTGATTGCCAATTTAAACGCTTTAATAAAATACGAAAATTACGCTAATTACCACCATATTAGTTCTGATACCAAATAAAGTCAACTTCATAAATAGGCCTGTATCCATTGCGAACATATTTTATTATTAGTCTTACAATGTCCATAACATAAAATCATTGTTGAGCCACAACATTGTCAACATACCATAGTTTGACTTGAACTGCGTTGCGCTGATTTCTAAAGACTGCTGCACAGTGGCGGCGACTAGCGTCTTGAGCAATCAATATCATGAAGCTCTTAGAGTGAACAAACAAACTCGAAGAGCAAACAAGGAAGAGCACACAGAACAATTATTTCAAGCAATGGAGGAGTAAAAAAAAAAAATACCAGTAACTTCTGGAACAATTGGGACAGCAGGGCCTTATCGAGCTCTTCAGCACTCCTGCAAGATCGTTATTAGCCTCCTCTGACACTTTAATAGACTGTCAAGGAAACGTTCTCCACACAACACGCTGACTTGAGCTCATTTCTATAAAGATTGATACAAATTAACTGCTCTTCCCCGAATACCAGCAGGATCTGACAATAACACTCCATCATCGGAGTGCAATGCATGAATAAAATGTTTCTCACCATTCATTTTTCCAGATTAAAAAAGTATTTGGAAGGTGCATCCATCTGATCAATGATTTGAAAACATGAACGGACCAGAGCCCCCTGTATGTTATGCCCCAGTAGATCAGCTAACTGAGCTTTCTTCTTTCAGCAGGCGAATAGCGAAGTAGATTTAGAAAAATGTTGAGATTCAATTATCTCTTTTTCAAAAAACTCTAAAGAACGAGTCAACTCCTTAGTAATGTTGTGAGTGTACTGTTGAGTAAACTGTCTTATTTGTACCATACCAACATCCCACCACTGTTGTAATGAATACAAAGAAGACTTCTTTGTTTTGTGAACTCCCCAAAAATACTTATTCTCAAAGAGAATAACTGTGGAAGTGTTTTTCAGAGATCCGAGTATCTGAACTCAGCATGTTTCCTAAATATCTGCAAACATATTATGGTATTTTTATGCTTTAGAACAGAAAAAAACTTCTATACAGCACCTTTATAGATCTCTAAATATCACATAATTCATATTTTTTAATAATATGGATGTTACAATGTGTAAATGTTGTGATCAAATGCTGTGTTTGGCTGTTTTCAGTGATTAGTGGCTGATCTGTGCGCGATTCCACAAATCTGGAAGAGCTTCTGAACGGATATAAGCAATAGGCTTATTTAGAAATGAAAATTTAAAAGATAAAAAAGAAGCAGTATGGAAAATCAATAAATTATGAATATTTTACTGCCATTGTGAGAATAACATGTAATCATGTAATCAATAAAAAAGTAACTAGTCTGATTACAAGTACTTTAAAAGATAATTTAATCTAATTAGTTACAATAATACATTTTTGGAATCTGATTACGTAATCCAGATTGTATATAATAAGTTACTACCCAGCACTGAATATAAGTTATGTATTTGTAGTTAAGAATTTCTTGTACCACAATGAACAGCACAATCACTCTGTGGCCCAAAACCAGTGACTTTAACTTAATTGTGTGTCACTTTCCCAACACCGACATCAGTGATGCTTTTTGAAGATATTTGAGATTCTCCCAATTTGTTAAAACTGTTTGCTTCTTTATTAAATAAAGCAGAAATTCAAGACATATAGTGAAAAAACAAAGACTAAAATGATAGCTTCATATTAATTACAAAATCATGTTGGCAAACAATGAGGATAAACACTGGACAATTTACTTCAACATATTCAAAACAAAAAAAGGTCGATATAGATGTGATTAGTGACGCTGCAGTAGCTCAGGCAGAGTTAATTTATGCCTTATTTATGTCAAATACAGACACATTATGAATATAACTGAATAATGTTGAAAAAGAGAAACACAGAATGGGATTCATTCATCAGGACAGCAGACTTTCACTCCTCTGTTACAGCGTGTTGACTGATCTCATCAGACTGAGCTGTAAAACACACAAGATATGGATAAGTGTTAATTATGATGGTAGATCTGGTTTAAAGGCACACTATGCAAGAATTGTACCTTAATATAACAGCTTCAAAGTAATTTCGGTGGTAAACAAACTCACAGTAGGGCGAATCATCCTGGTAGTAAAGCTTGGGGGGGACGCCGCTGTAAAAACCAGCAATGCAAGTTTGAGAGGAGCGCCCCCGACAAATCTCGCGAGAATAACGACATGCTTTACGGCAACGACGTCACACACATCAACAACAATATATGAAGCACGAAGACACTTGCGTGCATTTCAGACGTGATACTCGACGATGGAAAAAGCAAAGAAAACACGGTCGGAAGAGACTAGGAAAAGGAAAAGAGAATCTGACCGCGTGAGGAACTGGAAAAGAGTCCCTGATTCGCCCTCGCTATGTGTGTGCGTGTTGTGTGAGTGGGCGTGGCTGATCAGCGCCAGCTGTTTTGAATGAGGATGTCCTATATATTGTTTTTTTTACCTCGTCCTGTCTATGTCAGATGGTAGTTGAGGCTACCAGGGTTCTACTCACCGTGTTCTCCTGCATTCCACTCCTGTACCCATGCAGTGGTTTCCCGAGATTTTCCCGGAGGAATTTCTACCTGTTCCTGCATATGTGTCTGCCCACTGCGTCCCTGTTTTTCCGAGCCTGAGTCTTCTTCTGCCTGCTTCCATTTTGACCCACACGGCTATCTACTATTGTGCTCAATAAATTACTGTTTACTTGCAACTGAATCCTTTGACTATTTCCTTCAGAGTTGTGACAGTCCCACTCGGTCGGGCTTTCACTAGTTGGCGCGAGCTAAAAAGCAGCACTGGATGCAACAGCGATGCTGACCTGGCTATCTTGTTGATAGACTAGTAAATAAATCTCTTATTTCTAAACTTGTTTGCGTTCTATGCTGTTGCGCTTGCTTGTAGTATGCCATTTTTTTACGATGCTGTTCATTCATCCATTCTTGATAATTAGACCTGTCCAGTAATTTCCACATATGTCTAGCTAGCTATTTACGACAGTGCAAGTATTCCACAGCGACTATAGGGGTCGCTGTTTGACAAAAACACAATTTCTGCATGGTGTGGCTTTAATTCATCTGTGGGAGAACAGATCAGAGAGAGAGAGAGAAAGAATCTCACAATGAGCTCTGTAGCATTTGACTCCTATAATGACGGACACAAGCAGATATGGAGAAGCTGCCAGCAGAAAACTGAGCAGTTTGAGAACTGAGAGAACTGGCAATGGAGCTTCTGAACCTGAACAAATAAACACAAATCATTTCATCATCATCAAAACTTGTTAGATATTCTTATCTATAATAAAAAAATAATGTACCCTCTATTGCCTCCAGATTTTGCTTTTATTCTGTTTTTTAACTTTTAAACTAACAATCTAATCCAACAGATTGGATTGGCGGTATGGTCCTGTTCTGGAAAGCCTAGCATGGATAAGAGCAGGAGAGCAGCGATAACCCCCCTTAGGGTAAACAGAACAGAACCAACATGAATGTATTGCAGATATCATTAATTCAAGATTTTAAAGTACAACATAATTCGAGATTTTTTTTCTGATTCAAGGGGAATCAGAATGCCAAATCCTGACTGGCGAGAGGAGGAGCTGGGGATGGAGGAGGGTAATGAGCTCCTGAGAAACGCCACAGCTGCTGATAATACTGAAGAGCTTATATATATATACAGTGATAGATGTCGTATAGCAGCCCGTTCTCATCCCAAGGCGTCATATACTGACGCTTTTGCCAAAGCGTCTATATCCAACGCACATGGCACGCTTTAGCGTTAATATGAGACGCAGATATATGGCGCCTCCTAGTGGTCTAACCCTAACACTATCCCAGACCTAAACCTACCCTTAACCGAAGGGTGTTATGTTGACGCTAAAGGGTGCCATGTGCGTCGGATGTAGACACTTTGGCAAAAGCTCAGAATATGACGCCTTGGGATGAGAATGCGTTGCGTATAGTGACATTTCGTCGAAATCTTACGCACATGGCATCCTTTAGCGTCAATATTAGACGCAGATCCCAAGGCATCATAACCGTAACCCGACCCCAGACCTAAACCTACCCATAACAGTGCGTGTTATATTGACGCTAAAGGATGCCATGTGCGTAAGATTTCGACGAAATGTCGAGCCCGTTCTCATCCCAAGGCGTAATATACTGACTCTTTTGCCAAAGTGTCTATATCCAACGCACATGGCACCCTTTAGCGTCATATGAGACGCAGATATATGGCGCCTCCTAGTGGTCTAACCCTAACACTACCCCAGACCTAAACCTACCCAAAACCGAAGCGTGTTATATTGACGCTAAAGGGTGCCATATGCGTTGGATATAGCACTTTGGCAAAAGAGTCAAAATATTACGCTTTGGGATGAGAATGCGTTGAAATGTCATATGGCGTCACCTATATGACGCCAAAGGATGAGAATGTGTTGCGTATTCCTGTGGATCAGCTGATGCGAGCTTGACTAACGTGACCTGCCAGAACTATATACTCTTATTGATAGTAGAAAACTATATATTTACAGACATCAATCATGTCTCTGTCACTGTTCATCATTCATATTTTACACTCTAAAAAATGCAGGGTTAAAAAATAACCCAACCTTAACCACGCCGCTGGGTCACTATAGGACAAAACACGCGCAGGGTTGGTTTGACCCAAGTGCTGGGTTTGTCCATTTAACCCATATTGTTGGGTCATTCATTTGACCCAACCAGTGGGTGAAATTGACCATCTTGCTGGGTTAAGTCTTACTCATGTGCTGGGTTATTTCCTGTATCATTGCCTTATTAAAATTAGTAACAAATATTTTTTTATATTACCGTACTAATGTAAAATAATGATTGTCACTGTAATACAATAAACCAGAGAGGCCACTGTATATGTGATTTTAATCATTTATTTTATTTTTTTACATTTTTAATACATCTTTAATATTTTTTTGTAAACAATTATTACAATTATACAATGTATACTCATTCTAAGGTAAAAAAACATAACGGTTCATTAAGTAAGGTCTTTATACACCACTGAAAACATAGTTATGTATATGATATTGCATTTCTGTTAACAGATCCTCCTAAATACAGTATTACACAATACACCTTTAAAAGTCAATAAGAAACTAATTTGAACTCTTATACGATTATGATTTCATTTATTAAGATGTGTTGATTTATTAAGAATAGCTACAAACATTTACAATGCGACTAAATATCACAGGGTTTTCCTCACATGTGACAGAGGACGATTCTTTTCCATTAATTTGATACACTGCTTCGTGTATTTAACATGAAAAACAAAATAAAACTTTGAAACAAAGATCACCAGCCTCCAGCAAAGACTCGGTCTCGATGACGTGGCCTGGAACAATGGCAACGGTCTGACGTGTCCCCCTCGACACATGCCTGATGCTCCAGTCATTTTGTAAATATTTTCCATGTTGGTCCCCAACTGTTGATTATACACAATCACTTAGAGTGTTGCAATATAACTGTCATGCAAGTTTTTTGTGAAAGTATTTATATATTTTTTATTGCAAACATTACCAAATATGGCCAAATGTGAAAAACAAACAAAATGTATATTTACACATCTAAATAGACAATTAGCAGTCTAAAATAGTCTGGGATTCAGGATAATACAAAAACACGATTTGGAAAATGGATTCATGATGTACTCGCTCATTATAAACATTTTGTAAATTTTGAACACAAAAAAAGTTATGGACTGCAGCTTTAAAAATTAACAAAAATCTATTTTAAAAAAATGCAATTTTATGTTGCAAACAGAGATTGCACCTTTAAATATTCTAAACCTAAATTAATTTTATAGTTATCAAGCATATCAAACTTACAGGTTGCATGTCACGGACCTCTGAGCCTCTGTGGTGGGTCTGAAGCCCTTTCCTCCTCTCCTGTAACGTTAGATGGATGGGGGAAGCAGAGTTTGCAGGACCTTCAAAGCCAGCAGCTAAACAATATGAGCATAATAAAGTTGCATTATCATTTAAAGGTGCAGTGTGGGATTTTTAGCGGCATCTAGTGGTGAATCCTGCAAATTGCAAACAGCAAGTCACTCGCGGCCTATCCCTCGGTTTTCAAACTCGAATGAGAAGCTACGGTGGCCGACGTAAGACAAAATATGTCGTCGTCTGAGTCTGAGTCAGCAGCAGAGAATAGTAAGTCAAGCAATGAGGTTTCTTTAGCGCTGTTTGTTCGCTTTCGGCTACGGTAGAAACATACCTTCAGCCCTTCATAGAAGGGGATTCCCGCGCCTATGTAGATATAAATGTCTCATTCTAAGGTAATAAAAACATAACGGTTCATTAAGTAAGGTCTTTATACACCACTGAAAACATAGTTATGGATTTTATATTGCATCTCTGTCAATAGATCCTCAGAAATATTACACAATGCACCTTACATAATATAATAATAGTAATCAGCTGATTGTCTCACGAACGGAACCAGCACATTCTCCCCACAAAGCAAACCCATAATACAGCGAGGGAGAAGACCCACATGAAACTATGCAACTATATATTTTTTCTAACAGGGTAGTAAAAGTTTAGCTGGCTAATATGAGCTGTTACTGTGGCTGAGCTGGTTAAAGCGTTAAGCCTTGTTTAAACTCGACGCGTCCGCATGAGCCCAAAGGTGCAAAAATGACGTGATTGTGACAGCGCGCGCGCCTCCGCATCCCCTAGACACACTTACTACACACAATAGGCTTTTTTTCTCTGATTTTGGAAACTCTAAACGATCGACTTAAAATGCTTCCAAGATCGACGGGTTGGTGATTCCTGTAACTGTTTTACGGTCAATGACAAGAGTAGCCTACTAATCAGCTGTCTCACGAACTTAACCAGCACATTTATCCCCACATAGCAAAGCCATAACACAGCGAGGGAGAAGAATTAAGTTACATGAAACAATCCAACTACATATTTACACCACTGACAAGGGAAAAGTCACTACTCACGGTGTTTATGACTAGCTTCTTCTAGCTTCCTGCGGCTTCTCTTTCAATGTAGTGACGAAACGCGCTCTGTAACGCTGTGTGTTCGCGTTCGGCTACTGTAGAAACATGACGTCACAATATGGCGACCTTCATAGAAGGGGATTCCCGCGCCTATGTAGATATAAATGCCTCATTCTAAGGTAATAAAAACATTACGGTTTATTAAGTAAGTTCTTTATACACCACTGAACACATAGTTATGGATGTCATATTGCATTTCTGTTAATAAATACTCAAAATTTTTACACACTGCACCTTTAAATAGTATGCTGTATATAACAATTCATATTTCTAAAGTAGCATTTCTGACTTTTCTGCCCTGGTGTTTAAAATGGCGCTGTTGTGACAATAGCAAAAACTATTTATTGGCCTCAAACATCGCGCACACTTGATCCATGACCACTGTCTTAGTAGTACTAAATTATTCTTAGTAGGCCTACCTCAGGTCCTAACAAATTATAATGGGTTCAGGGCGAGAACATGCTTAATATGAAATCGATTTATTTCTCATTGCCTCAGTCGCCGTTTGTAAAGATTGCACGTCAGACATCATACAGTTATTATTTGATTTTTTTGGGTAAAAACGATCCTGGTTCCGACATAGACATTACAGAAGAAACACGCAGACTGTGCTGGAACTTACCCCCGTCGCTTCTTCTGACGAGAATTTCTTAAATGTGCCAGCAGACTTTAGTTTCCACACAGACTAGACTTTTTTTCCGCAGTTTTTACGTACGAGCCCTATAGGGACATAAACATACCGGTAGGCTACTGCGCGTGCACGGGTTCATTCAAAAACGCTTTCCTCACTTTTAATTACTAAACGTCCACAATAAATACGATATTTACGTGATGAAATTAAAATTTAAACTACATATTTCATTAAGGCTGCTGATATAGCTGGTTTCCCAGCCAGCACAGCCATGTGGGGCCCACATGGGTTTGACGTGGGCTATCTAACTGGGACCCAGACAGTTTTGCTCCCGGTTTCCATGTAGGCCCCACATGGGTTTGCCCAGATGAAATGAACACTGCTCAGTGTGCACACTACAGGCTGTTAAATGTAACACTGATCAGTGTTGGAGTTAATGAGATAATTAAGTGATTGAATATGATTGAAGATTATTGAAGACACCTAAAGCAGAATCACTGAAGGAGAAAATTGTAAGCCACCGTTATGGCGATCATTGTTTGATTTAGTTGGGCTCTTGACCCTTATGTTATTAACTTTAGATTTTGTTTGGCTGTTGTTTCTGACTTATAACTGCCAGAAGAACAAAAAAAAAAAAAGAAAAAAAAAGTTATGTAATGGTGTTGGTTATATTGTGAAATTTATGTCATCATTTGAACCTTATGTTTAGTGATTTATGCTGTTGGTTACAGCATAACTGTGATTCTGCATAAATATCCAGAATTTTAGATATAATATAAAGGATTTCTTAAAAGTTGTTTTCAAAAAAAAATCTTTCTTTTAGGCACACCCAGACGTCAAGATTCAGTCAATGCATCTCAATAATGGTGACGAGCAGAATATTCAATTAGGAAAAGTAAATTACATAGACAATGCAGATCATAATTTATTCATACCGCAATGCATGATGGGAGCCAGTAATGAGTTGTGATTTGTGGCAGCCACTGCAACATGCATTATTATTGTCACCATTGTTGAGATTCACAGACTGATTATTGATGTCTGTGTTTCTAAATAAATTCATTTGAAAGTGTTTTGATCAGAACAATGTTTATTAAATATTTTGGATTAAAAAAAATACTGATAATCATATGCTGTGGAATCACAAAGCTGTTGCTAACATGTTGAACCAGAAGTTAAACCATCTCAATAAGTTTATTTTATCAGATCACAGCATGATTATGCCAAAACGTAACCAACACTATAAGATCACACTTTTCTTTGATCATTTGACTGTTATAAATCAATAACAGCAGACAAACAAAATTTAAAGTGACAGTCTAAGGGTCAAGAGTCCAACCTAAGCAAACGCTGATCGCCATACCGGTGGCTTACAATTTGTGATTTTCTCCTTCAGTGATTCTGCTTGTTAACATCAGGTGTCTTCAATAATGCTCAATCATTATTCAATCACTTAATTATCTCATTAACTCCAACACTGGTCAGTGTTACATTTAACAGCCTATAGTGTGCACACTGAGCAGTGTTCATTTCATCTGGGCAAACCCATGTGGGGCCTACATGGAAACCGGGAGCAAAACTGTCTGGGTCCCAGTTAGATAGCCCAGGTCTAACCCATGTGGGCCCCACATGGCTGTGCTGGCTGGGTTACAATGTGGCATTTTGTCAAAAAATCTAACCGGCTAGCTGTTACTAATGTTTTACAGAATAAATACGTTATAGCCTACCCCTCGCACTTCCATATCAAAGACTGTATGCTGAACAGTGAAATTATTAATGTTAAAAATATTGGTAAACATATTAACTTACCATAAAACACTGCCTGCTCCGACCTCCGAGTGAAGTCCTCCTCGAGTCAGAAGTGAAGAATCCAGAAAGTTCCGCAAAGAATAAACCGGTTGCTGGGTCAAAATAACCCAACCAGCTGTTTATTTGTGAATTACCCCCTTACAACTAATTTTACCCAGCATGAGCAACCCATTAATGTGTTTACAGTGCCCCGAACAACCCAGCATTTTGACCCGGCACAATCAACCCAACAATTTGTTTACAGAAACAACCCAGCATTTTTTTGAGTGTATACTTAGAAGCATCATACAATTATTCTTCAAAGCACATATTATTTCAAAGTTTTTTAAAGGACCAATATCAAATTGATAAAGCCATCCAATTTATTGATCTGTTCTCCAAAGCATCAGGCCTACACTTAAACTTAAATAAATGTGAATTATTTGCAATTCATGGCTCTTTATGTAATATACCGATAAAAACATCTGTAAAATACCTGGGGATAACTATTACTAGAGATAGCAATCAAAGTGTCCAAGAAAATTTTGTAAAAAATCTTTCAAAAGCTAAATTTATTCTCAACAACTGGATACAAAGAGATATCTCAATTTTTGGAAGAAATTTGTTAACCAAAATGGAACTGCTTTCTAGGTTTGTTTACCCAGCCTCCTCGCTAGCTGTCCCACCTCACTTACTAAAAGAATGTAACATTGCAATATTTAACTTTATTTGGAAAAATAAGCATCACTATAGTAACAAAAATGATTTAGTTCACAATTACGAAGAAGGAGGATTAAATGTTATTGACTTAGAAATTATGAATAGTGTTTTAAAAACTCAGTGGTTAAAATCTTTTCTTTGTAATCCAAACGGCTTATGGTTTACTGTTTCTTCCTCAATATTTGAGAAAGTAGGTGGTTTGGAGTTTCTGATTAGATGTGATTTTGAGTTGCACAAATTACCTCTTAAATTGTCCGCCTTCCATCAACAAGTTCTCCTTTATTGGAAGTTAGCATTTTCCCACAATTTTAGTCCGCACAAAACTTGTATCTGGAATAATCGCTTTATTTTACACCACAACAAATCTTTATTTTATGCAAACTGGATTCAATATAACATATTTTCCCTGTTGGACATGATGGGCAAATATGGTAATTTTCTCAACTACAATGATTTTTGTTTGAAACATGGATTTGCATGTCACCCGAAAGAGTTTTACACAATTGTAAATGCCATACCAAAAAACATGGTGTTACTGGTAAAGGGTATTCTTTCACACTACTCCGTGACATTCTCTCTCCCATCTCCTTCTCTGGGTGAATTATCTATTAGAGATCATAAATGTAACAACAAATATATTAGAAGTGTTTTTATTGATAGACTTCATCCAAATAGAAATAAACGTTACTATATTTTTAAAGATTTTAACCCGGAGGAGGTGAAGGAATTGAGAATGAATTATCTTACCTTTCCAAGTCTCCCTAAAGTAAAAGAAATTCATTTTAAAATTATAAATGACATATACCCATCTAAAGAATTCCTGAAATCTAAATTTGATATTGGAGAAAACTCTTGTCAATTTTGTGAAACTGATATTGAAACTACAGAACATATTTTTTATTATTGTAATCACTCAAAGTTATTTTGGTCTCAATTGTAAACTATCGTGTATTATTACATGTGTAAACCCCCTTGAATACAAACAAATTAAGTTTGGTGTACTGAAGAAAGATTGTTCACACTACTTGGTTAACAATCTTTTTGAACTTGCTAAATACTTTTATACACAAGTGCAGATTTTTGAAACCCCCCCCAACCTTTTCTCATTTTTCTAATGAACTTAATGTCACAGTGTCTGGGTGTGTTTCCCCGGGTATCCTCTAGAGGTCCTCTTCCCCACGGTGTCATCCCTTCTTGAACTACATTCCCCACAATCCTAGTCTGTACCCATCACTGTTATTGCACTCACCTGTTCCCCGTTCATTGTAACCAGCTGTTTCTTGTTAGTCCTTGTTAGATCTTGTGTATATATTCCCTGTCTGTGTCTTTATGTGTCACGGAGTCGTTGTTTGGTGTCCCCACACTTCTTGTCTGTTTATACCCGTTCTTGTTTTTGGATTGCTTCTCTGGATATTTGACCTCTGCATGGATTACAATGATATTGGATTGCCCTCTTAATAAATTACTGCACTTGGATTTTCCCTCGTCCTGTGTGTGTTCGTGACAGAACGACTCCGTCACTTAAATCCAGCGGTAATTTTCATTTTTTATTTTTTATTTTTTTGTAAATCTCGTCCCCAGTCACTATGTGGATTCCACGTAGCGAACTTTCTCCTGCTGAGAGAGAAAATGGGATCTCTTTACTAGAGTATTTTTCTAGATGTGCACAAAGGCATGAGGAAATCAGGACAGTTGATGCTTCACCACGGGTCTCATCGAGCGCTGGGACTTCATCGATGGTTTCGTCCAGTTCAGAGTCGGCACACATCCGTCAGAAAGGACGGAGGAGGAGGAGACCTGCGTCTGCCCAGTCAGAGACTGTTCCCGTCCCGTCTGCCCAGTCAGAGACTGTTCACGTCCCGTCTGCCCAGTCAGAGACTGTTCACGTCCCGTCTGCCCAGCCAGAGACTGTTCACGTCCCGTCTGCCCAGCCAGAGACTGTTCACGTCCCGTCTGCCCAGCCAGAGACTGTTCACGTCCCGTCTGCCCAGCCAGAGACTGTTCACGTCCCGTCTGCCCAGCCAGAGACTGTTCACGTCCCGTCTGCCCAGCCAGAGACTGTTCACGTCCCGTCTGCCCAGCCAGAGACTGTTCACGTCCCGTCTGCCCAGCCAGAGACTGTTCACGTCCCGTCTGCCCAGCCAGAGACTGTTCACGTCCCGTCTGCCCAGCCAGAGACTGTTCACGTCCCGTCTTCCCAGCCAGAGACGGATCACGACACATCTACCCGGTCTGAGACAGATCAGGAGATGCCTATTAGCGTGGCCACGAGGGCTATGATGGATTATTTGGAGCGTCTGGCTCGGATACTGGACATGCCAGTGTCGGCTGCTCCTGAGCCGGTGTCTGCTGCTCCTGAGCCGGTGTCTGCTGCTGCTCCTGAGCCGGTGTCTGCTGCTGCTCCTGAGCCGGTGCCTGCTGCTGCTCCTGAGCCGGTGCCTGCTGCTGCTCCTGAGCCGGTGCCTGCTGCTGCTCCTGAGCCGGTGCCTGCTGCTGCTCCTGAGCCGGTGCCTGCTGCTGCTCCTGAGCCGGTGCCTGCTGCTGCTCCTGAGCCGGTGCCTGCTGCTGCTCCTGAGCCGGTGCCTGCTGCTGCTCCTGAGCCGGTGCCTGCTGCTGCTCCTGAGCCGGTGCCTGCTGCTGCTCCTGAGCCGGTGCCTGCTGCTGCTCCTGAGCCGGTGCCTGCTGCTGCTCCTGAGCCGGTGCCTGCTGCTGCTCCTGAGCCGGTGCCTGCTGCTGCTCCTGAGCCGGTGCCTGCTGCTGCTCCTGAGCCGGTGCCTGCTGCTGCTCCTGAGCCGGTGCCTGCTGCTGCTCCTGAGCCGGTGCCTTCTGCGGTTCCTGAGCCGGTGCCTTCTGCGGTTCCTGAGCCGGTGCCTGCTGCGGTTCCTGAGCCGGTGCCTGCTGCGGTTCCTGAGCCGGTGCCTGCTGCGGTTCCTGAGCCGGTGTCTGCTCCTGTTCCACCGCCCTGGCCGCCCGAGGGGCCTTCACCGCCCTGGCCGCCCGAGGGGCCTTCACCGCCCTGGCCGCCCCGAGGGGCCTTCACCGCCCTGGCCGCCCGATGGGCTGTCTGTTTCGCCCTGGCCGCCCGATGGACTTTCTGTTTCACCCTGGTTCCTGGTTAAACCCTCACCCCCTGTTCCTGTTTCCCTTCATGGACCTGGCCCACCATCCCTCCCCCTGATCCTCCACCGTTCCACCTCCCTCCTGAAGTTTTGTGTTATCTTGTACAATGTCGTGGAGCGTCTGGTAGCCGCTCCGTAGAGGGGGGGTTATGTCACAGTGTCTGGGTGTGTTTCCCCGGGTATCCTCTAGAGGTCCTCTTCCCCACGGTGTCATCCCTTCTTGAACTACATTCCCCACAATCCTAGTCTGTACCCATCACTGTTATTGCACTCACCTGTTCCCCGTTCATTGTAACCAGCTGTTTCTTGTTAGTCCTTGTTAGATCTTGTGTATATATTCCCTGTCTGTGTTTTTATGTGTCACGGAGTCGTTGTTTGGTGTCCCCACACTTCTTGTCTGTTTATACCCGTTCTTGTTTTTGGATTGCTTCTCTGGATATTTGACCTCTGCATGGATTACAATGATATTGGATTGCCCTCTTAATAAATTACTGCACTTGGATTTTCCCTCGTCCTGTGTGTGTTCGTGACAGAACGACTCCGTCACTTAAATCCAGCGGTAATTTTCATTTTTTATTTTTTATTTTTTTGTAAATCTCGTCCCCAGTCACTATGTGGATTCCACGTAGCGAACTTTCTCCTGCTGAGAGAGAGAATGGGATCTCTTTACTAGAGTATTTTTCTAGATGTGCACAAAGGCATGAGGAAATCAGGACAGTTGATGCTTCACCACGGGTCTCATCGAGCGCTGGGACTTCATCGATGGTTTCGTCCAGTTCAGAGTCGGCACACATCCGTCAGAAAGGACGGAGGAGGAGGAGACCTGCGTCTGCCCAGTCAGAGACTGTTCCCGTCCCGTCTGCCCAGTCAGAGACTGTTCACGTCCCGTCTGCCCAGTCAGAGACTGTTCACGTCCCGTCTGCCCAGCCAGAGACTGTTCACGTCCCGTCTGCCCAGCCAGAGACTGTTCACGTCCCGTCTGCCCAGCCAGAGACTGTTCACGTCCCGTCTGCCCAGCCAGAGACTGTTCACGTCCCGTCTGCCCAGCCAGAGACTGTTCACGTCCCGTCTGCCCAGCCAGAGACTGTTCACGTCCCGTCTGCCCAGCCAGAGACTGTTCACGTCCCGTCTGCCCAGCCAGAGACTGTTCACGTCCCGTCTTCCCAGCCAGAGACGGATCACGACACATCTACCCGGTCTGAGACAGATCAGGAGATGCCTATTAGCGTGGCCACGAGGGCTATGATGGATTATTTGGAGCGTCTGGCTCGGATACTGGACATGCCAGTGTCGGCTGCTCCTGAGCCGGTGTCTGCTGCTCCTGAGCCGGTGTCTGCTGCTGCTCCTGAGCCGGTGTCTGCTGCTGCTCCTGAGCCGGTGGCTGCTGCTGCTCCTGAGCCGGTGCCTGCTGCTGCTCCTGAGCCGGTGCCTGCTGCTGCTCCTGAGCCGGTGCCTGCTGCTGCTCCTGAGCCGGTGCCTGCTGCTGCTCCTGAGCCGGTGCCTGCTGCTGCTCCTGAGCCGGTGCCTGCTGCTGCTCCTGAGCCGGTGCCTGCTGCTGCTCCTGAGCCGGTGCCTGCTGCTGCTCCTGAGCCGGTGCCTGCTGCTGCTCCTGAGCCGGTGCCTGCTGCTGCTCCTGAGCCGGTGCCTGCTGCTGCTCCTGAGCCGGTGCCTGCTGCGGTTCCTGAGCCGGTGCCTTCTGCGGTTCCTGAGCCGGTGCCTGCTGCGGTTCCTGAGCCGGTGCCTGCTGCGGTTCCTGAGCCGGTGCCTGCTGCGGTTCCTGAGCCGGTGTCTGCTCCTGTTCCACCGCCCTGGCCGCCCGAGGGGCCTTCACCGCCCTGGCCGCCCGATGGGCTGTCTGTTTCGCCCTGGCCGCCCGATGGACTTTCTGTTTCACCCTGGTTCCTGGTTAAACCCTCACCCCCTGTTCCTGTTTCCCTTCATGGACCTGGCCCACCATCCCTCCCCCCGATCCTCCACCGTTCCACCTCCCTCCTGAAGTTTTGTGTTATCTTGTACAATGTCGTGGAGCGTCTGGTAGCCGCTCCGTAGAGGGGGGGTTATGTCACAGTGTCTGGGTGTGTTTCCCCGGGTATCCTCTAGAGGTCCTCTTCCCCACGGTGTCATCCCTTCTTGAACTACATTCCCCACAATCCTAGTCTGTACCCATCACTGTTATTGCACTCACCTGTTCCCCGTTCATTGTAACCAGCTGTTTCTTGTTAGTCCTTGTTAGATCTTGTGTATATATTCCCTGTCTGTGTCTTTATGTGTCACGGAGTCGTTGTTTGGTGTCCCCACACTTCTTGTCTGTTTATACCCGTTCTTGTTTTTGGATTGCTTCTCTGGATATTTGACCTCTGCATGGATTACAATGATATTGGATTGCCCTCTTAATAAATTACTGCACTTGGATTTTCCCTCGTCCTGTGTGTGTTCGTGACACTTAAAGCTTTGGCTGCTTCACTTTGCACCCTTTCAAATGAGAAAGCCTCTACAGTAGCCAGTTTTTTCAATGAGCTAAGTGCACTTTAGCTTCTTTACCCCTTGCAAGGACTTATTTTTACGTAAATGTTATTCCCTTTATTTTTTATTTTATTTTTATTTTTGACTTCTTGATTGTATATTTGATTTGAGTCTATGATTTGATTTGTATATGTCTGCCCTCTGAGAATTGTAATTAATATTGTTTGTTCAATACCTATTTTGTCTGTAAAATTGAATTTCAAAAAAAAGAAAAAAAAGAAAAAAGAAAAAAAAAGAAACGCAAAGCAAAGCAGTGCCGCAGAAAAGCGCTGAAACGGAGATGAAGGGGTACCCGTTTTTTTTTTTTTTTTTTTTTTGGCTTATATTAACTGGCCCATACAGTTTTCTGGAGGCCAACCGACAATCAAAATCCTGGCGCCGCTAGTGCTCACATGTGTACTTGAAATAGTTGATATCAGATGCAGTTACTGTGTTAATGGGGGCAGGGGTTCACTTTTCTATCTTCTCACACTCCTCACAGAGACCACAGTTCTGAGAGTGTGATGCTTAATTCCTGTCCTGTCTTTAATAAACTGCAGCCTATATCATATTGCAACAAAAATATTACCACTATATGATCATATGTCATTGTGATGTTAGATTGAAACATACTTTCATGTATTTTCAAAGTATCAAATAATATACATACATAGAACATTTTATTATATGCATTTATTATTACATTTATTATATCCATTTACCTGATTGACATGTCTAAGATGTGTTGTATGTAATTTGTGAAAGGAAACAAATAAAAAGAGACATTGTAAAATAATGTTTTATTAGTAAATGTTGTTCAGAACAGCTTTGGATTTGAGCGAGACAGAGACCACAGAACTGAGAGTGTGATGCTTAATTCCTGTCCTGTCTTTAATAAACTGCAGACGTGGTCCCCTCGAAGAGCCTGGTGTCGCTGACTTATTTGTGGTGCTGGGTGAAATCCGCTACAAATACATACTGTATAGGCTTTTTAAAAATTACAGGGTACATATCTGTGCATATATAGGCTACAGTTTATTTATGTATTTATTGATAGCAAAAATGCATATGTTTTAGTTTGGGCTTACATGTTTCAAGGCTAGTAAAACTAAAACTATTGGGTAACACTTTATTTTACAGTGTCCTTGTTACATATGCTACATGTACTTACCATAGTAATAACAGTAAATTATGCATAATTACATGCAACTAACCCACAACCAAATCCTAATCCGACCCTAACCTTATAGTAAGTGCATGTTGTTCATTAATATTACTTAAAAAATATTAATAGCACTTAAATGTATAATTACATTTTAACAATGACACCATAAAATAAAGTGTAACCCCACTTTGACTTACCCTGTAACTACATGGAACAAGAGTACATTTCCCCAGTATTTAAGCAAAAGTTGCAATAGTTTTGGTTTTCACAGCACTCTTGTTAAAAAAATACTGTATAAATGCACAGATATGTACCCTGTCATTAAAAAAAAGCCTATGTATTGATACACTATTATTACAAAAAGGTATGCAGTGTATGTTCTCACTTAATTGCTCCCAAATGTAAGCCTGTTGTATTATAATATTAGAATAAGTAGCCATTGGTTCTAAAATAATTACAGTATAAATTATTTGTTAATTCTCCTGGTTGTTCCCAAAATCTTACATATTGTTTCCTTACACTAACATGTAAGTACTGGCACACTATAATTACCGAAAGTTACACAAAGTTAATTACACAGGACGTTGCGGGCTGTAATCTAAAGGGTTACCGGACATTTTTTATTAATGGAGTCATTTCATTCAAGTCGTTTTCCTCTACTACTGCAAAATTGATCGTACATGATTCTTTATGACTCTGAACGCTTCATCAGTGTGTGTGTGTGTGTCCTACAGAGAGGAAGAGAGAGATAGTAAGAGCAGAGGTGAAATCAGGTCAAAATGTGAATGATCCTGCAGTGATGAAAGAGATTTTAGACAAGGTGAGTCTCACACACACACACACACACACACACACACACACACACGTCACCATAGAGAAACTCACCTGGAACTGTTTCTAATTTGCAAGAGAATGAACAAGAATAGGGATTACATACCATTGCAAATGCAAAGGTTGGTTGACACAATCAATCATAATATATTAATTAATAAATTGGAACGGTGTGGGATCAGGGGTGTAGTGTTGCACTGGGTGAAAAGTTATTTAAGTGGTAGGAAACAATTTGTGAAGTTGGGGGAATACTCATCGTCGTACTTGGACATTACTTGTGGCGTCCCCCAGGGGTCAGTTCTGGGTCCAAAATTGTTTTTGTTATATATAAATGATATATGCAAAGTTACAAAGACAGTAAAACTAGTGTTATTTGCGGATGACACAAATATTTTTTGTTCTGGGGGGAATTTACAGGAACTAGAGGAGATTACTACTTCAGCAATGTATAAATTAAAAAGATGGTTTGATAAAAATAAATTATCATTAAACATTAATAAAACTAACTTCATGTTATTTGGTAACTGTAAAAAGAGTATACAAATTCGGATACAGGTAGATGGGGTGGACATAGAACGGGTTAATGAAAATAAGTTTCTTGGAGTGATAATAGATGACAAAATATGTTGGAAATCTCACATAAAACATGTACACAATAAACTTTCAAGAAGTATTTCAATATTGAACAAAGCGAAACATGTTCTGAACTACAAATCACTCCACATTCTTTACTGTGCACTGATATTACCATATCTAAACTATTGTGCGGAGGTTTGGGGTAATACTTACGGATGCAGACTATTATCTGTATTTATGTTGCAAAAAAGAGCCATAAGGATGATTCATGGTGCTGGTTATAGAGATCACACAAATGTATTATTTTTAAAATCCAAGACATTGAAATTTACTGATCTGGTTTATGTTCAAACAGCACAAATAATGTATAAAGCAAAAAATAATCTACTCCCTGGTAATATTCAACAACTGTTTTTTAATAGAGAAGGGAGATATAATATTAGGGGTGAGAGTAACTTTAAACAATTATGTGTCCGCACAACATTAAAAAGTTTTTGTGTTTCGATATGTGGAGTGAAGTTGTGGAACAAATTAAGTTCAGTACTTAAACAATGCCCAAGTATGACTCAGTTTTAAAAGCATTGTAAAAATATGATATTTGCAAGGTATAGAGAGAATGAAGGTTATTAGTTAGGTGATAGTTTATTAAAAAAAATTCTTTTATTATTATTTTTTATTTATTTTCTTATGTAAATTTTTATTGAAGATGTGTATAAACATAGGTAAATATGTATGTTGGTTTTGTTTTTTTGGTGTGTAGA
Source organism: Rhinichthys osculus (assembly GCA_029959095.1). Classification (NCBI taxonomy): domain Eukaryota; kingdom Metazoa; phylum Chordata; class Actinopteri; order Cypriniformes; family Leuciscidae; genus Rhinichthys; species Rhinichthys osculus. The sequence goes on along the minus strand of JARWKJ010000003.1, from coordinate 58,950,843 downwards.
GACAAATAGATCAAAATGTTCGGTCAACCGGTTAATTAGCTAATTAATTATTAAAAAGTAGTGGAGATGGGGTAGGATTGAATAAGCTTATGCTTCTTCCTACTCCTTTTCGGACATGTATAAGTTAAATTTTTTTTTTTTTTTTTTGTTATTAATTATTTTTTGTTATTAATTGTTAGTATGATTGTATTTTTTTATCTTTTATTGTTTTTTTTTGTTGTTGTTTTTTTTTCTACATGTTCGAAATAAAAACTTTTCATTCATTCATTCATTCATTCATTCATTCATTCATTCATTCATTCATTCATTCATTCATTCATTCATTCAAAAGGAAAAAGCCAACAGTAGGCTAATATGATTTCAAAGCACAATATGCTAAACTTTCATTGAGAACCCAGTCCAATGGGATTGTCTTCCAAAAGAAGTACCAGAAGAGTAACGCCACTGAACAGACTAGAGTTTCAAAACTGTGGAAAAAAAAAACATTACCACCTGATAACTCATTAAACATGTATGTGTGACACATTATTCACTCATTTAAGCGGTTTACTGGGCAAATGCAAAAAGTGTCTTTATATTTGTGTCTTTATATTCACTGTGCATTCATACCGTCATGATTTCCTCATCCTTTGTTACGGGATGTTGTATTTATGTTCTGGGTAAGTGAAATTTGAGAGTTGTGCAAGAATGTGAATGTTTAGTAAAATATGAATCTCTGTTTATTTATTATCTGTTGTATGTGAGATATTCACAGCATTTGCGTCCAACCAATCCTGAGTTAAGCTGTTGTTACACCAGCTTAATATGCCAAATAAAACAACAAAATTACAGCTAAGCTTTGGCAAGTGATGTTTTGAATGTAAATGCCACAGGAAAGCGTGGTATTTAATGTTTAATACTGCTACAATTAACTATTTATATCTTAAAATAAATGTGACGTATTGAAAAAGTCTACAATAACGTTCTATTGTAACGATGCAGCAGAGGAGCATAAACAAACATGTGAGTAAATGAGGCAGTAGGCAGGTTGTAGAGTGTTCATTTCGTTAACGAAAAAATTATGACAAATATTCGTTGACGACCTTTTTTTCTACGAAGAAGACGAGACGAAGACGAGATGGCACCAAGGTCATGAAACGATAACTGTGACTAAATCAACATGCAATATCGTTGTATTTCCCTGATATACAGAAAATGGGCCCAAATATCAGGTCTTCTCTTTTGCCCTAGGCCTGTTGCTGTCATAGCAAATTAAAGATGTCCGTTCTTGAAATATGTGTAGTTGTGACACAGCATATTTTACTTGTATATTTCAAGCACGGTCATCTTTTATGTGCTATGACAGCCACAAGACTTGCTCAGCAACAGGACTCATGGCTCACGGGTCAGGTATGAGGGCCCCTAAACAGAATTTTGTTCAGGGCCCCAGGGAGGTCAGGCTCGGCTCTGATAGTGTATGAATACTGTGATTTTAACGGTAATGGGTCGGGTCGGGTCGGATGGCGAGTCTCAGTTGCAGCTGCCCCTGCCACAGAAAGATTTGACCCCCTCTCAAGACTTTAGCAGTGTCACATTTGTGTCAAAAGAAGTCTGTTTCGGAAGTGTCGAGAAATAAAGAAAATGTCCCATAATATTCAATAATATTATTGATCTGCCTTACTTAAGGTGGACGTTGACGCAATTTCTTTTAGAAACAAACTTTGTTATATTGTTATATTGTTTTTGTTATATTGTTTTCATGTTATCACTGTGAAGCGCTTTGATACAATCTGTATTGTAAAAAGCGCTATATAAATAAAGGTGACTTGACTTGACTTGACATAATAAATAAAGTGAGAGGAACATGTTATATAAGACAACAAACCTGATTAAACAGCGAATCACACGAGAGGTTTGAAGCCTATATGAAAACCGTGTGTAACAAGCGGCACAATCTCAAGTCTCCATCAGCTATAAAATACAAACACCGCATCACGAATAAACAGCGGCTCATTCTCGGTCCATTCATGTGAGATCCTGTTCACCTTCTTACAGCTCCAACAACATAAAATGGCAAGAAATGTGATTTAAATAAAACAATTCAATTTACAATATTACAATAAAAACAATAAGAGTGAGTACACTGAAAACGGTCAATAATTTAAATTACACTTGTGGGTTGTGTGAATGTGAATTTGACATTTATTTGCATATTTTCATTACATTTATTATTATCTCTGTTTGTTGACAATACACAATTACACAAGGTGTTTTATAGTTCTTAGATATGTGAATAACAGTAACTTATTTATTTATTTATTTACATGCTTTAACCCCTTTCTAGTCAGCCCCAATTTTGACGCATTCATGACATACCCAAAATAAAAAGGTTTCTGCTCATAAGTCATTCTGAATAGACACATAACACACATATATTTAGAAAGCCAACCCCTGAGAGTTTCCAGTTCAAGACTCAAAATTAAACAGACTATTATTAATATTGAGATATATAAGCTCAAACATAAAAACAAAAACAACAAATATTAATAATATATTTATTAAATGTATTAAAATAGTATGTGAATGTAGGATTGCAACTTATAACCACAACTAAAGTGTAGCCACAATTGTGGTCATGCTTCATTTCAAATCTGAGGATATCATCTCTAAAATTATGTGTTCTATAAAGCCTATTATAAAACCATGTCAGTGGAGATTTTGGATAAGTTTTAGAGAAGGCTGATAAGATGCATATCAAATATTTTATTGCCCTGTAAACACCGATTTACAGCCATTGACTAATGTCTGGCGAGGCGAACTGGCCCATTCATGGTCTATTGATGTAAATCGGCGAACATTTCACACCTCTGCCGGTATGAGACTAAATCTTCATCATTCTTTTGTCCTTATTCTTTTGTTTGAATTCAGCCATTATATTCTTTATTCTGGCATTATGCTTGGCCATCTAACTTACACCTCTGTCATCCCACTATACATGAATAATCCACCTATTATCTTAAATATGACCACCAACTTGAATATGTGAATTATATAAAAAAAAAAAATATATATATATATATATATATATATATATGGAATAGAAAGCTCCGGCTGTTGCAGGTGCATTAGCACAACAAGTAGCATCAAGCTACATGACACAATTTAATTGATTAATATTACGCGTTTACTTAAAGCTCACTTTAAAACACCATCGAGTATTTGTATCATATTCCGGTCGCGGTTTAAAATGGTTTCAAGTCAAAAAAAGATTTTGAAATATGTTATATCTAGCAAGCTATGGGCTATCTTACCTAGCAAGCATACTGGAAGCATTCATATGCCTATATAAATACGCCGAAATGACACGAAATCACAAACAAACCATATATATTAAAAACGTGCATTTATTAGTTTCTTGATTAGGGTGAAGAGACGTTATTTTTGCTTTGTTACGACCTGGGGTGCTTCTCATTTCTTATTTGTGCATCCTCGTTTCCTTTCCTCGTTTCCTTTCCTCGCGTCTCAGCTCCACCCCCTGTAGGACGCGAGGGAAGGCTGCAAGGAAAAAAAAATGAGGACGGAGGAATTGAATGAAAGTTTTTTTATACATTTGAATACTTGATAACTCGAGCGTCACTTCACTGCGTCATCAGCAGTGCTCAAAGGATCTGCCCATATGTTGTTAAAGTCCCCGTGAACCGGAAGTTGCAAACGACTTTTCTCCAGTGTTCTGACGTATTTCCGAGAGAAACGGAATACTAAATGAGGCAAAATAGTGGGCGTGGCCTTTTTTCCAACTAGCACCTGATTGGATCTAGAAAACTAGGTGTTTTCATTCAGCCTGTCTACTGTCAGTTGGAGGGGCAAGGTTATGGATGTTATGCAGACACCCAAACCTTAAAGCCTACGTCATCGGGCAAGGTCCTCCAAGGCAGAGGGGAGGGGCATTTTCTAAATTTGATTAAAGATTACGAAGCCAAAAAAAATTTTTGTGTGGATTGACTTGCATGGATGAATTGTTCACCACAAAACGATCAATTTAGGCAAACAAAGTAAGTATGGTCAATTTTGATTTCATGGGGACTTTAAAATTTGTTTTAAGAAATTCATAATAAATAATAATAAAGCAAGATACCTTGTTGAAATATGTGAGTTGTGTGGTTTATGTGAACTACAAAAGTAAAGTATAAATTCAAATGATTGTGACAGATGTGAAGGGGGAGGAGAATTGATACGTGCGTCATGTTTAGTCGATAAAACTCTTCCGCAAAGGGTACACCTGTGTATCCTCGCTCATAGCTCCTCTGGAAGCCTCCTCACTCCTCGATCCTCGCCTCCTCGCGGTGCAATTAGAGAATTGAGATGTCCTTCAAGATGGCTGAGCTCGATTGGTTTTCAGGTCATAGGATGGAGGATGGAGGACGGAGGAGCGAGGAGACGAGGAGGGATATTGAGAAGCACCCCAGGTTACGACGGAGGTTAGAATGAGGAAGTAAACAAAGGACCTGCGTCATACAGAAGGGCTGGTTTATGATCACATTGGAACACGTGAGATGATTGACAGCTGTACAGCGAATGAGAGCGCGCTGATATCATACATACACTGACGCAAATCAGGAAGAAGAGACACAGACCTCGCAGTGTTCGCTGTTTGAACCGGTTTGAACTCTTCAATCGCATATTTCGAGATGGTCCTCACTGCGGAACATGAAATCCACGGGGAGGAGTCGGATCCAGATCCGACTCCTCCCACCTTACATACACCTAAACCTACCCAACTCCGCCCCCTGATCCCTAAACCCACCCCTAATCCCTAAACCCAACCCTAATCCTACCCATCTCCACCCCTTGGATCTTGATCCGACTCCTCCCCGTGGATCTCATGTACTGCATTAAAGGGATACTCCACTTTTTTTGGAAATAGGCTCATTTTACAACTCCCCCAGAGTTAAACTGTTGAGTTTTACCGTTTTTGAATCCATTCAGCCAATCTCCGGCTCTGGCGGTACCACTTTTAGCATAGCTTAGCATACATCATTGGAGTGGACAAGACCATTAGCATTTCTAAAAAGAAAATGACCAACGAGTTTCGATATTTTTCCTATTTAAAACTTGACTCTTCTGTAGTTACATCGTGCACTAAGACCGACGGAAAATGTAAAGTTGCGATTTTCTAGGCTGATATGGCTAGGAACTATACTCTCATTCCTGCGTAATAATCAAGAAACTTCACTGCCGTACCGTGAGAGCAGCAGGCGTAATGATATGACGCAGCGCCTGAAAATAGGCCACCTTCCGTCAACACAACGGAACTATTTTCAGGCGCTGCGTCATATCATTACGCCTGCTGCTCTCACGGTACGGCAGTGAAGTTTCTTGATTATTACGCAGGAATGAGAGTATAGTTCCTAGCCATATCAGCCTAGAAAATCGCAACTTTACATTTTCCGTCGGTCTTAGTGCACGATGTAACTACAGAAGAGTCAAGTTTTAAATAGGAAAAATATCGAAACTCTTTGGTCATTTTTTTTTATAGAAATGCTAATGGTCTTGTCCACTTCAATGATGTATGCTAAGCTATGCTAAAAGTGGTACCGCCAGAACCGGAGATCGGCTGAATGGATTCAAAAACGGTAAAACTCAACAGTTTAACTCTGGGGGAGTTGTAAAATGAGCCTATTTCCAAAAAAAGTGGAGTATCCCTTTAAGGTGCTACTGCATATTTCAGTGAAAAACGGAATATAAATGTTATTCTGCATCGACGAAATATTTTACAAACATCCGATAATTAATCATTATTTCTCCAAATATGCGCACCATTGGACTAAAAGCCCTGGCAGATGCTATATTGCATGTATGTGAACACGAATAAACCGGAAAAGACGTGAATGAATGCTTTATGAGTGATGATTTCTATTCAAAATAACGAACGTTACAGAGTTATTATTTTGCACTCCTGGCATAAATTAAGTAATTAATGTCACTGCAAACCAGTTTAATCATAAACAGTGGTCAAATATCGAAGCTGGAGTCTTTCTACTGATGCTGATTTTGACCAGATAAGGCAGTGTGATGTTTAAATGAGTAATAAAGGTAGAACAGCGATAATCTGGGATCACCGGTGATCTTTGACGAGTAGCTAAGGGGTAAGGGGTTCTTGTAAACACATTATGAAGAAATTTCCGCCAATCAGATTCATTGTCTTTAATGAATGTGAATTTAGAGAATTGATGAAAGTGTTGATTTCCAGAGTGTTAATTTTCTTTACCACAACGACCTGTAAATAAAACATTTGCTTATTAAATATCTTAGCAATTTTATAATCATTCCTATTTGTGCAGCTTATTTTATACGTCATTATAAGACTCACGTTTAGCCTCGTTCACCTTGATCGCCCGTTCAGGAATTTGAGACCATTCCAGTGTCACATTTGTGAATCCTCTATCAGCAAGAGCAGATCTCAACTGAAAATAACATTCATACTAAAATGATTAGAACAATGGCCAGTTGCATAAATTAATCTTAAAAGTTAGTCATCCATTTTTTTCTTCAAGACTGGTCATAACTTTTTGAAGCCCGCTACATTTGGTCTCAGAATATGATGATGCTCAAAGTATGCTCAAATCTAAAAAAAATGCCTCAAACAAACTTTATCACATCACTTTAATCCCATTCAACCTTCATGATTACTGTAAAATGCCATTCGCTCTTCAAGGTTGAATTTGTATCTTTCTCTCACCTGTTTCCGAGCATTTTCTCTCATTGAAGGGTCAGTCAAATCATTGCCGGAGTTAAACTGCATTTTTACAAATGATCTTTTTAAAGCGGGACCTAAATAAGGATACATTCATACATGTAAATATATGAATTAGTTGACTTTGTGTTCATTTAAACTCTTCACTGTGTCTTGCGGACAAAAAATATGACAATGTTTTTGTCAAATGACCTTCTCCGTAAACCTCCACCTCACTGAGACTGACGATCTGCATGTTTCCAGGAATATGGACAATCACGTAACGTCCCTCCATCCCGCCGCATGAAAAATTGGCCGTGGCTCCAGATGGAATAGTAGAAATTACAGCACATCTACAGAGATAATCTGTCATCAGTTTCTGTTCATCTGCAGCAACATTAATCAAAACAGTCAAAGAAAGCCTCACATGGTGTTGTTGTAAACGTCCAGAAAGTTCCCGACACGAATCACTGCCCCGTTTATCCTGTAATAATATGGGGTCGGTCTGTTAGTGATGGCTACTCTGTTCACTCTGTATATTTGCATCAGATCGACTCTCCACCACGGGTCAGTCTCCATGTCAGTGTGGGTAAAGGTTTCACGTACACCATCGACTGCATAATCGGCATAATACTTCACAGGTGTATAAGGTGTGGACGATTGGGTGGATGTTTGCTTTGATGCTAAGTTCTCTGAAAGAAGACCAGCAAAAAGACAGTTTTATTCATTAGTGTTGAACATTAGGAAAGGAATAGAATAAAGATAAAGACCTATTTGAAACCAAAGAGATGCTTACCTTCTGCTCCATTCACCATTTCTTGAATCAATAAAAGCCCTGCAAAAAAAAAACAGATTCAAATGAGTTGATCAGTGTATTAATGGCCAAAGCTGGAGGAAACTACTGACACAACAATAATCTGCAGCATGCAAAATACTGTCGTCAGAAGCTCCTGTGAATCACGACTTTCTTGAAAAATAATTTGCAAACACAAATGAGCACTGATTTCAAGATTTGTTTTGTAAAGCAGACCTAAAATAACGAAGTAACAAAAAAAAATATATATATATTTACATTCTACATTGAGAGACGCATTACATGCAAACCATGATAAAAGTGTGGGGTGGCTATTGTAGGCTATTGTGATTGACAAAACATTGTCAAAACAAACTAAACAATTTTATTAAGTTTAGTGACAGCATATTACCATGACTGGTAGGCTATTGCTTTTATTATTTCTTTGATACAAATTTTACAATTTCAATTCAATTATTGTGCTTTGATTCCGATCTTGATTCAATATCGATTCATTTTGATAAATATTAGGTACAGTTAGTTTTTCTCAATAAAGAAAATATCACCTAATGCTGTAAACATAGGCTACAGCCCAGCAAACACAGAAGGTTGGCACAACGTACCCAACCTTCTAACAACGTTTTAACAACATGGCCAAAAGGTTGCTATAACTACGTTGTGTGGTCAGGGTTGTTACGGCGTTGTCACAATGTTGACATTGAACCACCGTTCAGGGCCATTGCTTAAGGTTGTGCCTAGGGTAAAGAACTGTAAAATGAACAGTAACTTTTACAATATTTTACTGTAAAAAAAAACCTGGTAAGGTCTAACACACTGTAAAAAAAAACACCCGCTGTTTTTACGACAGCTGTGGTTACCAGAATTTTACCGTCAAAAACACAGTATCAACGTTATTGGTTTTACAGACTTAACTTAAATTTTACAGTAATAAACCGTATTTCATTATCTGATGAAGTATTAATATCTGTTTTGTACCATTGTAATACACTGACAACCAGCAACGATCATCACAGCAGTGATGAGAGTCACATGATCAATCAAAGCTCATCACAAGCAGACTTCCGCAAGAAAGCTAATACTTGAAGCTGCACAGTGTTATTCGCACAAACATTAAACACCATCATGGTAACACACATGAAATTTTAAAAATGCAATAAAATTTTTTTAACAACATATAAATATAACGTAAAACCCTTGTAACAAGTGCGGTTGAAGCAGGATCCAAACGCAACATGCTTTATTTAACAGACTATAAACTAAACTTGAATACAGGACTCAAGACCCAGGAACAGGATACAAGAACAACCAACATCAACGTTAACAGTCAACCAACATCAACGTTAACAGTCAACCAACATCAACGTTAACAGTCAAACATTAAACAAGAACTCACAAAGACAAGGCTGAAACACAGGGCTTAAATAATCAGGGACAAACGAGCTAGACAAGATAACAAGGGGGCGTGAGAAATCAGAAACACCTGGGATCAGGGCCGTCGCTAGTGGGGTGAAAGGTGGTGACAATTATAGGGGCCCTCGCTGCCCAGGGGGCCCCACAAAATCCAGCAGTTATACTATTTAGGCCCCTGTTGTATGAATAATTCTAATATTTATATTAGTTGTATGCCTGAGATTTAAATGAAAACCACAAAAACGTGCAAGTTGGGTAAATATTTTTCCAAATATCTGCTTCTCTTACCTCCATAAAAATGGTTTAGTCCGACCTAAAGTATGTATTAATTATTCAGTCAGAGTCAGTGACAAACATCAGATAAACCCAATAAAATTGTAAGTCCCGCTCCAGCTCGTGAACAGAACCAATCAGAGTTGAGGCGGCAGCCTGAAGTTAACGATGAACTTGGTGGAAGAGCAGGAGACTGACTGACTGAAAAATGTCGGGGAAAAGAAAACAAATCAGGGAACCATAAATGCCAGGAAAAGACGGAGAGGGAGGCAAGGAGAGTGGTGGTATCCCAGTCGATCAAGACGTTCTTAAAGACCGGTTATTGTTATTTCGCTGGGAATTAGAAAACTTCTGTCTACAGTCTGCCGTGTACAGTCATTTTTTATTATCGGTGCGCGCCGCAATCGACCAAATGATTACGTGGTCTAAATTCCTGTCTTTTTACACTATAAATAGAGTTTTAGAAAAATTACACGAGTCACGACGCATTGCATTATGCATCTGACCTGCCGGCTGATGATATTTAAAACATCGAGAAAACACAAATACAACACACTGCACTTGGATGAACAAATGTATTCACTTTATTTAATAATATTACCAGTTCCATATTCTCTTTATTAAAAAACAAGGCAATAAATGGTTTTATTTTTTTTTAATTAGACTGCATTCTTGTCAATTTCTAAATGTTTACTTTTTGATTTATGAATTAGGCCTATAACAGACTGATGGGGGAAAAAATTATTACTTTTTAATAATTGGTTTTTATTATTATTGAACAATTTCTTGCTTTTTGTTAGTTTTTATTAGTTGTAATTTTTATATAAACATTTAACTTTTAAAATAAAGGTTTTACAACAACATCACCATCTTCTGTTATATGTGGGCCTCCATGTTCATCTATTGTACAGTATATGATAGTGATGGGGGCCCGCATCAATATTTTTTCAGGGGGCCCCGAATCCTCTAGCTACGGCCCTGCCTGGGATAACTAATAGACAAGACAGGGAACCAAAGAACATGACAGGACACAAACCCACATCGTGACAACCCTAATGTACATAACTGATTAAAATAACTAAGAAAACTAAGAAGAAACAGGTATTTCAACAAAAATAAATCAAATGTGAAGTGTCACGCAGGGAATTGTGGGAATGTCAATTTACGGTTTTTCACTGTAAATTATACAATGAGTTGTTCTTTTTCACTTTCAAAAACTGTAAATTTGACGGTATTTTACAGTAAAATTACATTAAATGTACCTTTAGATCTATCACAGTTATTTACCGTATGAAACTTTCTGTTAACCAATTAACAGTTTTGTCAGTCTTTTAACAGTCTTTTACCATTAAAATCACGATAATTTTTTACAGTGTATGGTCATTAAATGTTTTTTTTTTCTGAGGTAAATGTAACGTTATGTGACATTGTTTTCCAGCTGTTTTATTGACCTCTTTCCGTGGTTGAAAAACACTGATTTATCGATATTATGTATAATGAGGCATATCCATTTCGGTAAGTTGTACTGTATCTTTTCAACATAGGCTACCTATTAAAGTTCATTTGTGTTTATTTACTATTAACTATAGTAAAGAGAGATTATCGTTTCACGTGCCACCAGGCGCTACAGCGATCTGTCACATTTAAAAGGGCCTTTGTTGTATTTATTGTTTGAATTTCTTAATAAAATTGACAGAAGCTGAGAATGTGTTTCATATCAAAAGTAACCTGCTCTGTCTTGTCTGTCGGTGTCAGTGTCCTCTTTGCTTCGCGATTTTTCTCTGCGTGAGAAAATGGATGTGTTGCCAGCTCTGGCTTGGAAATAAAATGTGCAGTAAATCCACAGCAGAGAGCAAGATGAGTGCAAACTATACTAGAAACATTGTTTAAAAACATTACTGAACGAAGGGGAAGATTACAGTGTTAATTATAGTTTGTATATAGTATATATATATATAGTAAAATACAGTAGCAGATGCATGCATGCATGTTGTACTTTACCCAGTAAGATCAACAGGGACTTGAAGAGCTTCTCCATGTTGGATTAAAAGCGTCTGTCTTTCTTTAGTGAAGGAGAGTGTGTGAGTTATAAACGTTTTATGAACCATTTAAATGTGCATCACATGATCAACCTTTTCTCTCCTCCCTTCTGTCCATCTCTCTCCCTCTCTCCCACACACACACACACACACACACACACACACACACACACAAAACATAGAACATATAGTTTTGAGTTAAAATTTAGTTTATCTTTGGTACACAATTTGATTAAAAATAATGTAAATAGAAATAAAAATTATAAAAATAAATAAATAAAAATCTAAATAAACATATTCCTTTTTGCATGACAAATATTATTTGTATCAAAATGGACCTTTATGTTGTACTGAATAGGCTATCAGTAACTGTGATTCAGCCGCATGCTAATCACAAATGAATATTTATCTTATGTAAAAGTTATTAAAATGCATCTTTACTTTATTAAAATCTAAATGGCAGAAATGCACCAAAAGAAGAGCAAAAATGGTCCAAAATACATACAGACTAAATACAACTGACAGAATAAATAAATAAATAATACATTTCGGTGGAGAAGATCTTAGTTGTAGATCATAGCTAGTGAGTGGATAATAAGGGTTGAGGCGACTTGTTTACAAAGTCCCTACATCTCCTTTGACTAGTCCCTTATGTGTGATTCAGAATTTTAATACAAGGCCAGATACAATGCAAATCAGTTTTTGTAAGTTAATTCCAGTAAAACCAGAGATACTCAAATGATGCAGCAGAGCTGGATAGTGAGGAAAAGGAGAAGAGTTAATCCTACTAAATTTACAATTTAAATTGTGCAGCAACCTACAAATCTCATGTTATTAAAGATGGAGTGAGACACACTGGCTATTTAACAATATTTAGTATACTTGCTATATGACTCGACAACAAATGGTAAACTCTCCGCTCCTCAAATGCACAGAACCTTAATACATATATAGTGTTTATTGAGTAAAGAAAACACTGTACATATTCAAACAACTAGTTCTTTATTTAAACTAACATTGCAAACGAGCAGAGATGTATGCTGTATGCTGCACTTTTTTCAAGCATGAGTTAGGTTTAGTCGCAAGCTCTTTTTAATGTTTTATTTTATTAATTATTATATTATATATTATATTATGTTATATTAATAGTAATGAATTATGAAAAAAATAGCATGTGAGTTATGTGATTCTTACGCATTCATGTCAGTGAGCACGTAGGCAACTTTTAATCAGTGCCATCTTTTAAAGGGGTCATATAATGCCATTTAATGCCAAGTTAATTTGATTCTTTAGGGTCTAAATGAAAAGTTTGTAATATACTTTAATTAAAAATTCTCATTAGTATTGTAACAGCTTTCCATTAAGCCGCTGTGGTATTGGCAATAGGAGTGAGCAAGTAAATAACTCGTATAAACTCCATGAACTCAGATGTAAGATGCAAACAATGTCCTTTATTTCTTGTGCTCTAATTGATAAACGTTGCTTCCAATTAGCTTATTGTGGTGTCTCATTCTTTGTTGTTCAAAGCATACTAATGTTCAGGTTCAGGTTTATTGATATAGCCCAATTCATACACAGAACGGTAACCCAATGTGCTTTACATAATAGCAATTACACAATAATATTAGCTATAAAAACATGTTAAATCACAGGGAACATAATGCACAAAATTGAGAGCTTAAAATAAAAACCTTACAGACCACAGGTACAAGAGAGGGTTAATAGAAAGCATCATAGAAAAGTTTTGTTTTTAGTCTGGATTTAAAAATAGAGACAGTAGGAGAGGTCTTAATGTCTACAGGAAGACGGTTCCAAAGACGGACCGCATAACAACTAAAGGCTGCCTCTCCCTGCTTGGTACGAGCGCTGGATTGTACCAGTTGGAGTTTTCCAGCAGATCTAAGAGATCTTGAGGGGCTATATGTTTCAAGCATCTCTGCTATATAAAGAGGTCCTTGACCATTTAGTGATTTAAAAACAAGAAAAGGAACTTTAAAATCAATTAGATCACTGGTAACCAGTGTAGAGATTTTAAAATTGGTGTGATATGATCTTTTCTTTTAGTTCTGGTCAATAGCCTTGCTGCTGCATTTTGAATAATTTGAAGAGGTTTTATTGTTTTTCTTAGGGAGACCAGTGAAAAGACCATTACAATAATCCACCCTACTTGTGATGAAAGCATGAATAAGCTCTTCTAAATCTACTGTTAATATAAAGTTTTTAACCTTTGCAATGTTTTTTAAATGATAAAAAGCTGATTTTGTGACTGCCTTCATGTGGCTATTGAAACTTAGGTCGCTGTCAATAATGACCCCGAGGTTCTTCACGGTTTCCACTACCTCAAAACCTTTCATTCAGCAGTCTTTAGTCTTTGATCCTTTTTCCCAAAGATAATTACTTCAGTTTTGTCTGTGTTTAATTTAAGGAGATTTTTAGACATCCAGTCTTGAACTTGATTAAGACAATGATAAAGAGATTCAAGGGGAGCAAACTCGTTGGGAGACAAGGATAGATATAACTGTGTATCATCTGCATAGCTATGGTAACTAATAGAATGGTTTTTCATAATTTGGCCAAGAGGGAGCATGTACAGATTAAACAAAAGAGGGCCAAGGATTAAGCCCTGAGGGACACCACATGTTAAGGACACAGTAGCTGAAGCATAATGACCAATAGAAACATAAAAACTCCTGTGTTCTAGATAAGACTTTAGCCAGCAGATGACCGAGCCAGAGAGGCCAACACAGCATTTAAGTCTTTCTACTTGAATCCATACCTTGCAGATACAGCGCACGCACATTGTCCATATTCCATATGTCCTTGAACATCACTCTTTATCAGTGAAGCATGGTTAAGCACCATTAAACTCAATCCAACACATAACAATCTTAGGCACGGTCAGCATGGTATTCCACGTAGTACATGGCTTAACACGGTCAAAAAACTGTGTGCTTCCCCACTACCAATACACCTGTTGTCTAATTACCCATGTGCTCCTAATATACCAATGTCAGAGTGCCCCCAATGGACAAATCTATAATTGCATTAGAATGGCTCCTACAAGTATTGTAAGAAAACACTCATTTTACCTTGGTTGCGTTCCAGTCCAAAATTGACATGGGCTGCTCAAAACAACCTAAAACAACCCAAACACACCCATATCCATGTGGATGCTGCATTAAACAAATTCTTAAAGGGAAAAAAAGTTAATAATAAATCAACTCATAGCTGATTGAAAGTGATCAAGGGCTTAGGACGTTCCAGTTCAGCTCATTGCGGTTTCCGCCAGTAGTGGGCACTCGTGCAACGTAAGCAATGACGTACATCCGAGTGAACGAGGCGGAGGGAAGTTAGCGAGTGAAGGGCATGACAATTTTGGACTGGAACGCAGCCCTCCCCTTCACTCGCTAACTTCCCTCCGCCTCCTTCACTCGGATGTACATCATTGCTTAAGTTGCACGAGTGCCCACTACTGGCGGAAACCGCAATGAGCTGAACTGGAACGTCCTAAGCCCTTGATCACTTGGAATCAGTCATGGAGTTGATTTATTATTTAAACATTTTTCCCCTCTAAGAATTTGTTTAATGCATCATCCAAATGGATATGGGTGTGTTTGGGTTGTTTTAAATAGATTTTTTTTTAATATATATATCATAGAGTTGTTTGTTGTGGTTGTGATTAGACGAGATCTGTGGTGATGTCACAATCGTACTGCATTGTGGGAAATATAGGTGCCTGAAGTGTACATATGAAGTAGACTCGCTCCCTCGGTCTAAATCGAGGGAACGAGTGTCTGTCCATATAAACTTCCCTCGTACACTTCGTGAAGTGGAACGCACTTCAAAATGGCGGCAGGGATTCCCCTGAGGGGAAGTGCTTAGGGAAGTTCGCAAGTGTGTGTCTAAAAGTGGACTGGAACGCAGCCCTGGTCAAAAACAGCTCTGTTTTCAGCACACCGTTTCAGTGCATGTGTCTTTAAATGATAATGAGCTTCGCTGACTCCGCCCCTCTGTTCTGCGACACAACGCAAGTGGAGTGTTATATGTGCAACGAATATAAGCAATAGGCTTATTTAGAAATGAAAATTTAAAAGATAAAGTAACAGTAGGGAAAATCGAGAAATTATGAATATTTTACTGCCATTGTGAGAATAACATGTAATCATGTAATCAATAAAAAAGTAACTAGTCTGATTGATTACAAGTACTTTAAAACATAATATAATCTAATTACAAGTAATTCATTTTTGGAATCTGATTACGTAATCCAGATTGTATATAATAAGTTACTACCCAGCAGCACTGAATATAAGTTATGCAGGCCTACTGGTAGAATTTTTTTTTTTTACCACCATGACCAGCACAAGCACTCTGTGACCCAAAACCAGTGACTTTAACTTAATTTTGTGTCCATTTCCAAACACCAACATCAGTGATGCTTTTTGAAGATATTTGAGATTCTCCCAATTTGTTAAAGATGTTTGCTTCTTTATTAAATAAAGCAGAAATTCAAGACATATAGTGAAACAAATAAAGACTAAAATGATAGCTTCATATTAATTACAAAATCATTTTGGCAAACAATGAGGATAAACACTTGACAATTTACTTCAGCATATTCCAAACAAAAAAAGGTCGATATAGATACGATTACTGAAGCTGCAGTAGCTCAGGCAGAGTTCATTTACAGTTTTTTTCAATTGCTTAAGCACAATTTTGAAAGCAGGGCCCGGTTTGTCAAAATACTACACACAATTAGCACAACCCTACACCAAAGTAGCACAACACTTCAGATCATTTGCAAAATGGAACACTTTTGTCAAAACTATACAGGACTTCATAAAAACAATATTTTGTTACCATACGAAACACACACATTTCATATGACTTCGATCTTTTTGAACCAGTTACACACTGCTGTTGCTAACCTAAAACACTTTTAGCAAGTCTTCTCAGTGATTAGAGTACTGTAAATGAAGTACACGGAGAAAGTGCAACTATTCAATAGTTCACCAAACACTACACAAGACCAATGCTGCAGACTGAGGAAAATATCATTCATTTCTCTCCATATACGCAAGTCAGTCAACATGGAGAATCACAACAAAACATGTCCCAGTTGTCATGCTACTAGCAGTGTGCATAACACTGTTAGCTCAGCAAACAACAGACAAACGTAAAATACTGTATCCAGTACCGGTTACAATTACAGTAAATAACAACAACAAACATAAAAAATAATCTGAAAAAAAAAGGCGAGTGAACCCACTTGCTGCATTTTTATAGTGCTTAAACCTGATTGGTGTGTCTACAATGTAGCAATAATGTGTGTGTGCACCTGATGGCTGTGTTTAACAGATTGGCTCATAGGTGTGGTAATTTGACAGCCAGTGGTTTGGAATTGCAAGGACGTGACATCATGATATACTTCTGTGTCTGATGTATACAAGTGTGTTTAGTGTTTTGCAAATCACTGTGTGTAATGTTTTGCAAATAGTGTGAAGCTGACAATGTGCTTACAGTTGTGCAAATCTAGCCTTGTGTTTTGCTCCTCGAGTGTAAGGTTTTGCTAATTGTGGGAAAAGTTTAATTTTAGTGTGTAAGCAATCGTAAAAAACTGTAAGCCTTATTTATTTCAAATACAGACACATTATGAATATAAGTGAATAATGTTGAAAAAGAGAAACACAGAATGGGATTCATTCATCAGGACAGCAGACTTTCACTCCTCTGTTACAGCGTGTTGACTGATCTCATCAGACTGAGCTGTAAAACACACAAGATATGAATAAGTGTTAATTATGATGGTAGATCTGGTTTAATTAATCTGTGGGAGAACAGATCAGAGAGAGAGAGAGAGAATCTCACCATGAGCTCTGTAGCATTTGACTCCTATAATGACGGACACCAGCAGATATGGAGAAGCTGCCAGCAGAAAACTGAGCAGTTTGAGAACTGGGAGAACTGGCAATGGAGCTTCTGAACCTGAACAAATAAACACAACCAAATTATTTCATCATCGTCAAAACTTGTTAGATTTCTTATCTATAAAAAAAAGTACCCTAGAGTGCCTCCAGATTTTACTTTTCTTCTGTTATTTTACTTTTAAACCTTTCTGTTAAAAACTATTCTTGTGTCATGTAGGTCTCAGTGAAGCCGTTGATTTGAATCTTTGCTCACTGACTGCTATTTTGGAGTTTGACAAATATTATCCAACTTTTAAACCAACATTTATTTACAGTCATCAATCATGTCTGTCACTGTTCATCATTTATATTTTATACTTAAAAGCATCATACAATTAATTATTTAATGCACATATTATGCCACATGCTCATTCATTGGCCCTTTATAAGAGTTTTAATGGCACTTGTTTTGTTGAAGTATAAAAAAGATACACTGATCTCAGTGGTAATTTTTCCATGGATGTAAAATCAGATTGATGTGAAGGAGAGATTCTCACACTCACCTGAAAGCGTCAGTGTAACTTCATCACTGGTGTGTGTGTGTCGTGATCCTCGCGTCTCTCTTCCACTACAGCTGTAATGACCTGTGTGAGATTCACTAACTGAACTGATTCTGTATTCCTGTGATCGACTGACATGAATCTCTGAATCATCTTTCTTCCAGCTGTAGTTCCAGCTAGTGACGTCTGTCTCCTGTATGTCACATGTGAGAGTGACCGTCTGTCCTCTGAACACTCGTCCGTCAGGCTGAACACGCAATACAGCTTTGGGTCTCTCTGTGAAAAATTAACTGTGTTTAATTTAACTGATGATACTGTTGATGGACGACATTAATTTACATAATATTCCTATTATTAAATCAGATTGCCACATTACCTCTTACTGTTAGCGTGACTCTTTGACCATGTGTTGTGGAGTTGTTTTCTCTTTGTATAGCACAACTGTACTGTCCTCCATCAGAGACTCTCACATCTCTCAGTGTTACTGTCTCATCACCAGATTGTATTATCTGGAAGTCTTTGTACCAGATAATCCTCAGTCCAGTTGAGCGTCTCACGTCACAGCTCAGAGTAACTGTGTCTCCAGTGAACACTGAACTCTGGGGCTTCACAGTTACTCTGAGTTTGTCTGTAAATATTTCATAAAAAGATCTTGAGTTAAAGGTGCTATATGTATTTTTTAGCGGCCTCTATCGGTGATGTTTCAGATTGCAACCAATTTTTACCAGAGCGCTCGAACACAAGTGTCACTGGGTGATTGGGTGATTATTGGGAGAATGGGCGGCAGGTGTGGAGGGGGAGCAGCTGGAGCGGTGATTGGGGTGCATGCTCCCAAAGTTGGTATAAAAAGGCCATTTGGAAGAGAGACAAGAGGACACAGGGAGAGAGGTACAGAAAGGCAGCGGAGGGAAACCACGAAAGGAGAGAACTTGTGGTATGTTTATTCCTCACACAGTCTGGAGAACCCCAAGCCAGCAGCATGAAGGATCCCGGCAGAGATATGAGTGGAGGCTTAATTCACTGGGAGGTATTGTGGATTGCAGTGTCTAGTGTGGAAACAAGCACGTTTGAAGTTTCGAGTGTTTTGCTGATTGCACGAGTGTGGGAAATTCTAAATTCTACTTCCACTCGTAGTCCCAGCTGTTACTGACCCTCTGATGTTCAGAGCTGGAGGAACCATTGAGCCGGTGAGCGAATGAGAAGCTTAGAGCCGCTACTGATCCTCTGCTGTTCAGTCTCGATCGCCAGTAATGAAGAACCATGGAGCCAACTTTTAAAAATACTTTTTATAATTCAATAAAGAAATATTGTTATTTATTTCAACCGCCTGTCTGCCTCATGTGTTCTGCTCCTCGGGGCGGTGTTTCGGTTGGGGGTGGGCAGCCCGCTGGCGCTCACCCCGACCTGTGACACAAGAGCGAGCACTCATGGTACCGGCCACACTGAGACTTTCAACACACCGGAGAAAGCATCACACAACATGCTGGAAACTCATGTAAACTCGCACTGCAACGTTACAATAATGGGCTACTTTTATCAGCTTGACGTTGAACTAATGCTCCATGCTCGTACCATGATGACGTTACATTGACTGCATTTAGCGACATGTGGTGTTTCATTAACTATTCGTGTAGCTTTCACAATCAGCAATGTCAAGGTGAATGTATAATATGATAACGAAAACGGTTAGTGAACTAGACTGAACAATTTCAGTGTAACAGTAAGATCGTAGGAAGTAACATTACTGTACTGAACGTGTCTGGAAATGTGTATTATAAACAATATGATAGTAGTGGGATGAGTGACGTTAGACAGTAGATCTAGTTCATGAAATAAAAGTTACATCCTACAGCACCTACTTTTTGTTTTCCTGGAACAGTCTTTTGTATTCATTTCATGTCTCATATATGTTGTAGTTTACCTTGCAATTTCATTACAGTTTACCATTATTTCAGCATATCTGAAAACTTGTAATTTATCACAATAAAAATAGCGGAGGTCTCTCCATAATTCAAACGCTCTGCCGATGTTGATCCGTGTTTTTGTCCTAAGTCGATCCGATTCACGTTTGGCCTGACGAGCTTCAGCAGATACATTTTTGTTTTGTTTTTATATTTAGGTGGAGTTTGTGTTGGACTCAGTGTTGTGCTGGAGGCAGGAGTTTTGGGTGTTATCAGACTCCATGTCATTCGCTGCAGTGCCGTCGCATAGACTGTATATAAAAAGGAGAGAGGCTCGGGAGCTCGCATGCACGTCACATCCGATGGATTTCGCAGAAAATCCGACCCGGAGACTTTACATAGAAATAGGAATACTGGCCTTCAGAGGTAATAGCAAAACCCGACAAATGGATCATTGTAATGTGTGATTACAACCCCTTCACACACAGGCAATAAAAAAAGATTAATTATTTGATTTCCATTACACGAGAGTAGATGTTAAAACTTCATGCTGATTTGTACTCGGCTTTCGCCAAGATAAGCAACACTAAGACGTAGATTTACAGTAAACTATGCTTCTCCATCCATTTACGCTTCTTTCCATATGGTGGTGTGACTCCCCTTCTGTCTGGCGTTAATGACTGCAGTGTACTTGGCGCGTCAGCACACACACGACGGCTGCAACTACAGTGTGGTCTCCCTAGTGGACCAACACGACAACCATCTGGATTGAGCCGAGTAGGGGACATCTCTAGGGTCTTCAAGTATTCATTTTAGAAGAAAAGTTACATATAGCACCTTTAATATACAGCCTTCAGTCATCACTGTTTCCTATAATTTCTTTAAACGCTTTTTTCACAAGTTAATTTGCCCAATTTAAGCTTTAAGGTAATAAGGTTAAGCGTATTTGGCTTGCTGTCCGCAGTGGAGGGGCTCGAGGAAGCAGCTTCAACGAGCCTGGTAGGACTATGATAAGTATGATAGCAAGATGGCTTAATTATGTTGCTCGAGTTGGGGAATTGGAGGGATGCCAAAACAGCTAATGCCAGGGTTCACTCCCACCGAAATTACGTTGTGAACTTCACTAATTTTGCCTCATCCATCAGCTTATTTTCTTTGTCATTATGAGTAATGTAATTGTATGTCTGTTTTCTGTTCTTCAACATGTGAGCTTTAATAAAGATGCATGAAGAGACAGATCATGAGAGACATGGCTTGTAAAATTGGATGCTTACTGTAACTCACAGTTCAGTCTGTCTAACATGCAGCATCTGGAAAAGTTTACTAATACAGTTTATTTTATTTTATTTGGAGCTTATTGATTGTTCATGCATCATCTGAGCAAGATCGTGATGTCAGTGATGATCACTCACCCGAGACAAGTGTCACTTTATCACTCCAGTAAGAGCAGACTGGTCCTCTGCAGCCGTAACACCTGCATATTTGTGTGATCTCTGCAGTGATCTTGAACTCTTTCTCTTTAGATGTGTGGTCTCTACCATCATCACACTGCCATCTATATGTCCATCCCTCCCCCTGTATGTCACATGTGAGAGTGACAGTCTCTCCTCTGAATTTATGGGATGGTTCAGGCTGAACAGTCAGAACAGGTTTAGGTGTCTCTGTAATTGAAGTAACAGAGGTTATGATATTACTTCCAAAAAGGCCAATATAAGTGAATTGTCAATCAATGTAGCGTGTGCACAACGCGCATACACGTTGATTCTCTCATCTAAGCAGCAGTTTTCATTTTTGCAAATCATACATTATTACGATAGATAGATAGATAGATAGATAGATAGATAGATAGATAGATAGATAGATAGATAGATAGATAGATAGATAGATAGATAGATAGACAATTTATTATAAAAGCATACATGTAGCTTACACATTTACCCAAATTATCATACGCCTGTTTAACAGAAGTCAATTTGGGTGGGTTTCTCCATCCCCAATGTCACTTCTCTGTGTTTTACGGCCCTGACGAGAACGTCGGTCTCCTCGGCTGTGAACCGCTCCTCGCGCGCGCCTGGCAAATCCGCCGTTATAATAGGAATCCGCTTTAGAACAAGCGCGCCTGCTCTTAAAGGGAATGTGAGATGACGCTCTGATTGGTTTATTTCACGTTACGCCCAAACCACACCTATGAATAATGAAGCAACTTCAGACCAACCCCTTTTAGATTTGCCCCAGGCGCAAGAGGCATTTCTCCCGCCGGGAAAATAGCAACAGCGCCGGGATCCGCCACAAAGTTACTTGCGCTTTGCGCTTTGACACTTGCGTTTCAGATCGTTAAAATAGGGCCCTATATGTCCATCCTTCCCCCTGTATGTCACATGTGAGAGTGACAGTCTCTCCTCTGAATATCTGTGATGGTTCAGGCTGAACAGTCAGAACAGGTTTAGGTGTCTCTGTAATTGAAGTAACAGAGGTTATGATAATACATCCAAAGAGGCCAATATAAGTGAATTGCCACTCACTGTTGTAGGGTATCTGGTCTGTGTCAGTTGGTACTCATTCAATTTGACTCGCGTCCATACCTGTCAAGTATCCCGTTTTGCCCGGGAAAGTCCCGTATTTTACCATTCTTTCCCGCCATCCTCCCGTATTAGGATTTTCCCTTAAATCTCCCGTATTTTAACCTGCGTTTTTGAAAAATAATAATACCACAGGCGGAGTAAAAAATACAACAACATTCCCAATCTGAGCTTTGTCACTAGCCTCGCGATAACTACAGGTACTGTAGGTGGCAGTTGTCGCGAGGTTAGTGTGTGAGGTCAGATGATGAGTGACAACGCGGGGAAAACAAAAAACAAACAAAAACAGAGTCGGATGATCTGTACGCTATGACAGAGCAAGGCACTCCTGCTAAAAAAACAAAACCCTCATGTACTAAATACCGCGATCAATGGGATAGCGAATTTATTTTTCTGAAGAGGAGCAGGGTGGGGGACAGTCACGCGTTTTGTAAGTTTTGTTACTGCGACTTTAGCATCTCACACGGGGAAGGAATGATGTATGTCAGCACGAGAAAGGGTGTTTAGCATGGTACGAAAGATTGTTACAGAGAATAGGATGACGTTAGACAACAGAACTGTTTGCCCTACTCTCATGTAAAATTAACCACTTTGGCCCAGCCCACAAATACACTCCTTCCAAAACAGTTAATACAAAGTCTGCAACAAATTTGTTCAATAACTCACTAAAAGAGTAAAGAAAAGTTATGTGAAATGAAAAGAAAAACTGCAAATGAAAAGAAAAACTGTAAAAGAAAAGCAATATGAAATGAAAATAATGTGTGGAATGAAAATAAAATGTAAATGTAAAGACAAGCAATGTTAAATAAACAGAAAATATGCAAATAAGCCTTTAAATAATGCTCTTAATATATACCCTATATATACCATATATATATATATATATATATATATATGTGTGTGTGTGTGTGTGTGTGTGTGTGTTTTCATTTAGGCTATAACACCTGTCTTAAAATGTAAGGGATACTGGAGCTTGGTTGGGGTGGTGGGACTGCTCGCGGTGGGCGCCGGAAAATTTCCCTTATTTTCAAATCCAAAACTTGACAGGTATGCTAGGGGTCTAGTAATTCACCAGCGAGCGCCAGCAAGTCTGTTCCTAATGGCGTTCATTGACATATTTTATGGCATGCAAATGTTTACACACAGCCATGGGTTCGAGCCTCAAAGAGATCAGTATCTCCTCAGAGCCATGCCAGGTGGCCAAGAAAAGCTCACTCCAAAAACGCACACACACAAACACATTCCATCATTGAAATCTATAAAGTAACAATTCTGGAATAGGTACAATACATCCTTATATACCAATGTGTTCTGTTTTCATTTTAGTATGATTATGACTTTCTAGTTGCGTTAGTTGAACTCTAAACGCCTATATTCAAGCTATAGGAATAAATCTCTGTTGTTGTATGTGCCAAACCCATCTTTCTTGGAATCAATGTAAACCTCTCGGTTTGTCTTAGCTGAATCTATGTAGTAGATTGTGATAAAATGTATTTTACTATGTTTTACCATCTCTGGAGTGAGACTGAACACGTTTCTGTCACTGTCATAAAACATTCAAATCAGGTGGTCAGAAAGAGACAAAGGAATCCTTCCCGCCAAGGTTTTGTTGAATGTCATTGGGCAGGTTGCTCCGAAAGAGGTGTGGACTGTTTTTCCTTAAAGGTGACGGTCCAAGCAACTGCTCTCTCTCTTCTTCGGACCTCTTTTCTTCAGCTCCTTCTTCCTGTGTTGGACGTCTCCCGTTTATCCTTTCCTCTTAGTCTTATGCTACGTTCACACCGGACGCGAATAGCGCGTGATTTCAATGTTAAGTCAATGCAAAGACGCGTTACGCGCGTAAAAAATTCCTGCGGAGCGAATGAGGCGTAGAGCGCGGCGCGGTAGACGCGAATACGCCTCATTCGCGCGTCAAGTTCACGCGAATTAAGCGTCTGGCGCGTTAGGCGCGTTACGCACGAAAATTTAAGTTAGTGCTATTTGTGCATTCACGCGTTTGAAGCGAATTCGCGTCTGCCGCCCGAGTTGAAAAATCTGAACTTCTGCGTCAATTCGCGCCGCGTTAACCAATCAGGAGCCTGCTTTCTGCTGTCACGTGGTGAAGTGACAGTTTATAAAGTTATTTTATGTTTGGCCTCAATAAACTATTTTGTAATATGACAAAAATACTTGGTGTGCAAAGCAAATCTTTCACATAAAAACTCGATTTCAATATATGAGAGATAATCATTTTGTATTGAATGCTATTTATTCCATATCTATTCTATGAAACATTATTATTCTAATGTAAAGACAACAAACACAATTTAGTGTATAAAAACTTTTTAAAAAATCACAGGACAGGTTTCACTTTTGGAGGCTCCATTTATTATCAAAACAAAAATAAATGACAGATTAGGTGTGTGCGGGCGAGGGTGAACCTCGCGCCGGGCTGTAGAGCGCAGGCTCGACAGGCATAGACCACTCGAGGCCGAGGCCTTATACGGCCTACGCTGTCCTCGTCAGCGTCCTCACCGTTAGGTCCACCAAACCTAGCTCCTGGCAAATTGTGAAACTCCTGAAACCCTCCGGAGGTTCTGGTGGACCCGAGTACAGCGACCATGTCCCCTACGCAGCTGTTTCTGCTCTCCAGAGCATATACGAGCGGTGACTCTCTCGAATAATGCTAATGCTAATGCTCGATAAACATCTAAAAAGATGGCCGCCAAAGGGTTTCGAAACTTTCGCCTCTGACGCGCGTAAATTTCGCTTCAAACTTTTGTTTTTACGCGCGTCAATTTCGCAATTGACACGCGAATTAACACAAAGTGGTCAAGCGTCAAACTAGACGCGGTAGACGCGAATTTGACGCGCTATTCGCGTCCGGTGTGAACGTAGCATTAGTCTTTTGTTTTATTTTGTTAAGTTTTGTTTTTCCTTTTCGTATTCTACTTTGTTCATTTCCACAGACGAGTAATGAACTTAGCCTGAATTGTTTCTTTGGTAACTTTACGTCCAAGACCTTTAAACCTTCGTTGCGCGATCTGGACCATCCGCAGACCACGTGACGCTCCGACGGAACGACACACCACACACATGCGCTTTCTCGAGTCAGCATCACAAAGAACCATATGCAAGTATTCGTGTTATCGAGCTTTAATGCGTTTATGAATCGATATATTGGTGTCTCTCTGTCTCAAGGGTTTACGGTCTGTAATTTGCCACTCTCCTTCGGGATCTCTCTCTCACTCTCTCCCTGTTTCTTTAACTTTCAGTGTCTTTTTGCTGTTTTATTGTTTGTATATACATTTATTCCATGTATATGTAGTTTTCATTTTATTAAATACATTATATTCATTGGATTGACTGTCTTGTGCACATTTCAAAGTCCCTTTAATGTTGCGATCAAAGCTACG
This sequence comes from Rhinichthys osculus, assembly GCA_029959095.1. Lineage (NCBI taxonomy): Eukaryota > Metazoa > Chordata > Actinopteri > Cypriniformes > Leuciscidae > Rhinichthys > Rhinichthys osculus. Next base: position 58,925,254 of record JARWKJ010000003.1, on the reverse strand, counting down.
TGCTTTACAAATTTATTGATACTTAAAAAGGTATTGTTATAGAACAGGAAAGTTAATCCTCGTGGCCAGAGGAATAGCTTCTCTTGAAAGTCTATATGAAGGAGGATAATTTTGCGAGGTTTGATGGAGATCGAGTGATCAGGTTTGCTGGAAAAGCGATGATTCGATCATAAATTAATCCCCTTAAAGATTATCCTGACAATCGATCTATTTTAGACAATTGACATATTAATATTTAATTATAATTCTTGTGATTGATTATTGATAGTACAATTGTTCGTTGCATTCAATCGTTCATACAGAACATTTTCAACTTATTCCCTTACGGTGTAACAGTGGGGGTGGCTGCCCTTAACTTAAATTATTATATTTTTCCCAATTGCGGGCGCCAGACAGTTTTCTAAAACTGACAAAAATCAAACAACCCAGAATAGCAAAAGAAAACCACTGATTACACACACAAACAAGTATTTCAGAACAAGTTTCAATTTAACAGGAATTTATTACATAATGTCCATAACCGTAAAAAAAAAGGTATTTAGTTCAGAAAAGCAAAAGCAACCCAAACAAGCAGTAAATAAATAAATAAATAGTTATGTAGTTCTTAACGTAACAGTTAAATTTCATAGTAAAAAAAAACAGTGTTCACACAATCACATAGACGCTATAAACGTAATCCCAGTCCTACTGGTCACACTCTGGGCGTCAACACGGGCAGATTCGTGTGTCCATATCCATGCCAAACAATTTTGGCGAACGGAATTGCAAACAGGAAAGTGTAGTTGGTCCTCGCCTGGCTCCAGGAAGGAAGTTTAACGGCCTTGGTCTCGTTGAGAGTGAACCACTCCCCAACAACAGCCGGTCTTTCAAGTGCGTCGCTATGGAATCGCCAGACTCCACGTCGCTTCAGACAGCATGTGCGGGAAGCCCCAGTTCAAACAAACGCCGTTTTCCACTCCACATGGTAACCATTTACTTCACTCTCCTTCTCACGAAACGAAACATACCCCCGTGACGTGTCTTCTTTCCACTTGATTAAATAGGCCTCACCTCCATTTCCGCCATTAATTACTTGCTCCACCCTTTCCGTTAAAAGTGAAAGTAAACGTAAACATGGCTGCATAGTTTACTGCACTGTCACACTTTCTCCCCCCCCCCCCCCCCCCTTGAAGAAAACAACCCCTGGTTGTTTATTTGGTGGTGTTAAAATCCCAGAAACTCCTCTTCTTCATCAGAGTTGTCTTGGAATATTTTTAGGAGTTTTTCCCTACTTTGGGACTCTAATTCTTCGGCGGTCGGGTAGCACATTTTCATATTGCACACATGGGTTGTTCGAACATCTTCCCCAGTAGTCTCCAGTGCAACACGGTAATTCAGTGGACCCAGCTGATTTATTACACGGTAAGGACCTTTCCATTTACTTGCTAGTTTAGCAGTGAATTTAGTTTTTGCACTAGATTGTGGAAAGTTCCTTATCCACACACGGTCTTTTTCTTTAAATGTTAATTCTCGTCTGTGTTTGTTGTAGTTCCTCATTTGTCTAACATGAGCTTTTTTGCTGTTTTCCATAGCTTTGGATTGAAGCTGAGTTAAACAATGAACAACATCGTATGCTGGCACATCAGGTTTGAGATTTTTACCTCTGAGAAGTTTGTCCATGGGACTCTGTAGCTTTCTTCCAAGTTGCAGTTCTGCTGGAGTCATTCCTATGGTCTCTTGGACAGCAGAATTGATGGCAAATCTGAACTCCGGTAAATATTGATCCCACTTGCTGTGATTTTCATCTAGGTATGCCGCTATCATGTATTTAAGTGTGCGGTTGACTCTCTCAGTCATATTGGTCTGAGGATGGTATGCAGTAGTCAGTTTAGGAGTTACATTCCATTTTTCGCAGACTTCCTTAAATACAGACGACACAAATTGTGTACCCCTATCGGACAGCAGGAAATCAGGTATACCCCATCTGGTTAGGATTTCCTTCTTGAAAATGGCAGCAACTGTTTGTGCAGTGGCATTTCGCATGGGGAACATCTCAACCCATCGAGTGAAGTAGTCGACAAAGACTAAGAGATATGCATTCCGGTTGGAACTACACAGCAAAGGCCCCATTATGTCCACACCCAACATTTCATTGGGGTGAGTGACAGTGGTGTGTTGCATTTTGCCAGCAGGTTTTCGATTGTCACTCTTAAGTTGTTGACATTTTACACATCTCTTTACCCATTGCTTGACATCATTCCACATTCCTGGCCAGAAAGCCACTTCTTGAATTCTCTTATAGGTCTTGAATATTCCACCATGGCCACTCAAGGGGCTAGCATGATAATGCTGAAGTACCGGTGGAATTAGGCTACAAGGAACACAAACCCGATAATGCAGCTGGTTGTCAGCCAGGTGAGCTTTACGGTAAAGCTTGTCTTCCAGTACTTCATATTGATCTTTCAGATTGTCATCACCTTCTGCCATGGCCTGCAATATTTTCATGATGACGGGGTCTTTATGTTGTTCTTCCCAGATCTTAGCTAGAGAGATTGGGAGATCCTCTGTCTCTTTGTGGCTGGCATACAAGTTGAAACTCACACTGATGGGGATTCGAGAGAGAGCGTCAGGTGCCACATTTAGCTTTCCCTTCCGGTATTCAACAATGAAATCGAATCTTTGCAGTCGTAGGGCCCATCTGATTAAACGACTTGAGGTCTTGGTGGAATCCATCACCCATTGCAGTGCAGAATGGTCTGTAACAACAGTAAACAACTTGTGTTCCAGATAATGCTGCCACTTCACCAGAGCCCAAACTACTGCCAAGCATTCTTTTTCTGTCGTAGAATAATTAACTTCAGCTTTGTTCAAAGCTCTGCTAGCATAAGCTATGACTTCCTCTTTCCCATGGTCCTTCTGTGTCAACACAGCACCCAGACCGGTCTCACTTGCATCTGTGTAGACAATGAAGGGGTGCTGTAAATTTGGGTGTCCCAGAATGGGAGGTGTCATCAAGCTTATTTTCAGCTGCTCAAAAGCCTGCTGACATTGTGGCGTCCACTGGAAAACTCTGTCCTTCTTCTTCAGGGCATTGAGGGGTTCAGCGATCTGGGAAAAGAATGGAACAAACCGGTGGTACCATCCGGCTAAACCCAGGAATCGCTGGACCTCCTTGAGGTTTCTTGGAATTGGGTAAGAACGGATAACCTCAACTTTACTGGAATCAGCGGAGATGCCTTGGATACTCACGACATGGCCTAGGAACGCTAGTTCCTGCAGACAGAATTAGCTTTTTTTAAGGTTGATAGTCAGGCCTGCTTTTTTTCAGCTTGTATAAGACACTCTGGATGTCAAGGAAGTGCTGTTCAATGGTTGGGGAATAGATGATAATGTCATCTATGTACACAAAGCAATTGTGACCACGTAGTTAACCCAAAACTGTTTCCATTAATCTTTGGAAGGTAGCTGGGGCATTTTTCAATCCAAATGGCATAACATTAAACTGAAATAATCCAAATGGTGTAATAAATGCCGTCTTCGCTGTACTTTCAGGATCCATGTTCACCTGCCAGTAACCACTATTCAGGTCAATGGTTGAAAAAATAGCAGCTCCAGAAAGGGATTCCAATATCTCTGCGATGTTTGGCAGTGGGTATGCATCACTTTCCGTAACAGCATTTACCTTACGGTAGTCTACACAAAACCGGAGACTCCCATCTTTTTTTGGGACAAGGACGACAGGTGAGGCCCAACCGGAATGAGAAGGTTTCACAATGCCTGCACCCAACATTTCTTCCAGTTGTTGCTCCACAACAGCTTGTTTGGTAGGGGACATGCGATAGGGTCGTTGTTTTATTGGTACCTGTTGGGTGAGGTAAATACGATGTTGGAGAACATCAGTGCGACCTGGTCTGAGCGCACATACCTCTGGATTAGCCTCCAGGACTTGACGCAGCTGGCATTTTCCATCAGCCGGTAAGTGGGCTCCATTCACTGCACTGTCAATAAAGTTTTTTATGTCCACGTCACCTGTGCTGAATGTAAATTTGGGTTGAGGGGGAGGAATTGAACTCAAGAGAGAAATACTCTGGTTGGTATTACCTTGTTGCTTTCCTTTTCTGGGTCTGTTTTCCGGTACACTTGCACAGCCTGGTTGGAAGGGGTGTTCTACGTCAGGAGTAGATTTGAAAGTATACTTCTTGTCGATTACATTTATTTGTAAACCACTGAAACAGATGAAATCCAGACCCAGGACTACTGAATATGACAGAGCTTTGGGTGCTAGAACTGCAGCTGGTGTAGTGAATACTTTGTCATGAAGATTAATTGAGACATTCAACCATCCAAGAGGAACTTCTGCTTCACCGTTAGCAAGATACAAAGGTCCAAGTGTCCAGGGTTGGAGGTCATGGGGTGATTGAGCAATGTGCTTCCAGAGAAACTTATGGATAAGAGTATAGCTTGCACCTGTGTCCACTATGGCTTTTCCCTTCCACGAGCCAATACTGACAGGCACAATTAAACTGTTAAGGCACGCTGACATGATTGATAGGATTAGATGATATTTTTCTAGATGTAATGGTGGAAATAGGTTTACCTGAGGGTGTTTGAGAATTTTCCATAGTTGTTGAAGACACTGAATTGTTGGAAGGCTGTCCAGGCGGCTTGGGTGAATGGAAATTTCGTCTGTTACTAGATGGCTGATAACCTGAAGACGGGGTTGATTGAGCTGGAGAAATAAAGTGAGGGCATGTACCTGGTGCGTGAAATCCTCTACACCGCCAACATTGTACAGCAGGTTGGACAGGAGTCATGCCTCTGGGTGATGCTACAACAGCTTTGGAACCAGCTTTGCTGTCACACTGCTTCTGTTGGTCATGGTCTTTCTCCAGTTGGTGACCCAGTCGAACTAACTCTTCCACGGTGGTTACATGGCTACGAAGATGACTAGCGAGGTAAGGTTTTATGTTTTTAAGGATCATCTTAACTATGTCTGCTTCAGTTAAACTTGGTTTCCATCTTTTACAGAGAGCTCTGTAAGTAAAAGCAAAATCCCTAATAGACTCCTTTTCGCCTTGAATCCGATGGCGGACACGTTCAGCCAACTCATCTTCGTAGTCCTCAGCTAGAAAAGCAGCAAGAAAAACAGACTGAAACTCACTCCATGTTGTAACAGATTATCTTGCAACTTCCCACCAGTCACGCGCAGTGCCATATAAAACTGTCCTGAAGGTGGCCAAGATGTCAGCGTCCATTAGAGGATGTACAGCAAGAAAGTCTTGACATCGTGTTATGTACAACAAAGGATCTGGGTCATCAGCTGGCCTTCCAAACGCGGGAAATGTTAGCTTGATATGGTCAGTTTTAACAGCGGTAGCAGGGGCTGCTAGATAAGTTACTTGTGATGGTGATGGAGATAAGGGGTTATGATGAAAAATACTTTTCCCACTCAGGTCAGTCATTATTTTTCCTTGACTCTCAAACTTTGCTTCCATTTTATTTTGCAGTTCTTTGATGTTAGTGGACAATTTGTCAGTGAGTAATGTCAATTGACTACTTTTTTCCAGCAGTTGATCAAAATCCTTCTGAAAGTGCTGTTGAACTGATTGAATATCCTGTTGTATCTCAGACTGCAATTGTTGCACCATGAAGCGCACTTCTGACACTAAGGTATTCTCTACCTTTTGGAGTTCCTGAGCCATCATCATTTTCATAGCTTTAATTGTCTGATCAGACTCAGTTTCAGCTTGCTGCTTGTTTGCAGATAATGCAGTGGAGAGTTGTTACTTGATTTCGTCCATCTTTCCAGCGAGTTTAGTGATCTGGCTCTCATGGCTGGATGAATTGGACTTTAATTCCTTAGTGAGTTCAATTACAGATTTCTCTTGTTTGGTCACAAAATCATGCAACTGGTCCCAATTACCTTGTGCTCGTGCAGTGAGTTGACCAATCTCTCTTCCAGGTGTTGGGAGAGTTCTAGGAAGGTCATACTGTACCCCTGAAGAAGAAGGAGGAGGTGGTGAAGCAGCGGCTGGAGATGATGTTCCAGGTGATGGTGTGCATAATTGCATGGATTCTAGAGGTTTTGGTTCCCGCGGGAAAGGTTGAGTTAGAGTGCTGCCACCTAATGGGGTGGACACAAACTGCACATGTGGTCCTGGCTGCACAATGCGACTGAACTGGGTGGGCGTGTGGCAGAAAGTTGGAGCATAGGATTCCTGAGGAGCTGGACGGTGCACAGGTAACCAATTAGGGGTGGCCACATCCGGAGCCTCCATTTCGACAAAGGTTGAGTGTGGGGGAGGGTGCTCTGCCATGATTTTGTAAAGAAAATATGATATCAATAAATGATGCAATAAAAGTGTTGCAAATCAGTATTGTGTATGTCCGTTAATTCATATTAATTTACATTGCCTTTTTATTGTACAAATGTAGTTCACATTTCACAACATAAAGCAAGTGTCTCAAAACAATTATCCAACCAGTCAAACACCAAAAAAAAAAAAAAAAAAAAAATCCCAATACAAAATCACATTCACTAGTATTCACACTAAATTGTGTTCAGGTCCCTGTTCGGGCGCCACTCTGTAACAGTGGGGGTGGCTGCCCTTAACTTAAATTATTATATTTTTCCCAATTGCGGGCGCCAGACAGTTTTCTAAAACTGACAAAAATCAAACAACCCAGAATAGCAAAAGAAAACCACTGATTACACACACAAACAAGTATTTCAGAACAAGTTTCAATTTAACAGGAATTTATTACATAATGTCCATAACCGTAAAAAAAAAAGGTATTTAGTTCAGAAAAGCAAAAGCAACCCAAACAAGCAGTAAATAAATAAATAAATAGTTATGTAGTTCTTAACGTAACAGTTAAATTTCATAGTAAAAAAAAACAGTGTTCACACAATCACATAGACGCTATAAACGTAATCCCAGTCCTACTGGTCACACTCTGGGCGTCAACACGGGCAGATTCGTGTGTCCATATCCATGCCAAACAATTTTGGCGAACGGAATTGCAAACAGGAAAGTGTAGTTGGTCCTCGCCTGGCTCCAGGAAGGAAGTTTAACGGCCTTGGACTTGTTGAGAGTGAACCACTCCCCAACAACAGCCGGTCTTTCAAGTGCGTCGCTATGGAATCGCCAGACTCCACGTCGCTTCAGACAGCATGTGCGGGAAGCCCCAGTTCAAACAAACGCCGTTTTCCACTCCACATGGTAACCATTTACTTCACTCTCCTTCTCACGAAACGAAACATACCCCCGTGACGTGTCTTCTTTCCACTTGATTAAATAGGCCTCACCTCCATTTCCGCCATTAATTACTTGCTCCACCCTTTCCGTTAAAAGTGAAAGTAAACGTAAACATGGCTGCATAGTTTACTGCACTGTCACAACGGGTATAATTTTATAATTTGTAGGTGATTCCCGATCATGTTTCATGATTAGTTATTAAAATTATATTCCCTGTATCAGAGCTAATCCCGAGATTCCCTACACTGCACAAATGAAGATACGGTAATGGCCATTTTTTAGGCTGTGAAAGATTGTGTATGTTCAGTCATCTTCAGTCAGATGCATTTACATTGTGACTGTGCCTCAGATGCAATCAACTCTTTCTGTGTCTGTAAAGATGTGAACCAAATTACCCATACAGACGTTTTAGCCCAGAAACTGATGGGTGTGAATGACAAAGAAACTACTTTGCTCAGAGTAGATTGCAGTGTAGATCAATCTCCTGTTTGAGGTCCTAACAGTTTTCTTTTGTATGTAGCCCTTTGTCTTCATGTAAAAAGTTCTGTCACACAGACAAAACTTTGGGTTAAGATTTCTTGAAGGCCGAACGCTAACATCACTGCTAAAGAACTGTGCTACACTACTATCTTCAATAAATTCTTCTCCCCACAAGAACGCTGGTCAAGCATACTTATTTTATGTATTAGAGAAATCTAATACATTGGCGAGCAACCCAAATGACCCAGATGATTTGCTCCTATCATCCGATCGTGGTTGTATCTCTCTATTAGTGTTACTCAACCTTAGTGCTGCATTTGACACAATTGACCACAACATTCTTTTAAATAGACTAGAAAACTATGTTGGTGTAGTGGGACTAATTGTGGCTCTATAATTAAACTGATGTGCCGGTGGTAGTGAGGGTCCAATCACAAACAGGAGGGACAGTATAAAAAGGAATTGTAGGCACCTCTTGCGTGTGCTTGCCTCTGAGTCGCGTCATTGCTCGGGGACCGCCCCTTCTGTTTTCGTTGCTGTTTCCGCCTTTGAGGTAGGTGCTATTTGGCTCATTAGTGAACACAGATACGGGAGCTTGTATAAACGATTGTGTCGTTCATAGCTTCAGGATAATTCGCGGCTGTTGGCGGCCCCGGCTCTCCCGTTACATGCCCCTCTTGCAGTCCAGTGTCGCCTGATGCTTTGAGGTAACGTATGTGTGCATTGGCTAATTAGTTAGCGCCCCGATGTGTAATAACTGTGTGGGTTATAGCAGTGGGGATAGCTCGCTGTGTGGGCTCTGGGCGGCGGCTGCTCTCCCCTTGCATGTTCCTCTCGCATTCCCGTGCTTGTTCGGTGTGGCGTGGATGGGCGTCAGTTTCTGAATTAAAGGTACGTGAAACGTCCATTTTGTGCAGCGCCCATTCTGTTATATATTGTAAATACGTTTATGTTTGTATTTTAGGAGTAATAGATGTTCTGCGCGCCTGGTGGGCAACGCTGTGTGACGCTGCTGCTTGTACCTTCAGATTATTTACAATAATAACTCTTCCCAACGCGTGTGTGCACAGCCTACGTGTTTTGTGGGACGCTTGTCTTTCAGTGCGTGTCACTGTGATTGCTGGGCGTTTTTTTACTAACTAGTCTTTCAAGTTGTGTGTTTGTTTGTTATCTTTATTTTTTGGTGTGTATCTTCATTTGTCATTGGTTTCATTTTTCATTTGGAGTGTTCTGATTGTTTTGCTTTGTCAGGTTTTTGCAGAATTGTGTTGTGTTTTGCGGTCTGATTTCCCTCAAATGTGCTGGTAGAAGGTCAGGGAGGTTAATAGAAACCCAGTGGTGACATCAAACCTTGATTTTCATTTTTTTTGTAATATGTTTTTTTGTTTACTTGTCTAAATGTTTATTATGTGTGCATGTTTGGAGTAAGTGTCTTGTGAGTTGAGACCCGTAGAAATTTTTACTCTCGTTACAGGAGCCGAGGCTTCAGGGCAGGCCACCAGTAGGCCTTACGTGCGGTGGTGGGCTCGTCACAGAGTGCTGTGCTGGACTGGATTGCAGTGTGTGTTGATGCGAGTGCACGGGGGGTTGAGAGTGATATAGAAGCTTTGTGCGCACTGAGATTTGTGTATCTGCCGTTAAGCCTCGGCCTCCTTTTGGTCTCTTTTGTGGTGAATGCTGATGAACCAGTTCTTTCTTAATGTCCTTGTTTTAAATGGTTGTGAGTATTAAAATAAAACTTTTGTATATTTAGTATCCACGTCTCTGGCCTCCTTTGACAATCACGTTCCTGTTTGTCTTTTGTGTAAAACATTACATCTTTAGGATTAATATTTCCCTGATAAACAGGGTGGCGTAGTCGAGTCCCGCTACATTCGCATTAGTGGAATTGCACTAGCATGGTTTAAATCATTCTTAACTGACCGTTATCAGTTTGTAGCAGTAAATGAAGATATGTCTTATCGATCACAAGTTCAGTATGGCGTACCACAAGGCTCAGTGCAAGGGCCGTTGCTGTTCACTCTGTACATGCTACCATTAGGAGATATCATTAGGAAACTTGGAGTTAGCTTTCACTGTTATGCCGATGATACTCCGCTGTATATTTCTTCAAAGCCTAACGAAACTTACCAATTCACAAAATTAACGGAATGCATAGCTGATATAAAAAATTGGATGACTAGTAATTTCCTACTACTAAATTCTGAAAAGACAGAGATTCTAATTATTGGACAAAAAACTTCCACACGTAATGACCTAGAATACTGTCTAACACTTGATGGCTGCTCTGTCAAGTCTTCGTCGTTGGTTAGGAACCTGGGTGTGCTCTTTGATACCAACCTTTCTTTTGAAAGCCACGTGTCTAGTATCTGTAAAACTGCATTTTTCCATCTTAAAAATATATCTAAAATACGCCATATGCTCTCATTAACAAATGCAGAACAATTAGTTCATGCGTTCATGACCTCAAGGCTAGACTATTGTCACAAGGTGACAAGTCTAGCGGAACCAATTTCCGCTAGGAGTGTGTTTCCCCCCGGGATGATTTCGCCGGCACACCGGGCTGGTTCACTTGTTGTCAGTTGCCATGACAGCGGCAGCTGATGAGGCAAGTGGTAACAGGTGCTGACGATTGCACTGATGATCAGCGATAGGGCTTCGGGGCTGGAGGAAACATTTAAAAGGAAAGGGAAGAGGGAATTGGGTGTGGTACTCCCCCGGGAGAATTAGTTTCTTTGACTGTGGCTGGATTCGCTGGGATCTTTGGAGAGGGCTGTGAGGATTTGGCTGGCTGAAAGGTGCAACGGTGATTTGTGTGAATACACGCTGGAAACGTGAACTGGATGGAAAGTTGGAGAAGTGGGGAGATACAGTCAAGACTGGAGAACGCCATCATTCCTGAGTGGAAGTTAAGTAATAAAACATCGAATCTGTGTGATTGCATGTCCTGCACTGAGTTGAACAAGGAATTGTGAAGTGTATTGATCACGAGTGTAACTGTCACATAGGAGTGTGAACTGAGTCACCATTGAAATCCTGATATCTTCATCTTCTGAGTTGAATAAGGAATTGTGAAGTGCATTGATCACGAGTGTAACTGCCACTGAAGAGTGTGAACTGAGTCATCATTGAAATCCTGGTATCTTCGTCTGAGAGTGAGAGAGTATTGAAGACGCTGTTCTCCATGCTGTGAGAAGTCATCTGCATCTCTTTATCGTCTGAGTGCTGATTCAACATAACAGTGGAAGGATTGACTATTGGATGATTCGTCTGCTGCTGTCTTCTTGGGCGCTGCCCGTCTGAAGGAAGGATCCACCCTTGTCCCAGCGCCGTCCGCTTGGAGCCACACAGTCCAGGCGTAAGCCCGATTCTGCAGAGTGTGCCTGCACCTGTATAAATTGCTCTGTCCCTTTAACTAGATGATTCGTCTGCTGCTGTCTTCTTGGGCGCTGCCCGTCTGAAGGAAGGATCCACCCTTGTCCCAGCGCTGTCCGCTTGGAGCCACACAGTCCAGCCGTAAGCCCGATTCTGCAGCGGAGTGTGCCTGCACCTGTATAATTTGCTTTGTCTGTTCAACTGGATGATTCTTCTGTGCTGAGCATATTCGGAACGACCAACGGTCTAGGAACTTACCGACCTATCTACCCACCTGTCTTCCAGTGAGGCCCCTTCGTCTGCTCGCCTTCTTGAGAGGTACACGTACCTGCTACTCACCTGTCCGGTGGAGGAGTCTCCTAGTCCTCAGTCCCGGTCCTGCCCTGCCCGGGTATCTGTCCATCTGCATCGTGGTCAAGAAGTTCTACTTACCCCGACACTTACCTGCTGCTGGAACGGCAGACGAATCCCTCGCCTCCCAGGGTCCAAAGCGGTTTCCCCCTTCCTGGACAGAGACACAAACTCACGTCGAGACTTTTAATTTCCTTTTTACTATTTAATAAAGATTGTTCAATTTTAATTCTACTTGTCCGTCTGGTCTCTGGTACGCTCCTCAGAGTGGTCCTGGGTTTGAGGGGTGGGTGCAGTCTGGTTTGGCCCCCCCGACCTGTGACACTATTGTAATGCTCTACTGGGTGGTTGCCCTGCACGCTTAATAAATAAACTACAGCTAGTTCAAAACGCAGCAGCTCGAGTTCTTACCAGAACCAGGAAATATGACCATATTAGCCCAGTTCTGTCAACACTGCATTCCCAGCTGGCATTCGACTGACATTAAACGTGGTTGAAATAATGTCAGTTTATGAAAAAACATTAATCCAACGTCAAAACAACGTTGAACACCAAATAGTTGAAGTTGTGTTGTTGACTCACTACAGATTCAACATAGAAATAACAAAAAAAAATTATATGAGTTGTACGTCAAATCAACATTATTTTTACAACCATGACTTTTAAACATTTTGTTGAAATATATCAGTAGAAAAATAACGTTGTTCCAAAATCCCATTTGCAATCTGATTTGTAAAATCTAAACAAAATTCAACGGTTATCCAACACTGGCACCTGACGTTGATTCAACAGTGACTCGACGTTAAAATGCCAGCTGGGTTGGCTCCCTATTAAACATCGTATACATTTTAAAATATTGTTGATTAGCTCCGCAGTACTTGAGCAAGCTTTTAAAGCATTATAGTCCTTCACGTCTATTGCGATCTCAAAATTCCGGCCAGTTGACAATACCTAGAATATCTAAATCGACTGCTGGTGGTAGATTATTTTCCTATTTAGCACCAAAACTTTGGAACAGTCTTCCTACCATTGTCCGGGAAGCAGACACACTCTGTCAGTTCAAAGCTAGACTAAAAACACATCTCTTTGACCTAGCGTACACATAATACATTATAGACTTCTATAATTCAATGTTAGGCTGCATAGATTAGATCAGCCGGAACTAGGAACACTTCCCTTAAATCCTGATGTACTCGTTACATCATAAGAAGAATGGCATCTACGCTAATATTAGTGTCTTTGTTTATCCTGAGGTTTTCCCGCAGCCTGCCGGATCCAGGCCGTATCCAGATCTGACGAGGGAGATTCGCCTGGACCCGATGACAATGCAGTGCTGAAGTGTCAACTATCCTCTCCCTATGGAGGATCCCTTTCCCACTCTACAGATAAAGCGTTGTGAATTTCGGTTTGCGTACCCCGAAGTGATAAAATAAAACAAAATTCTGTATCAAAATTTATAGGCAAGACAAGTAGTTTGTTTAGGCATGGGTTGTATGGAATTACAAACCTGCGCACATATTTTCAAAAGCACATAACTATAGAATCAATTTTGAATGTGCATGTGAACGCCGAATCACAGGTTCACGTTTAAAGTCTGATCATTTTGACGGAGGTGAATCAATTAAAATTAACTTTAGCTGGAAATAACATTATTCAAGAACCGCTATAAAGCCAAGACAATCTCTGTTACCTTAAATTATATGTTTATCTCTGTAAAGCTGCTTTGAAACAATCCATTGTTAAAAGCGCTATATAAATGAAGATGACTTGACTTGACTTGACCGCTCGGCCAACTACAGCAAAATCTAACAGCTGAAATACCATTTGAGTAAGATCCTGATGTCAGTCAGTAGGAGCGTTCGCACCAGATAGTTCTAGAAACTAGCCACCACAGTGATTCCCTGAGAACTAATTGTTCCCATAGGAAAGTTTTTCCTGGTTGCATTTGCACCACCAGTAGGAAATCTGAAGTGACGTAAGCCACGTTTTTTGTTGTGACTTTTATTTTGACGGTGCTGAGATCGCCAGAGCCTGAGCAAACAAACAGTGCTCGCATTCTCCATGTTCATTAGTTTATGATCTGTCTAACATCCTGTCTAATACGTTATTAGATATAACTGTTACACATAGAAAGTAGACAGTATTGGAAAGTTATTAGCGTATGACCTGTGGTTGATGTCCAGTGTTGCTAGCTGAGCAGAAATACATAATCATGTTTGGATTAGTCCCTTCAAAGTTGCGTTGGATTTTTTCCTTAGTGCAAAAGCATAAAAGGCTAATCTATCACTGTTTCCCATGGTCGAAGAGTTCGTTTCTGGACTAAATATATGCTATAATCTGTGTGTTCACATTAATTTTTTCTAAGATGGCGCCTGTGTTTGAGATGATGAATCTGGATCCGCTACAACCGAAAAACTATAGACCTATTTCGAAGCTTCCTTTCATGTCAAAAATTCTGGAAAAAGTTGTTGCTGAAAAACTCACTCTTTTCCTAGAGAACCATGATTTATTTGAAAAATTCCAGTCTGGTTTTCGCAAAAACTATTCCACAGAAACGGCATTACTTAAAGTTTCAAGTGATATTATGATGTCAGCTGACTCTAAAAAATACACAGTGTTGGTCTTATTGGACCTCTCATCAGCTTTTGACACAATTGATCACAATTTTATGATAAATAGACTTCGTGATCTGGTTGGCATGTCTGGATCAGTTTTAAAATGGTTTTCATCCTACCTGTCTGGTAGAAGTTTTAGTGTTAATATGAATCAGACTATGTCTGAAACTGCAGAGTTGTCGTGTGGGGTACCACAGGGTTCTGTCTTGGGTCCTATCTTGTTCCTCTTGTATATATTTCCTCTCGGTAAGGTTATTAGTCAGTTTAGCGACATATCTTACCACCTGTATGCGGATTATATCCAACTGTATTGCTCCTGAAAGTAAAATCCCAAAGATAATACAACATATTGGTGACTTAGGCTCGTCTGTCCAACCGAGCCTCAGGAGCTTAGATGTTGTCTTTGAGTCAGCTATGTCCTTGGAGCTTCATTCGAAACAATTAGTTAGAAACTGCTTTTTTTCAAGAGAGGAACATTTCAAAATTAAGATCATCTGTGACTAAAAGTGAGTTAGAGATGATAATTCATGCGTTCATCTCCTCCCGTTTAGACTATTGTAACAGTCTTTTTACCTGTTTGAGTAAGAAGGAGCTTTATCGTCTCCAGGTTGTTCAGAACTCTGCTGCAAGGATATTAACCCGTGTTAAGAAAAGAGAACACATCACACCTGTTTTAGCATCACTTCACTGGTTACCAGTCCAGTATCGAATTCATTTTAAAATTCTGGTTATAACTTTTAGAGCCCTGCATGGCCAAGTCCCTACCTACATCACTGACCTGATACAGCTGCACACTCCTACCCGGAGTCTCAGGTCTTTAGATCAGATGTTATTAGTTGTTCCCCATACTCATTTTAAAACTAGAGGGGACCAGTCATTCCAGGCAGTCACTCCCAGGCTGTGGAATGCTTTGCCTCTTGTTCTACGTTGTGCGAACTCAGTTGATTCCTTTAAAATACAACTGAAGACTTTGCTCTTCAAGCAGGCTTTTGGTTAGTCAAGGTTTTTTTTATGGTTGTCTGTAGTGTTTGTTGTTTCTATTTTGGGGAATGTATTTAAATTGTTTTTGTATTACATTTTACTGTAAAGCACTTTGTGATGTCTATCTGTGAAAAGTGCTATATAAATAAATTTTACTTACTTACTTACTTACTATAGGTTTTTTTTAAATGGCGGGTGCCTGTGTTTCGAGTGCGTTCGGCCAATCAGCGAATACTAAAATCACGGATAGTTCCTATAGTTCTGGTTTAGACCCTACTTTTAATTAGGAGCTAAATTATTTCCCCCAAAAGGAGTTCCTAGAACTCAATAAAAAGCAGCCTCACAAAACTCTTTGCACTCTTAATCCAAACCCAGCAGGGATTTTAAAGAGTCCTTTTATTATCGATCCTTGTCTTGTCTGTTGGTTGATGAATTTTTTAACTAACAGGTCTCAACGCGTGAGAGTGAATAGCATTTTTTCCGATGTCCTCATTTCCTTCACCGGTTCCCTCCAGGGCTGCGTCCTCTCCGCGATCTTATTTATCTTATATACAAATGCATGCCAAAATGAGCACACTGGGCGTCATATCACTAAGTTTGCTGATGACTCGGTAACAGTGTCGTTGCTGACACACAATGACCCTGAGCATGGCGCTATTTTAAATGATTTTACAGAGTGGTGCAAGTCTTTCATTAACATTAACGGGGCAAAAACTAAAGAAATGCGGATCGATTTTAGAAAGAAACCCTTCACCCTCTCTTCTACCCTTATTAATGATCAAACTATTGAAGTGGTGAAGCAATACAAATACCTTGGTATTATTATCAGAGATTTACAATTTAGTTTCTCAACTCCAAAATTCAGCACTGCATGGCAATGCTTAGAGGTTGGAATAATGGCAGGATGCAGCATTTCTCCACTGGCTTTTACCATGGCAATGGAAGTAATCATTAGGGCATCAAGATGGGTAGTAGGAGGAGAGCGCTTGGCTTCTGGGATACGACTACCACCAATCAGAGCATACATGGATGACATGACAACCATGACTACAACAGTAGCCTGCACTAATCGGTTATTGGGGAAGTTAACAGATAATATCGAATGGGCACGAATGCAATGTAAGCCCTCTAAATCAAGGAGCATCTCGATAGTTAAAGGAAAGGTAGTAGATAAAACATTCTTCATTAATGGTGAGGCAATACCAACAGTTTCTGAGAAGCCAGTGAAGAGTCTTGGGAGATGGTACGATGGGGATCTAAAGGACACAGTTCGAGTGGGAGAAGTTAGACGACAAGCAGTGGAAGGGTTGAAGAGCATAAACAGCTGTGCTCTACCAGGCAAACTAAAACTCTGGTGCTTCCAGTTTGGTCTACTGCCGAGGTTGCTGTGGCCACTGACTGTGTACGAGGTTTCTTTGACAACAGTGGATAAGCTGGAAGCGTTAATAAGTTCATACATCAGGAAATGGTTGGGAGTTCCACGCTGCCTCAGCAGAGTGGGACTTTGTAGTAAAGGAATATTGCAGCTGCCAGTCTCTGCTTTAACCGAGGAGTTTAAGTGTGCCAAGGTCAGGCTGGAAATGACGTTAGTAGAGTCACGTGACAAATGTGTAAGGGAGGCAGCCCCTGTGTTAAAAACTGGTAGAAAGTGGTCAGCAAAGAAATCTGTAGTAGAGGCAAAGGCTGACCTTCAAATTGGGGATATCGTGGGACAGGTACAGCATGGAAGAGGGGGTTTTGGGCTCAGTTTAGCTCCTCCTAAATGGCACAAGGCAGGCCCAGCTCAAAGGAGGAAGCTGGTAGTCAACGAGGTGCGAAAGCAGGAGGAGAGGATGAGGTGTATAAAGGCCATTTCCCAGGCCAAGCAGGGAGAGTGGATGAGATGGGAGAGCGTGGAACAACGCAAGATGGGCTGGCAAGACCTTTGGTCAATGGAAGAGAGTAGGATCAGTTTCCTTATTAGGTCAACATATGATGTTCTCCCATCACCGCAGAACCTAAACCTCTGGGTAGGAGAGGATCCCTCTTGTCCTTTGTGTTCATCACCTGCCACATTAGGGCACATTTTGACAGGATGTAAGGTGGCTCTTAGCCAGGGTCGGTTTACTTGGCGCCATGACCAAATACTGCGATGTTTGGCTTTAGCACTGGAAGGCAAGCGTAGTATGACAAATAATTTGCCGCCTGTTCTAGCAAAACATTACACGCAGAAGACAATATTCCTCCGCCCAGGCGAGCAACCACCAAGAAAACGTGTTAACACCAATTCTCGCCCTGGAAGCTGCTAGGGACTGAAAGATGCTGGCCGATCTTGATCAACGGCTTATTTTTCCACCTGAGATTGCCACCACTAACCTACGACCAGATATTGTTTTGTGGTCCGGATCAGCACGCATTGTTCAACTGATAGAATTAACAGTGCCATGGGAGGATGCGGTAGATGAGGCATATGAGAGGAAGAACCTACGGTATGCTCAGCTGGCCACTGAAGCAGAACAGCGAGGATGGAGAGTCCAGGTTTATCTAGTGGAAGTGGGTTGTCAAGGTTTTGTGGCACACTCTACAACCCGGTTCCTCAGAGACGTCGGATTCAGTGGCCAAGAGTTGCGTGGCACAGTAAAGAACTTATCTGAAGCAGCAGAAAGGAGCAGCAACTGGCTGTGGTTGAGACGGAAAGATTCTAGCTGGCTGTGTACAGGCCGCCATGCTACGGTTTCGTAGAATTGTTGTAAACTTGAAGAGTCTGTTGGTTTATTTGGATAGGTTGTATAGTAGTTACAGTCATTACGTTCCTGTGTATATTGCGTGAATGACGGGTGGTTGGGCAGATATTGTGTTTTTGCGGTAGGTGGTATGCCAAACGGAACCGTTGCCACTGAAACTGCATATTAACGCACCAGTGGGGCTCGACAGTCTTAGTCAAACGGGTTGGCGCGTATGGTTGGGTTGCGGAGAGATTGTGAGATTGTGGTTAGGTCTCAGCAGCAGGAGGGATGTAGAGGTCAGTAAGCTGGGCTGAGTTGAATGGGGGACGGAGGGGGGTGACTCTGGGACGCCAGAGTCACTGTCGAGCCCTCTTGAGGTGTCGTGGGCTAGTCGACGAAACACTGAGGACGGAAGGTGCCCACTTGAAGACCCTAGAGATGTCCCCTACTCGGCTCAATCCAGACAGTTGTCTTGCTGGTCCACTAGGGAGACCACACTGTAGTTGAAGCCGTTGTGTGTGCTGATGCGCCAAGTACACTGCAGCCGTTAGCGCCGGACAGAAGGGGAGTCACACCACCACGTGGAAAGAAGCGTAAATGGATGGAGAAGCATAGTTTACTGTAAAGCTACGTCTTAGTGTTGCTTATCTTGGCGAAAGCCGAGTACAAATCAGCATGAAGTTTTAACATCTACTCTCGTGTAATGGAAATCATCGATGACAAACTCGCCTTCGAGCCTCAGGTTGACGCGGTCTGTAAGAAATCACATCAACTCATGTTTTTTTATCGTAAACTTTGCAATTTTAATGTCGATAAGACTTTTATGAGGATGTTTTATTGTTGTTTTATTGAATCTATTCTTTCCTTTGCCCTTGTGAGTTGGTTTGGGTCACTTACGCTTAAAAACAAGAACAGGCTGCAACATATAGTTAAGTTGTGTGGTAAGATTTCCCACAACCATCTGACTGACTTAAATTCGGTATATGAGACAAGGAGTAGAGTTCTCAACGGGCCTGAAAATTACAACCCGACCCGACCCGGCCCGTGGCTTTTAAAGCTCGGACCCGATGTAACCCGACACATCAACATGAATTATCTGCCCGAACCCGGCCCGCGGCCCGACGCCGATTTTCTTTTCTTTTTTCTTTTTTTCTCATACACGTAATCATGGCCAGCAGACGGGAATTCAAATCAACCTTTAATGTTCACGTCTTTTAACAATAGCCTACAAACAATACAAACAACTGAAACAAACTTTAAATATATAAATAGGCTATATAGGCTAGGCCTACTAAATATGCCTCAAATAAAAATCTTCTGGACGACCCTGTTTTTTTGCTGTCATATTTCGTCAGCACCTTGCATTTTGAGCATTGCACATAACCTGTAGAATTTCCATCAGAATCCAGCACCACTCCAAACACTTTCCAGAGCTCTGATTTTCCCACTCCTGTAGTAACGACGGTGAATTCACCTGCGGCAAGTTTACTTTTCACCAACTCCATTTTCTTCTCCAGGCTAAAGGCGTGCACACAGCGGCGTCAGGTCTGCCCCCGCGATGCACGTTGCACGCAGCAGCCAGACTTTCTTTACGGTGAACAGCAGCGCTGATTAATAAATGTTATTTTTTTCACTGAGCGGAAAAGATTAAGCCCGAGGTCCGACCCGACCCGAGTCATTTGCTTATATTTTCGACCCAAACCCGCGGGTCCCGTCGGGTTTGTCAGGCCGACCCGGCCCGTTGAGAACTCTAACAAGGACCCTCAAGAAGGCACAATCAGTCCTGGCCGACCCAAGTCACCCCTTGAACAGCTGCTTAAATTTGTTGCCATCGGGCCGCAGATTCAATATGCCCAAATGCAGGACGAACAGACACAAAAAATCTTTTGTCCCTGCTGCTATAGGTTTCTTTAATAAGTCAATGTGAGTTGTGGACCTCTGTGTAGTATGTATTTACTTTGTTTCTTACTGACTGTATGGCTGTTGTTTTGTATAACCTGTGTGTTATTTATGTCACATGCTGCTGCACAACGAATTTCTCCTCGGGGAAAATAAAGACACCTTGAACCTTGAAAATCATTACTAGTTCCTGCGGTTCGAACAGACCAAAAACCGGTAACTTCTGCCAATCGTTCTAGGAATTATGAAAAGGTTCCTCTGGTGCAAAATCCCCTGGTGATGATCACTCACCCGACAAAGTAGGAGTCACTTTATCACTCCAGTAAGAGCAGACTGGTCCTCTGCAGCCGTAACACCTGCAGTTCTGTCTGATCTCTGCAGTGATCTTGAACTCTTTCTCTTTAGATGTGTGGCCTCTACCATCGTCACACTGCCATCTATATGTCCATCCTTCCCCCTGTATGTCACATGTGAGAGTGACAGTCTCTCCTCTGAATATCTGTGATGGTTCAGGCTGAACAGTCAGAACAGGTTTAGGTGTCTCTGTAATTGAAGTAACAGACGCTATGATATTACATCCAAAAAGGCCAACATAAGTGAATTGTCACTCACTGCACAAATGAAGATAAGGTAATGGACATATTTTGGGCTGAAATACCAGATGAGCAAGGTCCTGATGATAGTCATTGATGATCACTCACCCGACACAAGAGTCACTTTATCACTCCAGTAAGAGCAGACTGATCCTCTGCAGCCGTAACACCTGCATATTTGTGTGATCTCTGCAGTGATCTTGAACTCTTTCTCTTTAGATGTGTGTTCTCTACCATCATCACACTGCCATCTATATGTCCATCCCTCTCCCTGTATGTCACATGTGAGAGTGACAGTCTCTCCTCTGAATATCTGTGATGGTTCAGGCTGAACAGTCAGAACAGGTTTAGGTGTCTCTGTAATTGAAGTAACAGAGGTTATGATATTACATCCAAAGAGGCCAATATAAGTGAATTGTCATTCACTGCACAACTGAAGATAAAGTAATGGCCACTTTTTGGACTGTGAAAGATTGTGTATGTTCAGTCATCTTCAGTCAGATGCATTTACATTGTGACTGTGCCTCAGATGCAATCAACTCTTTCTGTGTCTGTAAAGTTGTGAACCAAATTACCCATACAGACTTTTGGCCCAGAAACCGATGGGTATGAATGACAAAGAAACTACTTTGCTCAGAGTAGATTGCAGTGTAGATCAATCTCCTGTGTGAGGTCCTAACAGTTTTCTTTTGTATGTAGCCCTTTTTCTTCATGTATAAAGTTCTGTCTCACAGACAGAACTTTGGGTTAAGATTTCTTAAAGACCGACATTCTAAATTGCTGCTGAAGAACTGTGCTACACTACTACCTTCAATAAATTCTTCTCCCCACAAGAATTCTGGTCAAGCTTACTTATTTTATTAATGTATTAGAGAAATCTAATACATTGGCAAGCCACCCAAATGACCGCTCGGCCAAATACAGCCAAATCTAACAGCTGAAATACCATTTGAGCAAGACCCTGTTTTCAGTTATTGATGATCACTCACCCGACACAAGAGTCACTTTATCACTCCAGTAAGAGCAGACTGGTCCTCTGCAGCCGTAACACCTGCATATCTGCGTGATCTCTGCAGTGATCTTGAACTCTTTCTCTTTAGATGTGTGGTCTCTACCATCATTACACTGCCATCTATATGTCCATCCTCCCCCCTGTATGTCACATGTGAGAGTGACAGTCTCTCCTCTGAATTTCTGGGATGGTTCAGGCTGAACAGTCAGAACAGCTTTAGGTGTCTCTGTAATTTAAGTAACAGATGCTATGATATTAAATCTAAAAAGGCCAATATAAGTGAATTGTCACTCACTGCACACATGAAGATACGGTAATAGCCATATTTTGGGCTGAAATACTAGATGAGCAAGATCCTGATGTCTGTCAGGGATGATCACTCACCCGAGACAAGAGTCACTTTATCACTCCAGTAAGAGCAGACTGGTCCTCTCCAGCCGTAACACCTGCATATTTGTGTGATCTCTGCAGTGATCTTGAACTCTTTCTCTTTAGATGTGTGTTCTCTACCATCATCACACTGCCATCTATATGTCCATCCTTCCCCCTGTATGTCACATGTGAGAGTGACAGTCTCTCCTCTGAATATCTGTGATGGTTCAGGCTGAACAGTCAGAACAGGTTTAGGTGTCTCTGTAATTGAAGTAACAGAGGTTATGATATTACATCCAAAGAGGCCAATATAAGTGAATTGTCATTCACTGCACAACTGAAGATAAAATAATGGCCACTTTTTGGACTGTGAAAGATTGTGTATGTTCAGTCATCTTCAGTCAGATGCATTTACATTGTGACTGTGCCTCAGATGCAATCAACTCTTTCTGTGTCTGTAAAGTTGTGAACCAAATTACCCATACAGACTTTTGGCCCAGAAACCGATGGGTATGAATGACAAAGAAACTACTTTGCTCAGAGTAGATTGCAGTGTAGATCAATCTCCTGTGTGAGGTCCTAACAGTTTTCTTTTGTATGTAGCCCTTTTTCTTCATGTATAAAGTTCTGTCTCACAGACAGAACTTTGGGTTAAGATTTCTTAAAGACCGGCATTCTAAATTGCTGCTGAAGAACTGTGCTACACTACTACCTTCAATAAATTCTTCTCCCCACAAGAATTCTGGTCAAGCTTACTTATTTTATGAATGTATTAGAGAAATCGAATACATTGGCAAGCCACCCAAATGACCGCTCGGCCAAATACAGCCAAATCTAACAGCTGAAATTCCATTTGAGCAAGACCCTGTTTTCAGTCATTGATGATCACTCACCCGACACAAGAGTCACTTTATCACTCCAGTAAGAGCAGACTGGTCCTCTGCAGCCGTAACACCTGCATATCTGCGTGATCTCTGCAGTGATCTTGAACTCTTTCTCTTTAGATGTGTGGTCTCTACCATCATCACACTGCCATCTATATGTCCATCCTCCCCCCTGTATGTCACATGTGAGAGTGACAGTCTCTCCTCTGAATTTCTGGGATGGTTCAGGCTGAACAGTCAGAACAGCTTTAGGTGTCTCTGTAATTTAAGTAACAGAGGCTATGATATTACATCTAAAAAGGCCAATATAAGTGAATTGTCACTCACTGCACAAATGAAGATACGGTAATAGCCATATTTTGGGCTGAAATACTAGATGAGCAAGATCCTGATGTCTGTCAGGGATGATCACTCACCCGAGACAAGAGTCACTTTATCACTCCAGTAAGAGCAGACTGGTCCTCTGCAGCCGTAACACCTGCATATTTGTGTGATCTCTGCAGTGATCTTGAACTCTTTCTCTTTAGATGTGTGTTCTCTACCATCATCACACTGCCATCTATATGTCCATCCCTCTCCCTGTATGTCACATGTGAGGGTGACAGTCTCTCCTCTGAATATCTGTGATGGTTCAGGCTGAACAGTCAGAACAGGTTTAGGTGTCTCTGTAATTGAAGTAACAGAGGTTATGATATTACATCCAAAGAGGCCAATATAAGTGAATTGTTATTCACTGCACAACTGAAGATAAAATAATGGCCACTTTTTGGACTGTGAAAGATTGTGTTTGTTCAGTCATCTTCAGTCAGATGCATTTACATTGTGACTGTGCCTCAGATGCAATCAACTCTTTCTGTGTCTGTAAAGTTGTGAACCAAATTACCCATACAGACTTTTGGCCCAGAAACCGATGGGTATGAATGACAAAGAAACTACTTTACTCAGAGTAGATTGCAGTGTAGATCAATCTCCTGTGTGAGGTCCTAACAGTTTTCTTTTGTATGTAGCCCTTTTTCTTCATGTATAAAGTTCTGTCTCACAGACAGAACTTTGGGTTAAGATTTCTTAAAGACCGGCATTCTAAATTGCTGCTGAAGAACTGTGCTACACTACTACCTTCAATAAATTCTTCTCCCCACAAGAATTCTGGTCAAGCTTACTTATTTTATGAATGTATTAGAGAAATCTAATACATTGGCAAGCCACCCAAATGACCGCTCGGCCAAATACAGCCAAATCTAACAGCTGAAATTCCATTTGAGCAAGACCCTGTTTTCAGTCAGTAATGATCACTCACCCAACACAACAGTCACTTTATCACTCCAGTAAGAGCAGACTGGTCCTCTGCAGCCGTAACACCTGCATATCTGCGTGATCTCTGCAGTGATCCTGAACTCTTTCTCTTTAGATGTGTGGTCTCTACCATCATCACACTGCCATCTATACATCCATCCTTCCCCCTGTATGTCACATGTGAGAGTGACAGTCTCTCCTCTGAATATCTGTGATGGTTCAGGCTGAACAGTCAGAACAGGTTTAGGTGTCTCTGAAAGAACTGAACAAACAGAAGTTATAGTTAAAAATCTAACAAAGTCAAATTAAGTTAATTAGCTCTACCTGTCCTAAACCCTGCATAAATATCACTGCACAAAAGAAGATATTTTGAAGAAAGTTGGGGTTCAAACAATACTGATCCTCATTGATGTATGCACAGAAAAAAATTAAGTCGTAAAAAATAACAGCCTTTGGTCAACATCACATAAAACAGATGTAGTTTAAACATGAATAATATTAGATATTTGTTTCAGACAGCTCATCTGTGACATCAACAACAAAGTCTCACTGTACTCAACACACTGCTAAACACTTTCTCTTTCAGTTTAACTGTGTAATGTGTGAAGATCTGAAGAAATATATAAATCACCTTGAGTATGTCCATGCTGGATGTTTGAAATCAGCACTACAAATCAAAAGAGACAAATCACATTGATATATTTTATTTATTTAGAATAAGACTATATTACTATATTTTCAAAAGACTGGTTAGAAATTCCACATAGATTGTTATACATAAATACAGTTTAAATAAGCATTTGAATACTTTATATTGATTATAAGTTGGAATAGAAAACAATAAAGAAACAGAACACTTTAACAGAACACTTGCTTGAATATATTTTCAAATGTTACTGAAAGACAAGTAACAATTAGTTTTTTGTGATAAAAACATTGTTCCCTATCGGTCAGTCACTACAACGTAGGTCATGACTGACCAATAGGAATCTCGCTAGAGAGGCAATCTACTTCGAGTGAAACTAAAACAAGCCAATACACATTGGCGTGCAATCATTTGCATCAGCTGTGCAACCTCGTTGGCACGGGTATAAACGAGCAGCTGCTGGGATTGCACTTCAGTTTTTTGCTTCGAAGCCAACACTTCGATGCTGTTTAAATTAAACTACAAGCCTTCTACGAGGACTTCTCTTCACGGCAGTGCGGGTGTTACGGTGCAACAGCGTGAACAGCCTTTTTCTCTCTCTCTTCCCGAGCAAATAAAAGCTGTTCTAACGGCTGGTAAGGTGCGCCGCACAGAGCACCCAAACGCTGTTTTCACAGCTGGTAACCAGCGAGAGAGAGAGCGCGCACAGACGGGTGCTTATTCCTGTCTGTTATCGTGGTGGCTGTTCCCCTGTGTGCCTCAGCACTTGTGAGAGCAGTTCCTAAAAGAGCATACACAGATAGTTCGCGTCTTTTTCAAGATGACGTTCTATCTGTGTGTTTCTGGATGTGGTCGTTACCTGGGGTCACAGGATGGTCACGCACGCTGCCTGGTGTGTCTGGGCCTTGAACACGCTCAGGCAGCGCTCGTGGATGAGTCATGTACCCATTGTGGGAAGATGACCATCTCGGAGCTGAGGTCGAGACTCTTGTTCCTGCAAAGGGGCGGAGTCCCCGAGCATCTGCCTCTCATGCTCCGCAGCCAGTAGAGCTACCAACTGAATGCGCTGGACCATCCTCGAGGTGTGTACCAGTCGTTTGTTTGGTGCTCCCCACGACGACCAGATGTTGATCGTTGCATCGGAGGGAGCGTCAGAAGTCTCTGCGGACGACGGCTCGGATCCGCTGCCTCCTTTGGGTGTGCCAGCGGTGCCCGAGTCGGACCTGGAGATGATGGCCATGCTTTCCCGGGCCGCCAACAGGATCGGGCTCGTGTGGAACCCTCCACCGTGTCCCGAGCCCTCGAGGCTGGATGATTGGTATCTCGGGGTGGCGCGCGCTGGTTCTCAGCAACCCACTCCAGTGCCCTTCTTCCCGGAGGTGCATGAGGAGCTCACAGGGACGTGGACGGCACCTTTCACTGCCAGAAACTGTTCCGGTGGCTCCTCCTCCCTCGCCACCCTTGATGGCGGGGCAGCTAAGGGATACACGCGTATCCCGCCAGTGGAACGGGCCGTTGCAATGCAGCTGTGCCCTAACTCCACTTGGCGTGGAGAACCGTGTCTTTCTTCCCGGGCCTGTAAGTACTCGTCGGATCTAACCGGCAAGGCTTACAAGGCCTGTGGGGAAGCTGCCTCTGCCATGCACACCATGGTATTGCTGCACGTCCATCAGGCCAAGGCACTAAAGGACCTGCACGAGGGTGGTCATGATCCACAAGTTCTCCAGGAACTTCGCATCGCGACGGACCTCGTGCTGCGTGCGACGAAGGTTACCGCGTGGTCAGTGGGTCGTGCGATGTCCACGTTAGTGGTCCAGGAAAGCCATCTCTGGCTGTGTCTGGCTGACATGCGGGAGACCGACAAGCTCAGGTTTCCTAACTCCCCCATGTCCCAGACCGGCCTCTTCGGCGACGCGGTCGAGAATTTTGCCCAGCAGTTCTCGGCTGTACAGAAGCAGACTGAGGCCGTCAAGCACATCCGGTCAGCTGCTGCCTCCACCCCACCGACCGCGGCTCCTCAGTCTGCTCGTCGCGGGGGGCGTCCTCCTGCGTCTGCCCCTGCTCCCGCGCCACAACAGCAGCCTCCATATAAACGGCGCTGTGGAGCCAGTCGCAGGCAGGGCACCCCGCCCGTCCAGGCCCCCGCCAAGAAGGGCGGCAAAGCCAGGGGTAAGCGGCCCTAGGACGGGCAACCCAGAGATGGAAAGGACTGCTCTCCAGGAGACGATGACCGCATTGCTCCCTCCCCCGGAAGAGGGCCAGGTGGAAAATCCTTTGATTCATTTTGTTTGTGTTCCGCTGCTGGCCTTAAAACCAGCGGTACCCAAATTGTCAATAAAAGAGCAGTTTCTATCATCTCTGGGTCCGAAGAGGACCTGGAGAGCAGTGGGGGGACGGAATCCTCACCACTCTCATCCGCCTCTTCTATCGCCAGTGGGCAGCAGTGTACGGTCCGAGAAAGCCACCGAGCCGCTTCCTGCACCCGATGAAAGCAGCCGAAGCCCATGTCTTGCATGCGGAGATCGCAGTCCTACTGGCGAAGGACGCGATAGAGCCGGACCCTCCAGCCGATATGAGGTCAGGGCACTACAGTCCCTACTTCATTGTACCCAAGAAAGGTGGTGGGTTACGACCGATCTTGGACCTGCGAGTCTTGAATCGGAGCCTCCACAGGCTACCGTTATAAATGCTCACGCAGAAACGCATTTTCGAATGCATCCGTCCCTGAGATTGGTTTGCAGCGATCGACCTGAAGGACGCATACTTTCATGTCTCGATTCTTCCTCGACACAGGCCGTTTCTGCGTTTTGCGTTCGAGGGTCGAGCATATCAGTACAAGGTCCTACCCTTCGGGCTGTCCCTGTCCCCCCGTGTCTTCACAAAAGTCACGGAGGGGGCCCTTGTTCCCATGAGAGAACAGGGCGTTCGCATCCTCAACTATCTTGACGACTGGCTCATACTAGCACAAACTCGAGATCAGCTATGTGAACACAGGGACCTCGTGCTCAGGCACCTCAGCCAGTTGAATTGAATGTCAGAAGTTTTAAAACTGTTGAGATAATTGAAAAACCTTTGTCCATTAATTTGTATATTCTTAAATGTCAGGGTGGCACAACTGCAAACATTGGTATTTTATTATGAAGAGAAATAAAAAGTAAACATGATAATGCAGCATCCAAAAGACCCCAAATGATCATTCAGAGAGAAAGGAATTGAAAATCTTTCTCAAATACTGATAAAAATAGCTACTTTCAAGTATAGGTAAGTTGGTACATGTCTGACATTTCCATGTCAGATGGTACAACCAATGTAAAACTAGGAAAATGTTATTTAATCAATAACTTCTTTATCGTATTAAAATCTATGTATGAACTTGCTTCATTTTCTATTCCATTATCTCAACTCAGTCCATTTCTAATACATCAAATCAACTCTATATATTCTGCCAGATCTATATAAGTCAATAAGTGGAGAGATTGAGGGTGAAAGAGGAAGAGTGAAGAAAACATCTATGTTCAACAATAGTTAGCTGATGCTGTCATGACAGAGTTGAAACCACAGTGTTAATATCTTATTTTCCATCAATGCTTCATATGGGAAGTTGCATCATTGTGGTCATTAACGTCACTGGTCAGAGTTTGAGACTGAAGAAACACAAGCGTCTCACAACATCATCTATACATCTACTACTAATCTCTAACAACAAATTCAACAGCTAAATATTCTTCAAACACATCAATTCTCTGACCTGGTGTGCCTTCTAAACAGCTCTCAGATGGAGATTCCGATCAGGAGGGACCTACTGTCCCAAGCAGGGGGCATGATTTATCACCCTCATCTGGAGTTATGGAAACTGTGGGCCTGGCTCCTGAGGGGGCCCAGCTCATAGAATCATACTCCAATCCAGAGCTCCCTCCACGAGGAGGCTGTATGCACTAAAATGGAAACTGTTCTCTGCTTGGTGTAGAGAACGCCAATTGAATCCGGCTCACTGTCCTGTTGGTACAGTACTTGATTATTTGCAAGAACGTTTCTCTGCGGGATTATCTCCTTCCACCTCAAAGGTGTATGTGGCGGCTCTATCTGCTTACCACACTCCTCTGGGTGGTGCATCATTGGGGAGAGATCCTCTCATCACTCGTTTCCTTCGTGGCACACTGAGGTTGAGGCCTGCACTGCGCACTAGAGCTTGGGATTTGGCCGTTGTACTGAAAGGCCTGGCTTTGGCTCCCTTCGAGCCTATTGAAGAGGTTTCAGAAAAGTTCCTTACACTAAAAACTTTATTTCTCCTTGCTATTTCATCTATCAAGAGGATTGGAGATTTGCAAGTCTTTTGGTGGCTCCTTCGTGCCTTGAATTTGCACCTGGTATGGTGAAAGCTGCGTTGCCCTGCCATACTCCCTGCATGCCTCTGATCGACTTGCTTCGGCCTATCAGAAGCTAGCGTGGTCTGTTTTCAGGTTTGCTTTATAGTTTCCTGGTCTATGACGTCACCTGCCTATGACGTCTTGTCACACCATTGGACTGATTATACACGTGCTTCACGACGCAATCACGCAGGGTTGTTCGCACTGCGTCTCGACGCAGTGTCTCGTTCCCTCTTCAGGTAACCAGGGTTACATACGTAACCTGAGACATTTCCAGAACAAACAAACCTGACATCAAATCAACAATCCAAGCATCTGAGATCCACATCACAAGTAAAGACTAAATGTAGATAGTGAAGATCTACTGAAGACATCAAAGACAACTTTACAGAACATAACAGCATGTTCAATTCACACTTGAACCCTTTCAAACCGTAAACTGAACGACGGAAGAATCACAGTTATGATCAATACACTGATCGCATTCAGCTACAGCAAATCAGTGTTTTTCCACTTTCACAAACAGATATCATGAGCTATAGGTGGATTTAATACTCAAATTATTAACAGCATAAATAAAAAACAGACTGGATACATAAAAAGATAAAAAAGATGAATCAACACTGATTCACTACATACTCTACATAACTCACAGAGCATTAGAAGAAGTGAACTGAGCTCCATACTGATCTATTAATGACACACTGTCAAACACACAGTCAGTGAGCACAGTCCACATCTAGCAGATCACTGACCCACTCCAGCACCAGCACAGTCCACATCCAGCAGATCACTGGCCCACTCCAGCACCAGCAAAATCCACAGCCAGCCGGCCTCATCTCCATCCAGAGACCTCAGAAACATCCAGCACATGGAGCCCGTTCTCATCCCAAAGCGTAATATACTGACTCTTTTGCCAAAGCGTCTATATCCAACGCATATGGCACCCTTTAGCGTCATATGAGACGCAGATATATGGCGCCTCCTAGTGGTCTAACCCTAACACTACCCCAGACCTAAACCTACCCAAAACCGAAGCGTGTTACATTGGCAATAAAGGGTGCCATATGCGCTGGATATAGACGCTTTGGCAAAAGAGTCAAAATATTACGCTTTGGGATGAGAATGCGTTGGCACATGCTGACTCTGCTGTGCGCACATCTCATTAGCGATTCACAAAAAATATTTTATTTATTTTATTCATACATTTATTTTAAAACAGATTATTAGAAACCTCATATTATTTATTCTTCTTGAAAAAAAGTACATATATTTAATAAGAATATAATATTTTTGTATATTTATTTTACTTAATTTATAAATGTATTTTATATTCTTAGATATTCTTAGATACATCTGAATATTTAATATATTCTTCTTGATCTGTCAATTGAACATACTGATGTCTGTCTTGTTTTTAAAATAACAAATGTGATTAATTAATGGGGCTTCTTTAAAAGTCACATATTCAAGGACTGAGGTTCTCCATTTTGGTATTAAGAACCAACATTCAGACTTCAAAAAAGAAATTCTGAGAATGTAAGAGATTTGCCCACTATCAGACTATCCGGTATAAAGAGACATGAAAAAACATGATTGTGATAGCCTATATGATTTGTCTTATTTCTTCAAGTGGTCATATTTACCTTGTTTACTATGGTTAGCGTGCATAGTCTTTTGCATCGCGTATAAATATTTCTGCCTTATAAGGTGATCAGAATCCACATCGTATCACAAATAGATGGTATTCACACATGAAAGTGAGTTTTGAGTCAAAATGATTTTAAAAGTCTTTAATTCTGATGATAGCGGGTACATGGAATCATCCGCGGCGCTGCTGTCTCCCGACTCAGGTAAACTCTGTCCATGACCACTCTTTAAGCCCGAGTTGGCCCGCTTTGGACCAAGGTATTCGGCGAGCCAAGAAAACGAAAACGTCTCGGGTTATGATAATAACCCTTGTTCCCTGAGAAGGGAACGAGACAGTGCGTCGTTGAAAACGACTCTTTGGGGACGCTCCCTTAGCGTGCGCCTCTGAAGTATAAATGAAACTATTCCAATCCTGATTGGTGTTGCGTCATGACGTAACATGTGACGGCATAACCGGATGCATAAAAGTGACGCCGGCACACACACCTCAGAAATAATTATGACAAATTCACAAACAAAACTGGGAAAAAACGTACTAGAGCTCTGTCGATCACTGGGACTGTATATAGTGAACGGTTGCACACAGAATAGATTATTACAGACATTGACCCAGTGCATCTCAGAGCATTCACAGTCAGGCCTCAAACACCTGTCAGACCACTGTAAAATGACACTATATCTAAAACGAACTCAAACCAATGAATCATGCAGACAGCCTTCTTTTTACTGAGGCTGCAACAATCCTACAAGTGGACAAAATTATCAAATTATTAGCACAGAAAATTATCAAAATGCAAAAGAAAGTCAAACTACCAAATTATTATTGAACAAATTTATAATTAACACATATCCAGAAAATAAAATAGGCATAAATCTGGCACTAAATGACATTGCTAACATATTCTACCAATCAGCATCCATGTGCAATTTGAAAAAATCATCAAAAAGGAAACCAAATAGCCTAGTGATTAGCGCACTGACATACGGCACAACTGTGCCTCCGGCCGACCCAGGTTCGAATCCGACTCTAGTTCGATCCCATTCCTCTCTCTCCACACAAAAGCTTTCCTGTCAATCTTCACTATCCTGTCTGCAAAAAAGAAAAGAAAAAAGGAAACCAAAAAACACCAACGAAATGCGGTTTGACAGTGAGTGCAAACATATTCAAACAACAGTACGAAATCTTTCCAATCAAAAACACTGAGATCCTGACAACGAAGAACTCTGCAATCAATATCATGAAGTTCTTAGAGTGTACAAAACAACCTCGAAGAGCGCACAGAACAGTTATTTCAAGCAATGGAGGAGTCGAAATAATACCTATAATAATTGGAACAGCAGGGCCTTATCGCAGTCTCACAAATTCGTATATTCTAATGTTAGGGTGGCACAACTGCAAACATGGGTCTTTTATTATGAAGAGAAATGGAAGCTTTAGCGTTAAGTTCTGCCAGGAAGACTCAATTGCTACGTCACTTATTACCTTCTCATCTATCCAATCGTGTCTAACACTTGCGGTATAAAAGACCGGTACTTACACATGTTTGAGTTGGCAGATGCTGACGCTTTCATTTACCTCCATCCTCCCCACCACCTCCAAGATGGTTCCTTCCCCTCCATCCTCCCCACCACCACCAGGATGGTTCCTTCCCCTCCATCCTCCCCACCACCACCAGGATGGTTCCTTCCTATACCTCCCAGGGGGTCGGCTGCGCCCCTGCCTTTGTCTTCAGGCAGGAAATGCAGAGTCCAGACCCTCGGATTGCGAGCTATGGACGGGGCCTACGCCAAAGAACTTTATTGCTTGCTGGGCTATCAATAAATGTATTTATTGTTACAGTATTTATTCTTTCGAGTCTTTCTGGTAGAAATAAAAGTAAACATGATAATGCAGCATCCTAGTGAGCCCAATTGATCCTTGAGGCAGAGAGAAAAGCTTTGTAAATCTATCTTTGATAAAAATAAATACCTTCACATATGGGTAAGTTGGTACAATTTCCATTTTAGAGGGTACAAATAATGTAAAACTAGGAAAATGCTATTTTAATCTTAACTTCTTTGTTTTTAAAAATGAACTTGCTTCATTTTCTATTCCATTAGCTCACCTTTGTTCATTTTTATTATATCATATCAACTCTATATATTCTTCCAGATCTAGTGGAAGTCAGTAAGTGGAGAGATTGAGGGTGAAAGAGGAAGAGTGAAGAAAACATCTATATTCAATAAAAGTTAGCTAATGCTGTCATGACAAAGCTGAAACCACAGTCTGAAGATCTTTTTTTGGGATGCCATCAGTGCTTCATTTGGGAAGTGGCATCATCGTGGTCATTAATGTCACTGATCAGAGTTTGAGACTGAAGAAACACAAGCGTCTCACAACATCTACTACTAAACTCTTCAACAACTCCAGGAGTTTCCAGAACATCAAAACCTGACATCCAATCAACATCTGAGTATCTGAAATCCACATCACAAGTAAAAACTACATGTAGATAATGAAGATCTACTGAAGATGTGAACCAAAACTAAACTGAACAACAATCACAGTAATGATCAATACACTGATCTCATTCAGCACATCAGGTGTTTTTTTCACTTTCACACACAGATGTCATGAACTACAGATGGATTTGATACTCAAAGTATTAGCACCATAAATAAAAAACAGACCAAATACTTAAAAAGATGAAATACAGATGAACACTGTACACTACAACATTATACAAAATGCACAACTGATGCATAAATGAGAAAATAATACTCACAGAGCATTAGAAGAAGTGAACTGAGCTCCATTCTGATCTATTAATGACACACTGTCAAACACACAGTCAGTCTTATAGACTCAACACTTCCTGAACTTAAAGAAGTGAGTCAGAGCAACAGAGAGGAATTAAATAGACACAAAATATCTGATTCGATTTAGTATTTATTCTAACAGCATATCTGACAGCTTCTTTAGCTCAAATGTGTGTGTGTTTTTTTAGGTAAGTTACAGGTAATGCATGTGTGCATCGGCATCCCGAGGTTAAAGCAAAATAGATAAAAACGCCTCAATAAGATCAAAATTAAAATGTTATGAAATAAAAGTCAACAAAAGTATTTATACTTAAGTAGAAATACCAATAAAACTGCACTGGATATAATACTTTGTAATACATCTCTGGTTCACTCTTTAGAAGAAACATCATAAGGGTTCTGCCAGCCACTTATAATAGGGGTTCCCATCATGTGATCATTCTATGGATTTAGTTAATTCATTCTGTTAATCAATTAATTGTTTTATTTTAATTCACTTTTATGAATTAAACAGTTTGTAAATTTGCCTACTAAAGCTCTGTCGATCACTGGGCCTGTATATAGTGAACGGCCACATACAGGGGGACTCTTTTGGCTGTTACATCTTTAATTCTATTCTGGGCAAAAGTACTGTAGATTATTTCATTACAGACATTGACCCAGTGCATCTCAGAGCATTCACAGTCAGTCCTCAAACACCTCTGTCAGACCACTGTAAAATGACACTATATCTAAAACGAACTCAAACCAATGAATCACGCAGACAACCCTCTCATTTGCCGAGGCTGCAACAATCCTACAAGTGGAACAAAACAGCACAGAAAATTATCAAAATGCAATAGAAAGTCAAACAATCAAATTATTATTTGACAAATGTATAATTAACACATATCCACAAAATAAAATAGGTATAAATCTGGCACTAAGTGACATTACCAACATATTCCACCAATCAGCATCCATGTGCAATTTGAAAAAATCATAAAGAAAAAAAAAAAAAACACCAAGAAAATGTGGTTTTGTGGTGGAACAAGGGTTACAATAGTAACCGAGACGTTCCCTTTCAGTCGCTCACGTTCGACGTAACGTCGACGTGACGACGTAATTGGGATCCCATTAAAAACGCCACGGTTGCTGCCACATCCAGTGCCCTACGCAAGACTCTCAGACCCCCAACTGACTGGGGTGGAAGGCCTGCGTAGAGGGAGTTCGAACTGCTGTTCCTTTATAACCCACACAGTGGAACACACTTGGATAACACTGGGAAAGCGTGCCTTTCCAGGGGAGAGGGACACTGTGGAAGCCACATCCTGCTCGAAGGAAGGTGACATGTGGAGAATACACATATGGACTGGCTGGTTTAGGGGCAGTGCAACATATGGAATGTCACTGCGGTGGCTCCAGCCTGAGAAGGGGGAGGCTACACCGGACAGTGACGGCAGAGCGGACTCTGCCAAGGGAAAGACACGGTCGTGGAAGAATACTCATATGGGATCGCCGCAGGGATCACACATATGGAACCCAGCCTAACAAAAGTTACACAAGCATACGAGCACTAGGCCTGGCGTCAGACGCTCCGCAACGTCTGACTGCCAAAGCGGTGCGGAGGAACTCTACAGGGTTCGCCTAAGGGGGGGGGGGACTCGACTGGAGCAGAAAGCGCACGTATCCGCTCCATGTGGAGGGGAGTGGGGCAGCAAGCCGACACTAGAGCGGGAACTTCGGTGTTACCGGCTAGTTGAAGCGAGAACATAGGAAGAAACCGGCTCAACACGTAGGCTATAAAACCTAGCGAACGAGTTAGGTGTCGCCCAGCCCGCACCTCTACAGATGTCTGTCAGCGAGGCGCCGTGTGTCAGTGCCCAAGAAGAAGCGACACCCCTAGTGGAGTGGGCTCTCAACCTGGGTGGGCAAGGCACACCTTGGGCTTCGTAAGCCGATGGGCCATCCTATCCAGTGGGCCATCCTCTGCTTGGAGACAGCCTTTCCCTTCTGCTGGCCTCCGTAACAGACGAAGAGCTGATCTGAGGTCCTGAGGCTTTGCGTTCTGTCCACGTACAGGCGCAGAGTGCAGACGGGACAGAGAAAAGCCAGGGCTGGGTCTGCCTCCTCCAAAGGCAGCGCTTGCAGGTTCACCACCTGGTCCCGGGAGGGAGTGGTAGGAACCTTGGGCACGTATCCGGGCCGGGGTCTCAGGATCACGTGAGAGTTAGCCGGTCCAAAATCTAGGCACGAATCATCAACCGAAAATGCATGCAGGTCCCCTACCCTCTTGATGGAGGCCAATGCAACCAGGAGTACTGTTTTAGCAGACAGAATTTTTAACTCAGCTGATTGCAAAGGCTCGAAGGGTGGTCTCTGAAGAGCCGAAAGGACCAGAGACAAATCCCAAGAGGGTATAGAGCAGGGGTTCTCAAAGTCTATATTCAAAGGTCCAAATCTGAATTTTCATCACTGTCAAAGGTCCGATACTATGTGGGGGGGGGGGGGGGGGGGGGGTTGGATGGGGCTTACATGCGCTTCATGAGACACACACGCGCATTTGCACACACACGTAAGGTCTCTCGCTCTCTCCCTTTCTGCTGTACGCGCGCTGCACGGTTTGGAGCTCGCGAACTCTAGATTCCGAGAGATTTGAACTAATTTGCGGGCATCAGGAGCCGCTATCAATATGCGGGAGACTCCTGGAACTTCCGGGAGATTTGGGCTATCTTCGCCCCCCCCTCAGGAATCTTACGATCAGGTCGTGCTTTCCCAACGACTTACTATCAACTGCATTGAGATGTGCGGCGATAGCGGCAACATACACTTTAAGGGTGGAGGGAGACAGCCTTCACTCCAACCCATCTTGCAGGAAGGAAAGCACGGTTCTGATCGAGCAAGTTCGGGGGTTCTCCTCATGAGAAGAACACCACTCAACGAATAGGTTCCACTTCAACACATAGAGGTGCCTCGTAGAGGGGGCTCTAGCGGAAGTGATGGTGTCAACTAGGTCACCTAGAACCTCCAAGTCCCGTCCAGGGACCAGACATGGAGTTTCCAGAGGTCTGGACGCGGGTGCCATAGGGTGCCCTGTCTCTGAGAGAGCGGGTCCTCTCTCAGAGGAATGGGCCAGCGAGGGGCTGTCGCGAGGAGCACCAGTTCCGGGAACCAGGTCCGGTTGGGCCAATACGGCCCAACTAACAAGACCTGCTCCTCGTCCTCCCTGACCTTGCACAAGGTCTGTGCAAGAAGGCTCACTGCGGGAAACGCATACTTGCGTAGGCCCGGGGGCCAGCTGTGTGCCAGAGCATCCGTGCCGAGGGTCCCCTCGATCAGGGAATAGAACAACTGGTAGTGAGACGTGTCCAGGGCGGCAAACAGATCTACCTGTGCGGTCCCGAAGCGCATGAAAACCAGCTGGACCACCTGGGGATGGAGTCGCCATTCTCCCGGCAGCACCTGCTGCTGTGAGAGCTCTTCAGCTGCACGGTTGAGCAGGCCCGGAATATAAACGGCACGAAGCGACCTCAGATATTTCTGACTCCAGAGGAGGAGATGGTGGGCGAGTTGTGACATGCGACGGGGGCCTAGATCACCCTGGCGGTTGATGTACGCAACAGTTGCAGTGCTGTCCGAACGGACCAGTACATGCTTGCCTAGTAGCAGCGTTTTGAAGCGGCCCAGCGCAAGATGTACTGCTAACAACTCGAGGCAGTTGATGTGCCAATGCAATTGAGGCCCTGTCCACAGACCTGAAGCTGCATGCCTTTTGTACATGGCCCCCCAGCTGGTGGCAGAGGCATCCGTGGAGACCACAGAATGCCTGGACACTTGTTCTAGGGCAGGGGTCGGCAAGTAAGGTTGGCATCGGGCCAAAACATATTTTTGACACTAGATGGCGGGCCAGAACATAGTCAATGGATAATTTAAGAAATTAATTGATGAAAAATGCAACTAGAATTGCCTGTGACAGACTGTTACAGTGTCTTTTGTAACTGGTAGTGACCTGTTACTCTGTGTTAAAGGACAGTCATTAACAAAAAGCCACATTTGTGTGGGGGTGTCTGGGTTTTACACTGGATACATTAATAAAGCAGTAGGGATGAGTCACGATTTTCAAATATTTGATTTGTTGATTTAATTAAACTATATCGAATAGGTTGTGCGATTATTGTCTAAAAAAATCCCGATGTTTTCGGTGCTGATTCGGTGGTGACGCCGAATTCATGTAACCAGAGGGTAACACTGCCAATAACGCAAAAGCTGTCACAAGGAACCGGCAAAAGTAATGATTATGAATGTTTCAAATATAGCAAGGAGACATTTTAATTGTTTATTAGTGTCTGTGTCGGCTGCAATAGTGACTGCAGTAGTTAACGCGCCTATAGAGAGAAATGCACATTTCATATGGATTACATAAGCAGAGTAGTCGGTTTCTTTTCGTTTAAAATTAGACATTTTAAAGCTTTCTATATATTTCTTGTGTCTGTGAGGCAGCTTAAACGCTGAGTTTTGGTTCATTTACGAGAAGAGCGCCAGTTCACAAGCAATGCAATCTCGCCGGCGCCTCTATGTCCTGATTATATTGTATGCTATATTTGCTTCTTATTTATTAAATACAGGCAATTGGTTTATAAAACATTAATTAAAAATAAGATACAAATGATACAAAACGAAATTCAATTTTTAAAAGGCTTTCTACAAAACAAAACTTAATGAAGTGGTCAAAATCATGTCTGACCCACATGTCTCCCGATATATTGTGGCATCTTGCAACACATCCCGCCTTGCCAAAACACACGTGGGAGATGCGGAATGGATAAAAATAACTCAAAAAATAAAAGAGGACTTGAATAAGCCCATTAATGGCATTTTTGAGTCATGCTCTTAACGAACTATGTTTTATTTCCTCTTTCCATATTGTGAATAATAAATGTGTATCATTTTAATTTGCTTGTTACACAATGGAGTCTAACTTATTGTAATAATTATTTGATGTAGACTACTTTTAAACGTAGAATTATTCCTTGGCATCCTCGCATACTAAACTGCATTTTTTTTTTTTTTTTTGCGTGCTGGATGTCATGAATCAGTCTCTTTCCCCTCTGCTTTCCTCATCGTTTACACATGCACACACATCCAGCTGATCCTCATCATCTCAGCCCTTGCGCTGCACACATTAATGCCGAGTTCAGACTGCACGATTTTAGCCCCGATTTTGGCTCGCCGACAGGTTTTGAGAAATCGCCGACAAATGCCCGAAATAACAGGCAAATCGGTGCTCGTTCACGCGAGTGACAATCACGCAGTGTGAATGAGCAAAGACGCGATCTGAGAGAATCGCAGACGAGTCGCCGACGCCCGTGAGATATTTGGCATGCTAAATATCTGGACCTGTCGGCGATTCACAATCCTGCTGTGTGAATGTGTTCTGACTGAAAACTACATCGGTGATGACCAACAGCCAATGAGAGAGCAAGATACAGGGAGGAGGAGGAGTTATAGACCAGAAACAAAGCACAAACATTTGCATGACCAGCAGCAACAGCAGGACATTTGCAAAATTATTTATTTACCCCCAACTCTCTTTGCAAAACACAGTCCTTGCTCCCCTCGTCTTCCAACCATTTCCTGCATAAACTGTTTTTTTTTTCTTCATTTTCGCTACAAATCAGTGCACAGACAATTTGTAGGTTATCATTTTTTAATAACAAATTCAGTGTCGCACGAGAACTCCGGTCTCACGCATGCGCAATCTTACGTTATTTCCTATCACTTCTCGCGTTTGTTTGGTTGTGAAACGTAGTTTGCGGACCAGGCAGAAGTTGTCGGCGATTCTTTCTTTTGTAAAGTCATGCAGTGTGAAACCTCCTGTCGCCGATCCATCGTGCAGTGTGAACACAGCAGCAACTGAATGTTACCCCAGATAGTCATGCAGTGTGAAAACAACAGTGACCCGATTATTTTGAAAATCGTACAGTCTGAACTCGGCATTAGTCTCTCCCATTCATGGTTTTCCCCTCTCACTCTACTCGCAGCTGTTCCCCATAGTAATCATCACTTACACTGATCCTTGTCTCACCTGTTTCCCCTTCTCCTCTAATTCACTCGGCTACTTCTAGTCACTGTTTTCTCTGCTTCCTTGTCAGATTATTATTGTGTTTTGAGCGTTCACTCTGTCTCTTCATTCGCAATCTTACCAGTATTTTCTCTCACGAGATTCACCGTGTCCTGTCCTGTCCTGTCCTGTCGTGGTGTGTATTATTTGTTGGAGATTCATCATTGTTCTCTACTCAGTTCACCTGCTGTCAGAGGATCATCAGCTACCTGCCTTCTGTGAGTGTCTTCCGCTGGGCTCGGGGAGAGTGAACTGTGGCTGCTCGCCTTCTTCCTGGCGCTGGACACCCAGTCCCTGCAATCTGCCTGCCCAGCATTATTGTTTATGTTTTGCACAGATCTGCGTCTGTTGACGGCAGTCTCCTTGTTTCAAGCTACAGAGAATAAAACTCTGTTATTGCATTACCTCTGCTTTTGGGTCCTCTGTACAAACTCTGACACTGGAGGTACGCTATTATGTCGTGTGTAGAGTGATGTTAACATTTAAGCTAGCGTAAGCAATCCGAGCGGCGTAACCGTGGCTGCAGATGCCATATGCCCCAGGAGCCTCTGAAAAGTTTTCAGTGGTGCCGCTGTTCTGCGTCTGAGCATGCTCATGCAGTTCAACACTGACTGGACTCGGTGAGGCGCGCTGTCATGTTGATCGAGTCCAGCTCCATACCAAGAAAAGAGATCCTCTGCCCAGGGGTGAGTTTGCTCTTTTCCCAGTTGACCCGAAGCCATGGGTGGCTGAGGTTACTGAGCACCATGTCCCTGCGATCTCCGCCCTGAGCACAGGGGCACTGTCCACCAGAACACGGTCTGAGTCTGACAGTACTGATGAGCCAGCGAGACGGGCTGGGAAGCTCTAGCCAGGCTCCCAGACACCGTGGGGCAGCGCGGCGGAATGCAGGGACCCGACTCGGACAGCATAGCGGCCCGGGGTGGGGTCTGAGTGTGTGGTGCAACACGTACCTGCTTCCGTCGAAGGGCAGAGTGAGTGTGCGGAGTGCGTCAGTGCATCTGGGACACAGCCACTGCTGCTCGCTGGCGATGAAAGAGGGGCTTGTGGGTGACAAGGCATAGCGTCATCAACCGTCAAGCGTGCCCTCTTGGTACCCAGAGGTTTCAGAAATTTCTCTTTTATTGAAAATGTCGGTACCACACAAGCACACAAAGAAAAGGAAACAAAATATTCTCCGCCCAGCCCTCCACCGGGGGAAGGAGCGGTGCGTTCACCATCTGCTGAAGAGCAACTTGATCCACCTCTGGGTCACCTGTTTCAGGGTCACACTCAAAAGAGGATCGCCCGCCGAGACCGACACACACACACACACACACGCAATGCTGTAAAAACAGCAGTTGTGAGCTGTAAATGCTGGCGGCCACCGCTGATCGCGCCGTCACACCAGCACTGGAACAGAGTTCTTCTTCCTGTCTTCAACACAGTATTCAATATAGCAGCAGTCTGCAGAAACTCAGAGTCAAAACGAAAGCTCGGCTCCGAAGTGAAAGACAATGTGTGCGTGCGCCCGCTTCCTGTTTATACCCGCGCTTCGGGGCGGGGCGCGTGACGCGTTTCACGCACGCCAGCGTTCATTGGCTCGTTCTGTTGATAGT
Source organism: Rhinichthys osculus (assembly GCA_029959095.1). Lineage (NCBI taxonomy): Eukaryota > Metazoa > Chordata > Actinopteri > Cypriniformes > Leuciscidae > Rhinichthys > Rhinichthys osculus. The sequence goes on along the minus strand of JARWKJ010000003.1, from coordinate 58,884,296 downwards.
TGAACAGAACAGCTTGAAGTTGATAGGGCTCCCTTAAGTGATCCCAATTACGTCATTACGTCGAACCTGAGCAACTGAAAGGGAACAATTATTTCAAGCAATGGAGGACTCAAAAAAATACCATTAACTTTTGGAACAATCGGAATAGCAGGGCCTTATCAAGCTTTTCCAGGGTCAGCACTCCTGCGAGATCGTTATTAGCCTCCTCTGACACTTTGATAGACTGTCAAGAAAAACGTTCTCCACACAACACACTGACTTGAGCTCACTTCTATAAAGATTAATAAAAATGAACTGCTCTTCCCCAAATACCAGCAGGATCTGACAATTACACTCTATCTTCGGAGCGCAATGCATGAATAAAACATTTCTCACCATTCATTTTTCCAGATTGAAAAAGTATTTGGATGGTGCATCCATCTGATGATTGATTTAAGAAAACGTCAACGGACCAGAGCCCCCTGTATTTTATGCCCCAGTAGATCAGCAAACTGAGCTTTCTACTTTGAGCAGGCTTCCAAATAGCGAATCTCGCCAGTAGATTGAGACAAATTTTGACATTTAATTATACATTTTTCTAAAAACTCTAAAGAACGAGTTAACTCCTTAGTAGTTGTGAGTTTACTGTTGAGTACTTTCTTATTTGTACCTTACCATCATCCCACCATTGGTGTAATGAATAAAAAGAAGATTTCTTTGTTTTGTGAACATGACTCCTTAAAAAAGGAAACTCAGAAACAAAGACCAGGAGACTCGGTTGTATCTTCTGCAGGATTCTTTATTGAGAACACGAGCTGTCGGTAGCTGCAGTCATCAAGTCTAACTAAGGCAGTGTACACTGTAGTTTATATAGATTTTGGGAGGTAGTGCTTACACCTGGAGACAAGGCACCTGGGTGACGACCTTAAACAAAGCATGCAAATGAAGCATCCAGGTTTAGGAACCCGCCCTAGACTCTAGAGTGTTACCAATCCTAATCCAATCAGCATAACTATTCAAAGAATGGAACAGGGGCTCCAAGAGCCATTAAAGACAAAAGGGGAGAGTTTTAGTAATCTGACTCATTTGAATAACAATAAAGAGAGCATTACTGGCAGGAATCTCTTGCTGGAAACTTTGCTTAAGAGAATTATTAATCTGATGTCATCATCATAACCTTAAATGCTAAATTTAATGTACTCTACCTTAGTTTGTCTTGTTATTTTATGTAAGGATGTAAGATTTAAGATTTAAGAATTAAAATCAGCAATCTTAAATTTGTAATCCCACATTCCACATCATGCCCCGAGGATGGTCTCTTGACCGAAAGCTTGGTAATTAAATTTGCTTTAAGGATTCAAGTGTGCGGACAGTTTATTTATTTTTTGAGTCTTCTAGTGTTGCCTGTCTGGCACCTTGTTCATTGTGAGTGCGGTGAAACTCCTTCTACACTAATCCCACATATTTAAAATGCCAGTATGCGCTTTTTGGTTTAATTGAGTTTAAGATAAGCTTACATTGCTCAATACTGTGATCTGTAAAACTTACTGGTGTGATATAACATTTATTGAAAATACTAAGATGGTGATTAAAACTATAAAATCTGTCCAACCTGGCTAGTGACATAACATTGTCACGTGTGTGAAGCCAAGTGTACTGTCTCTCATTACCATTTAAAGGTGCAGTATGTGAGATTGACAGCTGGGTTGAAATGGGCACTGCAGTCCAAATTCAAAATATTGTAGAGAGAGTTGATTTATTGATTTATGATGAGTTGATATCGAGTTTTAATATGCTCCCGTTCATAGAGATTTTTAGATGGGTGTGGAGGCTTTTTAGGTCAGGTATAATCTGCAATCTCTGACCCAGTTTGTTCACTGGCTTCCATGGCTCCAATATGCTGTGTTTTCTGCTAACTGGCAACCTGTGGTGGCAAAATACTATTGGGTAAATTGGAAATGTGGGATATTGCGCAGCCCAAAACAAAAACAGACGTTACTACACGGAACGTCCTGGTTGCGTATGCAACCCACCGTTCCCTGAAGGAGGGAACGGAGGACGTAGTCGACGTCGACTGAAATGGGATCACGCTAGGGAGCCTATTGTCTTCGAGTAATTTAAAACGAGCCAATGCACATTGGCGTGCGAGATATGCATCTCACACTCCGCCCCGTGGCGCGGGTACAAATACGGAAGTAGATGCACGCACCATTGCTTTTCGCTGAGGAGCCGAGCGTAACTCGGAGTCAGCGGTGGTCCAGCGATAGTGGCAAGGGGACTACGTCCTCCGTTCCCTCCTTCAGGGAACGGTGGGTTGCATACGCAACCAGGACGTTCCCTTTCAGTCGTGAACGTCAGACGTAGTCGACGCCGACTGAAATGGGATCAACCATTGAAAACGCCACTAAAGCTGCCACCTTCCAGTGCCTAGACAAAAGCCTCCTGATCCTCCCGACCTTTTTAGCGGAAGAGGATAGGGCTTAGGCCAGGAAGTCACTGCTGTTCCACAAGACCCACTCAGTTAGACTTGGATAACACTGGGAAAGCGTACCCTGTACATGGAAGGAAGGGACGCTGCGGAAGCCACATCCTGCCCGAAGGGAGGTAACATGTGGAGAATACACATATGAACTGGGCGGAGACCGGGCAGTGCAACATATGGAAGGTCACTGGGGAGGCTCCAGCCTATGACAGGGGGGAGACTCAACCAGCCAATGACAGCAGAGCAGGCTCTGCCGAGGGAAGACACGGGCTCACCGTAGGGAGCCGTACCGTGGAAGAATACACATATGGGATCACCGTAGGGATCACAACATATGGACCCAGCCTAACACAGGTTCCACACTGCTTACGAGTGGTAGGCCTAACACCGGGCGTTCCGCCACGTCTGATGTCGGAGGGGTGCGGAGGAACTCAACAGAGTTCGGATAAGGGAACTCTACTGGAGCAACATGGCGCACGTATCCAGTCCATAGGAGGGGAATGGCGCAGCAAGCCGACACTTCGAACCGGGCTCATGGTGAAACTGGCTTCATATGAAGGGAGCCCACGGGAAGCCGCGGTTCGACTTAGGTGTCGCCCAGCCCCCAACTCTAGAAAATCTGTCAGCGAAGCACTCTGTGTCAACGCCTAGGTGGGAGCAACACTCATAAAAGAGGAGCTCACCACGTAAGTGGACATGAGTATCTCGGGATTTTCACCAAGATAAGGCAACCACATTCAGTGGGCCAACCTCGCTTGGAAACAGCCTTCCCTCTCTGCTGACTTCCTTAACAGATAAGAGCTGGTCTGAGGTCCTATGGCTTGCGTTCTGTACACGTATAACCGCGATGAAGCGGACGGACAGAGAAAGCCAGGGCTGGGTCTGCCTCCTCCGGGGCAGTGCTTGCAGGCTCACCACCTGGTCCCAGTTTAAGGGAGAGGTAGGAACCTTGGGCACATATCCAGGCCGGGGTCTCAGCTAATGAGAGTTAGCCGGCCCGAATTCCAGGCACAAGTCATTGACCGAAAGCGAGCAAGTCCCTACCCTCTAGTAGAGACAATGCGAGCAGGAGAACTGTAAAAAACAGATTTTTAACTCACTGCCCGCAGTGGCTCAGGGGTGGTCTCTGCAGTGCAGTAGCACCAGAGATAGGCCCAAGAGGATAAGGAGGGACGCAGGGATGACCCTTGCTCCCTCAGGAACCTGACGATCAGGACGTGCTTCCCATGCTTCTGCATATGATGTTCGTCATCATATTGAGGGTGAAGGAACAGCCTACTCCAACCCAACTTGCAGGAAAGAGAGCACTGAAATGACTGAACGCTCTCAGGATCTCCTCAGGAGAGAAGACTCATTCAATGAATAGGTTCCACTTCTAACTTAGCGAAGCACAACTGCCCTATCTTAAGGGGGTGCTTGCAGAAGTGATGGTCACTACCACATATCCTTGTGGTAACCACCTGAACCTCCACGTCCATTTTTTTTTTTTTTTTAACGCGGGTGCCATCATGCCCTATCCCCAAAAAGTATTCAGGGGAAGTCAGGAAGGCTGTCGAGGGAACTAGATCTGGTTGGGCCAATAAGGGGCAACTATCAGACCTGTTCCACTCCTGACTTAGCACAGTAGGTGCAAGCGACCTGCGCACTGCTCAACACTAGATGTGAAAGTCACTGAGCTTCAGGAGCATCTCTGCTCAACACTTGAGTGTGATAAGTTCACTGAGCTCAGGAGCAACTCTGCTCAACACCTAAGTGTGATAATTCACTGAGCTTCAGGAGCATTTCTGCTCAACACCTGAGTGTGATGAAATTCACTGAGTTTCAGGAGCATTTCTGCTCAACACCTGAGTGTGATGAAAATCACTGAACTTGAGCAGCGCCAAGCGATAATGAATCGCATAGTCGCTTTCTTAGAAGGCTCACTGGGGAACGCATTTCTGCGGGGCCCCGGGGTCAGCTGAGAGCTAGTGTCTGTCCAAGGGATGTCTGCTCAGACAGAAACACAACTGGCAGAGGGACGAGTCCGGAGAGGCAACAGATGTAACTGTGCGGCCCCGAAGTGGTCCCTGCCCAGCTGGACCGCCAGGGGATGGAGTCTCCACTCTCCCTGGCCATAGCTGTCGTGAGGCTCGTTGGCGGCACGATTGAGCAGGCCGGAAGAATTTTATAGTGGAAAGAAGCAACCTCAGAAGCTTCTGACTCCAAGGAGGAGGTGACAGGCGAGTTATGACATGCGAGGGAAGCTTAGCGCAACGGTCGCGATGTTGTCTTTTCAGACCAGTACCAGCTAGCTGAGCAGTGGTGGCTCAAAGCGAGGTGAACTGACAACTCGAGGTAACAAATACCAATGCAGTCGGAGGTCGCCCAGGCCTCCGTTAAAGCATGCCCTTTGTACATGGCTCCTCAGTCAGTGTTAGTGGACCTGAAGGTCTAAACACGGGCTGAGAGTTTGGCGGCAGGCCGGGGTGATCTTTTAATCACACAGGGTGTGCCGCTCTGCCACGGTCACCTCGGGTCTGCTCTTGGGCTGTGAAGAGCTGTTGGGTACAGCTCTCCACCGCGTCGCCGAACAGCCCAACCCGGGAAATTGGGGAGTCCAGGGACCGAACCTTGTCAGCATCCGCCATCTCAACCAGGCTGAGCCAATGATGGCGCTCCTGGACCACTAAAGTGGACATCGCTAGACCGACCGCGCACGCTGCGACACTCGTGCCCCGTAGGGTGAGGTCAGTGGCAGTGCGGAGCTCACTCATGAGCGCACAATCTAGACTACCCTCGTGCATGTCCATGCAAAGAGGAAGCAGCTTGCCCGCCAGCTTTGTGAGCTCTGACCGTCAAATCTGACGCGAGTTCACAGGCCTGCGAGGGGAGACGAGGATCCCCCGTCCAAAATGCAGCGGCCATTGGACACAGGTGTGTCGCAAAAGACCGCTCCACTGGAGGGATAGCCTCATAACCCTTCACCGCTCCTCCGTCAAGGGTAGCGAGGGGGGGAAGAACCACTCAGGCAGTTCTCAGCAGTAAAAGGTGCCGTCCACGACCTAGTAAGCTCTCCATGCACTTCAGGAAAGAAGGGTACTGGGGCGGCGGGCTGAGAACCAGCACGGCCCGCCCCGAGATACCAATCATCCAACCGAGACTGAGCAGGACACGGTGGAGGGTTCCACTCGAGCCCGACAGCCTCGGCGGCCCGTTTCAGCATAACTGACAAATCTGGATCCGGCTCGGGCAACGTTATGCTCCCAGAGGAAGACAACGCAGTCGAGTCGTCATCTCCAGAGGCCAGCTCACCCTCCGATGCTGCAATCGGCGTCCTGTCCTCTGGGGGAGCCCCGGGTGAAACGTCTGGCCCACCCATTACAGATGGACCAGCACGCTCCACGGGGGACTCACACGGCTGTGGTGGAAAGGAGGAGTGAGGAGCCCACAGGGAATGGTTACCGGGCGAGACATCCACCACTATCCTCCTATCACCCATCTCACGCAGCACCTGAGGGCGGGGCGTGGTAATGGGGACTCGCGCTTCGCGGACGAAGGCGAGTCTCGATCTCAACACCGCGACAGTCATATTCCCGCAATGGAAACATGAACTGTCCACAAAAGCTGCTTCAGCGTGCTGTAAGCCCAAACACGTGATGCAACAATTGTGACCGTCAAAGAGAGACAGGGAACGACCGCATCCAGAAACGCACGGGCGGAATGACATCTTGAAAAAGACGCAAACGCACCCGTGTTGTTCTTTCAGGAAGTGAAAAACTCTCACCAGTGCCGGAGCACACAGGGGAATGACCGCGGCAACACTGATACAGGAATGGTGCAGCCTGTATCAGTGAAGCACTCACTTTCTTCGCCCTCAAACGGCCGTCAGACAAACAAACACAAACAGAAATTTGGTTGCTGTGACAACAGCAGTTGAGAGCTCGGAAGCTCGCGATCACCGCTGCACTCGCGCTGTAAACACCGACACCAGGAGAGACTTCCAGAAGAAGCACGACACACTCGCTCGTTGTATAACAAGACTCTACAGACCTGAACATGAAGCTCGGCTCCGAAGTGAAAGGCAATGGTGCGTGCATCTACTTCCGTATTTGTACCCGCGCCGCGGGGCGGAGTGTGAGATGCATATCTCGCACGCCAATGTGCATTGGCTCGTTCTAAATTACTCGAAGACAATAGGCTCCCTAGCATGATCCCATTTCAGTCGACGTCGACTACGTCTGACGTTCACGACTGAAAGGGAACTCATATTTCAATGTAAAATAACTGGCTGTAGAAGTGTTTTTTCAGAGAAATGAGTATATAAACTCAGCATGTTTCCTAAATATCTTAAAACATATTATGGTATTTTTATGCTTTAAAAAAAGTTAAAAACTTACATACAGCACCTTTAAACATCTCCAAATATCATATTTTTTAATAATTTGAATGAGATGTTGACGTGAAGCCAACTGAGGCTCAATGTGATTTCTATCTAAATTGACCTCAGTACGATTGAAATCACTGCCTGGAACAAAAAGTCTTCACAGTATGTCTAAAAAAAAAAAAACAATTTCAACTGGTGCAGTTAGAATTTAGGGGCTTTCGCACCGGAGGAACCTTTTCATAGTTCCTAGAACTGTTGGCAAAAGTACCCAGATTTTGGCGTGTTCGCACCGCAGGAACTAGGAACGATTTTAGTTCTAGCAACTCCTTTTGGAGGAATGAAGCTCATACTTCAGAGTTGGGTCTAAACCACTGTACACTGATTGGTCGAACACATGCGAACAAACAGCACTGTTGAGAAAACACTTATTAAAAGTGAAATGATTTGTGTAAATGCAGTGAACAAATTCTGTGTTTGGCTGTTTTCACTTTTCAGTGATAGTCACATGACTAGTGGCTGATCTGTGTGCGATTCCACAAACCTAGAAGAGCTTCTGAACGGATATAAGCAATAAGCTTTTTTAGAAAGGAAATTTTAAAAGATAAAAAAGGAGCTGTAGGAAAATTAATAAATTATGAATAGCCATTGTGAGAAAAGAAAAAGTAACTGTAGTCTTATTACAAGTATTTTAAAACATAATATAATCTAATTACAAGTAATTAATCTTTGGAATCTGATTACGTAATCCTGATTGTATATAATGAGTTTCTACCCAGCAATGAATATAAGTTACTGGCAGATTTTGTTTTTACCACAATGACAAGCACTAGCACTCAAAACCAGTGACTTTAACTTAATTTTGTGTCACACGTCAGTGATGCTTTTTGAAGATATTTGAGCTTCTCCACTATTTGTTGAAGATGTTTGCTTCTTTATTAAATAGAACAGACATTCAAGACATAGTGAAACAAATAAATAGTTGATCTGAAATTAAAATGATAGCTTCATATTAATTATATAATTATTTTGGCAGCCAATGAGGATAAACATTTGCTTATCAATTTACTTCAAAATATTCTAAACGGAAATAAAGAAAAACATACAATAGATATATGATTAGTGAAGCTGCCGTAGCTCCGCAGAGTTCATTTAAGCCTTATTTATGTCAAATTCAGACACATTATGAATATAAGTGAATAATGTTGAAAAAGAGAAACACAGAATGGGATTCATTCATCAGGACAGCAGACTTTCACTCCCCTGTTGCGTGTTGACTGATCTCATCAGACTGAGCTGTAAAACACACAAGATATGAATAAGTGTTAATTATGATGGTAGATCTGGTTTAATTCATCTGTGGGAGAACAGATCAGAGAGAGAGAGAGAGAATCTCACCATGAGCTCTGTAGCATTTGACTCCTATAATGACGGACACGAGCAGATGGAGAAGCTGCCAGCAGAAAACTGAGCAGTTTGAGAACTGAGAGAACTGGCAATGGAGCTTCTGAACCTGAACAAATAAACACAAATCATTTCATCATCATCAAAACTTGTTAGATTTTCTTATCTATAATAAAAAATAATGTACCCTCTATTGCCTCCAGATTTTACTTTTCTTCTGTTTTTTAACTTTTAAACTAACGATCTAATCCAATAGTTTGGATTGGCGGTATGGCCCTGTTCTGGAAAGCCTAGCATGGATAAGAGCAGGAGAGCAGCGATAACCCCCCTTAGGGTAAACAGAACAGAACCAACATGAAAGCATGCAGATATCATTCATTCAAGATTTTAAAGGTCAAGATAATTCGAGAATTTTTTTCTGATTCAAGGGGAATCAAGGGGAATCAGAATGCCAAATCCTGACTGGCGAGAGGAGGAGCTGGGGAGGGAGGAGGGTAATGAGCTCCTGAGAAACGCCACAGCTGCTGATAATACTGAAGGAGCTTATATATGTATACAGTGATAGACGTCGTATTCCAATAGGGTAGATGTGGATCAGCTGATGCGAGCTTGACTAACGTGTCCTGCCAGAACTATATCCTCTTATTGATAGTAGAAAACTATTTATTTACAGACATCAATCATGTCTCTGTCACTGTTCATCATTCATATTTTATACTTAGAAGCATCATACAATTATTCTTCAAAGCACATATTATTTCAAAGTTTTTTAATAGCACTTGTTTTGTTAAAGTATAAAAAGATACACCGATCTCAGTGGTAATTTTTCCATGGATATATAATTGAGTTGATTTGACTGTGTCTGTCAGATTGATGTGAAGTTGAGCTGAACACACTCACCTGAATCCATCACTGGCAATGGAGCTTCAGAACCTGGAAAACATAAACACAACCAAATTATTTCATGATCATCAACTTTTCATGATCAAAAAACTGCATAAAATTAATGTAATTATTTTGTCACCAAATGCTCCGATTTCACTTTTATTCTTGTGACTTTCAAACCTTATATATATATATATATATTAAGAAAATCCCTGTGATTTCATGACATGTAAGGCTTAGTGAAGTCATTCATTTGAATTTCTTTCAATTGGCCGCCATCCTGGAGTTTGATAACAGCAAATTTTGTACAAAAGTTAGCACTAATTGATCTTCAAAATAAGCCACACTAAAGATTTCATATTATGTTATTTCTGTCTCTTATATATAAAAATATATATATATAAAAAAATATATATATATACCTCTACAGTAAAAGCACAAATAATCTAAAGCTGACCTGAACATTTTAGCAACGTTTTGGCCTGTTAAAATATTAGATTTGGTTTGTATAGATTTGTGTCTGAATGTAGTCATATTGATGTGAAGGAGAGGCGTAATATACTGACGCTTTTGCCAAAGCGTCTATATCCAACGCACATGGCACCCTTTAGCGTCAATATGAGACGCAGATATATGGCGCCTCCTAGTGGTCTAACCCTAACACTACCCCAGACCTAAACCTACCCATAACCGAAGTGTGTTATATTGACGCTAAAGGGTGCAATGTGCGTCGGATGTAGACGCTTTGGCAAAAGCGTCAGTATATGGCGCTTTGGGATGAGAATGCGTTGGAGATTCTCACACTCACCTGAAAGCGTCAGTGTAACTTCATCACTGGTGTGTGTGTGTCGTGATCCTCGCGTCTCTCTTCCACTACAGCTGTAATGACCTGTGTGAGATTCACTAACTGAACTGATTCTGTATTCCTGTGATCGACTGACATGAATCTCTGAATCATCTTTCTTCCAGCTGTAGGTCCAGCTAGTGACGTCTGTCTCCTGTATGTCACATGTGAGAGTGACCGTCTGTCCTCTGAACACTCGTCCGTCAGGCTGAACACGCAATACAGCTTTGGGTCTCTCTGGGAGAAATTAACTGTGTTTAATTTAACGGATGATACTGTTGATGGACGACATTAATTTACATAATATTCCTATTATTAAATCAGATTGCCACATTACCTCTTACTGTTAGCGTGACGCTTTGACCTTGTTTTTTGGGTTTTTCTCTTAGTACACCACACTTGTACTCTCCTCCATCAGAGACTCTCACATCTCTCAGTGTTACTGTCTCATCACCAGATTGTATTCTCTGGAAGTCTTTGTACCAGATAATCCTCAGTCCAGTTGAGCGTCTCACGTCACAGCTCAGAGTAACTGTGTCTCCAGTGAACACTGAACTCTGGGGCTTCACAGTTACTCTGGGTTTGTCTGTAAATATTTCATGATCTTCTGTTAATATACAGTCTTCAGTCATCATCTATCACTGTTGATGACTTCTGTCATTTATACTTAATGTGTCTTAATTTTACCTCACCCTTCAGATCATTATGAGTAATGTGATTGTATGGCTGTTTTATGTTCTAACATGAGAGCTCGCATAAAGATGTATATATACACAGATCCTGAGAGACATTGTTTGTAAAATCGGATGCATACTGTAACTCACAGTAGCATCTAGAAATGTTTACTAATACTTTTTTTTTTGCAGTTTATTAAATGTTCATGTATAATTTGAGCAATATCCTTTCTATCAGTAATGATCACTCACCCGACACAGTCAGAGTCACTTCATCACTCCAGTGACAGCAGTCTGATCCTCTACAGCCTTTACACCTGCACTTCTGTGTGATCTCTGCAGTGATCTTGAACTCTTTCTCTTTAGAGTCGTGCTCTCTACCATCTCCACACTGCCATGTGTATGTCCATCCTTCCCCCTGTATGTCACATGTGAGAGTGACAGTCTCTCCTCTGAATATCTGTGATGGTTCAGGCTGAACAGCCAGAACAGGTTTAGTTCTCTCTGGAATTGAAGAAACAGAGGTTATGATATACAGTAGCATCCAAAGAAACCATTACTGAATCGACTCGATCTGTCCTAAACTCTAGGTCACTGCACATGCAAAGATACACTGTTAAATTAATCTAATTGTTTACAGGTTAATAATTAGTAATTTCACAGTAGGACTTCTCTTGCATCTGCACTCTCAGAAGTTTCATTGAAGAAAATGAAAACTATAAGACTTTCAAATCACATGAGCCAATATTTTATTCGCAATAGAACATAGATAACATAACAAATGTTTAAACTGAGAAATTTTACACTTTTATCCACTAAATGAGCTCATTTCAAATTTGATGCCTGCTACAGGTCTCAAAATAGTTGGGACGGGGGAAACAAATGGTTGAAAAAGCTAAAACATTAGAAAGGATTCAGGTGGGAGAACATCTAGCAACTAATTAAGTTCATTTATATCAGGTCTGTAACATGATTAGCTATAAAAGGGATGTCTTAGAGAGGTAGAGTCTCTCAGAAGTAAAGATGGGCAGAGGCTCTCCAATCTGTGAAAGAGTGCGTAAAAAGATTGTGGAACACTTTAAAAACAATGTTCCTCAACGTCAAATTGCAAAGGCTTTGCAAATCTCATCATCTACAGTGCACAACATCATCAAAAGATTCAGAGAAACTGGAGAAATCTCTGTGCGTAAGGGACAAGGACAAAGACCTCTATTGGATGCCCGTGGTCTTCGGGCCCTCAGACGACACTGCATCACTCATCCGCATGTGTAAGAGCCTGGTATTGTTTATTTTATGAACACATTCTTTTGGTTACTTACGGTAATTAAGGCACCTGGTGGTGGAGGAAGTGAGACTATATCATCTTCTCACCTGTGGGGTTCGGGAGGAAGAGAGGGGGTGACGGGGGAAGTCTTATTTTGTTGACCGCTGTAGAACACACTCGTTTAATGTCGTTTGGATACCATTTCGTATACCAGTGAAATTACTATGGAATGTTTTGGACACACAACCTTGTTCATTTCTAAATAAATCTACAAAACGCAGTCTTTGGATTCAGGTTCATTGAGCAAGCGCGTCTGGCAATTAGTTTCCCCTATTCAGTCTCTCGGCCGACAAATTATTTTGGCTTTCAGATTGTCGCCCACATTTGTCAACAAAATCACGATAAACTTGGAAAAGAAACCACGCAAACGGAAGGCCGTTATTCACTCACGGAGATACGGGATCGGCCATTGAGATCACACACACGGATCCATCTGAATATGCTGGAGAACGGCGGCTGGGCGAGAGCATCGCACACAAACAGTGGTATGTAACCTGCGTTTCGTACTGTTATGGCTTGTTTTGGATGGTAGTTTGAACGGGTTACTACCACTTGAAGTTTGGCGTTGCTGTTGGAGCGGGTCGATTGCCGCGATCATGTTTGTGTTTGGAGCGATCAGCTGGCTTATGTGTGTGTGGTGTGGCTTCAGCGCGTTGGTTACTATATCGTGCCTAGTAATCGCTGTGGCTATTTGTGTCGTTGGCTTTACGTTGGATTCATACTGCGATGATCAGTTGCATCTGTGTGTATGCACAAAATGAGTGGATCAAGGGCTGGTTCAACTTCATCTAATATGGAGAAAAGAAAAATCACTCTGACCGAAAAGGCTCTGGCAAGCAGGATTGAGTCAATTCAAAAACAGCGTAAAAAGGAAGTAGGCAACTTAAAGAGCCAGATATTGTCTCTCAAAGAGCTCATGAGAGATGATCAAAATGCTTCACAAGTTAAAGCACAGTTTGATGTCCTGCTGCAATTATCTGAAAATGCCACTGCATTGCACACATCTTTGATGCCTTTAATCCCTCCTGATGAACAGGAGAGACAAAATGCATGGTTCACAAGCATCACTGAATACAGCCAAGGGTTTTTTAAGGATGCCAGAGTGTGGATTTCAGAAACCAACAGGCCTCGTTCAGAGGTAACTCATAACGTTGAGTGTGACCAGGAAGTTCTGTTAGGGGATGAAATTGAGATTCATGATGACGTAAAAAGGGGACAACAGCATCCATCTTCTCAACATGATGATCAGGATGACATATTGCCATGTGACAGTATATCAAACCTAAGCAGCAGAAAACGTCCTGGTTGCGTATGCAACCCACCGTTCCCTGAAGGAGGGAACGGAGGACGTAGTCGACGTCGACTGAAATGGGATCACGCTAGGGAGCCTATTGTCTTCGAGTAATTTAGAACGAGCCAATGCACATTGGCGTGCGAGATATGCATCTCACACTCCGCCCCGCGGCGCGGGTACAAATACGGAAGTAGATGCACGCACCATTGCTTTTCGCTGAGGAGCCGAGCGTAACTCGGAGTCAGCGGTGGTCCAGCGATAGTGGCAAGGGGACTACGTCCTCCGTTCCCTCCTTCAGGGAACGGTGGGTTGCATACGCAACCAGGACGTTCCCTTTCAGTCGTGAACGTCAGACGTAGTCGACGTCGACTGAAATGGGATCAACCATTGAAAACGCCACTAAAGCTGCCACCTTCCAGTGCCTAGACAAAAGCCTCCTGATCCTCCCGACCTTTTTAGCGGAAGAGGATAGGGCTTAGGCCAGGAAGTCACTGCTGTTCCACAAGACCCACTCAGTTAGACTTGGATAACACTGGGAAGCGTACCCTGTACATGGAAGGAAGGGACGCTGCGGAAGCCACATCCTGCCCGAAGGGAGGTAACCTGTGGAGAATACACATATGAACTGGGCGGAGACCGGGCAGTGCAACATATGGAAGGTCACTGGGGAGGCTCCAGCCTATGACAGGGGGGAGACTCAACCAGCCAATGACAGCAGAGCAGGCTCTGCCGAGGGAAGACACGGGCTCACCGTAGGGAGCCGTACCGTGGAAGAATACACATATGGGATCACCGTAGGGATCACAACATATGGACCCAGCCTAACACAGGTTCCACACTGCTTACGAGTGGTAGGCCTAACACCGGGCGTTCCGCCACGTCTGATGTCGGAGGGGTGCGGAGGAACTCAACAGGGTTCGGATAAGGGAACTCTACTGGAGCAACATGGCGCACGTATCCAGTCCATAGGAGGGGAATGGCGCAGCAAGCCGACACTTCGAACCGGGCTCATGGTGAAACTGGCTTCATATGAAGGGAGCCCACGGGAAGCCGCGGTTCGACTTAGGTGTCGCCCAGCCCCCAACTCTAGAATATCTGTCAGCGAAGCACTCTGTGTCAACGCCTAGGTGGGAGCAACACTCATAAAAGAGGAGCTCACCACGTAAGTGGACATGAGTATCTCGGGATTTTCACCAAGATAAGGCAACCACATTCAGTGGGCCAACCTCGCTTGGAAACAGCCTTCCCTCTCTGCTGACTTCCTTAACAGATAAGAGCTGGTCTGAGGTCCTATGGCTTGCGTTCTGTACACGTATAACCGCGATGAAGCGGACGGACAGAGAAAGCCAGGGCTGGGTCTGCCTCCTCCGGGGCAGTGCTTGCAGGCTCACCACCTGGTCCCAGTTTAAGGGAGAGGTAGGAACCTTGGGCACATATCCAGGCCGGGGTCTCAGCTAATGAGAGTTAGCCGGCCCGAATTCCAGGCACAAGTCATTGACCGAAAGCGAGCAAGTCCCTACCCTCTAGTAGAGACAATGCGAGCAGGAGAACTGTAAAAAACAGATTTTTAACTCACTGCCCGCAGTGGCTCAGGGGTGGTCTCTGCAGTGCAGTAGCACCAGAGATAGGCCCAAGAGGATAAAGAGGGACGCAGGGATGACCCTTGCTCCCTCAGGAACCTGACGATCAGGACGTGCTTCCCATGCTTCTGCATATGATGTTCGTCATCATATTGAGGGTGAAGGAACAGCCTACTCCAACCCAACTTGCAGGAAAGAGAGCACTGAAATGACCGAACGCTCTCAGGATCTCCTCAGGAGAGAAGACTCATTCAATGAATAGGTTCCACTTCTAATTTAGCGAAGCACAACTGCCTTATCTTAAGGGGGTGCTTGCAGAAGTGATGGTCACTACCACATATCCTTGTGGTAACCACCTGAACCTCCACGTCCATTTTTTTTTTTTTTTTTTTTGAACGCGGGTGCCATCATGCCCCATCCCCAAAAAATATTCAGGGGAAGTCAGGAAGGCTGTCGAGGGAACTAGATCTGGTTGGGCCAATAAGGGGCAACTATCAGACCTGTTCCACTCCTGACTTAGCACAGTAGGTGCAAGCGACCTGCGCACTGCTCAACACTAGATGTGAAAGTCATTGAGCTTCAGGAGCATCTCTGCTCAACACTTGAGTGTGATAAGTTCACTGAGTTTCAGGAGCATCTCTGCTCAACACTTGAGTGTGATAAGTTCACTGAGCTTCAGGAGCATTTCTGCTCAACACCTAAGTGTGATAATTCACTGAGCTTCAGGAGCATCTCTGCTCAACACTTGAGTGTGATAAGTTCACTGAGCCTCAGGAGCAACTCTGCTCCACACCTAAGTGTGATAATTCACTGAGCTTCAGGAGCATTTCTGCTCAACACCTGAGTGTGATGAAATTCACTGAGTTTCAGGAGCATTTCTGCTCAACACCTGAGTGTGATGAAAATCACTGAACTTGAGCAGCGCCAAGCGATAATGAATCGCATAGTCGCTTTCTTAGAAGGCTCACTGGGGAACGCATTTCTGCGGGGCCCCGGGGTCAGCTGAGAGCTAGTGTCTGTCCAAGGGATGTCTGCTCAGACAGAAACACAACTGGCAGAGGGACGAGTCCGGAGAGGCAACAGATGTAACTGTGCGGCCCCGAAGTGGTCCCTGCCCAGCTGGACCGCCAGGGGATGGAGTCTCCACTCTCCCTGGCCATAGCTGTCGTGAGGCTCGTTGGCGGCACGATTGAGCAGGCCGGAAGAATTTTATAGTGGAAAGAAGCAACCTCAGAAGCTTCTGACTCCAAGGAGGAGGTGACAGGCGAGTTATGACATGCGAGGGAAGCTTAGCGCAATGGTCGCGATGTTGTCTTTTCAGACCAGTACCAGCTAGCTGAGCAGTGGTGGCTCAAAGCGAGGTGAACTGACAACTCGAGGTAACAAATACCAATGCAGTCGGAGGTCGCCCAGGCCTCCGTTAAAGCATGCCCTTTGTACATGGCTCCTCAGTCAGTGTTAGTGGACCTGAAGGTCTAAACACGGGCTGAGAGTTTGGCGGCAGGCCGGGGTGATCTTTTAATCACACAGGGCGTGCCGCTCTGCCACGGTCACCTCGGGACTCGATCATAAAACTAGTGCTGAAGCGGTCTTCATATGGAGGAAGCCAAGCGACTGCGACTGCCATATGCCCCAGGAGCCTCTGAAAATTCTTTCAGTTGAACCCTTTCTCACTTCTAGCACTAGCCTAACACACTCTTTTGAGAGACGTGTTGGACCGAGTCCCTCTCCTGAACTGAAAAGAGATACTCAGCCCGTGGGCGAGATTAATCTCTCCCAGTTGACCTGAAGACCCAACTGGCTATGGAGCACTCGAAGGGTAGGACCTGTACGGATACTTCGTACCCTCGACGCCAGACACAGAATGTTCTGTGGAGCGGAGGATAGAAATCTGAGTACTGTCCTTCAGGTCGAACGCCGCAGGCCATCCTTGGGGATGGAGCATTTGAAAATGCAACTCTGTGTTAGTAATTGAACGGAGGCTTTCGAAAAAGGGCCCGTTTCAACTGACACAGGTCCAAGGTGGCCCTGACACACCACATATCTAGGGTACAATAAAGAACAGGTTAAAGAAACCGGTCTTCATATCGGCTGAGGAAGAGGCTACATCGCGTCCTTCGCCAGTAGGACTGTGACGTGCGCACACAGGCCAGGAGCAGTGCTCAACACGTAGGTGTGATAATTATCACTAATTCTAGGAGCATTAGCTCAACACCTAGGTGTGAAAAATATCACTGAGCCAGGGCGGAAGCCAAGCGAAATGAATCGCAAGCCGAGTCTGCTGGTAACTCAGGGCCAATGGAGCGGTAGGAAGCACTTTAGGCTTACACACACCATACCAGGGCCCAGAGACCACAGACGTACCCGAGGTGAGGCAGCGTGGTGGAGGACAGGGACCCGGCTCGGAAGGCCCGTGGGCGGCCCGAAGCGGGGTCTGAGTGTGCAGTGCAACACCTACCTGTCTCCACGGGACAGCAGGAGATGCGTGAGAAGGCGGATGACCGGGTCCTCGAACGCGTCGTGCTGCCGGCTGGCGAACAAGAGGGGGCTGAGGGGTGCAAGGCTGTTCCACAGGGTCGCACACCGCCAACCTCGCGCTCTTGGGACCCAGGGACGGAGGAATTCGCTCTTTGACAATTTGGGAACCACTGGACTCCGGGGAGCCAGTGGTGGAACGGTAACCATCTGAAGAGCTCGTCCCCCCAACCCTGGGTGGCCTGTCTCAGGGATGCTTCGTCTGACACTCGCCCCCTGGCTGGGCAGTGCCTGAGACAGACCGGGCGACCTGCCTGCTGCTGGCTCTACGCTGGGGCCTGAGTGAAGGCTGTTGCGGGGGCCCCGCGGAACCGGAGGCAGCGGCAGGGGACGCCCTCGGCGACGGGCAGGCGGAGGAACCGTCACTGGCTGCGGGTGGAGGCAACAGCAGGCCGCCAGGACAGGGTGTGTCGAAAACCCTCCGTCTGCTCTTGGGCTGTGAAGAGCTGTTGGGTACAGCTCTCCACCGCGTCGCCGAACAGCCCAACCCGGGAAATTGGGGAGTCCAGGGACCGAACCTTGTCCGCATCCGCCATCTCAACCAGGCTGAGCCAATGATGGCGCTCCTGGACCACTAAAGTGGACATCGCTAGAACGACCGCGCACGCTGCGACACTCATGCCCCGTAGGGCGAGGTCAGTGGCAGTGCGGAGCTCACTCATGAGCGCACGATCTAGACTACCCTCGTGCATGTCCATGCAAAGAGGAAGCAGCTTGCCCGCCAGCTTTGTGAGCTCTGACCGTCAAATCTGACGCGAGCTCACAGGCCTGCGAGGGGAGACGAGGATCCCCCGTCCAAAATGCAGCGGCCGTTGGACACAGGTGTGTCGCAAAAGACCGCTCCACTGGAGGGATAGCCTCATAACCCTTCACCGCTCCTCCGTCAAGGGTAGCGAGGGGGGGAAGAACCACTCAGGCAGTTTTCAGCAGTAAAAGGTGCCGTCCACGACCTAGTAAGCTCTCCATGCACTTCAGGAAAGAAGGGTACTGGGGCGGCGGGCTGAGAACCAGCACGGCCCGCCCCGAGATACCAATCATCCAACCGAGACTGAGCAGGACACGGTGGAGGGTTCCACTCGAGCCCGACAGCCTCGGCGGCCCGTTTCAGCATAACTGACAAATCTGGATCCGGCTCGGGCAACGTTATACTCCCAGAGGAAGACAACGCAGTCGAGTCGTCATCTCCAGAGGCCAGCTCACCCTCCGATGCTGCAATCGGCGTCCTGTCCTCTGGGGGAGCCCCGGGTGAAACGGCTGGCCCACCCATTACAGATGGACCAGCACGCTCCACGGGGGACTCACACGGCTGCGGTGGAAAGGAGGAGTGAGGAGCCCACAGGGAATGGTTACCGGGCGAGACATCCACCACTATCCTCCTATTACCCATCTCACGCAGCACCCGAGGGCGGGGCGTGGTAATGGGGACTCGCGCTTCGCGGACGAAGGCGAGTCTCGATCTCAACACCGCGACAGTCATATTCCCGCAATGGAAACATGAACTGTCCACAAAAGCTGCTTCAGCGTGCTGTAAGCCCAAACACGTGATGCAACAATTGTGACCATCAAAGAGAGACAGGGAACGACCGCATCCAGAAACGCACGGGCGGAATGACATCTTGAAAAAGACGCAAACGCACCCGTGTTGTTCTTTCAGGAAGT
Organism: Rhinichthys osculus; assembly: GCA_029959095.1. NCBI lineage: Eukaryota > Metazoa > Chordata > Actinopteri > Cypriniformes > Leuciscidae > Rhinichthys > Rhinichthys osculus. The sequence continues at coordinate 58,865,276 of JARWKJ010000003.1, read as the reverse complement.
GAAAAACTCTCACCAGTGCCGGAGCACACAGGGGAATGACCGCGGCAACACTGATACAGGAATGGTGCAGCCTGTATCAGTGAAGCACTCACTTTCTTCGCCCTCAAACGGCCGTCAGACAAACAAACACAAACAGAAATTTGGTTGCTGTGACAACAGCAGTTGAGAGCTCGGAAGCTCGCGATCACCGCTGCACTCGCGCTGTAAACACCGACACCAGGAGAGACTTCCAGAAGAAGCACGACACACTCGCTCGTTGTATAACAAGACTCTACAGACCTGAACATGAAGCTCGGCTCCGAAGTGAAAGGCAATGGTGCGTGCATCTACTTCCGTATTTGTACCCGCGCCGCGGGGCGGAGTGTGAGATGCATATCTCGCACGCCAATGTGCATTGGCTCGTTCTAAATTACTCGAAGACAATAGGCTCCCTAGCGTGATCCCATTTCAGTCGACGTCGACTACGTCTGACGTTCACGACTGAAAGGGAACAAGGTTCAAAGTCAAATGTTTCCACTACTTCATCTGCACGTCTAAGAGCAGAGGCTGAAATGGCTGCTCTGCTTGCCCGTCAAAGTTTGCTGAAGGAAAAACATTCTCTTGAGGAACAGGAAGAGAAACTAAGACAACAAAAGGAACAACTTCAGCTTAAAGCTGATATAGCTGCATCAGTGGCTAAATTGAATGTTTTAAGGATCTCTGGTTCTGGTGTGCGGAGTGCTGTTTCTCACCGATCCAATGGCATGGAGTCATATTTTAAGAAAAGGGGGAAAGAGGTTGAAACTCTTAATATTGATGCAGATACTTTTGTTCCACAACTTAAAAAGGATGAAAAGGGAAAACCAGCAATGGAAATTGTGGATTTACAGCTTGGAAGGCAAAAACCGAAAGGAGCAGGCAATACCATCCATCTCCAGCAGAGGCCCTCAGAGCTTATGAGACAGAGCACAATTCCAAGAAATACAACACCGCCTCCAGCGTCTCATCATGGAGATGTCCGTACGTCCTTTTCCACGAACACTAACAGTGACCAGAACCACATGTTGTCTATAATGAAAAAACAGAATGAGATAACATCAATGCTAGTGCATCAGCAATGTCTTTTATCGCTGCCTAAAAGAAATATCCAAATATTTGATGGCGACCCTCTACAGTACCATGCTTTGATGCGGTCTTTTGAACAAGTAATTGAGGAAAAGACTGATAATGCTGAAGATGGCCTGCATTTTCTGGAACAGTACACCAGGGGGCAACCACAACAACTTGTCAGGAGCTGTCAACATTTGACTGATGGCTCAGGCTATGCAAAGGCAAAGGCTTTACTGCATGAACACTTTGGAAACGAGCATATGATAGCATCTGCCTATTTGGATAGGGTCTCTTCGTGGCCAGTGATTAAGCCAGAAGATGGAAAGGCTTTACATGCATACAGTCTGTTTTTGCGTGGATGTTGCAATGCCATGGATGAGGTTCATAGTTTGTGTGAATTGAATACACCTGCCATCATGATCACCGTGATTAAAAGATTACCCTACAAACTGAGAGATAAGTGGCGAACAGTGTCATGTGGCATCCAGGAAACGCATCGCCGGAGAGCTTTGTTTGTTGATATTGTGACTTTTATGGAGCGTCAAGTGAAGATCATGACCGATCCTGTGTTTGGAAATCTACAGGACGTACCAGTGTTGGTGGCAAATAAAGAAGGCAGCAGGACAAGATCACTTCGCTCAGGGGCTAAGGGAAGTAGCTTTGCCACTGCTGCTACTACAATTGAAAAGACACTAACAGAATATAAGGTTAAAGATGGACATTTACCTGAAAGGACTTGCCTGTACTGCAAAGGTGGACACATGCTGGAGTTTTGTAATCTGCTGGAGAAGAGAGTTTAAAGTGAGAAGATTGATTACCTGAAAAAGAGTGGAGTTTGTTTTGGCTGTTTGTGTACTGGTCACATCAGTAAGGAGTGCAGGAAACGTCTCTCTTGCAAAACATATGGCTCAAGGCACCCTAGTATGCTTCACATCCACCACAAGGACAGAAGAGCAGATGCAGAGAAAGGTAAGAGCAACTCAGAGAGTGCAGTGGGCAGTTATTTGGTTGCAGTCCAAACCAGTGGTCTTACTGGGGCCGGAGAACAAGATTTCAAGCTGGCCATCGTACCAGTAAAGGTTAAATCAAAGAGTGGGCAAAGGACAGTGGAGACCTATGCCTTTTTGGACCAGGGCAGTTCAGCATCCTTCTGCACAATGGGTTTGATGGATAGATTGAATCTCTCCGGGAGAAAAACAAAGATTCTTTTGCGCACCATGGGCCAAGAGAGAATTGTGGACAGTTGTATTGTGTCGGACTTGGAAGTGGCTGGATTGGACGGTGGCTGGTATTGTGAAATGCCAGATATCTTCACACAACCTAGGATGCCTGTGAATAGGAGTAACATCCCACGACAGGAGGATTTGCATAAATGGCCTCATTTGAAACATGTGTACTTACCTGAGATAGATGCAGATGTGGAGCTTCTGATAGGCATGAATGTTCCCAGAGCTTTGGAACCACTTGAAATCATCCGGAGTGTGGACGAAGGGCCGTATGCCATCAAGACTATGCTTGGTTGGACGGTAAATGGACCCCTTGGTGGAGAATGTTGTGATGAACCTGGTGTGTATCAGTCTGCATTTACCATCAACAGAATTTCTGCTGTAACACTTGATGAACTCTGGAAACAACAGTTTAAGACAGACTTTCCAGAGTGCAGTCATGAGGAACAGCTAGGACTTTCAAGGGATGATTGCAGGTTCTTAGAAATGGCTAACAGTACTGTGAAATTAGTTGATGGCCATTACAGTATTGCTTTACCTTTGAAGGACAGAAAGGTAAGCATGCCTGACAACCGTAATATTGCAGAACAACGCACCCTTAACCTGAAGAGAAGGTTTATCAGAGACGCATTATTCCATAAGGACTACACTGCTTTCATGAATAACCTTATATCTAGTGGCTATGCAAGAGAGTGCCAACCATGGATCTGGAACGCAGTGATGGAAGGGTTTGGTATATCCCACACCATGGGGTATACCATCCAAGAAAAGGAAAGATCAGAGTTGTCTTTGATTGTGCAGCATCATTTCAAGGCGCATCACTCAACGCACAACTCCTGAATGGTCCCGATTTAACTAGTACATTGATTGGAGTCCTGACCAGGTTCAGGAAAGAGCCTGTTGTTCTGATGTCTGACATTGAGGCGATGTTTCATCAGGTTCAAGTTCCAGAGGAGGATGCAGACCTGTTGAGATTTCTTTGGTGGTCCAGTGGAGACCTCAGTCAGTGTTTGGAGGAGTACAGGTTGGTTGTTCATTTGTTCGGGGCAACGTTTTCTCCGAGCTGCGCTAACTTTGCTCTACGAAGGTGTGCAGAAGACAACAAAGACGACTTTAGCCAGCAAGTGATTGAGACCATCATGTACAGTTTCTATGTGGATGACTGCCTTGCTTCTGTAGCCTCAGAACAGGAAGCTATATCCCTCTATAAAGGCCTCAAAGCAATCTGTGCCAAGGGTGGCTTTCATCTAACGAAATGGATAAGCAACAGTCGCAGTGTGTTGGCCTCAATACCTGAGGAGGATAGAGCAAAGGAAGTTAAAGACCTAGATCTGGACCATGACTCACTACCAGTTGAGAGAGCACTGGGAGTGCGTTGGTGCATCCAGTCCGACACCTTTATGTTCAGCATAACAATTCAGGAGAGACCATTGACCCGCAGAGGGATCCTTTCAACTGTCAGCTCTTTCTACGACCCTCTGGGGATCCTAGCTCCTGTGGTTTTTATTGCTAAAAGAATTCTCCAGGATCTGTGTCGGAGCCGGCTAGGATGGGATGACTTCATACCAGTAGCGGTTGCCCAGGAATGCATAGACTGGTTGAAGGAGTTACATCAGTTGGAAGGCTTCAGCATCAGAAGATGTTTAAAACCTCGGAACTTTGGAGAAGTAGCCACTGCTCAGTTGCATCATTTTGCCGACGCAAGTGAGGAAGGATATGGTACTGTTACCTATCTGCTGCTGCATAATGAACACTCTCAGATACACAGCGCCTTCATAATGGGAAAATCCAGGGTGGCACCTTTAAAGCCTGTGACTATCCCACGTATGGAGTTGATAGCTGCTGTTGTAGCAGCTCGTATGGACAAACTGTGGAGAAAGGAGCTAAGACTACAGCTTCAAGACTCTGTTTTTTGGACAGATAGTACCTCTGTATTAAAATACATTCAGAATGAAACTTCAAGATTTCGAATCTTTGTGGCAAACAGGGTCTCAGAGATTCTCAAGGTTTCTGATGCATCTCAATGGAGATTTGTGAACACTGCACACAATCCCGCAGATCTTGCCTCCAGGGGTGCGAAGGCGGAACCATTCCTAAATAACAAAACTTGGATTTCTGGTCCCTCATTTCTCTTACAACCAGAAGAAGACTGGCCTGATAACCCAGATGAATTGCAGGAGCTTCCACCCGGAGACCGGGAGGTCAAGGTGTCAGCTGCAATTGGAGTCTCTACAATTAGGGATGAAAATGACACTATGACTTCTTTGATCAATCGTACCTCATCTTGGACACGTCTAACAAGAGTGATGGGCTGGGTCCTAAGATTCAAGGCTTTGTTTCTGAATCTCAGAAGAACGAAGGAGGTCACTGCATGTCTTACTCGGTCTGTGTCAAATGCAACTCAACAGGAAGATGGCCTCACCAAAGACATGTGTGATTTCAAGAATAAGCTCTGCAGTGGTTATCTTTCATTGAGAGAGATTCGAGAAGCTGAAATTGAAATAATTATGTTTTGTCAGAGAAAAAGGTTCTCAGAAGAGTTCTCCTGCCTCCAAAAGGGAGAAGGTGTAAAAAGAAACAGCCATGTATACAAACTCAATCCAATATTGGAAGATGGTGTGTTAAGAGTTGGAGGACGGCTAAGTAAGGCTGCCATGCCTGAAGAGGCGAAACATCCTGCCATATTAGCTAAAGATCTTCATATTTCTGACCTCATTCTACAACACATTCATTGAGAGGTCGGCCATGGAGGTAGAAATCACATGTTGTCAAGACTACGCCAGAGATACTGGATCCCTGGTGTTAGCGGTTCCATAAGGAAGATCTTGGCAAGATGTGTGGTGTGTCGGCGGCTACATGGAGTTGCAGGTCAACAGCAGATGGCAGATTTGCCTGAAGACAGAGTTTCTTCTGAAGAACCTCCCTTCAGTCATGTCGGAGTTGACTACTTTGGTCCGTTCGAGATCAAGCGTGGTAGGAGTCTTGTAAAAAGATATGGAGTTATCTTCACGTGTTTGGCGATAAGAGCAGTACACATTGAAGTCGTTAGACACAGATTCCTGCATTAATGCACTGCGACGCTTCATCGCAAGAAGAGGACAGGTCAAAGAGTTGCGGTCAGACAATGGCACCAACTTTGTCGGCGCAGAGCGTGAGTTGAGGCGAGCCATTGAAGGATGGAACTTGGAACAGATCAATGATGCACTCTCGTTAAAAGGAATTAAATGGATCTTCAACCCTGCCACTGGATCACACCATGGAGGAGCATGGGAGAGGTTGATTCGTTCTGTTAGAAAGGTCCTTAACTCTACTTTAAGGACACAAAGTCTGGACGAGGAAGCACTCTGCACAGTGCTCTGTGAAGTAGAATCAATTCTCAACAGTAGACCCATCACCAAGGAATCGACAGATCCCAACGATTTGGAAGCGTTAACTCCGAACCACCTTCTGCTTCTCAAAACCAAACCATGTTTACCTCTTGGACTATTTCAGAAAGAGGACATGTATGCACGGCGAAGATGGAAGCAAGTCCAATATATGACTGACTTGTTTTGGAAAAGGTGGACTAAGGAGTATTTACCACAACTGCAGGAACGACAAAAATGGACCAAGATCAAGCGGAATTTCATTCCTGGAGACATCATTCTTGTAGTGGATGATTCTGCGCCCCGCAACTCCTGGATCATCGGAAGGATAACTGAAGTGCTGCCAGACAGAAGAGGACTTGTGAGACAAGTCTGGATCAAGACCCAAACCAACCATATATGCAGGCCTGTGACCAAGATCTGCCTTCTTCAGGAGTCAGCTGAATCCTGATTACTGTACTTGACTTTTGATTGAATTGACTGGACTATTTTTTTACTTTTTTCTTCTGAGAGAAGCCCGAAGATTGGCTCAATATTTATGATGGACTATTAATAATTTTTTACTTATTTTTCCTTCCCCTGCATGTGTATTGTATGTGTAATTATTACTGTGTGATAGCTGTAATAATTAGGGGCCGGAATGTAAGAGCCTGGTATTGTTTATTTTATGAACACATTCTTTTGGTTACTTACGGTAATTAAGGCACCTGGTGGTGGAGGAAGTGAGACTATATCATCTTCTCACCTGTGGGGTTCGGGAGGAAGAGAGGGGGTGACGGGGGAAGTCTTATTTTGTTGACCGCTGTAGAACACACTTGTTTAATGTCGTTTGGATACCATTTCGTATACCAGTGAAATTACTATGTGAAATTACTATGGAATGTTTTGGACACACAACCTTGTTCATTTGTAAATAAATCTACAAAACGCAGTCTTTGGATTCAGGTTCATTGAGCAAGCGCGTCTGGCAATTAGTTTCCCCTATTCAGTCTCTCGGCCGACAAATTATTTTGGCTTTCAGATTGTCGCCCACAGCATGATTGTGTGAATGACATTACTAAATGGGCCCAGGAATACTTCCAGAAACCACTGTCGGTAAACACAATCCGCCATGCCATCTGCAGATGCCAACTAAAGCTCTATCATGCAAAAAGGAAGCCATATGTGAACATGGCGCCGTCGTGTCCTGTGGGCCAAGGCTCATTTAAAATGGACTATTTCAAAGTGGAAAAGTATTCTATGGTCCGACAAGTCCAAATTTGACATTCTTGTTGGAAATCATGGACACCGTGTCCTCCGGGCAAAAGAAGAGGGAGACCTTCCATCGTGTTATCAGCGTTCAGTTCAAAAGCCAGCATCTCTGATGGTATGGGTGTGCATAAGTGCATACGGTATGGGCAGCTTGCATGTTTTGGAAGGCACTATGAATGCTGAAAGCTATATAAAGGTTTTAGAGCAACATATGCTCCCCTCCAGACGACGTCTATTTCAGGGAAGGCCTTGTGTATTTCAGCAGGACAATTCAAAACCACATACTGCAGCTATTACAACAGCATGGCTACATCGTAGAAGAGTCCGGGTGTTGAATTGGCCTGCCTGCAGTCCATATCTTTCACCTATAGAGAACATTTGGCGCATCATTAAACGAAAAATGCGTCAAAGACGACCACGAACACTTCAGCAGCTGGAAACCTATAAAAGGCAAGAATGGGACCAAATTCCAACACCAAAACTCCAGACACTCATAAACTCGATGCCCAGACGTCTTCAAACTGGTTTGAAAAGAAGAGGAGATGTTACACCATGGTAAACGTGCCCCCGTCCCAACTATTTTGAAACCTGTAGCAGGCATCAAATTTGAAATGAGCTCATTTAGTGGATAAAAGTGTAAAATTTCTCAGTTTAAACATTTGTTATTTTATCTATGTTCTATTGTGAATAAAATATTGGCTCATGTGATTCATTTGAAAGTCGTATAGTTTTCATTTTATTCAAATTTAAAAAACGTCCCAACTTTTCCGGAATTCGGGTTGTACTTTACTGGCTATTGTAGACAAGTTTTTACAATTGTACTTTTAAAAAAAACTTGGTTTTACTGTGAGTTTACACTATCAGAAAGCAAAAAATATATAAATAATAATACTGTCAACCAACAACATCATACTGTATTTTTACAGTGCATCACCCAACATGCAATGCAGCATGAATAGATTATGCTGAATCTTTTTATATATATATATATACTTGTTGCTTTCATCTGTGCTGCTGAACTCACTTTTGGCACACTTTTACAGTTTGTGTTGTTAGTTTATTTTGTAATGTTGGTTTATGTTGCGTGTTTTTGTTGTTGTTGAACGTCACCATTGTTGTGTTTTGTATGACAAGTATTTTTTGTCTGTGCAACATTAGATTATGCTTATTAAAAAAAAATCTTGTGTTGCAAGATGATATTACATCTTTTAAAGATGCATTTCAGCAGCTGTGTCACTATTGTAAAAGATCCATCTACAAACTGCTATGAATTTTAAATGAATTAAAGAATAGTTTGACTTAAAATCAGCCAAATAATAAAATAATACATTTTAATAGGATCCAATTAAGGATCCTATTAATAGGATCCAAGGTCCAAGATCCCAAGCGAAGGGTATCCATTTATGGTGACTTCAAAACAATTACAGTGGTAAACAATTATTTATTTTACCAGCATAGTTAAAAACGTAATAATGTGAATTCACAGTAAAACAAGAGCAGAAAATTGCTGTGATATTTGCATCATTCTGCATTTAAATGATCCAGCATGCACTGATTTCACAGTAAATGTATGACTACAGTAATTTAATACTCTCTGATCCTGTAAATGTAATCGTGTAAATCCTGACAATTACCGTTACCTTTACAGTGTAAGATAATAGCCACTTTTTAGGCTGAAATACAATCTGAGCATGATCCTGATGTCAGTCAGTGATGATCACTCACCCGACCCAGTCAGAGTCACTTCATCACTCCAGTAAGAGCAGACTGATCCTCTACAGCCTTTACACCTGCACTTCTGTGTGATCTCTGCAGTGATCTTGAACTCTTTCTCTTTAGAGTCGTGCCGTGTATCTCCACACTGCCATCTATATGTCCATCCTTCCCCCTGTATGTCACATGTGAGAGTGACAGTCTCTCCTCTGAATATCTGTGATGGTTCAGGCTGAACAGTCAGAACAGCTTTAGGTCTCTCTCTAACTGAAGAAACAGAAGTTATAGTTAAACATCTTACAAAGTCAAATTAAGTGAATGTACTCTTCAGTTCCTGGTATTTTACATCTGACAGTGACGGTTTCATGTTTGTCAGGCTCAGGCCCGCATTAACCTGCCGTTAGGCCCTGGGGCTAAGAGGTTTTGTAGGCCCACAATAATAAAAAAAAGTCTAATGATCACGTTTGTCTATACAAAAAAAGCAGAAATAAGTTTCTCTCCCCGAGAGAAACTTATTTCCTAACGAAAACAGTATTCCATAAAAAAAATCCACAACAACAGCAATGTAAAACCTCCACAGCACAGGCTACTGGAAAGCAGTAAATAGTCTAGTTTTAGTCGACGAAATACAATAAGATTTTAGTCGACTAAATTTAAAGTAGATTTAGTCGACTAAAATCGAATGGGTTTAGTGAAATTCTATGCATTCATTTAGAATTTCTCTAAAATTTCCAAACCCATTATATATTCCCGTAGAAAACATCTATTAACCTGTTAATATGAATAATTTTTAAAGTTTGAACATGCATTACTGTAGAGACGCAGATTTAGAGCGGTGACATAACATAATATCTTAAAATTAAATAAAAACACTTCTTCTCCAAAAGTAGAACAGTCTTTTTTTCTTCAATTAATGATTATGCAGTCTTTAACTTACATACATCATTCTTTATTCTTTCAAGCAGACATATTTTTTTGTATAATTTAAGTATAATTAATCCATATTAAAGCTATTAAAGAGCAGTGAATGCTTTTCTCTTTTTATTTTGTTGTTTGATTAATATTAAGTGTACAGACGGCATTAGGTTTATTACGCACTGTCACTTTAAGACCGAGTGCGCAGATCCAATTACACTGATCCACATCCAATATTCTCACAACTGTACATTCATTCTGTAAAACATAACCGACTGTGTTTACGTGAATACTCTCTAAAACGGACATTTAGACATAATGTTGTGTGTATTTGTCTATTCAGACGCGAAAGAGAGCTCAATTCAGTCCTCGCGCGCTGTCTGTCAATATGTGCAGGCCAGGGCTGCACGCTTCGGGTCGGGACCATATCGTCTCGTTTTTTGTCTGTGAAATTTTTTTGTTGACGAAAATAATTACGCAAATTATTCGTCAACGAAATTAACACTGCCCGCCTGTTTGCTTGTCCTCTCCACTGTTCATCGATCGGTGCTCCGAGTCCACTTAATGAGCTCGACTCACCTTCATTTGCAGGTTTAAAAAATCCTGTTAGCTTTGGAAACTTTTTTAACAATTCCTTCTCACTGTTTTCTTTCTGTCGCGATATTTTTCGTTTATGAGCACCACTCTCAAACTTTTTCTTCCTCAACATTTTGATAGCTATCATCAGCCTCTGTGACTAGCATAAATTTGAATAGACTACTATAGAAGATGACGCAACTGTTTCTCTACATTCTGATAGGCTGTCATATCATGCTTCCCACGTGGGTCACTTGTAAATTGGATCAATCAGCAGCCAAAAACATGAATATCAAGTGATTGACAGAAAATTCGACAAATTACAAAACAATGTGATTTTTTTTTGTGGCTTATGATAGGCCCCTTGTCTTCATAGGCCCTGGGGCTTTAGCCCCAGTAAGCCCGTGCATTAATGCAGGCCTGGTCAGGCTCTGTCTTCACTACAGCCTTTAGTCTCTCTATAACATCACATAAATGTAGTTTAAACATGAAGCAGCATCTGTGACATAAACAACAGACTCTCACTGTACTCGACACACTGCTAAACACTTTCTCTTTCTGTTCCACTGTGAAATGTGTGTGAAGATTTGAGGAAATATATAAATCACCTTGAGTTTGTCCAGGCTGGATGTTTGAAATCAGCACTAGAAATCAAAAGAGACAAATCACATTGATTTATTTGTTGTTGCTTCATTAATTGGTTAATTTTCATACATTCATGTGTTTAAATCAGCATTTGAATAATTGATTATTGTTATAATGTGGAAGAGAAATTATAAAACAGGCTCATTAACAAAAAAAAACTTGTGTGCTTATTTTGTAAATGTATATGTAAATGTAACTCAGACATAAAACCCCCAAAATGTCAATGTTGTGCAACCGTCCGTACAAATGAACAGACTAAAGGCCATTGCACATTGAGTCCAAAATTTTCATATGCGTTTTTTCGTATTCGAGATTCGGTGGCTCTGAATTGTCAAAACATCATTCAAACACCATTCAAACTGATTGCTACGGATGCGAAAAACGCAGAAAATCGAACCCGATTCGATTTTTTTTATGACGGACGAAAGTTTCGGAGGCAGTGTGCAAGCATGATTGACATAACGTGAGGTCGTATTTATTTTTTAACGTGCGAAAATTTCGGATCTGAATAGCTATTTAAAATGGTGTTTCAATAAGAGGAAATTCACAAGAAAATAATATGGCAAAATTGAAAACTTTCATAAACAAAATGTATAAATATCAGAAGTTTAAGATAATTGAAAAACATTTGTCCAGGAATTTGTATATTCTCAAATGTCAGGGTGACAACATGGGACTTTTATTATGAAGAGAAATAAAAGTAAACATGATAATGCTGCATCCTAATGACCCCAGTTGAGGCAGAGAGAGAAGGTTTGTAAATCTCTCTTTGATAAAAATAGCTAATTTCAAGTAGGCTATTGGTAAGCTGGTACACTTTCCATGTCAGATAGTACAACCAATGTAAAACTAGGAAAATGTTATTTTAATCTTAACTTATTTAATTTTTTAAAATTCTATGTATGAACTTGCTTCATTTTCTATTCCATCAGCTCAACTCCATTTCCATTATATCAAATCAACTCTATATATTCTTCCAGATCTATATAAGTCAATGAGTGGAGATATTAGGGTCGAAAGAGGAGGAGTGAAGAAAACATCTATGTTCAAGAATAGTTAGCTGATGCTGTCATGACAGAACTGAAACCATAGTCTGAAGATATTTTTTGGGATGCCATAAATGCTACATATGGGAAATGGCGTCATCGTTGTAATTAACGTCACTGGTCAGAGTTTGAGACTCCAGAAACACAAACCATCTCACAACCCCATCTACACATCTACTAAACTCTTCAACAACTCCAGGAGTTTCCAGAACAACAAAACCTGACATCAAATCAACATCTGAGCATCTGAAATCCACATCACAAGTAAAGAATAAATGTAGATAGTGAAGGTCTATTAAAGAAAACAAATACAACTTTACAGAACATGACAGCATGTTCGATTCACACATGAACCATAACTAAACTGAACGACAATCACAGTAATAATCAATACACTGATCTCATTCAGCACATCAGGTGTTATTCACTTTCACACACAGTCATGAACTACAGATGGATTTGATACTCAAAGTAATTGCGGCATAAATAAAAAACAGGTACTTAAAAAGATGAATGAATGAACACTGATTCACTACATCATTATACAAAATGCAAAATTGATGCATAAATTAGAAAATGATACTCACAGAGCATTAGAGGAAGTGTCCTGAGCTCCATACTGATCTATTAATGACACACTGTCAAACACACAGTCGGTCTTATAGACTCAACACTTCCTGGACTTAAAGAAGAGAGTCAGAGCAACAGAGAGGAAATAAATAGACAAAACATCTGATTCGATTTACTATTGATTATTTTATTGACCATGTGTGTTGTGTTGCTCCATACAAATATAATTATCATTAAACATTTGTCATCTTAGTCATTATATTGATTAGTCAAGTCTGTTTATTTGGCAGCCATCTTGGCAAAACCCCAGACAGGATATTGTAGATATTTCGCATATCTGACAGCTTCTTTAGCTCAAATGTTTGTTTTTTTAAGTACAGGTTACAGGTAATACATGTGTGCATCGCGAGGTTAAAAGCAAAACAGACAAAAAGCTTAAAATAAGCATAAAAATTCAAATGTTGTGAAATAAAAAACCACAAAAATATTTATACTCAAGTAGAAATACCAATTAAACTGCAGTGGATGTAACACTTAGTAATACATCTCTGGTTTACTCTTAGAAGAAACATTTTAAGTATTCTGTCAGGCACTTCATATATAGATATTTTTAGGGGTTCCCATCATGCGGTCATTATATGGATGTAGTAGTTTATTTTGTAAAACAATTAATTGTTTTATTTTAATTACATTTAATGAATTAAACAGCTTGTAAATTTATGTTATCACTGGGATACATTTAAATATATGTGTAGACGATGAGGTGGCAATTAGTAGAGGGAGTGGCCAGGTAGGGGAGGGTTTTTAAGCCTAGAGAGTAAAGAGAATGGAGGTGATCCAGACACAAGCATTGTTAATCTGTTGTGGAGCTTTTAAAACATATTCAATATCAGCCATACAGGTTGAAATGGGAGAAATGCCGCTGAATTTAAGAAGGATCCAATTGATGGCAAACTATTGGACTAGTTTGTAGGGGCATAAGGACTCCCATCCCTCAAAAACAGTACTCGAGGAGTGCTGGGAAAATGGTAGAAATCAAAGGGACAATTTTGGGCGGATTGGAAATAAAGTAGCTATAGATCTAGAAGTTTTTATTTTAAGGATGAGTCCTACGGTAGTTTTTCCAGAGATAGCTCAGTGGAAGATGGTGTGGCCTGAAGTAGACTGGTTTGTGCTAGAGTCTATGTGATGGGATTTATCTGACCTTGGTGACGTGAGATAGCTAGCAGACGGTCGGTTTAGCCAGTCTGTCTGCTTCCTGACCTGAGCCCCAGATTGTCATGTTTGACCATGTGCCATATTACTAGAGAGAAGAGCAGCACGATCCCAGGAGGGATGAATACCATCTCTTTTCAACAGGTCAGGTCTGCCCCAAAAACTTTTCCAATTGTCTATGAATTCTATATTATTTTGCGGACACCGCTTAGACAGCCATCCATTGAGTGAGGACAATCTACTAACTGTCTCATCACTCCTGCGAACAGGAAGGGGACCAGAGCAAATTACAGTGCCTGACATCATACTTGCGAGTTCACACACCTCTTTAATGTTAATTTTGGTGATCTCCGACTGGCAAAGTCGAACATCATTATTGCCGACGTGAATAATAATCTTAGAGAATTTACGATTAGCATTAGCCAGCATTTTTAAATTTGCTTTGATGTCAGCCGCTCTGGCTCCCGGCTGGTGTCTCTATTTTCACGTTCCGTGTAATAGAATCGCCAATAACTAGGGCACTTTCAACAGGATTCTTAGTGGTTGTTTCACTGAGTGGGGAGAACCTGTTTAATGTTGTTATCGTAACGGAAGAGCGGTGTTTTGTCCTGCCTCTACAGCGTCTCACCGTCACCCAGTTGCCCTGCTGCACGGGCTCTTCCGAACAATGTGGCTTAGTGGTTCATGTAGGTTGTCTACAAACCGGAAGGTTGGTGGTTCAATCCCCGGTTCCAAGTGTCGAGGTGTCCATGAGCAAGACACCTAACCCCAGCTGCTCCCGACGAGCTGGAAGGCGCCTTGCATGGCTGACACTGCCGTCGGTGTGTGAAATGAATGAATGAGTGAGTGAATGGGTGTGTGAGGCAATATGTAAAACGTTTTGGTGGCCATTGGGTCTGTGAAAGTGCTATATAAATGCTGTCCATTTACTCTTACTATCCTTGAATAAAGTTTGGATGCGTTTCTCTAGTTCTGAAATCTTCTCCGTCAGCCTGAATGTCTCCCTGGATTTATCACATGTAAATCCTTCAATGCTGACAGAGAATGATATACATGTGGCACAAAGTGCAAGTGACAATAACAGGAGAATACATTACTCACCGTGTTTGTTGACTGATTCTACTTACCTTCGTTGCTTGATAGACTTGTAAAAGGTGCGAGCACGCAAAAAAAAGAAGAAAAAAGAGGGGAAGCACGGATGGCAGATTAACAGGCTAGCGAGAAACTAGCGTGTTGTGCTAGTGATAATGATTTAGATAAAAGCTAGCGAGGTCAGATTAATGGGAATAGGCAATATTAGACAATATCTAATATGTTGATGAATAAGTTAAATTTAGCAAATAAGAACAGCAAGGCGTGATAGTAAATAGAGATTCAAACAGAAAACTATACAGAGCTTACAGACGCAGACCAGCAGCAAGGCAGACAGGAGCAATCGATCAAACAGCTTATTTTTCAACCCTATTAGAATAAAATAAACAAAACCCGAGGTATTTATTTGAAACAGTGGCTAAATTAAAATTAACGAAAAATAAAGCTTCAAGCCCAGAAGTTTCCAAGCAGCACAACAGTAATGACTTTATGAACTTCTTTACTTACAAGATTGATAATATCAGGGAGAAAATTATAACTATGCAACCGTCTACTAAAGTATCGCACCAGACAGTGCATTGTAGTCTCCATAAGGAAAAATGTTATTCATTGCTATAGGAGAGGGATAATTTTCTAAACTCGTTAAATCATCTAAATCAACAACATGTATGTTAGACCCTATACCGACTAAGCCACTGAAAGAGATGCTTCCAGAGGTCATAGATCCTCTCTTTATAATATCATTAATTCATCTTTGTCATTAGGATACGTACCAAAAACATTTAAGCTGGCTATGATTAAACCACTTGTTTAA
The DNA here is from genome assembly GCA_029959095.1 of Rhinichthys osculus. Classification (NCBI taxonomy): domain Eukaryota; kingdom Metazoa; phylum Chordata; class Actinopteri; order Cypriniformes; family Leuciscidae; genus Rhinichthys; species Rhinichthys osculus. The sequence goes on along the minus strand of JARWKJ010000003.1, from coordinate 58,849,759 downwards.
AAAATGCAACTTGATCTAACAGAATTAGTCAATCACAGGCCGATCTCGAATCTACCTTTTCTGTCAAAGATACTAGAAAAGGCAGTATCCTCACAATATGTTCCTTTTTAGAAAGAAATGGTATTGTAAGACTTGATTTTCCTGCTAAGACAAAAGCTGAGATAAAACTCACCTTGCAATAAAGCAATAAAACGCACCCTGGAGAGAAGATCTCTCTGAATCCCCCTCTCCTCCTCCCTTCCTTTCCCCCTGATTCAAGTCACTAAAAGTTCACTGAGAATGTCTATATATCACATATTATGTATCTTGTGAATCTTTCGTTTTTCCTTTGCATGTTTGGTATCATTTTAAATGTCTCAGTATGATTGGTAAAATGGTCTTAATTTCATTGCAGTCATTGGTATTATGAGAAAGATTGAAAACTTAGGAGAATCCTGTTCTCCTATTTGGGGTGTGTCTCTTCAAGATATCTGATAATTCTCTCCTCTCCCCCGAAGCCAGGTGTATCTGGGGTACATGAATAGACCAAAAAAAAAAAAAAAAAACCTCTAAAAAATATTTGTACAAGCCTTTTGTTCTGGTCTGGGTTAAGTGGCAGAGCAGGCTTTGGGAAACTGTAACCAGAAAACCCTCATGCAGTGCTGTGTCCGTGTCTTCCCGAGTGTTTACACTCAGAACACACACACCACTGTGTGTCTCTGTCAGGTGTATTTCTTACTCTGAGAGTCATCTGTGAGCAATTGATGTCATGTATATATTATTTCTGAATTGGTTTTTAAGCATTTACTTGTGTAATTAGCATGATACAATTTTTTCCTGAAAAATAAATGTTACATCTTGATTTATTCTGAATTATTCTGAAATCATTATTTTAGTAGATTATAAGGGGGCTGATGCTACCGCAAATCTTAATCAGGGTAGGTCAAACTAGGCGCATTTATGAACAGAGCCGTGTCTATCACTAATTTAGCAAGTTGTATGGAAGTGGCTAAAATAAACGACCCTTTTTTGTATGAGTGAGCAATAGGCAACCGACTTAAGAGCTATTACCGGTAGCTAACCCTGCATCCACTGACTAAAGTCAGAACTGACAAGTTTGTGTCATTGAGAAACACGATCCGTCCGACGTGATCTCTATGCTGCAGTCCATAATGAATTAATAACTGAAAGTATGGGATACTCAGAATAAACAAAGATCTAAATTATTAAGTAATAATCAATATTTATGATTATTTTCTAATAAGGAACACAATCTAAATTTGATAATCATTTGAAATTGGAGTCAGATTAAGCGTATAGCTAAAGTAATATTGAAACTAAATTCTAATAAATTAAGTGAACTTCACTGGAGCGCTGAAAAGACATACACGCATTATACCTTCGCCTTGGCCATTTAATTCTGTCGTTGGGCCATTCGCTGGCCTTTACAGAACTGCTCAACACTCAGCTAAAAACTCATCTGTTTTCTTTGGCTTTTAATGTATTATAGAGATTAATAGAATCTCTTTTATTGTTTCTGTTTGTTCTTTGTGTGAACGGTGTTATAATTTGTAGTAGTGTAAAGCACTTTAGTTAACTCTAAGATGTTTTAAACTGTGCTATAGAAATAAACTTGACATTGACCAAGATCAGACTGGTGAGTTTGTGTCCATGAGATCCAAGTAACCCGGGGCGTGTGACCCGTAGTATGGGATACCCAGAATAATCAAAGATCTAAATTAAATCATAATCAATATGCTTACTTTCTAATAAAAAACACGATCTAAAGTTGATAATTATTTGAAATTGGAGTCAGATTAAGCGTAGAGTAAAATCGAAACTATATTCTACAAATTAAGTGAACTTCACAGAACGCTGAAAAGACACACGCATTATACCTTCGCCCACACCGTTGGGCCGACGGGTGGCATTTACATGTTCTCAAAAGAAAACTGATTATTAGAAATGAAGTGTAGTGATCACACCATGCATGAGCTCTGAAGCATTTGACCAGCCAGTAAAACATACAAGTTGAAACATAAAACTGGATATTCCTTCATTAGCCTATATTAAAACAACTGTTGAAATAACCCGATTCACATGAATGCAAATAAATCCAACAATACCAGACTTGTGCATCTAAGTAAATCAGCAGGAGCTTGATATTGATGAGTTTGGTCTTCTAGTCCTGTCCTCTGTTCCTGATCAGATATAAAGCTGATATGTTTTTAAAAAGTGACTGCATTTTTTGGTGTAAGAGAAATCTCAGTGAAACGCCTAAAGAAACAAGCTATTTGTATTATTGTTGATGTTTGGTGGCTTAATGAAAAACAATAGCCTACATTAATCTCCTTTAAGTCATTAAATATTACATCACGGCAATAACAATAACAATATCCCTACTTGTGTTTCATCATACACATAGCAGTAAATAGCACCACTGGATTATTTGTCAATTTGGAAAATCATGGGATTTCAGAAAATCGACCACAAAACATTTCGTCATCTTTTATATAGACTGACTGATATAAACTAAAACTGAAACTAAAGGTTTAAACTGAAACTAGGTGGCAGCAGTTTTCAAAACACGTGTTTGATTTTAATTTATTTAATGTCCCCCAGAGGTCATTCATTGTATCCCTTAAAACTCATTTTTGATCACCACAATGGCTTATTTAAATGTTTTTTCCCTGTGATTTTTTTTCAGGTAATATTTTTTCACAGGCAGTCCTGTGAAATTTATGCTTTAAAATGGCTTGAATGTAACTCTACAGTACCCTTGCTTCATCTAGTATGCGGAACAATGAATATGCAAATTAGCCCCACCTCCGGTTGTCTACAAGTTGATGCATCAGAATGGTAATGTGTTTCATGTATCACTCTCTACAACGTCGGACACATAACGGTAATTAAAATGATTAGCCTTGCTTGACTGCGATATAAAACAGCTAATAATGTTTTGCTAATTTTACATAAATCATGTTCCCGTTCACCATCTCGGAGTGAAGAATTATATGTCCCATGACATAATCAACGAGATGATGAATATAATTTAACTCGATGTACTACGAAAGGTTTTGTCTCCCATTCGTGGCGGCTTTTATGCAATACTTGTGGATTAAACTGAAGAAATTTCCAACAAAGAACAACTTGTGACTTTGCTTCGCTGTGTGGATGACACATACAAAATTTGAGAGAATTTCATAGGACTTTAATTTGCCAAAAACTGACGCTCACACAATTTTCAGTATAATAAATTACATTTTGTTCCGCTGCAATATAATGTGTGATTTGTGCAGAGGACAGGCATTCGACGGCGCAGCAAACATGTCCGGTTACTTGAGAGACGTCGCTGCATGCATGCAATGCAATCCAGTGGCTGCACATGTGCACTGTTTAACAGATTGCTTGAACATATGCCTGCCTTCAAGATGCTGGGGAAAATTGTAAGCTGATACGAGTTGCACTGGATAGTGTGCAAGAAGTGACTCAATTGATCAAACAGTCTTCAAAACGAATCCATGCATTCAAAAATTAAATGAGACCCAACATTCAAAACCTGAGAACCCTCTGTTCAATGTTATGGACTGAAGTGATATAAATCATCAACAACTATTCTGTTCTAATGACAGAAATCACAGAAGAATACAATGATAAATCCGGTAGGAAAGCTACGGGCATTTTGGTCAACTTACAAAGATTGACCACGTGTTTCGGTCTGCGTCTTGTTATCCAAGATATTACAAGCAACTGACATTACACTTCAATATGTTCAAACTGCAGTTGCGATCACACAAAGTGTTATTCAATGGCAAAGGTCTCATGATCCATTTCAAGCTTTTATTTACATCAGTGACAGAGGCCTTCAAGGATTTGACTGATCTTCCCAGGTTGCCATGGCAACAGAAAGTGCCCCAAAAACTTGGCGGAAACAACAATGAGCATGAATTCAAGCAAGAACATCAGAATATTACAGTATTTTGAAGTCTTTTACGTAATGAATTGTGAACTTGGTTGTGGTTTTGATCAGAAAGACGTTAAGGTAGTGGTGGACTTGGAGAAACACTTTTTCACGGCTTCTTCTGGGGAAGAGGTGACTCTCCAGCCTTCTAGCACATCTTTGTATGCAGTGAATTTTGACTTGGAGAATTGATGTGCACAGATGAGCATGTTGCCAGACATTATCAAGGCATCCGGCATTCAAGATAAGTCTGGAATATCAGTAAGGTTTATCGGTGAGGCTATGAATACTGTTGCTGGTTCAAAAACATTACCATCAGAAGTGCAAAAACTACTTTTTCACAATTCCTGCCACAACAGCATCAGCTGAAAGATCATTTTCAACACTAAGATGTATCTCTCACATGGAAACTTCGCAAGCATAAAAGGAGGAGCAACGACAGTGAAAGACGAGAAAGGACCAGGCCTGGACTTTTGTTTATGTTTTATTATGTGTGTGTGGCAGTTGTCCGTGGGGGGCTGCTGCATTTACTTTTATTGTGCGTGTATTTATTTTATGATTATTAAAGATAAAGATGGAACAGTGTCAGATGTTTACATATTTCTATATTTTTGACCACACTACCGTGAAGTAACCCTCATTCCATAAATCAGTCTGAGCTCTTTCACTGTGCGGTTATGATCAACTCTCCTGAATCTGCTGCAGCGGGCGCTTTTTCAGTCCAAATATCAGGGTTTTTATTGGTCCGTTTGCGATCGGATATCTGGCTACCGAAATGCCGGTAAAAGGTTTGAATATTTATTCAAATTGTAGGTGTACTCAGTAACAGATTGTGATTTTACAAGTAGTGACGTAGATTACTTAGCTTAATTTTTAGGCTACTCAAGTACAAGTAAAATTACAGACTTAAAAATATCCTCCTAAAAGTACAAGTACCCCCAAAAAACTACAGTACATAAGTAAAGTGACGCGAGTAGTTGTAATTTGTTACTTTCACCCCTGATCGTCATATCCGTAAAGAGAAAAGTTGCTCCGGCTACTTTGATGTGTGTCTGGTCTGGGAGTGGCAGAGGTTAGTTTCACAACGAGTGAGAAAGGTTGACAAAGAGCAGATAAATCTGACCACCAGTCGGCTGGCAAAAAGAGAACGCGAACAGAGCTCATAATAAAACCAGAATCAACATTTCCTTCAGCGAGAAATCAAGGACATGCTGTAAAAGTGACATGACCAAAACAATGTTCTTTCGCAAAATGCATGCAGCTTGGTTTCAACCGCTAGAGGGCCAAAAGTTACATTAATATTTACTTTAAATGGTTTAAATACTGTACTTTAAATGGTAGCGATTTCCTGGAGTCAGTCAGTTGAGCAACTAAACAATGCATGTTTTTTAAAATCTTTATAGAATGAGGCTGGGTAGGAACTAATCATTAGGAAATTGTCATGGTTCTGTGGATCTTGGAACATACAAATATTCCAGTCTCATTTCAGTAAAGAAGTGTGAGATTTCCCTGATGTGGAAAAGAAATGTCTCATTATTTGGAATGACAAAAATGAAGCAGTCCTCTTTGAGAAAGAAATGATGACTGTATGATAGCTGATGATCACCATGTTTCCCCAATTTCCTTCAAGACAGGTCTAAACAGCTCTATCATGACATCATCATTACGAGGGATTTTCTTCATGAGGTCTCTTGTCTTCAGCACTGACCGTCGATCACCCCACTGTTTTAGCATTAGTTCTGCTAGATCAACTCTGTCTGCTTCCTCCATTGAGCTCATGGGTATTCTGTATTCTTCATTATGCTTTAAGTAGTATCTCATTTTCTTCAGTTCATAATCAGAAAGCTCATTCAAGATCTGAAGAAGAGTGTCACTCCAGTTGCGTAGAGCTGAGCCTGTGGGAATGTGATCATTTGAGAAGAAATTATATATTAGAGGCTTAAAGGAAATATTGCAGGTTAGAGTACCCAGTGAGCCAATGTATAGAAAAAGTATGTAGGAACTAGATTTAAATATAAACATATACTTATAAAACGCTATTTAAGCATCTGGAGTTGTTTTTGTGTGAAAATTTTACTTCCGCATTTGAAAACCGCCGAACTGGAAGTGACGTAGCGGGAGGGAGTGCGGTCAAAGTAAACAATAGGAAAGCAATGGATCGCAATGACAGCTCGGACGCTGAGGAAATTGTAGCCTAAATGTTTACTCGTATGATATAATTCATATAATTGATATATATAATGATATGATATAATTAAGAGCCTGATATGAAGCGAAGTGAGCAGGACAGGCCAGGATTAGACAGAACAACGGTGAGCTGTGCTGTGAGGAGAACAGTGTTAGCTTATGTATTCACGTTAGCCGAAGATATGTATAACACTATGCTCAGATCACAATACTGTACAGATTATTATCATGTGTCAATAGTAAAGCTAGTATTTAGACCGTTACCTGCATGTGTTGTGTATGTCAGCCATTAGGAGACAGTTTCCAGAGGAAGAGGGACTTTATAAAGGCTTTGAATGGCCCCATTTGGTGACAATGAATAAAAAATGATCACAATCACAACTTACTGTATAAAAACTTATGCAGAAACAGCCAACACAAACATTCAAGTCGGTTTGTACAGATTGAAAATTAATTATAGAACATAATATATTATATTTATAATACTAATAATAAGTGTCGACTGGCTGCAGACTAATAACAAACACATAAATGCATTACATTACAAGTTTATGTAGGATATGTTAATGAATTAAATTAAGACGAGGTACATTTTGTAAAACAGATGTACAATAAGTGATTTCTGACGGATGCAGAACCACATGCCGATGAAGGAGCCGGGCCAGTGTGTGCACATATCGCCGTCATCATATCGCCGTCATCATATAACTCCATCATATCGCCGTCATCATATAACTCCATCATATCGCCGTCATCATATAACTCAATCATATCGCCGTCATCATATTACTCAATCACATCGCCGTCATCATATAACTCCATCATATCGCCGTCATCATATAACTCCATCATATCGCCGTCATCATATAACTCAATCACATCGCCGTCATCATATTACTCAATCACATCGCCGTCATCATATAACTCCATCATATCGCCGTCATCATATAACTCCATCATATCGCCGTCATCATATTACTCCATCACATCGCCGTCATCATATTACTCAATCACATCGCCGTCATCATATAACTCCATCATATCGCCGTCATCATATAACTCCATCACATCGCCGTCATCATATAACTCAATCATATCGCCGTCATCATATAACTCAATCATATCGCCGTCATCATATTACTCAATCACATCGCCGTCATCATATAACTCCATCATATCGCCGTCATCATATAACTCCATCATATCGCCGTCATCATATAACTCCATCACATCGCCGTCATCATATAACTCAATCATATCGCCGTCATCATATTACTCCATCATATCGCCGTCATCATATAACTCAATCACATCGCCGTCATCATATAACTCCATCACATCGCCGTCATCATATAACTCCATCACATCGCCGTCATCATATAACTCAATCATATCGCCGTCATCATATAACTCCATCATATCGCCGTCATCATATAACTCAATCATATCGCCGTCATCATATTACTCAATCACATCGCCGTCATCATATAACTCCATCATATCGCCGTCATCATATTACTCCATCATATCGCCGTCATCATATTACTCCATCATATCGCCGTCATCATATTACTCCATCATATCGCCGTCATCATATAACTCCATCATATCGCCGTCATCATATTACTCCATCATATCGCCGTCATCATTTAACTCCATCACATCGCCGTCATCATATTACTCAATCACATCGCCGTCATCATATAACTCCATCATATCGCCGTCATCATATAACTCCATCATATCGCCGTCATCATATAACTCCATCATATCGCCGTCATCATATAACTCCATCACATCGCCGTCATCATATAACTCCATCATATCGCCGTCATCATATAACTCCATCATATCGCCGTCATCATATAACTCCATCATATCGCCGTCATCATATAACTCCATCACATCGCCGTCATCATATAACTCCATCATATCGCCGTCATCATATAACTCCATCATATCGCCGTCATCATATAACTCCATCACATCGCCGTCATCATATAACTCCATCATATCGCCGTCATCATATAACTCCATCATATCGCCGTCATCATATCGCCGTCATCATATCGCCGTCATCATATAACTCCTTTACATCGCCGTCATCATATAACTCAATCATATCGCCGTCATCATATCGCCGTCATCATATCGCCGTCATCATATAACTCCTTTACATCGCCGTCATCATATCGCCGTCATCATATCGCCGTCATCATATTACTCCTTTACATCGCCGTCATCATATCGCCGTCATCATATCGCCGTCATCATATAACTCCATCACATCGCCGTCATCATATAACTCCATCATATCGCTGTCATCATATAACTCCATCACATCGCCGTCATCATATAACTCCATCACATCGCCGTCATCATATAACTCCATCACATCGCCGTCATCATATAACTCCATCACATCGCCGTCATCATATAACTCCATCATATCGCCGTCATCATATAACTCCATCATATCGCCGTCATCATATAACTCCATCACATCGCCGTCATCATATAACTCCATCACATCGCCGTCATCATATAACTCCATCACATCGCCGTCATCATATAACTCCATCATATCGCCGTCATCATATAACTCCATCACATCGCCGTCATCATATAACTCCATCATATCGCCGTCATCATATAACTCCATCATATCGCCGTCATCATATAACTCCATCACATCGCCGTCATCATATAACTCCATCATATCGCCGTCATCATATAACTCCATCATATCGCCGTCATCATATAACTCCATCATATCGCTGTCATCATATTACTCCATCATATCGCCGTGATCATATCGCCGTCATCATTGCCGGGATTATAATCATCCAATCTATAGTGAACGCCACACACTACCGCGTCTTTCTAAGCAGATGCAGAAGTGAAGTCCTGTCTCTTACCCTGCACAAAACGCACATAGGCACGGAAGATAGCACCGTCTATTCGTCTTTTTCTTATTCAGAAACCTGTGGACTCGCAACGCATTCTCATCCCAAGGCGTCATATACTGACGCTTTTGCCAAAGCGTCTACATCCGACGCACATGGCACCCTTTAGCGTCAAACATAACACCCTTCGGTTATGGGTAGGTTTAGGTCTGGGGTAGGGTTAGGGTTAGACCACTAGGAGGCGCCATATATCTGCATCTCATATTGACGCTAAAGGGTGCCATATGCGTTGGATATAGACGCTTTGGCAAAAGCGTCAGTATATGACGCCTTGGGATGAGAACGGGCTGGGACTCGATGTCCTGACAGGCCATAATTCACAATCATTTACCACGACGATGATTAATTGAAATACAACAACCACCGAAAACAAACTGAATCACGAGCGCTCCTACTGAATCCCAGCCTACTCTGCACTGAGCGAACGCAGAGCCGGCAAACGACTCCCTCCCGTCACGTAATATGACACGATGGTGAAAAAAAAGCGTTTTTTCAACACGGTCAAGGACACTGTCACGTTTTCTTTGAAATTTTGGCCCTTATGTCTTGCAAAACAATTTAAAATCCTGCATTTACTTTTCATATGGTATTTTCATACAAGGTTATATTAATATAAAAAAAAAAAAACTGCAATATGCCTTTTAAGACTCTCACCCTTAATCATTTTTTCCTTCTCGGTCAGTTTTTTGTCAGCCTCCAGAATTGCTTTTGATTCCACAGACTTCTGCTTCAGAAACTCTTCCAGGACCTCTTCAGCCTATTACATACAGCCATTTTTTTTTTTATAATTATGATGATGATCATATTTCTGTAATGTGCAGTATGTGTATAGAAGTGTAATAAGTGTAATATGGGCAAGACCTTGACTTCTTTATTGGCCTTTTTGTTATAATTCTTCACAATGTCGTCCAAATCCTTGCAGAAGAGATCATAGCCACCAGGTTTGGCATAGAAACCCCGCTTGAGTTTTTCTGTCATTGTTTCCGAGAGCAATGGCAGGAGATCCTCACATCGTCTCTTTGAAGCTTGCTCGTTTTCGCACAGGTATCCATCAAAGAGTTTATTAATGTTTTCCTAAAAAGACACAACATGCACCAGAGGAGATTTCATCTATTTATACTCTGACATCTTTTCATACCATTGAATCCCAGGAGAGGACGGTACAAATAATCACACTGATTATTGGGTTTGTATTCAAAACCAACACAGGGCCAGAAGAGAGATTACATTTTTCATTTGGTTGCCCAGTGTTACTGAGTCAAAAGTTCACAGCATCATCCTAAATGAACTGAAACTGAAAATCTGTGAAGAAATTCGGTCTACCTCTAGAGATTTCAGGAACTTCCCGTCAGTGTCCCTGAAGGAACGCTTCATGAAGGTTTGAGTCGCCGTACTGCTGAGACGTTGGTGTTCTGAAGACACATCCTTCAGTTCCAGAGGGAAGGATTCCTTCAGCTTCTCCATTCCTCTCTTGTAAACCTGAAGCCCCTCTTTCACTGCAGACTCATTCTCAGTCATTGGCATGGCGATCACAGCGTTCTCCAAACACAGCACAGCCCCACTGGAGATGGTGTCCACGTACGTTTTCACCAAATGACTCAGACCTTCAGAAAAGGAAAGAAGTCAAACAACATGATACAGGAAAGGTATTGCACAACAGACAGTCATATGTAATTAATTACATGTAACCTCTAAACAGATTTATTTTTGAGTAACCTCTGCCATTGACTGTGATTCCATCCTTCAGCTTCTTCACATGGCTTTCGTTAAAGACAAAATTGCGGAAACGTTCTGTGGCATATAGGAACTCAGAGGAAAGATCAGTAGGATCCAAGCTTTCCAAACGAGACAGATTCTCTAGGGCAGTTGGAGACGGGAAAGTGAAGCACGTCCTGGAAGGGAAGAATTTTTGGATGCACTCCCTGGGCAAGTTGAACTCCATCACTTTTCTTGATGTGCCTGAAACAAATGAGCACATTCTGCAGATCCTCTCAATTCAAGTTGTATTAAACCATAAGTATTATCCAATAAATTATGAATTTTAAAAGAGTAATACAAACGATATGTTGACAAAAACTAGTCACACAAACTCATTATGATAGTGATTGTGAGGACTCTTAAAATAATCTTTTTGTACTTAAATCACATGTACTTAAATTACCATGTTTGAGCTTCAGAGCTAACTCTAGGTACTCATTCTCTGTTATGTGTTTGCCATTGATCTCTAGCTCAAGGGTGAAGTCCCTCACAGCCCAGATGAAACTAGGGAAGAACTTCACAAACTCGCTTGAATCGTCCCCATCCTCATCTGATGATTTGACCTTAATGCACTCTTTTAGTTCAGCAACATATCTGACCGTTTGTTTAGGTATTATCACAAAGAGACTATCAAACAACACAATTCACAGTCTAACAAAACAAGTTTGTCATTCAATGAAGTACTAGGCAAATTCTCAACACCGGTGCTAAATACTTTAATATCTACAGTATGTATTCATAGCCTTGCCATGAAGGAAGCAGTTAGATGTGTAGATATAGGCAAGTAGATGAAAATAAAATGTATGTTTAGCACCTTACAAAAAGGGACGTCTCCTTGTTTTGACTACTAAGTTGTGCTGTATTTGTTCTCATTTGTATAACATCTGTTTTCTAATAGTTATCTAGACTGTCAGAAGGATACTGTAGTTTCTCTAAAGTCCAGTTGTCAATCGCACCTCGACTGTTGTAGACCAGAGTGCTGCTCAGTAACACAGCCAGACAGAAGATGTTGGTGTCATGCTTTGAGTCTCTCTGCATGAGAAAGACAATCATGGAGTTAGAATCGGAGATTAATCTCAAAGAAAGCTGCTCTATTTAACAGTGTTAAATCAGTGCAAATTAGTTTTTAAGAAGGGTGACCAGACAACCCGTTATTCCCGGGACACTACCGTATTTCAGCTCTATTTTTAGTGTCCCGACTTTCCCGACTTTCGAAAATAATCATGTTTTGTCCCATATTTTTCAGTAATTTGGTTTTTACATCACCTTGTCCTCATCTCCGAGTCCCTCCGTGTCCAGCAGCACCAGAGTGGTTCCTGCTTTAGTGGGGTGAGACACACACCACATCCAGATGCCCTTCGTCTTGGACTCGATGGTGCTGGCCAACGCAAATCCTGATAATGCCACACCAAAAAAACAAGACTTGTATGCATATATCTGCATGATGTTTCTCTTGAACATTTGGATGCTCTCAGCCGAGACTAATGGTGTCCTATCGCCCTGGGGACGATAGAAAATGTGTTTAGGATGAACAGAAATATTCTCCAGGACGCCTACAGGACGAAAGACATTTTTGTATGCGTGTTCATTTATTACTAGCCTATTTGGGTAACTTACTTAGAAAATTACAAAATTAACCTACCAAGCGCTGACTACAACGGAGCGCGTCTTCTCATCAGTTTTGCCAGACGTACGATAATTATCGTATTTGTACGATCATTTTGACCTCTGTACGATGTACGACCAATAATGAAAAAAATCCCATAATGTACGCTAATTTCAGAATTTTGTGACACTTTCAATCGGAGGTCATTGTAATCATAGTGCTTAGGTGAGAGAGCACGGCAGAGAGGGAGACAGCGAAAGACCTTGCGTGTGTGCCTCATGAAAGCTATAGTCCCCCCCCCCCCCTCGTCAACAATCCAGTCAACTCCCCCCCTTAATTTTCGTATAAAAAATTTTTTGTTTTATTTTTGTAAAAAAAATACAAAAAAGCATTTAACTCCTGTTATTTTTTATTAAATCTGTTTTTTACCTGTTTACAGATAACTACATTGAATGGAGCTAAATAAATATAATATATATATATCATAAACATTTTAATGGTATTTTTATTACGTGACTAACAACTAACAACTATAGATGATAATAACAAAGTACAGAAACATTTATTTATTTATTTTGGGACGGTTGACATTCACTTTAGGACGGTTCAAATTGTTTGGTCGGCTCCAGGACGGAGGTGAAAAAAGTTAGTCTGGAGCCCTGCTCTCAGCACTGTATAGTTCTAACCTGTTTGTTTCCCTGCGAGGCGATTCATCAGGTAGGACTTCCCGGTGCGGTAGAGACCCACCACGGCCACCACCACCACTGGCTCCTGGATCTGCTGCAGGATCTGTAGTGCTGACTCCTGCACACACAGCTTCCCTTCTGACCCAGTGTCAATCAAGCAGACTGGTGTATCCATGATCACTGGAGAATACAGCTGTCCAACAGATTCACACATTTAAAATCCTTCAAGCTACTGCAGTGTACTAGAAGTAAAAGTCTAAGATAGAGAAATATTCCAGTAATTCTACACGTGATAGATACACAAAACCAGATGAGCAGCTTTTCATTTTTCTATTTGGGGAAGTTTCGGCAGTGTTTCTCACGTCGTCTTAACACACACACATACAAGGTGGAAAGAGAAACAGACAAAAGCAACAGAATATACTGACTTACACATATTTAAACATTCCAATACAAACCAACACATGCAGACATCCACAATCACATAATGCACACATACACGTTCACTACAAATGACACAAGCACACTGAATGCGACTAAAATGCTGTAAGCGTTGTTTGTGTCCAGCTAAAATATCAGCCCCAACTCAAACTCCTCTGGTCTATAACTTTACTGGGTTTAGTTAATGAACAAAGTCATTTGAAGCTGTAGCAAGACATGGCCCTAAATTTTTATCAAGACATGTCAAAGTGCAGAGTTAAAACACAAATTTTAAAGCACACACACACAAATGATGTTTTATTAACAAAGTTCGAGAGGAGCACGTTCAGATAATTAAACCTAATTAAACACACGTGGAGCACATTCAGATAATCAAACCTAATTAGACACGAGTGGTGCTTAATCAACGAGTTAAGCGCTGTGTATATATACAGCAAACTTACCTCCGTTCATTGACAGTTTAACAGCATCCCTCCACCACCCCATCTCCTCACTTATAGTCCTAATACTCTTACAACAACGGGGGGAGTACTCTGGGTTCGGGCAAAATTCCGAGCTCGGAGCCCTCCCCCGGACAGCACGCCAAATACGCATAATCTTTACTCTTTTTAATTGATGTAAGTGTGAACTCGTGAAATGTATATGACTTATGGTAACTCACCCTATGTGTAATAGTATTTAACCTGAGCTAACGATATTTTCTATCCACAAACCCTAAAATCATGGATTAAGGGACGTCACTTACCCTTTTGCTTTACTTAACCCTTAAAGACCTATATGGCCGCCGGCGGCTAAAAATAACTGTTGTTCTTAAATGTTTAATAACTTTTGAACCACTAATCCAATTTGTAAGCTTTAAAAAGTCCCATAAAGAAGAGATTTGCGGCCTTTTTGGTATCGGGGTTAATCGCGTTTGGACATTCAGATGCTCCGTAATGAATATGATTGCGTCATCAAGTTTTGATCAGCATTGATTCGTCAAAGAAACCCATGTGCTTTGTTCCTCTGAGCCAAACCAGAGCCATATAGGCCGTGCCGGCCCTGTCCCAATATCCGCACTTCCTCCCTTGTGCCCCTCAATGCGCGTTCTCGCTAAGGGGTGCAAGACCGTAGGGTGTCCCGATCCTCTAATGGTGTTCTCCAGGGGTGATCATCAGCGCACTTAATGCACCCCTTTCGCAAGTGCGCATCAGACCTTACTTTGCTATGGGCTATTACCCAGAATCCTTGTAGTGCTGTGACGTTTCGAACAGCTAACCAATGAACAAGAGAAGGGGCAGCGAGATGGCGTCGGGGTAACATCGCTCTGTTGTCGCTCTGCAATATGAAGTAGCAAACCTCGTTTTTTTTTAACACGAATTGAGGGCTTTAAAATGCTAATACTTGACAAATCAGAGACTTTTTGAAAAAGATATTTATCTACGTGTTTCCTTACTTTTTCGGCTTTTTTGAAAATTGGCTGAAGTTAGTGGCTAACGCAAACCACTTTCTGATAAGCTAACGGCTAACTTCTCAAATAGACTGTCACTTCTTCTACTCGACCAGTAGCCCTCAGTTGACCCTCATATTCTTGAAAAATGGACAAAGAGAAAGATATTAGCAACATTATGCACTCATACGCCAAGAAGACTCTACAGACACAGGCTGAAGAAGGCGAGATGGAGGTAACTTTGCCGGAACAGGAGGGCTCGGACTCGGCGCAACCGTTGCCAAATTCACCGAAGCTGCGAGCCGCCAAGAGAAGTAAAATAATTGAAGACAATGAAGGTCAGTCTGTGCCCAATTCTGTTCTGCTAATAATAATGGAGAGGGTTGAAAAAAATGCAACAAGAGCCACTGAGGAGGTTGCAGTCGTTGGAGGCGACAGTTAAAGATAATACTTGCACCATAAAAAATGTCACTGATGCTATGGAATATATGGGGAAAAAACTAAAAGAAGCAACAGACAAAGTTGAAACCCTAGAGAAAAAAAGTCGGATTCTTGGAGAAAGAAAACAGTGTGCTCCGTGACAGGTGCAATGAACTTGATAATTACAAGAGGAGGTGGAATCTACGCGTCGCCGGGGTAAAGGAACAAGCGGGAGAAAATATAAAAAAAATGATGGTGGACTTATTCAGCCAGGTCTCACCAGACATCGCAGAACAACTGGCCTTTTCCGTGGACATCGCTCACAGACTGGGACCCCGCTCGGGAAAGGCATGTTCCAACCGCGTATCATTGTGCAGTTTCTATCGCGAACCCACAGGGACAAGATTTGTCCACACGCCAGAACATCGACCATACTCAAGGAAAGAAAAATCTCCGAAGACCTGACCCAAGATGCCAAGAATGCCAGGAACAAATTGTGGCCGCTGGTGGAACAGGCAAGGAAGGAAGGGAAGAAAGTGGGTTTCAGGGGACATTTTGCGCATATTGATGGTAAAAGGATAAAAGTGAATAACATGTGAGCCAGGCCGCTGAACTGCTCTAGTACATGTATGTAAATCTTAACTAAGGTAAGAGCAGGTTTGTTTGTATAACAGATTTACAGATGTAATGACTTAAATTTTGTCTGTTCTACTTCTGGGTGGATTATTACGGAGCCCCTAAAGGGACGTGGTGGTGGAAAAAAATGTAGGATGGGAGATTTTTTTTTTCCAAAACTTTTGCATTCCCTCGCAAAGTTATTTGCATTCCCACGCAAAACCTGTTGGGAGCTTGGAAAGACACTTCCTGTTTAATGTCCCTGGCAGTGTTTCAGAGCTCCATACGTTAATGGAGCGTAGTGTTTGAACTTGGACTCAAATATAAAGAAATGCGGTCAGTGCTTAAAGGTGCAATGTGTAAAAAATTTGAGTATCTATTAACAGAAATGCAATATGACATCCATAACTATGTGTTCAGTGGTGTATAAAGAACTTACTTAATAAACGGTAATGTTTTTATTACCTTAGAATGAGGCATTTATATCTACATAGGCGCGGGAATCCCGAAAAATCAGAGAAAAAAGCCTTTGTGTGTAGTAAGTGGTGTCTAGGGGATGCGGAGGCGCGCGCGCTGTTACAATCACGTTATTTTTGCCGCACGCACCTTTGGGCTCATGCGGACGCGTCGAGTTTAAACAAGGCTCAGCCACAGTAACAGCTCATATTAGCCAGCTAAACTTTTACTACCCTGTTAGAAAAAATATATTGTTGCATAGTTTCATGTGGTTCTTCTCCCTCGCTGTATTATGGGTTTGCTGTGTGGGGAGAATGTGCTGGTTACGTTCGTGAGACAATCAGCTGATTACTATTATTATATTATGTAAGGTGCATTGTGTAATATTTCTGAGGATCTATTGACAGAAATGCAATATAAAATCCATAACTATGTTTTCAGTGGTGTATAAAGACCTTACTTAATGAACCGTTATGTTTTTATTACCTTAATGAGACATTTATATCTACATAGACGCGGGAATCCCCTTCTATGAAGGTCTGAAGGTATGTTTCTACCGTAGCCGAAAGCAAACAAACAGCACTAAAGAAACCTCATTGCTTGACTTACTACTCTCTGCTGCTGACTCAGACGACGACATATTTTGTCTTACGTCGGCCACCGTAGCTTCTCATTCGAGTTTGAAAACCGAGGGATAGGCCGCGAGTGACTTGCTGTTTGCAATTTGCAATTCTCACCACTAGATGCCGCTAAAAATCCCACACTGCACCTTTAACTCAAGGAGATCAGTGAAGTTGGCAATATATTCACATTGGCTATTCGAACTTCCCGGTTCAATATTCTTGAGCTAAACGTTGTTAGAACACAAACGACACCTATTTACAATCACAACATAGACAACGAGCAACAGCCCAATTCTCCTCAAAACGAGCTTTATAAATAGACTATAGGCTAAATGGATCTCTATGAGCAGGCGGCTGAGAGACGAGTCCGAAGGGACCATCTGCAAAAGTGCGATATAACCCAAAAAATGACTACAGTATCAACTCATAGTCAAAAATATAAAAAATAGTCATTAACTTCAATGTTACAAACCACCCAATTCAGTTTACACATCAATGGTAAACCCACTGGTCATACTGCACTGCTTCTGTACATTTTATATTATAAAAAATATATTCAATAACTTCACTGTAACACACCAAATTTAGTTCATACATCACTGCTCTAATGTTGGTTGTATAACACTTAGTTTGGGAAGTAATTGCACATAAAAAATAAGTAGGCCTATTTTTACACAAATTATATTGGAACGCAAAATATAAATATATATAAAAAAAAATTCTCCCATCCTAATTTTTTTTCCACCACCACGTCCCTTTAGTACAGTACGGACCCCTTAAAGGGACCTCTGCAAATATAAACAGATAAAAGACTATCGCGTGCCATAGTTTCTCGGAATTTTTAAGGAATTGGTTTAACAGGGAAATATTTTAACATAGGAACAATTTATGCAAATCCATAGTATTCCTGTGCATTTTAAAGAATTGAATTCTGTCATTAAAGCTATTTCCCCTTCTCTGATTCATTTTATCAAAAGTCATATTCAATTTAACTCCACAGTAATGATAAATCCAAAATTAATTTTAAATGGCATTGAATTGATTGATAAAAAATGCAATAATAAACATATTTGTACAATATTCCAAATACAAAATAAAATAACACCTAGAGGAATTTTTTTTGGAAGTCTATTGTTGATAATATTAATTGGAAGACTGCTTGGTTAATCCCCTTTAAATATTGCATTAATAATGAAACCAAAGAAATACATTTAAAAAAAATTGCATACCATTTATCCTGTTAAATCATTATTTGCAAGATACTCTGATATTGACGATTTATGTTCCTTTTGTAAAAGTGGGAAAGAGGTGTTGACTCATTTGTTTTTGTTTTCTATGCAAAATTATCCCAAATTTCTAGAAAGGAATTGGCAGAATTTATCTTTAATTTAGTAAAAAATTAAATACTATTTTACTTTAAAGGATATTGTATATTATGAAAACAATGTTAACAAAGGTCTTGAATACATAGGTAATTTGTTTATACTGTTGGCAAAATTTTATATCCATAAGCAAAAATATTTAAATTCATCCCCAACTTAAAAGGTGAAACTAATATATAATATAGACTCATTACAAAGTGAGATATTTCAAGCCTTTATTTGTTATAATTTTGATGATTATGGCTTACAGCTATGAAAACCTTTTCACAATATTCTAAATTTGAATTTGGGATTTAGTCTTTTTTTTTTTTTTCGCGATAGTCTTTATTTTTTTTTCGGATGAACCAAAATCAAACGATCCCGGCCGGGACACATTGTATTTTCCGGAATCTCAGTGTGAAAGGGGCTTAAGTGTATACAAGTGTTTATGTATTTATATTAAAATCGTCTTGATAAATTAATTTCCTATAATAGTCTTTGACTTTGACTAATGCAAACAGTAGACCTATTTTTTTTTAATGTCACGCCCCGTTTCTCTTCTCGTTTTGTCACGATATATTTCTGTATCGTCTCACTTTACATACGATGAGCTATATTTAAGCTAAATTTGAAAGGTCGTCTTTTCTTTATCTCAAATAATGAGTCATGATGGCACAAAACAAAAGTGAAACTTAAAGTCCCCGTGAACCGGAAGTTGCAAACGACTTTTCTCCAGTGTTGTGACGTATTTCCGAGAGAAACGGAATACTAAATGAGGCAAAATGGTGGGCGTGGCTTTTTCCCCAACTAGCACCTGATTGGATCTAGAAAAGTAGGTGTTTTCATTCAGCCTGTCTACTGTCAGTTGGAGGGGCGTGGTTACGGATGTTTAAGAAGACGCCCAAACCGTGAAACCTACGTCATCAGGCAAGGTCCTCCAACGCAGAGGGGAGGGGAAATTTCAGATTTTGATTAAAGATTACGAAGCCAAAAAAATTTTTTGTGTGGATTGACTTGCATGGATGAATTGTTCACCACAAAACGATCAATTTAGGCAAACAAAGTAAGTATGGTCAATTTTGAATTCATGGGGACTTTAAAGCTGCCATATGAACCACACGATCTAGGTGAATTGATAGGCCTACATTAGCTGTTTTGTTATGATCTTCTCGAATTTTCAATGGAAAATTGTATTTGGTCTATTTAGGCCTAAAAGAGATATGCTTGTCAAGATACTTTTGCTTTCAAAATGCTGTATCTCAATTTATCAAATCATATAAATGAGGCATTCATGAATAAACTTGCACATTAAAAGTAAGACAACAGGATTATATTTAGGCCTACTTACATTAGCTTTCCCTCCAAGTGAATTATTTAGAGCTGCTGTTTAGGTCGATGTTTTCACACAACAGGAAGCATCACAGATTGCTGAAGGAAAATTCCCCCTTTTGTCAGCATAACGAACGATGAGAGATTGGATAACATCCAAGTCTTTGAGAAGTAGCTATTACTGTATATAGGCTAGCAGTGAATTTGAGATTATTTTATCGTCTGTTTGTTCACGTCTGTGAAGAAACCCCATTGCACAACACCCATCTCTCTATTGTTCTTCTGTCTTGTTGTAACTCGTTCTACAGACAGAAATAGTAACCGACAGAGGAAGTGATCACGTTTTATAACCTCAGTGTATAACCTTGACATGACACAAAATATTTCACCATAACGTTTGCCCATTCATTGTTTTACTCATAATATTTTAATATTTCCTCTCTATTTCCTATATAGGCCTACTGACGATTTTCAACAGACTGCACCAACTCACTTGTTTGTGTTTTAATGTGATTTGTGGACAAGCAGAGAGTTGTTTAATCAAACAAATAGCAAACTTTTGTTAGATTTTTTTTATTTGCCCTGCAGTTTGTGCCAATATTCACCTTGTGTGTCAGGTTATGTAACGTGAAGACACATAACTTTATTCACAAAATAAAAATAAAGTTAATATTGGGAAGTTTTTACATGAATATATTTACATTTTGTGGTGTCTCTTATGGGCTGCATATTTAATAATGTTAATTTACTAATTACTATTTTTTTTTTTTTATCCAGCTAACAGATCAACTTGTTGTCATGTCTGATTGGACACACAGCCTTGGACGGTACGAAATAAAGGTTTTCTGCCTTTTCATCATACATATGTCTGATTATACAATAATAGACTACTATAGTAAAACATATTTAATTCCTGTACCACTAGCATGTCATTACACAGTCCAAGTCAGAAACACTGTAAATTCTCAGTCAAAGTCAGTTTGTAAGTGCCGTCTTATCGGATTCTGCACAGCCTTTATAAAGAGCATTATCACATCACATATATAAGAGCAAATATATCACACTGTGCAAGTGATTTTTGGAATTTTTATTTAAAAAATATTACATATTGTAGCTTTAATTGGGACACTTTATCCCAGTCATCTCAATGGGGAAAAAGTGACCTGAATTCACCCCTGCTGGGATAACCTGGCTTCTCTTGAGACTCCGTTTCACAGCATAGTAATGACGTGACTTGACGTCAGAAACACGGGCGATATCAAAACGCGTTTTTTTTTAGGAGAAAATATCAGCAATGGTGTTGACTTTGCACATAGTTTGTCTTAACTGCCCCACCAAGAAAAAAGGCATTTAAAAAAAAAAAAAGTGTTTGCATTTTTTATCTCCTTATTTACCTCACTCTGTTTTTTTTGTTTTTTTTAACACATCCCATACTTTTTAAATATTGGCCTCTACCAAATGATTGATATATCAATTGATGGTAAAGTACTGTAATTCATACACATACTATGAAAATTAGAAAATGTGAACTATAATACTCATTTATTTAAAAACATAATCAAAATAAAATATTTCTGTATATTGAATCTTCTTTATGTATTGAAGTATGCCATTAAATATTTCAGGTTTTCATTTTAACACAGGAAATTATATGTTTTCTAGTTTTTTTTTAACAATAAACAAAAATAAATAACTAAAAGTAATAAAACCAAAGACATTACATTCTTTCTGCATTCAAAAACTAGCAAAATATGGTAATATAATGGCATTTTAGGCTTTTATGTTTCAAGAAACACACCGTCAAGTGTGATAGTACAACAGGATTTTCATCATCAGGAGCATCATCTTCATCCAGGGACTCAACAAACAACAACAAACAAATAAAATAAAACAATCTCTTACCATTTTAGAAATGTTAGTCCACCAGCATTTGTCATTTAAGAAGTAATTGCCTCTGGTAACTATAATTTCTACACATTAATTCTATGAATTCATTATATTTACTTAAAAAAATATCCCAAAGTGGCAAAAAATACATACATCTCAGTATATTCATGAAGAAATAACAATAGCTGTGTCATATTCATAGCTATGAATGATCAGAAGTTTATATTTCTCAGCAAATAGTCCATTCTGACTGCAGAAATTGATGATCTGAAAACATTAGCTTAGTTTTTATACGTTTACCGTAATGTGACAAATCAACCCTTTGGTTGAGCATGTTTTTGAAAAATTATTAAAAACATACTAAAGTTTTTTCATGTCACCACTAACATAATTTTGTAAAGTTAAGACTCTTACAGTGTAATATGTAAAAAAAAAAAAAAAAAAAAAATGCAGCAAAATTTCTCCAAGACCAGTTCACATGGCAGGAGTGATTTATTAGTTTCTGACATAGAAGAAGTGTTGGGACAAGTGCTGTTGATTGACACTGTTTTTGGCATAACATACCTCAACCAGATGGTAGAGATGGCTCAATCAGATTGAGTTAAGTTAGATACTCCTCTCAATAAAATATAGTGACTCAAAATGTGCTCAACCATTTGGTCGAGCAGGCAGCATATTACTCTTGCATAAACATAAGACCAGGAATGTGTTTGTTAGACTTTAGTCGCAGGTTCCAACATGATCTCATGAAAGCTGTGTTGGTAATGAAGGAACCTGCAGCCATAGAAACATACCCCAGTTCAGTTCATTTAAGCAGATTATTTTTCCATTTAAGCAGTTTTTTTGGATTGGACATCAATTTTATTAAGAAAAATCTTAATGTTATCAAAACAAATCATCACATATTGGCATGGTTAAACATGAATTAAATGCTAAACATGTATTCAAATTTCTTTTAAGAAATTAAGTTGTATGAAATTTGTGAAAGCTATTTTCACACATTAAAAAGTGAAATGTATTCTTCATATTATTAGTTTTAAATATGTAACATTTAATATTTTTATGGTGGATTTCATGACGGTATTTTAAGTGTCTGAGACACAATATAACAATATACAAAGAACAGTACATGCAAATCATAAAATGTACAGTATTGAAGTCACAAAGACAAATAATGAAAGTTAATGTGACCTTAACATAAAAGAGATGTAAAATGTTGAAATCAAAAGGAGATAAAGGTGCATGAAGTTGATAATCCTCATGACATCACAGTGTTTGAACAGATTGAAATGGCAGTGATTTCCTGAAGTCAGTCAGTTGAGCAACTAAATACATTTTTTATTTTTATTATTATTATTAGAATGAGGCACTGAGGCACAACACTTATTAAAGCTGGATAGATTCATGAATATGTTAGTCAAGACTGAATTTAGCTGTAACATTTTTAAATAGCAGGTTCTGCAAATATGAAAAATGTCACCAATCATTCTTTGCAGATAGGGACATATACCCAGGTGACAAAAATATATTCTAAGATTGTTTTGCTGGCGTTCTATTTCAGTTATGAAAAAGTTAATTTGGAATGTTCCCAGAACATTCCAAATGTTCAGTTTTTTAAAAAGTGTTATGAAAATTTTAAGAAAACATTCAATTGTATCATTACAGGAACATTTATTTTGAATGATCACTGAAATTTCAAAAATAAGTAGTATAACAAAATAAAAAAATTAGACAAATGTCCAACTAAAACGTTTCAGGGGAAAAAAACATTGCATGAAGGATGTATAAATATTATAACATTTTAAGAACATTATTAAAGACCCAATAACTTTGAACAAATGTTCTATTAATGATAAGAACATTTGTTCATAACTTTGAGAGAAAATTGCCAGACCATTCTGAGAACATTGCCTGTTAGCTGGGTAGGAAGTAGGAACTAATCATTAGGCAAATTTCATGGTTCTTGGAAGAAAATATTCCAGTGTCTCATTTCAATAAAAATGCACGATTTCTATTCAGAATGATAAAAAAATGAAGCAGTCCTCTTTGAGAAAGAAATGATGACTGTATGATAGCTGATGATTACCATGTTTCCCCAATTTCCTTCAAGACAGGTGTAAACAGCTCTATCATGACATCATCATTACGAGGGATTTTCTTCATGAGGTCTCTTGTCTTCAGCACTGACCGTCGATCGCCCCACTGTTTTAGCATTAGTTCTGCTAGATCAACTCTGTCTGCTTCCTCCATTGAGCTCATGGGTATTCTGTATTCTTCATTATGCTTTATGTAGTATTTCATTCTCTTCAGTTCACAATCAGGAAGTTCCTTCAAGATCTGAAGAAGAGTGTCACTCCAGTTGCGTAGAGCTGAGCCTGTGGGAATATGATCAGATCTGAAATTATGCATTGCATTCACCAATGAATTTGTACACATATTGATATGCTATAAAAAACATTTGTTTAATTTCATGGTTATGGAAATTAACAATAAAGCAATGTGACGACTATTAATAGGAATGAATTTCCACACTACCTCTTTCTTTACGCATTAATCATGTATGATTACTGCACCCGACTGAACATATTTTCAAAAAATTAATTTAAACTCCATACTTACCATTGGAAGGAACATCATGTAACTGTATTTCTTTGTGTTTTCTTGAGTTCACCGTTGTGACGTCTTGACCGAGTTTACTTCGATAGCCTGCATGTGCCTCATGTGATCTCTGATCTATTCCTCGCAATATTTGTAACTCTTTTGTCAATTCTTCTTTCTCAGTATCCCTCTCCTTTACTTTTTTTTCCAGTGTTTCAATCTTAGTATCCTTTTCCATTAGCTCCTTGTTTTTCAAATCAAGTTCTTCTTCCAGTTCTGCAACTCTTCTGTCTACGGTCAGGGCCGGATCTTGAGTTCTCTCTGACTGTAGCCTCTCTATCGCGCTCTCTTTTTCTTCAACAATAGTTTTTAGTCGCCTTATCTCTTCATCCTTTGAATCAAGTAGCTTTTTAATCTCTATTTCTTCCTTATTTTGTTTTTCTAGAATTGACCGCAACTTTTCCTTGAAGGTTAAGATAGAGGCGATTTTAGATTTGGTCCTCTCAACAAGACCTTGCCAGTCTGAAAGTTTATCACCCTTATGTTCATCGCCCTCTCTCTTATCAGAAAGTTTAAAACAGATCGCTGAGTTCTTCCTGATAATGAGCTCTTCAATTTTGTCAGTAATCTGTTTTCCATCATTTTTTCGGATATCAAAATATCTTTGTCCACACTTTTCAATTAAAGACTGAAGCTGCGTACTTCTGATATGATCCTTAATGTTGCAATGTCCCAGTTTTTCCGCATGTGTGAAGATCACTATAGTATGATTCCACAGCTCATCAGTAAGAAGATCCTCTAGGGTGCTGATGGTCGACTCTGGCAGTTCAGAGTCCACATTAAGAGCCAAGAGGACCGCGTGAGGGCCAGTATTGTATAAGGACTGCACACAGTGAACAATTTCCCTTCTGGCTTTCTCTGATCTACTCAACTCTCCTTTCCAGCCTGGAGTGCGAGCCAGATGAATCCGTGTTCCTGATACTTTACAAGTCTTCTTGATACTCTTTTTATAAGATGTCCAGAACGTAAAGACTTTTTTCCTAAAGATGGCATTTCCAATAGTGTTTTTTCCAGCACCTTTAATTCCAATGAGCACAAGCTTAAGTTCTTCAAAAATGGGATCAATTTCTGAAAGAGTGAATGTTGCATTAAATTGAAAGAAATTTAAATGTACTTTAAAGATGCAGTCAGTAATGTTCTGTTTATTTTGCACTGGCCAGTATGATATCTGAATCTTTACTGACACCTATACTGATTTTAATACTTTACAGTTAATTAATAATACTGGTCTAAAGATAATGGAAGTGCATTTGAAAGGGAACTCCCACTGCATCAATTACGCTTTGGGGAACATCTCCGCGTGAACCAGTGCCTGAAACGCTTTTCCAATCATGGCAATCGCATTGACCGGCGAAAGCCTATGTCGTCACAACTAGTGCGACCCCAAAGTTTATAAGGGGTGCCTTGAGAACATGTCATGCACTTTTTTGTCTTCATGTCTGTATGCTTCAACCTGAAACTTCAAAAGGTAATCACTTCTTGTGAAAAACGCTTCAGGAAGTGTGTGGATCCGTGTCTAAGATATTTGACACCTGATGACACACACAACTTGTGCGTTTACTGTTTGGGCTAAGGGCACACATGATCAGCTCTTGAGCGAGCTGCTTGTGCCTACTATGAGAGAGGAGTTAATCTCGCAGACCCCTTGGAGGCTCGCGAGTGGAAAGCTATAGCTCGCGTGAGCCTTTCCTTTCTGCCCGATCTACATAGTGAAATCAAAAAGGCAAGGAAGAACCAGTATTCAGCACGCATCTATCGCCATCAGCAAACTATGCTGATCTTGAGGGGATGCGTGAACACGGGTATGTGTCGATGCCCCCAATTGACGAGATGTTCGCAAACTATCCCGCAGCTAGAGAGGCACCGACACTGAGTGCTCCTGCCCTGCCTTCTAAAGCATTAAAAAATAGCATCGCACTTAAAAGGCAGGGCATACGCGATGGTGGGTCTGGCTGATGCTGCCTTGCACATAATGGCTGTGTTGCTAGCATGCCAGGTTGATCTGCTGAAAGATTTGGACCAAAGTCAGGGTCCTTCCCCTGCTGCAGTGGAAGAGCTGCGACACACCACAGATTTAACTCTCTGGGCCACCAAACTAACAGCCAACGCGATCAGACACTCGATGGCGGTGATGGTGGCCAGGGAGATGCATCTGTGATTGAACTTGGCTGATATAGGGAGAAAGAAAAAAGCCTTTCTTCTCGTTGCACCAGTGTCGCCTCTAAACTGAACCGGCACCTCCGTCGAAGCGGTGGTGGGAAAGTTCAGAGAGGCAAAGGCGTGCTCGGCTGCATTTAAATCTTGCATAACACTGCGGTCCGAATCGTCCCTCCCCCACTTTATCATCTCAAGCGCTTCTTGTATCAGCCCTGAGGCTGATGATGAGTTATTCCTTCAACTTGGAACCCTTCTGTAGGTCTGGCGTCGGGTTTGGTAGTAAGTGCGCTCTTTCAAGCACTTAATGGTTATAGGCCTCCATTTTGCGAATGTCGTTTAGGCCATTGATCAATGTGCAGCAGGTTGAGTTCTGTAGGTCTCCTCCCTTTACAAGAGTTTTAGTAAGGTTGAACAGTAGACCTCGGTTCCCTGTTAGAAAGTATTAAGGGGGTGTTAGGTAGGGTTTTTATAGGATGGTGAAAATAGGGCCCTGAAGTTCCCATATATTTGGGGCGGCAGTGGTTCATGTGGGTTGTCTACAAACCGGAAGATTGGTGGTTCAATCCCCGGTTCCATCTGACCAAGCGTCGAGGTGTCCATGAGCAAGACACCTAACCCCAGACGAGCTGGACACTAAACTCCCGACGAGCTGGATGGCGCCTTGCATGGCTGACATTTCTCTAGTGAGGCCACCGTTCATCCGAGCATCAAACAGACATTTCTGCCTGAGATGGCTTCCACCCTATCGGGTGTTATTCTACTGAGGCCACCGCTCTGTCAAGCTCCAGATAGAACTACAACGTCAAGCCTTGATAGCCACCTTATACTAAAGCAGCAGGTCTCCTCTCACTTTAGAGAGTCGTTTTAAGATTATTGTTCTGAACTTCAGACATATAATTTTCGTGTGTTGGCCATCACAGGGCCGCCTCGATATCTGGCTTAGGCTTAGTAACTAGGAATTTGATTTTCGGTCTGCTAAGCATTCTGGCCTCAAGCCTCTCAGTATCTGAGTGTAGTTTCCTTAGAGCAAGAGCCCATTAGGAGATTTTATTCCCGCAAACCTAGTTCCTAATTCCAAATTCCTAGTACTAGCCGCCTCTTACTACAAGAGTCGTCTAGCCAAGGCCCGCCTTTTGCATTAGGTGTAAAATTGCTAGTGCTGTTACAGGGTAGATAGCAGCATAGGTAGCTATCTTCAAAAAGCTGATGCAGATATTTCATGGGCGATGTCAGGCCTTTCTCTCTAGAAAGTAAAAAGCAGAATGCTCTGGCCTCCACCCTTTAAAGCCAAGTATAGTAGCTAGTATATCCAGCAAGGCCTTAAGTTGAAAAAGGAATTTTCCACTGAGCCCATTGAATAAAATAATTCAAGTCATAAGGTCGAATGTCGTTGGCCACTTACTGAGGCCTCCATTCCCTTGGGTTTAGTAGAGAATATAAAATATATTTATATATAAAAAAAAAAGATAATAGGCCTCGACCCTGATACATTCCTCAGGGTCATGCTATAGTACTCCCCTTGTTAGGGTCATAATTTAGAGTTCTTTGCTACCCATAGCTCGTATGTTATCCCCCTTCACCAACCAGGCTCAGGTAGAGACAGATTAGTTACTCCCTCCCATTTGGGATGGTTGAGTATGCTCCCTTATAGCCAAAGCATTGCCCGGGCTGACGCCCATGCCATTCAAAGCTGTAGGCCTTACAGTAGGCCTCCTCGATAGGCCTTAGTAGGCTTATTTGAGGCTTATAACTTGGGCAGTGGCCGTAGCTTGAGTTAGAGTTTGCCACATTCAGTGTCTCAGGTTACGACTGTAAACTTTGTTACCTGAGAACAGGGAACGAGACACTGGGTCTTTCGCCATGCCTCGGGGATGCCTGCTGAACAGTTCCTACAGACAATAAGTGGATGACATGTTCTGTAGGCGCCCCTTATATACAGTACTTCCGGCTCGCACTAGTAGTGACGTCATAGGCTGTCATCGGTCAATACGATTGCAGTGATTTGAATAAGCGTTTCAGGCACCGGTTCACCCGCGTCATTGACGCAGAGTCTCATTCCCTGTTCTCAGGGAACATAGGTTAGTCATAACCTGAGAGGATTATTTAAAACTAAGCAAAAAGTCTAGTCTAGCATATTTCTCTCCACGTTTTACAATATATAAATCAAAACAAAATGCACTGTGTTTAACATTAGGTCTGGATGTAATTTGTATTGCAAAGACATTTCCTAAAGGGGTCATTGGATGCCCATATTCCACAAGTTGGTATGATTCTTTAGGGTCTTCATGTAAAATTTGTAACATACTTTGGCTAAAATTCCTTTTGTAAAACAAAACTTTTTACCTCCTCAAAAACAGCTCTGTTCACAGCGACCCGTTTCGGTGCATGTCTCTTTAAATGATGATGAGCAACTGCTCACCCCACCCCTCTCTTCCATGGGGTGTGTCGACACAACACATGTTAAGTGTTGCCTTGGCAACAGTATACAAATGCCTGAGGGCAGAAATATGCTAATACGGGATATTCCCTCGGTGGTCGTGGGCGGAGCATAAGCAATATGACTCATAAATATAAGATGTCAATCAATATGACTCAAAGTGAATGGATTTTTTTGGTTGTGGTTGTGCCCACACACTGCAAACACCAAATAAAAGTGAATTTTGCATCCGATGCCCCCTTTAAATAATAATAATTCTAAATACACAGAGATGTGCGTATACTCACCTTCATCATCCTCTAACAAGGGCACCTGGTCCTCTTTTGCTAAAAAAAAACAAAAAAACAAAAACAAAACAAAACAAACTATATAAAAAACTTAAAAGCAAGAACTGATAAGAATGTAAAACATGTACCTTGCAATGCAAAGTAAGTCGATTTGGATAAAAGCATAATGCATAAATGTAAATGTAGATTTTTTCCAAACACACAACTTACATGTTTTGTTTCCCATTTGTCATGTTCCAGTCAGGGAAAGTCTTGATAGCTTCAGCTGATAACCTTTCCTAATGAATAGATTAGAATGAATTGAAAAGAATAGAATAAAGGATTATAGAAATATCAAAGCTGCAAATATTTGTCAGTCCAAAAACCAGTGAAAGCCTATCCTAAAAAATGTTATCACCAAAAAGATGAAAAATACCTAATTTATGTGTTAGGATGCAGTTGTTTTGTGTGGGTTTGGTTGTTTTGTTTTCTCTTTGCAGGTTTAATTAGTGATTGGGCCATGACCTGAGAACACCTGAATCCAGTCTTGGCTCCTACAGTATTTGAGCAAGCAAGGTGGTTAGTCGGGGAGATGCTAAGCTGTTGCGCTTCAGTTTTGAGAATGTTACTTTTGTTTCACAACCATACACTTCCTGGCAACATTCCAGTTATACATCCATTCACCTAGGTCGCTAACCTATTACAATAACAAATTGTAATTTGTTGATGACGCAAAATTCCAGTTGAATTATGGAACTTGTCGTTAAGCTTATGGATCTAATAATGCTTATGGATGAGTGAATACATTGATGTTTTTATCATGACAGTGGTGTAAAGCAGGTCACGATTGCTAATGAGAGACAGATATCAGTGCCACACTCGCGAGTCCCGTGGATATAAAGGAATAAGGACATTTAATTCTACCAAATATGATATTGATCTTCGTTTTAGTTCTCCTTTTTTCCCAAAGTCTGCTTGCCATGGTCCATAATGTTTGAACGAAACAACTGCAGCTAGACGTAACGCTGTTGTCCATGTCTGTCGCCATGGTTACTCTACTCGTACTGCACGAGCGGAAACCAGGGATAACGTGGATGTAACGTCAGTGACAGGCGACAAGTGAAAATTCCGGGACGGACAATTATTTAAAATGGGAATTTCTCTGAAGTTAAAAATCTTTGGGAACTTTTGGGATATTGTAAGTACACAACTGCAGGAAATATATCACACTGTGCAAGTGATTTTTGGATATTTCTTTACAAAATTCTTACATATTGTGCCTTTAAGAAGAAACATACTTGTCAAAATATTTTGCTTATACTTTCAGAATGCAGTAGGCATGAATTTTATTTTATCAAATCAATGAGCCTAAATCACAAATGAATCATTAAGTTAATCATTACAGTTAATTAAACTTGCATATATTAAATGTCAGAAAACAAATATATTTAGTCTACTTACTGTATGTCACCCTCCTCTCAAACTATATTAGAGCTGCTGTTTAGTTTGAGTAGCCTATGTTTTCACAAAACAGAAAGCATTGCTCAAGATATTATATATAAATAAATGTAGCACAGAATTAGAGATGATCATGGCTGTTGTGATTTTTCATGGGTGGACTGTGCCAGTGTGTAAAAGTTATTCACTGTAAAAGTTAATGTAGTAGACATTAACTTTTACAGTGTAGTAGATTTGTATAAATTCATTATCCTTAATTGCCTCTTCCAGTCACATTAGTCTGTAATACCTGATATCAGGAAATCTGCCTGGCAACTAGGGTGTGTTTAGGTGGAAATTTGGTTAAAGAAGATGAAAAACAAAATCTCTGGCCCTTATTGGGATCGCCTAAGCAAATACTGTTCCACATTTCAGATTATCCGCCTCTATTTATTTTCCTTTGTTCTCTTCAGTCATGTGACTTGTTCCACGTAATAATGTATTTGCTTTTGGTGTACTGTGGAGTGGGTAAAACTGTTTTTAATGGCAGGCTATAGCAGATACTGTTGACTCGGCGAACGGCC
This sequence comes from Rhinichthys osculus, assembly GCA_029959095.1. Lineage (NCBI taxonomy): Eukaryota > Metazoa > Chordata > Actinopteri > Cypriniformes > Leuciscidae > Rhinichthys > Rhinichthys osculus. The sequence continues at coordinate 58,818,516 of JARWKJ010000003.1, read as the reverse complement.
TTGCACCGGCAAACTATGCAACTGGAATGACTGAATGAAAATTTAAAAAAAAAAAAAACTGTCTCCACTGATAAATAACACTAAGGCTAACTTGGAAATGAGGCCCGATGTCCAAAATCCTGATTTTTTCTTGCTTTATTGAGTATTTCCATTTTATGCAACTTTACACATTTACTACTATTATTAGTTACCAACTCCACTAGGCCTGAAATATATTTTGTACGTTTTAATCCCCTGGATCATGCTACAATCTCGATGATCATATAGAGCATGCTGCATTGCTGTGTCTGTTATCCTATAATTGCCACTTTTGGACAGTGGCTGTGTTTTTTTTTTTGTTTTTTTTACATAGTCTTGCTTTAACGCTCATTAATATAAGATATTACTGCAAAAAAAACTGTTTACTGTAAAGCTATTCTATTGCTGTTATATAGGCTATTTATTGTCCAACATTCCCAATTATCTGATATAGCAAGTCCTTTACTTAATTTTATATGTTGGTATTAATTCAGTGTTTTTAATGCTAATACTAAAGGTTTTGTGGGGGGAAAGTAGAAGACTTGTCTAAGTCTGTGAAATAAACTGTTCAAAGGGATTTAATGACAACTGGTGATTGTACGTGGATTTGGTCTTTAATGTACTTTTTTTTTTTTTTACCAAGCAGCTTATATTGCCATAGCGACAGTATAAGCTAGTGCATAGTGATGGGAAGTCCGGCTCTTTTCAAAGAATCGGCGAACTCGTTCTCGAACGACACATCACCAGTGGACTGCCGAGTCGCTTTCACCCCAAAATGGCGGTCGCGTAGCGCTGCTGCTGGGCGCTGGTGTTGCAATGGAACGTTCTATTGGCTTTCACTTCTTGTCAATATATGTTCTATGCGATCATTGGATACGGACGTGCCTTGTTACCTTCCTACCTCCGTCTTCTTCCTGCGGAGGCAGCATTTTTCAGTTTTCGGACGCAGCCATAGTAACAAATTAATTAGACAGAGGAAGCTGTCACGTTTTTTATAACCCTAGTGCAGTGACGAAACATGCTGATATGTTGTTATGTCACTTGACATGAGACACCATCTTTCACTATTTTGTGACCATTCATTGTTTTATTCAGAATATTTCAATATCCATGAAAATAGCCTACTGATGATCTTCAACAGAGAGCAAGAACTCACTCGTTCATGTTTAAATGTGACTGTGGACAGGCAGTTGTTTAATCAAACAAATGACCAATCTAATTTGTGTTTGCACTGCAGTTCATGCAAATATTTGCCTTGTGTCTCAGATTTGTTAACTATAACTTTACTTGAACAGGTTTCACAAAGTAAGAAAGTGCATGCTAATATTGGGGAGTGCATGACCGGAAGGTTTCACAAAATCACAACACAACATGCAGGGGAAATAGATCAATCTAAAATAAAGCTTTATCTGATCTAAAAAGAAAACTGATTAGAAATGAAGAGTAGTGATCTCACCATCCCTGAACTCTGACGATTTGACCAGCCAGTAAAACATACAAGTTGGAACATAAACGGGATATTCCTACATTAAAACAACTATTGAAATAACCTCATTCACATGAATGCATATAAATCCAACAATATCAGACTTGTTCATCACAGTAAGTAAAGCAGCAGCTTGATGAGTTTGGTCTTCTAGTTCTGTCCCTTGTTCCTGATCAGATATAAAGCTGATATGTTTTTTAAAAAGTGACTGCTTTTTTTGGTGTAAGAGAAATCTCAGTGAAACACTGTAAAGAAACAATCTATTTGTATTATTGTTGATTAGGGTTGGGTACCGAAACTCGGTGCCAATAGGGAACCGGTTCTGACGTAAACGGTAGTAACCAGACCGAATAAGAACGAAAATTTCGGTGCCTGATTTCGGTGCCTAACTTCATTAGGCACACACACACACGCAAGGTCTCTCGCTCTCTCCCTCTCCGCTGTGGGTGTGCTACACAGTTTGGAGCACAGTTTCTTCTGTCTCGCATGCGCGCTCTTTCTCGCAAGGTTTGGCTGCATTTCACGTGTAAAATTACGTGTCAGAACGCCCTCTGGGTGTGCCGATAGTCTGAATCCCATATAGAATCAAGCCAATTCATTGGCTGATGGCGCGGGCGCCGCATCGACGCACTTAAGGCCAATTTATACTTCTGCGTCGAGTGTACGCCGTAGTTTACGGCGTAGGCTACGCACGTAGGCGACGCCGTCATGAGCATTTATACTTCTGCGTTTAGGTCTGCGTTGCTCTGCAGTACAGCGCCGAAACGCTAGTTGGCGGCGGAGGGTTTTAATGTTCCACTGTGTTTAGATTCCTCGCGGCAAGAAGAAGAAGATTCCTCGCGGCTGTTTTGAGTTTAGGTTACTACAAGCAATGGCGACTGAAAGAGAGCAGATCATGTTGGAGTTGGAGCTTATCGAGGTGGAAAAGGTACATTTTTAGTTTTTTTAACAGTTTCGCTGTACTTAGAATTTAAAAATGGCGGGCGGTGCAGAAGAACACGCCGGAAATGCATAGGAGGAAACGCGATGCTACCAAGCCGACCAATCACAGATCTTGCGGTCCGCGTCGTCGCGACGTGTAGTTACATTGTTGAGGAGGTGCGCGTCAGGTTACGGCGAAGGGTACGGCGTATGGTACGCGTCTGTGCGTATGCTACGCCGTACCTACTGCGCGCACCCGACGCAGAAGTATAAATTGGCCTTTACGTCGTCATATTATGTTGGCGCGCGCGCGCCATCTGCTCCTCAGATTTCTCTGCCGAAAAAGGAAGCTGGTCGGCAGCGCGAGGAGCTTGGCAGCGTCCCGTTCCCTATGGCGAGATATGTTACACCAGTAACCAGAGATGTTCTCTTTCATAGGTTCACTCAACGCTGTGTAGCTAAGAAGCAGTGGATTTGTATTTGTAGGCTGCTGTATCACGTGCCGTTTGAACCGACGCGCTACAGCGATCTGTCACATTTCAAAGAGCCAAAACGTTATTTATTGTGTGAATCTCGTAAAAATATTGACAGAATCTGACAGCTGTGGATTTGTTCCATATCAAAAGTAACCTTGTCTGTCGGTGTCAGTGTCATCTTTGTCCGCGATTTTTCTGTGTGAAAAGGGTCAATTGCGTGAGTCTCACGGTCAATGCGTGAGAGTTGGCAGCTCTACCTGCTAGTAATCTCTATTAATCTCCAGTATTATTACATTGTTTGATACAATATTGTTTCATTTGATATTATGTAAATATGAATTTTTATTTTATATTGGTTTTATTATAACCATATGTTACTTGTATTTATATTGTTTAAAGATTTAAGTTAATATTGTGTCCAGTTTGGCCCTGTAAATTAAAGGGTATTATTTTTTTATAAAGTGTGTACGGTTTCATTTTCTTAAGTACCGATTTAAGAACCGTTTAAGCACCGGAACCGTTTAAAAAATACCGAGTAGGTACTGGAATCGGATAAAACCCAACCGATACCCAACCCTATTGTTGATATTGCTGACTTAATGAAAAACAATAGCCTATCTCCATTAAGTCATTAAATGTTACATTGGCAATAACATACGGTGGCCGAGAGAGCTCAACGCGCTGCAACTGAAGCAAACACATGCAAATAGAAAAAAACGCATGCAAATAGAAAAAAACACATGCAAATAGAAGAAAAACGCGTGCAAATAGATAAAAAAACACCTGCAAATTAAAAAAACATCTTCATCAATTTCACAACATGTGAGCTCCAAATACAGAAACGCGCTGCAAAAGTTCACAACACAACCAAATGCAGAAACGCCTGCAAATAACACAGACCACAACGAAAATGTTTCCAGGGGAACCAAATAAGTGACGAACCCGGCTGCTGGTGAGCTTCCCTATGCCATACTCCCTTCGAAGGGCAGATTGCAGAGCCCTTAAAGTGGGACTGTGGAGTGAGCAGGGCTCTAGTGTGCTGTTAGGCAGCCGTGTGGAACGCACTTGATGATGGAGCAACGAAAGACAACGTAATTTCCTCATTATTTTCATCTGGGATGTTCCCATGACAACGCAGCACGGCGTCCATCAGCTGAAGAGCTGGTCTTCATAACGGTTGCAAATACATTTTTATTTTTACAAAAAAGCTTTTAAAATATGCTTTATATATCTGTGTGTCTCAACTTTAAAATTTTGGACCCTACATTACCTAACATTTCTTACGAAACTTTTCTTTATGAAAATTTAAACATAACATGAAACAATTTGTACAGTGTAACTGATGTATAGATAAATATTTATCTATACAAGTTTTTCTTCTTTATCTTTTTTATTTATTTATTTTAGTTTCCAGCTCATTGTATTCTGATGACATTGAACATATTGTTAATACATTTTGTACATTGTATACAAGTTGTATGTCATAAAAAAAATGTAATCTCTGTATGTTTTGCACAAATAAATAAATAAAGTATAATTTTAAGCTGTAAACACCAGCACGCATAGATTCCAGCACGTCCCAGCCGGGTTCGTCACTTATTTGGTTCCCCTGGAAACATTTCCGTTGTGCTCTGTGTTATTTCCAGCGCGTTTCTGTATTTGTGTTGTGAGCTTTTGCAGCACGTTTCTGTATTTGGTGGTTTTGTGAGTATTTGGAGCACACTTGTGTTAAGAAACTGATGAAGATGTTTTCTTAGTTTGCGGGTGTTTTGTTTTTTTATTTGCATGTGTTTTTTTTCTATTTACATGCGTTTTTTCTATTTGCATGTGTTTTATTTAGTTGCAGCCTGTTGAGCTCTCTCGGCCACCGTAATAACAATATCCCTACTCGTGTTTCATCATACACATAGCAGTAAATAGCGCCACTGGATTAAAATACTTAGGCTACTTACAGCCAACATCCACCAATAATATAGCTGGATATATTCGTGGGCGGGGCTTGAGTTACGCAAAACCTTTACGAATCTAGATTTGAATTAAGCACAGTTTATTATTTGACTGTCGATTTGGCGAATCATGTCATTTCAGAAAACGGATCAAAAAACATTTCATCATCTTTTATATAGACTGATATATCAGCCTATATACAAACTAAAACTGAAAATCTTTGATTGACTAATGCAAACACGTAGACCTATATTTTATGAATGTCGCGCCCCATTTCTCCTCTCGTTTTGTTACATAGGACCATGACATTTAGTCTCACTTTACATTAACTACAGCAAAATTTTAAAGAATGTCCTGTCCTTGATTTTCTTTAGTCTTCAGGCAGGATCATGACAGACCCATGTTTTGTGTGCAAGCACATGGCCTTTTGTTTGGGCCATGTGCTTGTGTTGTCTCGTTACTTAACCCCGCCCCCTTGTTCTCCTCGTCAGTCATTATTGTTTCATCTTGTGTCACCTGCTGTCATTACCAGTTTCTCCCATTTAATCCCCTTGTGTTTGCTGTCCTGGGCCGATTCATTATCTTACCTTAATCATTCCTTGTGAGTATCCTGTCAAGTGTATTGTCTATAAGTTCTGATTCCGTGTTTGCTGTTTGTTTATCGTCTAGTTATGTCAAGTCTTAGTCTAGTTTAGTCATTCCTTGTCCTGTCCATGGTATGCCCCCTCGTGGGTTTTGTTTTCCCTAGTTTTGTCCTTTAATAAACTGTCAAGCATTCTGTCTGCGCTTGGGTCCATCTCTGTAATTCATAACAATCTTCTTCACAAATTATGAGTCATGACGGCACAAAAGTAAAACTGAAAGCTGCCATATGAACCACACATAACAATCAGTAAGTAGGTGAATTGACTAATACAATAAAGTTAATTTCACTATTTTAGTTGTTTTATTAAGAACTGCTCAAATTTTGTATTTGGTATATTTAAGTAGAAAAGAGATATGCTTGTCAAGATTTGCTACTTTTGCTTTCAAAATGCTTTATCTCAATTTATCAAATCAAATAAATGAATCATATAGGCTAAGGCTACAGTCAATTAAACTTGCACATGTTAAAAGTCAGACAACAGAATTGTATTTACTTACATTAGCTTGCCCTCGAAGTGAATTAAGAGCTGTTGTTAGGTTTGAGACCGTTTTCACAAAACAGGAAGCATCGCATATTGCTGAAGGAAAATTCCCCCTTTTGTCAGCATAATGATAGAGATTAGATAACATCCAAAAGTCTTTGAGAAGTATTACTGTATATATGGATTAAATCTATTAATAACAATAGGCTAGCAGTGAATTAGAGATTATCTTTGTTCATGTCTAAAGAAACCCCATTGCACACCACCCATCTCTCTTTTTCCTGTGTTCTTCTCAGTCATGTGACTCGTTCTGAAATAGTAACAATAGACCTAGACAGAGGAAGTGATCACGTTTTATAACCTCAGTGTATAACCTATATTTCACCATAATTTTTGCCCATTCATTGTTTTACTCATAATATTCAATATTTTCTCTATTTCCTATATGCTGACGATTTTCAACAGACTGCAGCAACTGTTTCAATGTGATTTATGTGCAAGCAGAGAGTTGTTTAATCAAACAAATAGCAAACTTTTGTTTGATCTTTTTGTTTGCACTGCAGTTTGTGCCAATATTCACCTTGTGTCTCAGGTTATGTAACTTGAAGAGGTATTTTAATATTGTATGAGGTATTTAGAGTACATGTTAATATTGGGAAGTTTTTACATGAATTTATTTACATTTTGTGGTGTCCCTTATGAACTGCATATTTAATGATGTTAATTTACTAATTACTATTTTATAAAAATCCATCATGAGTAACAGACTTGTGCCAAAATACTGTCAAGTTTTCTGCCTTTTCATCCTACATATGACTGATTGTATAATTATAGTAAAAAAGTCAAGTCAAGTCATCCTCATTTATATAGCGCTTTTAACAACGTAGATTGTTTCAAAGCAGCTTTACAGAGATAAACATATAATTTAAGGTAACAGAGATTGGTTTGGTAAAAAAAAAAAAATCCCAATACCCAGACCAAATCAGAAAGACTGCAAATTCTCAGACAAAGTCAGTTTGTAAGTGCCGTCTTATCGGATTCTGATCAGCCTTTATAAAGAGCATTCTGACAGAAACTGTGGAACATGCAGGGACAAGAACAGACAAGCACAAGGCTGGAAAGTTTCACAAAAAGCACAAAACATCGTATGCAGGGGACACTCAAATGCATTAATCTAAAATTAACCATCTGGGGTCTGAGGTGTTTTCTGGGCCCTGGACGTGTTCTGACATTTATGCTTTTTTTCTGATACTTTTGACATTTTCATGGCTAGAGTCTGATTACACTGTATTCAGCACAAACTCTGCTACAATAATATGTCAGCAGCATGTATGTAAAAGTTTGTAGTTTTGAGATAATGACGTTTATGCATGGTTTGTGAAAAAACTAAAAAACATTGTCACTGAAATAAGGTCATGAAACCCATACTGATTATTTCTTCACAAGACTTTTGAAAATTGTATCACGTAGCCTAGAATATTTGCTTCAAAACTATGTGAAAATCATCCTGATTACGCATTCAGATAAGTCAATAAAGTCTTTTAAAACATTTATGACGCTTTTTCTGTAAGAAAGCTTTATGCGGCTAGGCGTTAACCACCCATTAATATTGATCGATTTGACACCTGAGAAAGACAAAGACCCTCCCCTAATGGCCCTATTAGGTGCTATCAGGCCCTATCATTACGAGGAGCCTTGCACAAAGAATGAGATTTAAAAAAGAATGGGTTTTAGATTATTTGGATTTATTTACAACACAACATAAACCAAGGAAACACAACAAAGGACAAAAAAGCACATTAGTAAACACACTGATCTAAAGACAGAGGCTTGAACAGTCACACAACTTGTGCCATTCCTGAAACATAGTGCATACCTGTCATTTCCAAGGTGTTTGATTTTTCACTTAACCATGTTCATGTACAGAGTCTCCTGTGAATGTTGAAGTCAGCAGGACTCATCAGTGGCATCTGGTCCCTGTAAAAAATAAAATTAAAAAATAAACACATGTGAACATGCTGATATCAAGAGAAACTATAGGGCTGCACGATTTTGGGAATTCATTCTAGATTTTTCTGGTTAAAATTATTATTAAATATTTATAAAAACACCATGTTTGTTGTGCATTGTTATAGCCTATGTATAGGGCTGCATAAAATAATAACAGATAGATAGCAGGCAGCCTATATCGTTAAAAATGAACACTTCAGTAACACTACACTAGACCAAAATATATGGATTATCATGTTACTTCAAACGTTTCCATTCATTATGAAATGAGATTGGAGAAAAACATGAAGCCTAATGTTTGGTGTGTTTTGCTTTTAAAACTCAGACTCAAACTCAGCGCGTTCAGAGGACATTTACTGAAGCGATCGAGCCACTCCCAACTATGAAACATTATTGTTACATTATACATATCTACGTTTGAGCAGATATCCACAAACACAGTATTTAACAGTAAACACGGGTCTAAACATTATACTATTCACCATTGAAGAATAAGCATACTTTTATATCATGCTGTGTTTAATTATCGAAGATAAAAACATTCTTGTGTGTACATGTATATTGACTCCAATCTCATTTCATAACATTTTAGTCTGGAACCAGTTTAACTAGTAGCTACTATGTAAAGTATATACAACCATAAGACACTTATTATGTGTCTTACCTTAAAAAATCGTTCTCCTAATCAAATCGTGTTCTTCTAATTCTTCTGAGGTAAATCCAAGGTGCCCAGACCAAACACTTCCAAACTCCACGAAAAGCAAAGCATGACTCAAGTCGCTGATTCTTTGTTTAGAGGTGATGAGGGCGTTGCGTTCCTTCACGTGGATCATTTGAATTTGAACAGCTCGCGCACGTGTGGGCGTGGTCACATTAGATCTAATGAGCTCGGGCTGAAGAAACTGTACATGTCGTTGCTTTCATACGGATTACTTAAACAGAGAATATTTGTTTTTGGTATGATTTACATCATTTAAAAATGGAGACTTAAAGCTTTGTAAAGACATAACTCTCACGTGTGGGTGGCAAGTATTTGCTGAGTTAAAGATCATTTTCTGTCGCGTTTCATAATGAACTTCACATTGAGAGAGATGACAAAACGCGCATCATGTTTATTTTCTTTATTTTACGAAAAACACAACATTTTGTTTTTATTATTAGTGTACACAAATGAAAATGGACATTTAACAGTTTTGAATGATGTATAACACTTGCCTGTATCACAAAAATCGTAAGAGTTATTTGAGTCTCTTTTGCACTGATAAGAAAAAAAGTGAGCTGGTATCGCCGGCGAGACCGCCAACCCCAGGGGGTTAAACTTGTAAATCATTAAATCAAATCACTCTCAGTCTCTTACCGCAAGCGCGTCTCTCTCATTTCTCTGTCTCTCACTCCCCTCCCGCGCTTGTCAAAAAAACTCTCATCTCCCGAACAACCACTCACGTTACACAATACACCAGTGAGGGTGGGACTTATTCACATATAAACCAATAAAATAATCGAACACCTAACATGATGGTTAATGCCACGTTTTTCCAAGGGGGTAATCCATCAGCCGGAAACTGAAGTCTCCCCGGGGGCCGCCATTGGCTAACAAGCCTTCACCTGCTGTTAGCATTCCATTGACTCCCATTCATTTTGGCGTCACTTTGACAGCGAATAACTTTACATCTGAGGCGTTTAAAGACTCAATTTGTCCATTGTTTATTTCTAAAGAAACACGACAATGTATAAAAGCCTCCATTACCTTGTATCTTACGTTATGGCCCCGTAGAAGCCGTTTTTGTAAAAATAGGCTAACGATTGCGTCATAACAAGCGACTCTCTGTCGCGCAGTAGAGAAATTACCGTAGACAGAAGTAGAAGCTCACGCGCAATCGGGGGGACGTGGAGGCATAAAGTCAAGGGAGAAGCCCATAGAGAGTTGTAAAGTTGATCCTGCTGCTAGCTCATGGACAGCTAATACTCACCATCTCCGGCTCTGCAAGATTCGTAAGGGAATAATTCAGATTCCTCTTGGCACAACTACTAGAAGACGTACAACTGTGAGACAGGTTGCTCACGTCACATCTACGTCTTCAAGCTTAGTGTGAGTCTGCGCAGTGCGCTTGGCAATCAGGAAGTGAGTGCTTCTATTTGACTTCACTTTTCTCTGTTGTCTATGGGGTCGCTGTGTCCATTTATTTTACTGTCAATGCGTTTTTCACATGTACACATCGATCAAACTTGTATATCATGCACGCGCGCTCTTAAAGGCATAAATACAGGTATAATCACAAACAAGCATGAATGGTTAATTTACATTTTATCTCTTAATTAACCCTAAATACAAGCTAATAAATTGAGGTAACTTATTAACAGCATACTTATAACCTACTGGGTTACATATAGGCTAATGTTCAATTTTAACACAAAATGAAAATGAGTTTAAGAAGAATGTATAGACATTATTTGCAAACACCGAAAGTAGCTAACCGCGGCCATATTGTTGACATAACATCTGTCCTGTTGTCCCTAGCCACGCGCAGATTTGAGTTGAGGGGAGCAGTAACGTTAGCCTAATGGCTTCATCTCGTCGGTATCAAGAGAAGATAAGCTTGATTGGTGTGGACCCACATCAAATAGACCCAATAGCATTAAGTAAAGATCCGTCCTTATTGCCAGCCGTAACTTTTCCGGATATTCATAACCATCTCGTTCACACAGTATCCGTATACAAACTACAATTTACCTCAACAAGGCAACATAATGAACGACACTCGTCTCATTCGTGGAGGTGAAAAACAAGTTCTTTGTGACATGCAAGATTTGTTGTATTAAAATGTAAATGCAAAAGAAAAGACATGAGAGTCGGTTGTTTTTGTCAATTTTAAGTTTTAATTTAAAATGTTTGCGATTTTAATATAAGCACATGGTTACATATTTGACCACTTGCTTGAGCAACTTAATATATAGAAGTAATGCATGGAATAATTGGCTTACGTTGTTAAAATAGTGAGTATGTGTTAAAATAAAAAAAGTGAGTCCCGGGGTGTTTGTGGTACAGCCGCGGATCAGTTACGCACTGCAAACGCAGCATATAAAGCACTATAGCGCGTCCTGCTTCTGTACCGTATACGCACCGCACACGCTTTGCACACGGATTATGTGTGAAACCTGTGATAAAATGATGGAACAGACTTTTCTGTGGGGAGTTGGCTGAAAGTTTAGCCTATTTATCCTAACTAGCCTCTCCTGCGCTGGCTCAACTCTGTCTCCTTCCCTTCACGTTTTCTGACAGTCGGTAACTTATCGCATAAAAACTAACTCCGGGGTTCTTATTGCTGTTGTTAGAACAGCCGTGTATTACACAACACACCATCACGTTGTTTAAAAAAAAAGAATACAGTGGTAATACCATGGATAATACCGGCGCTGCCTCGCTTCGCTTGTCAATTGACAGACTGACAGTTGCCGTGGTTTCTATGTCAACAATATGGCCGCCGCAAACATTGATGACGCAGATCGAATAACATCTATAGGTTTCAATATTCATACTCCGTTTACATGACTCAGTAAAGCCATGACATTCGGCTATTTATGAATCATGCAATCGTATTATTCAACGCGCTATTATTATGTTTGAGATATCACACTGGTCGATAATGTTTGTATAAACTGTAAGTAACAATTGGTAAAATGTACGCCTATACTTATACTTAAATATTCTCTTCTTAGCCATGTTTACAGGCCGTGAGCGCAATCCCATCCGTTTTCTGATTGGCCTTTCGCAAGGATTCCTGGGTAGTTAAAGTGCGTGGAGCCTGCATCTATGCGGGCTTCGCGGAAGACCTCTTCAAGGGTACAAAGGGGGCGCTGCTGAGCACACTTCAGAGCGTTAAAATGCTAAATGGGACGGCCTACGGACTCGTAGACTCTGCGAGCACGTGCAATTTAAGTCCACGAGACCGAAAGTCCGCATGAAGTGCGCCATTTGGGACAGGGCCCATAATGTGACAAATCAACCCTTTGGTTGAGCATGTTTTTGAAAAATTATTAAAAACATACTAAAGTTTTTTCATGGCATCACTAACATCATTTTGTAAAGTTAAGACTCTTACAGTGTAATATGTAAAAAAAAAAAAAAAAAAAAAAAAAAAAAAAAACAGCAAAATTTCACCAAGAACAGTTTCTGACACAGAAGAAGTGTTCTGACAAGTGCTGTTGATTGACACTGTGAAATGATCTAGTCAATTTTTTTTTGGGCATAACATACCTCAACCAGATGGTAGAGATGGCTCAATCAGATTGAGTTAAGTTAGATACTCTCAATAAAATATAGTGACTCAAAATGTGCTCAACCATTTGGTCAAACAGGCAGCATATTACTCTTGCATAAACATGTCACCAGGAATGTGTTTGTTGTTAGCCTATCCAACACGATCTCATGAAAGCTGTGTTGGTAATGAAGGAACCTGCAGCCATAGAAACGTACCCCAGTTCAGTTCATTTAAGCAGTTCTAAGCAGTTTATTTTTCCATTCAAGCAGTTTTTTTTATTGGACCTCAATTTTATTAAGAAAACTCTTAATGTTATCAAAACAAATCATCACATATTGGCATGGTTAAACATGAATTAAATGCTAAACATGTATTCACATTTCTTAAAAAAAATATTAGTTGAATGAAATTTGTGAAAGCTATTTTCACACATTAAAAAGTGAAATGTATTCTTCATATTATTAGTTTTAAATATGTAACATTTAATATTTTTATGGTGGATTTCATGACGGTATTTTAAGTGTCTGAGACACAATATAACAATATACAAAGAACAGTACATGCAAATCATAAAATGTACAGTATTGAAGTCACAAAGACAAATAATGAAAGTTAATGTGACCTTAACATAAAAGAGATGTAAAATGTTGAAATCAAAAGGAGATAAAGGTGCATGAAGTTGATAATCCTCATGACATCACAGTGTTTGAACAGATTTAAATGGCAGCGATTTCCTGAAGTCAGTCAGTTGAGCAACTAAATACATTTTTTATTTTTATTATTATTATTAGAATGAGGCACTGAGGCACAACACTTATTAAAGCTGGATAGATTCATGAATATGTTAGTCAAGACTGAATTTAGCTGTAACCTTTTTAAATAGCAGGTTCTGCAAATATGAAAAATGTCACCAATCATTCTGTGCAGATAGGGACATATACCCAGGTGACAAAAATATATTCTAAGATTGTTTTGCTGGCGTTCTATTTAAGTTATGAAAACGTTATTTTGGAATGTTCCCAGAACATTCCAAATGTTCAGTTTTTTAGAAAGTGTTATGAAAATGTTAAGAAAACATTCAATTGTATCATTACAGGAACATTTCTTTTGAATGGTCACTGAGATAAATAATTATTTTGAATGGTCACGGTCACTAAAATAAGTAGTATTAAAACTAAAACGTTTCAGAAAAGAAATTATGAAGGATGTATAAATATTTTTGTGCTAACATTATTACATGGACATTATTAAAGACCCAATAACTTTGAACAAATATTCTATTAATGTTACTGGAAGAACATTTGTTCATAACTTTGAGAGAAGATTGCATGTTAGCTGGGTAGGAACTAATCATTAGGTTTTCAGTCGACTATTCAAATGAATAATTAATAATCCTCTAACAAGTGCACTTGGTACATCTGTAAAGAAGTTATTCTTAGTCATGTGACTTTTTCTACAGACATTAACAGTAGGCCTAACAGTAGGCAAATGAACTAGACAGAGGAAGAGATCACGTTTCATAACCCCAGTGTAGCAACAAAACATCCTATTCAGTTGTTAAACCACGTGTCACACTTGCTGTGGTACAAGGAGAAACACTAACTTTTTTAATGAACAAGAAGATAATACATGAGAATGCACAGAGAATTATCATGTTAACATTAACTACACACATGAAAGAAGAGAACCGACAATGAACTGAAAAAAAAACCGGACTGAATCCAAAATCTCCCCCTAAACCCTCAATCACTATTCCCTAATCCAGTTCACTTGAAGGAGTGAGTCCAAAACGTGGGTTCGTGGAAAAACGCCCATGTTAACAAGCTGCCAATTGGCGCGCTATGGGCGCGAGGGATCGTTGGGTGAATTTGGATGACAATTGCCCACAGACTTGGTAGAGAGTGGGCCTTTATTAATAACCCCCCTATTCACGGATCCTTACTTACTTGCCACGGAACTGTTGGTTTTCGGACACCTCTAGTGGGCGATAGAGAGCATATTGCCCCATGACCCCCCCCCCCCCCCCCCCATCCCACTAACCCATTATTTGTCCAATAACCCACTGTATTGGGCAAATGCCCCCCCGTTGACCCCCCCCCCCCCACCCACTCCCAGGCCACGCCCCCGTCCCACGAACCCACTTTTTGTCCAATAACCCACTAAATTTACCAAAAGTGCCAAACGGGGACGCAGGGTCGTGGGACGTTGAGATTTGAGATTCTGGCCCTCCAGGGGCCCCTGACGCGGGGCCCCGAAGCGCAGATCTCTAGGGCCTTTAGAAAAATTTGACTTTGCTCTAGCGCCCCCTGCTTTTGGTATGTCGGTCAGGGAGGGCCAAGGGGTCAGCGTGCCGAATTTGGGGCCCCGGGGACATTTCGAAAAAAATCCCACTCGCCCATTGAATCAATGTATTTTGCCACAGTGGTTTCTCGGACGACGCTTCGAAAGGGCCGACGGACAAGGGGGCGCCGTTTTCCGACTCGCCACGGCCCCCCGGTGCGGGCGGAGAAGTTTGGTGGCCCTGGGGCCTCGTTCAGTGGTCGAAAGGTCAAAAAAGTGTGAAAAACACGTTACAAGGGTCAAAAAGGTCAAACCAACGGAACGCGCGACCGTACGGAGACGGAAGGTCGCGGGAGCCCGAAACTCGGCGAGTTCCGTCGTCTGGTGGCCCCGAGTCGGGCCCCCGAGTTTGAGGGCCCTAGCCGCTTGCCAAGCGTTTAAAGTCCGGACGAGTGTACGGCTGAAAACGGGCCTGTTTCTGAGTGTCTGCCATTGACCTCAATGGCAGACAGAGAGATGGATCAAAGCTGATAAAAAATACTTTCTCAGGCCCTAGGCCGGGCCCTTTTGGTATGTCGCTCGGGGCGGGCCCAGGGGCCACCGTGCAGAGTTTGGGGCCCCTGGGACATTTCTATCAAAATCCCACTCGCCCATTGAATGAATGTATTCGCCGCAGCGGTTTCGCGGACGCCGCTTCGGAAGGGCCGACCGACTAGGGGGCGCCGTTTTCCGACTCGCCACGGCCCCCTGGTGCGGGCGGGAAAGCTTGGTGGCCCTAGGGCCTCGTTCAGGGGCCGAAAGGTCAGAAAAGGGACCGCGCATTAGGGTTAGCGTCAGAATTAGGGTTAGCTTCTGAAAATGTTTTGCCTTCGCTCAAGAGCCCGGTGCTTTTGGCACGTCGCTCGGGGCGGGTCCAGGGGTCAGCATGCCGAATTTGGGGCCCCGGGGACATTTAGAAAAATATCCCACTCGCCCATAAAATGAATGTATTTTGCACAGTGGTTTCGCGGACGCCGCTTCGGAAGGGCCGACCGACTAGGGGGCGCCGTTTTCCGACTCGCCACGGCCCCCTGGTGCGGGCGGGAAAGCTTGGTGGCCCTGGGGCCTCGTTCAGGGGCCGAAAGGTCGAAAAAGGGACGCTCGTCCGCGAACCCGTTGCGCCGTTAAATGGCCCGTGGGACGGCCCCCGCACGGAGACGCAGGGTCGTGGCGCATTGAGATTTGAGATTCTGACCCTCCAGGGGCCCCCGACTCACGGCCCCGAAGCTTGAAAATCTGGGACCTTCCTAAAAAAAGTTTGCCACTTATAACCAACTTTCGCTCAAAAGGCTCTGAGGGTGCATGAGTGAGAGACACACAAGGCCGAGATTAGTGTTAAAAGGGCGGGAAAGTGTTGCCTTCGGTCTAGAGCCTTGCGCCTTTGGCATGTCGCTCGGGGCGGGCCCAGGGGCCACCGTGCAGAGTTTGGGGCCCCTGGGACATTTCTATCAAAATCCCACTCGCCCATTGAATGAATGTATTCGCCGCAGTGGTTTCGCGGACGCCGCTTCGGAAGGGCCGACCGACCGAAGGGGGCGCCGTTTTCCGACTCGCCACGTCCCCCCGGTGCGGGCGGGAAAGCTTGGTGGCCCTAGGGCCTCGTTCAGGGGCCGAAAGGTCGAAAAAAGGGACGCTCGTCCGCGAACCCGTTGCGCCGTTAAATGGCCCGTGGGACGGCCCCCGTACGGAGACGCAGGGTCGTGGTACCCCGATACTTCAGATTCCGACTCTCCAGGGGCCCCTGACGCGGGGCCCCGAAGCGAAAAAATCGCCCCTCCCCCGAAAAAAAATTAAAAACCTGAAAGGGCCTTTTCAGTCTGAGAGGGAAACAGCCCTGAGAGAGGATTTCTGCACAGAGGCTGAGAAAAATTTCACTCTGCTCTAGCGCCCCCTGCTTTGGGTACGTCGGTCGGGGAGGGCCAAGGGGTCAGCTTGCCGAATTTGGGGCCCCTGTGACGTTTCTGAAAAAATCCCACTCGCCCATTGAATGAATGTATTTTGCCACTGTGGTTTCGTGGACACCGCTTCGCAATGGCCGATCGACTAGGGGGCGACGTTTTCCGTCTTCCCACGGCCCCCTGGTGCGGGCGGAAAAGTTTGGTGGCCCTGGGCCCTCGTTCAGGGGTCGAAACGTCGAAAAAGTGTGAAAAAAGCACATTTTGAAACTGACAGGAGTCGAAAAGGTCAAACCAAAGAAACGAGCTGCCACACGGACACGGAAGGTCGCAGGAGCCCGAAACTCGGCGAGCTCCGTCGTCTGGTGACCTCGAGCGGGGCCCCAGAGTTTGGGGGCCCTGGCCGCTTTCTAAGCGTTTCTTAGGCCCCGTTCGTTAGGAGCCCATTCATTGTGGATGGTGACTGAAAAATGTGGATGGTGACTGGAGATTTTTTTTTATTTTTTTTGATTAAACCACCTCTACTGTACTAAGCACACTCCACTGAACACATCACACTAATTTTTAAGTTATTTCGGTGTTTGGTTTGCATGAAAACGAGTGCCCTCGAAACCACTTTTTGGCGGGAAAAATGGTTTCTTCGCGGACAAAGTGGTTTTTAAGCTAGGCTTTCGAAATATTTTAATGAAACGTGTTTGGCGAGACTCTGTGGGATGCCCCGGAAAAGTTTGGTGGCCCTGGGGCCTCGTTCAGGGGCCGAAATGCCGAAAAAGTGGCCAAAACCGACATGCCTGCAAATGGCCCGTGGGACGGCCCCCGTACGCATACGGAGGGTCGTGGCACCCCGGGACTTTGGATTCCGACTCTCCAGGGGCCCCTGACGCGGGGCCCCGAATCCTGGAACTCGAGGGCCTTTGGAAAAAATCGCCCCTCCCCCGCCATCAAATCATTCAAAGGCCTCTTTCAGTGTGAGAGTGAAACAGTCTCGAGGGAGAGATTTTGCATAGAGGATAAAATATATTTGCCTTTACTCGAGGGCCCGGTGCTTTCGGTAGGTCGCTCGGGGTGGGCCCAGGGGTCACCGTGCCGAATTTGGGGCCCCTGGGACTTTTCCATGAAAATCCCACTCGCCCATTTGATGAATCACCACAACGGTTTCGCGGACGCCGCTTAGAAACGTCCGATCGACTAGGGGGCGCCATTTTCCTTCTCGCCACGGCCCCCTGGTGCGGCCCTAAAAGTTTGGTGGCCCTGGGGCCTCGTTCGGTGGTCGAAAGGGTGAAAAACACGTCACGGGGTCAAAAAGGTCAAACCGACGGAACGCGCTCCCGTAAGGAGACGGAAGGTCGCAGGGGCCCGAAACTCGGCGAGTTCCGTCGTCTCCCGTCCCTGAGTGGGGCCCCCGAGTTTGAGGGCCCTAGCCGCTTTCTAAGCGTTTCCCGACCCCCGTTTGTGATGAGGCCTTTGATTGTGCTTGGTGACTGATGTGAGCAGCGACGTTTTATTTTTTTGTGATGTCCCACTGGGTCCTACGGACACCAAAATTGTATCTCGTTTAGAGGGGGACGAGACCTTTACTTTGAGACCACCCTGTGATAAATGCTACGTGGGATGGGACACATTTTCTGTGAAACACATATTAATGAAAGTTCCAAATCATGATAAAAACTATTTTACTGCACTCAGGGGCCTCCCCTGAGTCCGCAGCACCAAGTCCCATCCCATAATTCCACTGACCACGAACCCACAGTTTTTTATAATGTAATAAATGCTACGTGGTATGTCCATAGCTCTGGTCAGGAAGGGTCTAGAGCCTCCATTTTTGCACTCAGGTCTAAGTCCCATCACCCTCTAACAGAATCCAGAGTTTCAAGAAGATTGGAGAAACCTTTTTTTCCGACCCGAAAAAACCGACAGGGGTACGTACGTACGTACCACTGTCGGTTTTTTTGGGTCGAGATTTTGAGTTTCTCCAATCTTCTTGAAACTCTGGATTCTGTTAGAGGGTGATGGGACTTAGACCTGAGTGCAAAAATGGAGGCTCTAGACCCTTCCTGACCAGAGCTATGGACATCCCACGTAGAATTTTTTCAATAGTAAAAAAAAAGTGGGTTCGTGGTCAGTGGAATTATGGGATGGGACTTGGTGCTACCGACTCAGGGGAGGCCCCTGAGTGCAGTAAAATGGTTTTCATCATGACAGCAACTTTAATTCAAATGTCTATCAGAGAAACTCTCTGAATCCCCATTCAATCGATGGCACGTGGGATTCTGTCCGATTGCAGCTTGTTGAATGAAGGGTGGGGTTAGTATTTTACAAAAATAGTGGGTTATTGGACAAATAGTGGCTTCTTGGGATGATCCCACGTAGCATTTATTCCATTGTACCAAATATAGGCTTCGCGGACAGTTGCTCTACCCGGCTTAGTTCTTAGCACTTTTTGACCGGGCATAACTCAGGAAACAAGCCGATTTTGGGCTCCATACTCTGGGGTCCTGGGGGGCCCATGGGTACCTTTACACACCTAGAGTTTGGAGCTCCAAGTCGGCTTGGTTCCCGAGATACACCCGGTCAAAACTGGAAAGGAAGTGGCCGTATCTCGGAACCAGAAGGACCTAGGAGCTGGGGACGGTGGGGTCTGAAGGGGACCCATGGGCCCTCCCCACACCAAGAGTTTGGAGCCCAAACTCGGCTTGGTTCCCGAGATAAACCCGGTCAAAGCTGGAAAGGAAGTGGCCGTATCTCGGAACCAGAAGGATCTAGGAGCTGGGGACGGTGGGGTCTGAAGGGGACCAATGGGCCCTCCCCACACCCGGAGATTGGAGTCCAAACTCGGCTTGGTTCCCGAGATAAACCCGGTCAAAGCTGCACAGGAAGTTGCCGTATCTCGGAACCGGAAGGACCTAGAAGCTGGGGACGGTGGGGTCTGAAGGGACCCAATGGGTCCTCCTCACACCCGGAGTTTGGAGCTCCAACTCGGCTCCACCCCCAAGATACACCCACTTATACATAAGGGTCTTTTGGACAAAACGGTCAATATCTCGGAAATGACGAGTCCCAGCGGATCTTCCTTTGGGGTGGTGAGGGGCCCCTAGGGGCCCTCTCAGACCCCAGAGTCCCGAGCCTCTGGGACCCTTCCTTCTGAAGTGCACCCTTTCCTGTTGGGCCCCGTATCTCGGACCTTGGGGGAGCTAGAAGCACGGGCTAGGGCGCGTTGGAAAGGGCCCCTGGGGACCTTACTCTGACCCGAGTTTGGTGCCTCTAGGTGTCTTGGTCGCCGAGTTATAGCCGTTCAAAGTTCGGGCCTATGGAGGGTGGGATTGTGTCCGATTGCAGCTTATTGCATGAAGGCCGGGGTTAGTACTTTTCAAAAATAGTGGGTTATTGGACAAAAAGTGGCTTTGTGGACAGCGGGAAGTTTGCCCAATATAGTGGGTTATTGGACAAAAAGTGGGTCCGTGGGATTGGGGGTGGGGTGGGGGGTGGGTGGGGGGGTTAACGGGAAGTTTGCGCCATATAGTGGGTTATTGGACAAATAATGGGTTCGTGGGATGGGGGCGTGGCCCAGGAGTGGGGGGGGGGGGGTCCCGGGAGATTTGGTAAATATAGTTGGTTATTGGACAAATAATGGGTTCGTGGGATGGGGGCGTGGCCCGGGAGTGGGGTGGGGGTGGTCCCGGGAGATTTGGTAAATATAGTTGGTTATTGGACAAATAATGGGTTCGTGGGATGGGGGCGTGGCCCGGGAGTGGGGGGGGGTGGTCCCGGGACGTTTGGTAAATACAGTGGGTTATTGGACAAAAAATGGGTTCGTGGGATGGGGGCGTGGCCCGGGAGTGGGGGGGGGGTGGTCCCGGGTCGTTTGGTAAATACAGTGGGTTATTGGACAAAAAATGGGTTCGTGGGATGGGGGCGTGGCCCGGGGGTTGAGGGGGGGGGGGGTGGTCCCGGGACGTTTGGTAAATACAGTGGGTTATTGGACAAAAAATGGGTTCGTGGGATGGGGGCGTGGCCCGGGAGTGGGGGGGGGGGGGGGGGGTGGTCCCGGGACGTTTGGTAAATACAGTGGGTTATTGGACAAAAAATGGGTTCGTGGGATGGGGGCGTGGCCCGGGAGTGGGGGGGGGGTGGTCCCGGGACGTTTGGTAAATACAGTGGGTTATTGGACAAAAAATGGGTTCGTGGGATGGGGGGGGGGGTGGGGGGGTGGGGGGTGGGGGTCTGGTCACTCTAGTGGTCAATCGGACAAATAATGGGTTAGTGGGACGGGGCACGTGTGGCGCCCCACCAAGGACGAAGGCAGAACTGCTTGGGGTGGCCTCGGGCTTCGGGTCACTTCCGTCGGGCCCCTGAGGGGGTCGGGTCACCCCGACCCTGCCCGCGTGGGTCGGGCGCCCGGGGAGGGTCGGCCTGCGGCGTCGGCCGACCCCCCAAAAATTTCGGGGGGTCAGCACGCTCGTCCGCCAACCCCCGTCCTAATCGCCGCGCCCCGTTTACTGAATGGACGCTTTTTATTTTTCTGGACTATCTAGAATGAGTAAATTCGGACAGCCGTTGAGTGTACATTGAATGAGTGAACTTGATAGCATCCACTATGATTTTGGTAACCTAATGCATGTCCCCTCAAATAATGCCCTATTTGAAGGTATAGGGGGCGATTTCGAATTCAGCCAGGGAATATAAATCCACAGGGAAAATTTATGACAGACAGCTGACCGTAATCAGTTACTATAACTGAACTGAAGGACAATAAACAAACGCACGGGAATGAATAACACTAAACACAACCTGAGAGTACTCCCCCGTCCCACAAGGCGCATCTTCGCGCCGTATGCAAAAGTCCTACAGTGGAGGCATAGATATACACACTAGATGTCGCCTTGGCTACGGCAGTTCATTAGAACGAATGCGTCAATAGTGCCGCCATCTTGGAACACTTTAATGCATCAGCGTCACTGTAGACAAAGGTCTAACGGAAATAAAATCCCCATAAATCATCATGAATGCTATTTTCTCGGGGTTTTTTTAGGTTCGTTCCAACGGTCAGACATGTATTTATCATTGATTCCAGAAAAAAAAAAAAAAAATTCCAAAACATTCTTCCTAGTTCAGATTTCATTCGTGTGAACATCATGCACAGCACAAAAGTCCGCCACCATCAATTAATTCGAAGTAAAGGCAGAGATAGCAGCGTTACCTAGCTACTTCCTGTGACAAGACCCCTGTTCCAAGATGGCGGCGGTTTTGACGCATGCTTAGAACCCCAAGGTGACGTCTAGTGTATATGTCTATGCTGTGGAGGGAGGGGATGAGACGGAGACCCATAGTGAATCTGCGAGGACTACGGCCCAGGGCGACAGCGCAGGCCTGGATGACGTCGTCAGCTCAAGAAAATTTCGTGAATGTGTGTTCTTGAAGATAATATTTGGGTGCCTTATTTTAAGAAATATGCGTGAGATTTCCCTGATGTGGAGAAGAAATTATCTTTTTATTCTGGATAATAAAAAATGAAGCAGTCCTCTTTGAGAAAGAAATGATGACCGTATGATAGCTGATGATCACCATGTTTCCCCAATTTCCTCCAGGACAGGTGTAAACAGCTTTATCATGACATCATCATTACGAGGGATTTTCTTCATGAGGTCTCTTGTTTTCAGCACTGACTGTCGTTCACCCCACCTCTCTATTATAAGGTCTACTAGATGACCTTTGTTTTCGTCCTCCATTGAACTCCTGGGAATGTTCCATTCCATACTCAAGTGCATGTAATTTTTCATTTTTTTCAGTTGATCATCAGTCAGCACATCCAAGATCTGAAGAAGAGTGAGACCCCATTCGTGCTGCAGAACTGAGCCACCACCTGAAATCATTATGTATTTATTCAATAGTTTTCAGTCACAATAACGTGTACAAATATTTTACTTCACAGAAAAGGTTCTCAAGTAAACACTTTTTAGAAACCTTTTAGCATTGACGGAGCTCTGCAGAGTCCAAGTGATCGGAAGTCATTTATTTTGAATTAGATTTGGGCATATCTGCCGAGTCAGTGGACCACGTGTTTAAAATATGCCCCCGGTTTCACACACAGGGCTTAAATAGTCCCAGACTAAAAGGCATGTTTGAGCTGTTTTAACTGAAAGCAACTTGCACTGGAATATGTTAAAATATGTCAGTGCCATTGTTTTGTCTCAAGAAGATAATGTTTTTTTAAAGGCACAATACTTAAATACCCTAATGAACTAATGCCTAATCCTGGCTTAATCTAAACCGTCTGTAACTTTGTGTTTTTTACTATTCTGTATGATTTATCTCTGCTCACATACAGTGATGTAGAAGCAAGAAAACTGATTCCTTTTGTGTGGCCTTTCCATTTAAGAATAGTCAAGTTCTAGAAGTAAAAATCCCCATTAATTCTCCCCATAGAGAAATAGATTATTGATGATTCTTTCCAGACAGACCTACCATGAGCCCTGAGGTTATTAATCATTGTCGGTATACACTTTGGTCAAAAATGATTGATCTGCCTGCATTGACACACATGCCATGAGGACTGAACTGAGCTGGACGGTGACATCACTGTTTTCTCCTGAGTGGCTGTATAGATAAATAAACTAAATTAACAGCCAATTATTTTTACAATGGAAATTAATCAACACTGTACTTACTGGACAATGACACTATTTTCCTCTAGAGCTGCTGTAGAGCCAAAACAAACGCATTATTTTCCTGTTAACACTGTAAAGTAAATATTTGAGGGCCAAATAGCGACATGCACGTCACTCGCTTTAAAGCTGCTTTGAAACAATCTGTATTGTAAAAAGTGATATATAAATAAAGGTGACTTCATGACTTTGGTATGCTTGAAGCCATCAGCATGAAGGCTCGTACACACCAGGACGAATATCGGCGCGCGTTATTCGCCAGCGTTTTTCAATGCATTTTTTGTGTTCACACCCAAGCGATTTTCGCTGACGATGAGCCGAGTAAACATGCAAATTCATTCCCTGACATTACATGGCGCCCATTTGCTCTGCAATACCACTCCATAACAGTTCTCCTTTATCAAGATTTTTGTAGTCGCTGTGGCGTTTGTCATATAGTTCTTTATGTTCCGACACCAACGAGACCAGCGGCTCTTCATTCATCTTGCCTTGCATCTTCCCCGTCTTATTTCTTCCCGGGAGTGTAGACGCTACTTGGCGTATATCTTCTTCGCGGTTACGTATGTGTGCTCGGCAAGACCGTTTTGTGTTTGAGCGCCCCCAAGTTGTGTTTTACTGTAACTTCAGAAGCTCCAGACACGCGAGCAAAAGCGCCAATCTCATTGGTCGGATAGTTTTTGACGCAGCGCGTCAAACCAAAAAAACAAACCCGAGGCGTATTTAAAAAAATGACGCTTTTACGCGTGGCGTTTTTCGTGTCTGTGTGCACACTCACATTGGCGCCCTTTGTTTAGTCACGAGGCGTTAAACGTCGGCGAATATCGCGCGTGAAATTCGTCCTGGTGTGAACAGGCCTTGACTTCACTTACTAATGGCCAATTTCCAGGTGAAAAACTACTGTAGGCCTATCATACTCATGAATCCTGAAAATAATATTCTGAACAAACATTCGGGACAAATGAGCTAGGCAGCAACTAGCTACTCCCATGAAGCCTTGCAAATGACTGTCTCACATAACTCTAAAACTTCTTACATATTTGTATATTCAATTGAAAATGTTGTTTTTAAATTAATGTCTACAACTCAATAGTTTTATATTGCACCAATTATTTGATTTGATGTCATTTACAGTTCTTCATGGGATTGTTGTTATTCCACTACAAAAATATGTTAAGTATGAGGTTTGGAACCTTTGTATTTTTTCCTGATTGTGAAATGATTGTGAGTGTGTAATGTTGCGATTATTCTTGGACCTGGATGGTTTGGTTCATGGCTAAGCACTCTTTCCTGAAGAACGGTTTGAAATCTATATGAAGGGGAAAAATACTTCTGAAACCAAAGCCCACTACAAAAGTAGATTGTCACTGTTGTGCTCTATATCATTTGTGAACAGATTTTCAAAAGCTATGACCACCATAGGGCATCCCACCCGAAGCAGCGGTTATATTGCTGTCTGTGTGAA
This sequence comes from Rhinichthys osculus, assembly GCA_029959095.1. Taxonomy (NCBI): domain Eukaryota; kingdom Metazoa; phylum Chordata; class Actinopteri; order Cypriniformes; family Leuciscidae; genus Rhinichthys; species Rhinichthys osculus. The sequence continues at coordinate 58,793,934 of JARWKJ010000003.1, read as the reverse complement.
TGGGACATTGGGGCTTTCTGCACACAAACATTCCTGTATGATTAAGATCCTGAGTGATCACTAGTGTGGAACGGATCACAAAATTCACGGTTCGGACCATTTGCACTCTATTGGAAAACCTTTGTTGTTTCACTTTTGGAATAAAAATGGAACTTTTTTGTCAGACAACTTTTTTGATATGTTGATTTTTAATTAAATTGACACACTACCTTTTATTATTGAAAAAAAGTAATAAAAAAAATTGCCGTCGAGCCATATAGGCCTACTCACTGAAAGAACCATATTTGGCACGAGAGCATCGGTTCCTGAGCAGACATTTTCAGACCATTGCATTTTCGTTTTAAAATGCATAACCTTTGCTATGGTTGCGCCTGCCGTCCACACACACTACTCCGGAGTTTTCGACCCTCGAAAACGGAGACTGACCTCTTCAGTCAAGTCCGAAGCAAGACAGGCAAACGTGAGTTTAAGCTACTTTAGTTTTGCACACAATGTCATGTTAATTATAATCAAATGTATTTCGTTTAATTGACTATAGTATTATCATTGATATTTGTTTGGGAAGGGCACTTTTGAATAATTTTGAAAAAGGGCAGGGGTTCGAGCACCCAAAGCCCAACCCCTCTTCCCTCCTCCCTCCCTCTTCCCTCCTCCCTCCTCCCTCCTCCCTCCCTCTTCCCGTTCCTGGTTATTTCTGCTGCTATCAAAAGAGCATGTTTTGAAAACACATTTGAACTACTTACTATTTGAAGGACGACAACCGTCTCCATGTCCATGTTCATCTTCCCATATTTGTAACTGCTTTTTCAATTCTTCAATCTGAGTATCTTTTGCTTCCTCCACTTTGCACTTCACATTGAGTTGATGTTCCAGTTCTGCAATTCTTTGTTGGGAAAGTGGGTCAGGTCCTGAGGATCTTGATTGTAACCTCTCTATCTTCCTCTGTTGTTCTTGAACAATGTTTTTCAGCCTCTTTATCTTATCATCTTTTGATTTGTGTAACTTTTTATTATAGATTTGAATTATAGATTTGATCCTCTCGACAAGACATATCTTGTCTGACAGTAATGTATCAGTATTAACCTCTTTCAGAGGTTTGAAACAAGTGGATGAATTCTTCCTGATAATGAGCTCTTCAATTGTGTCATTAATCTGGTTGCAGTCATTTTTCTGAACCACAAAATATCTTTGTCCACATTTGTTAATTAAACGTTGAAGCTGCTGACATCTGATATTATCCTCAATGGTATAACCTCCCAAGTTTTCTCCATTGGTGAATATCACAATGGTATGATTCCACAGCTCATCAGTAAGAAGTTCCTCTAGGGTGCTGATGGTCGACTCTGGCAGTTTAGAGTTCACTTTAAGAGCCAAGAGGACTGCGTGGGGGCCAGTATTGTATAAGGACTGGACACAGTGAACAATTTCCTTTTTGGTTTTCTCTGATCTACTCAACTCTCCTTTCCAGCCTGGAGTGCGAGCCAGATGAATCTCTGTTCCTGATACTTTACGAGTCTCCTTGATTCGGTCCCTTCTAAAAGACCTCCAGAATGTGAAGATTTTATCCCCAAGGATGGCATTACCAACAGTGTTTTTTCCAGCACCTTGACTTCCAATCAGAACAAGTTTCAGTTCCTCAAAAACAGGCTGAATTCCTGAAAGAGTGAAATATTCCATTAAATTGAAATAAATTGAAATATATTTCAAATAAATTTTAAAAACATAGTTTAAAGAAAGCCTGCTCATTCGGCGGCCATATTTGCAATGATATAAATTTTAATAAAATGCAGTTATAAAAAGCACTATACTCTGGTCTCCCTGATAAATATATTAAGAAGCTACAGTATATCCAAAACTCGGCCGCACGAGTATTAACACACACAACTGTACAGCAGCATATTTCCCCTGTTCTTTACAAACTCCATTGGCTTCCAGTAACGGCACGTATTGATTTTAAAATCTTGATTTTAAAATATAAAGCTATTCATGGGATAGCACCGGAATACATTTGTGATCTAGTTGTTCCTTACATCCCAAATCGTCCTCTACGCTCGACTCTTCTACTTTACAGCAGCCCACATTCAAATTAAAGTCGATGTGTGGTCGCTCCTTTACGGTTACCGCCCCACGGTTGTGGAATAAACTTCCTTTTGCGATTAAAAATTCCCAAACTTTGGACTGCTTTAAGAGATCTTTAAAAAACCCATCTTTTTACATTTACATTTATTCATTTAGCTGACGCTTTTATCCAAAGCGACTTACAATTGCTATTTATGTCAGAGCTCGTACATCTCTGGAGCAACTAGGGGTTAAGTGTCTTGCTCAGGGACACATTGGTGTACATTGGTGTACAATACATTTTTAAAAAAAATTTATTGTCTTTGAAGTGTATCATGTATGTCGTTGTTTGATTTTTCTGTTTTTAATTATTGTTTAATTATCTTATATTTGTTTACCATACTGTGTAGCGCTTTGGGTTGGAGAAAAGTGCATTATAAATAAAATGCATCATCATCATCAGTTCCACAATAGGCCTAACAGAGATGTTCATATTCTCACCTTCATCAATCTCCAACAAGGGCACCTGGTCCTCTTGTGCTAAAAAATAAAAATGATCAGCTATAGTCTAAAGATCTTATAAATTATTACATAAAGAGTCACATTAAAGAGTCATAGGAAAAATGTTAAATTATTTTATTGTTACTTTTATGTTATAAAGTGGATTTAAATCTGTACTTACATGAACTGGAACCCATTTTTCATGTTTTCAGCCAGGAAAAGTCTTGATAGCTTAAGTTTGTGAACGTTCTAATGAGTAAATGGATAAAAAAGGATACAGTTGTACCGACTGAGACAAATCATACGTACAAAATAGTCTTTTAAACTTCACTCTGGGACCTGTGGTCCCATTCCCCTAAACAGGGCAAGAATGTCCTACCATGGTCAGAAAAGTTGGTTTTATGGGGCAAAGGAATGTGGCCACACGCGCGAGAGAGACAATGGGAGGACAGAAACAATCTTTAATACAGACTTTGCTGCATTAATCATAGACTATCCGATCTATAAATGAACATGCATCCCAGAAACTGTGTGAATGATTTACTGTCTTGTGTACTATTATATATATACTATGGAATGTATTGTATTATACAACCAACGGTCAATGTAACCTCACCTGTCTCATGTCTCCCACCTAAATTAATGTTGAATAACTGTTCGTCTGTTATAGGACAACTTAGTTTGAATAAACAAGCAGACACTGATTAGCTACTGGCATTTATTTAACATGAACAGCAAGACAACTAGAAGTAAATGTGCTTTCCATTAAATGTATCACACAGTAAACAAATCCTTAACAAACAAAACAAACAAACGTTGCAATGAACCTGCTTTGTTTTAAATAAATCACACACCGTAAACCGTAAACAAAACTTTAACGAAAAAACTTTGGTGCCGCGAGCACCTTCGCGATTTCCAATTTCATCCTATCACTTACCTATTTATGTATTATGCATGTATGTATGTTTGTTTATTTTAGGTATATTTGTGATTTAGTTAATAAAACCTGTGCACAATTTGTATTTGGTTCTACTTCACTGCTCGTAAAACAAAGCCCCTTTTTTTTTTTTTTTTTTTTTTTTTTTTTGTGAGTCCTGTGAATGGTTTTATATTGTATGAGTTGTAAATTGGTGTTGGAGGTCAGAGAATATATTCTTGCAAATATTTGTCCAGAGATCTGGGGTTGGGATGAGAGCCAGGTAATTTTCCCATTTTGCTTTTGGGAGTGTTATGGAGGAGTTTGTAGAGGTAATCACTTTGTAGAGTTTAGAAATAATGTTTTGTGAATGGTCTGCAATTCGTAATAGCTGTTCAATGGTGTTTATAGGTTCCAGTGTGCTATTTTTATTAATTTTAGTTTAAATTATTGCTTTCAATTGTTGATAATGATCCTTTCCAACCCCATATTTCTGGACAATTGTGTAAAAAGATAAGTATTTGTTATTATCAAACAAATGGCAGAGGTGGGTGATACCTTTAGATTCCCATTTGTGGAAGTAAATTGGTGTCTTGCAAAAGTCAGGATTGTGCCATATGGGGGTGAATCTACAAGGTGTTAAGGTAAATTTACTGATTTAATTAGTTTTCCACCAGGCTGTCGGAGTGGTGCAAAAAGTGATGTATTTGAAAAAATCTATTTTTTTGACTCTGTGTTAGAAATGGTAAATCTGCAATTGAAATGGTAAATATTATATTTTGTTCTAATGCTAACCACGGATTGGAATTTTGCTTCTGTGTCCATTTAAGGAGATATTGTAGCTGATTTGTATCTAAGAACAAGATTTTGAGCCAGAGACTTATTGCGGTCACTTTAAAGGTATACAAAGTCGCCCGGGCTAATATCTGGGCTAGGTGAAGGAACGCAGGCCACGAACAGTCATGGGTGGGGCACACAAAGCCAATGTTGCAATGCGGTGTGGACTACCGCGAATAGTACTCTGACTTCTCACTTACCCCACAATGTCAGTCTAGACCGAGGCAACAACAGTCTTACTAGGAGCTAAGCACAGATTGCATGCCTGGAGGGCCACTAAGACATTTTTAACACCGCAAGAATACAGTCATTACAAATCAGTTCCTGTTCCTTTAACTCTTCCCTTCCGTTGAGGCAACAGGAACAGGAACGCTAGGTGTTTTTCGAAAGCCAGAAGACATTGAAGTCGATGTTGAATATGTCAACCTATTGTTTCTTATCAAAAAACCTAATCGGGTTTTTTTCTTGTTACAGCATTCGGCGATGTGGGCTTTTATAGCAAGCCCCAGCCGTCACTTATGCCAAGTGTGGACGCCACGTTGCGTCCGTTAGCTAAGTGGAGGTGTATGGTCGCGACTGACCTCACCAAGGCGTTCTACCAAATTCCACTTTCCAAATCCTAAATTGTGGACAGAAGACCCCATCAAATTCCCTATGAATCTCATGAAATTTATCTCTAATGTAGAACTTTGTAAGTGTACACTGTAAAAAATAAAATCATAAAAAAACGGTCAATGACTGGCAGCTACGGCTGCCAAACAAAAACTGTAAAAATAAAGTAAAATATCCTAATTTAAATTGAGTGCAAAAAACTTTTCCAAACTTTGTCCTTAAATGTTTTACAGAAAAACACTGTTATTTTACAGTTATTTTTCCTGAATTATTATGATCAAATACCTTCACTGTGAAAAAAGATAAAATGACTGTCAGCAATGGCTGCCATACAAAAACCATAAAATGAATGTAAAATATCCTAATTTAAATAATAAATACTATTGCAGAAATCTTCATTAAGCTTTTTAACAGAAACACTGTTCTTTCACATATATATATATTTACTGAATTTTTACTAAAAAACACATTCACTGTAAAAAGTAAATATCTTGCTATAAACGACACGCATGATTTACTGATTATACGTCATCAGCAACTACACAGTTACTGTCGGTTAAATAAAGCAACATACAACATTTCATCAGTGTTTCTCTGCTCATCCTGGACTGAAGCTTAGGCTCTACTCTTCAACACAATGGTGACACACAAAACATACCATACAGAAACACTTTACATCCCAGCAGAACATTAAACACTAACAGATCTCTCAAGATCTCAGCATCTTCACTTATTACAATCCAGACTTCTTTCATACTAACATTCCTATTGAGAAATAACAGAGGTTTAGAAGTTGATATTTTATTGAAAATAATAAAGTTTGATGTCACCATGATAGAGCTCAGTGTTTGCTTTAGTTGGGCTCTTGACCCTTCATATATTAACATTAGTTTTTCTCTCAACTGTGCATGTCTTTGATGCATATTTCTTATTGTAGGAAATCGAGAGAAACTCAGATCAGATGATGTTGGTCACTTAATAGTGATAATATTCATCAAGCAGTTGTCTGCTGTATTGATACCACCTGATTGGTATGACTTTTTAATGACTGAATAAGTTGTTAATTGTTAATTTAGAATGCCAGTATAAGATCCTACAATGCTTTGGTATTAAGATTTTATGAAGTCATTATGCAAAAAAATGTTTTGACAGGATCATACAGACTCACTCTGCAACAATAATTAGCGTATGAATCTCAACAATGGTGACAATTGAAAAAAATTCTGACCTATTGTAAAGTCACAAAAAGGCTTTGTTGATAGTCACCATTGTTGAGATTCATATGTTGATTCTTGATGTCTCCATACTCCTAACAAAATAAGCCAACTCTAAAAAAAATGTATGTAGAATATATATATATTTTTTTTGAGATTGCATTAATACTGATCCCACAATATTTCAACAAATCATGTGAAAAAAAGTATAACTTTGTATAACACTAAAGTCCATCTATATGCAATGTATTCACAGCCAATAGAGATTTGACTGTCATATCAATGAATCAGATCATCATATGATGACTATAAAAATCATCAATAAATGACCAAGATCATCTTATATTTTCTCTTGCAATTATTGCCATAATAAATGTGCATCAAAACACAGTTAAAGCAACCAAAGAAAAAGTAATGTTGAAACTCAAGAGTCATGAGCCCAACTAAAGCAAACACTGATCTCAATCATGGTGACATCACATTTCTATTAAAGTTTTTTACACTTTATTTAAATTAGGATATTTTACTTTAATTATATGGTTTTTGTTTGGCAGCCGTAGCTGCCAGTCATTTGACCCTTTTTTTTACGATTTTTTTACAATAAAGGTATATGATCATAATAATGCAGGAAATACCTGTGAAATAAGTGTTTTTTTGTTTTATTTGAATTAGAAGATTTTACTTTAATTTTATGGTTTTTGTTTGGCAGCCGTAGCTGCCAGTCATTTGACCCTTTTTTTTACGATTTTTTTTTCCACTGAAGGTATATTATTGTTATTTTACAGGTATATCCTGAATTATCACAGTGTTTTTCAGTTTATTTAATTTAGGATTTTTTACTTTAATGTTACAGTTTTTTGGGGACTGCCAGTCATTTGACCGTTTCATCATTTAACTGTTTTGTTACTGTTTAATTACAGATTATATTTGTAATTTTACATACATTTTTATGTAATTTAAGAAAACAGAAAAAATACTGTATGAAAAATACAATCAATTTCCTGTATAAAAAATGTGAATTTCTGCAATTTGTCATTAATGTCACAATACCTAAAATAACAGCGGAATTTTTATTTGACAGATATTATTTGTAATTTTACAGTGTTTTGAGTACAATTTAAAATGAAAGAAAATGATCGTCAAAAAATCACAGTTATTTTCTGTAAAATTAGGATTTTTTTTTACAGTGTACAGACAGTTAAATAAGAAGATATTTTATAAAGACGGTCCACTTCGTGTATACAGGCAGGAGCCATCTTTGGAAAACAGTCTTGACAAGTTGAACCACGTTCATACAGTTCAGCGCACTTAGCACGTCGTTCGTGGTTCGACTTCTCGAGACTGTTTTCCAAAGATGGCTCCTGCCTGTATACACGAAGTGGACTGTCTTTAAGTATCTTCTTATTAAATGGTCTGTACACTTACAAAGTTCTCAATGCTTCGGTTTGCATGTAGGGACCCTCATTATGTTACTGTGTTCGTGTGGGGCTATTTTGAGCCTTGTTAGTGGTATTAACTAGTGATTTCTTTTTAATTATTATATGCCCCCATATACTAGTGTTATACGCTAAACAGTTTTACACTCTTACATTCGATTATCATGAAAAAAAAATCTCAGAGAACGGTTGACTAGGTACCAATGTGTTATTAGACCAAAGGTTCATTTTGCGCCGGAGTTCTCCTTTAACAATTGTATTTCGGGAAATAACTGGGCAGTAGTTAGCGATCTGTCCCAGCATAAGCTGAAGCATGCTGACCTTTTGTTGGCGCATACGCTGTTGTGCCACAGGAACATCTGTTTCATCAGCGGTAAAACCCAACCCGATCTCTTGGCAATTCGTACATATTTTACTAGGTGGCTAATTCGTACAAATTCATACGACCTCACACCCTCATATGATTTTTGCTATACTGTACATATTTTACAAGTTGGCCAATTCGTATGAATTCGTACGAATGACTTACCCCTGACCCCGCTCCTAAACGTAAGTTCTCGAAAGAATTCACAGTCTCAACTTTTGTGAGACACCATTGTTTCGGTCCTTTGTGTGTATTTGCCATGGCTTAGTTTTGAGTTTGAGTTTTGAATTCATTCAGGTATACAACTGTAACTAATAAATGGTATTATCCACCTGAGATCATTCTGTAATTTACTGACACCATAAAAAAGTGGTTTCATTTTTATTTCTTCTAAAAAGGTGATATTTTACTTGATTTTATTTTATTTTTACGCTTAAGGTTTTTGTTTTGGGTAAAATAAGTAAGTCTCTATTTGTTACTTTTGTATTTGTTTCATTCTATGTATTCATCCAGTAATTTGATTACAGTATTGTTGTAGGAAGAAAACAGCCCATGAAAAATAGTGAAGTAGCATTTTATGTAAAGTTTAACGTTGTACACAAATATTTGTTTCCCTTTGTGTATAGTTTAGGCTGCACTTTTGGAAATGATAGTTTCTGTAGACATACCAGAGAAAATCCAGCCAACTTACCATCAATTGCTGGTTTTGCTGATATATGCGCCTTTGACAGCCCTAGTTTAATTGATAATATTTCAATATCCATGAATATAGCCTACTGATGATCTTCAACAGAGAGCAACAACTCACTCATTCATGTTTAAATGTGATTGTGGACAGGCAGTTGTTTAATCAAACAAATGACCAATCTAATTTGTGTTTGCACTGCAGTTCATACAAATATTTGCCTTGTGTCTCAGATTTGTTAACTATAACTTTATTTGATCAGGTTTTACAAAGTAAGAATAGAGTGCATGCTGATTTTGGGGAGTAACTGTCTTTAGCCTACATGAATTATGTACATTTTGTGATGTCCTTTATGGTGTCACTTAGCTGTGGACTGCATATTTATTAATTCTCAGACTCAGACTATTAAGTTAGCGCCGTCTTGTCGGATTCTGCCCAGACTTTAAAGAACATTCTGACGGAAACAGTTTTTTTGCAGTGACAAGAACAGACAAGCACAAGACTGGAAGGTTTCACAAAATCACATTAAATACATAAATCTAAAATAAAGCTTTATCTGTTTGTAAGACTTGATTTTCCTGCTAAGACAAAAGGTAAAAGATAAAGATAAAAGATAAAACTCACTCTGTAATGAAGCAATAAAATGCACCCTGGAGAGAAGACCTCAAAGAAAGAGCACAGTACATTGTCCAAACTGTTCTCCTTCCTTATCTGTGCATCTCCCTCCTCCCTTCCTTTCCCCCTGATTCAAGTCAATAAAAGTTCACTGAGAATGTATTATGCATCTTGTGAATCTATTCTTTTTTTTTCTAAATGTCTCAGTATGATTGGTAAAATGGTCTTAATTTCATTGCAGTCATTGGTTATTATGAGAAAGATTGAAAACTTAGGAGAATCCTGTTCTCCTCTTTGGGTGTGTCTCTTCAAGATGTCTGATAATTCTCTCCTCTCCCCCGAAGCCAGGTGGTACAACTCTAAAACATGTTTGTACAAGCCTTTTGTTCTGGTCCGCATGCATAAGGGTAAGTGGGAGAGCAGTCTTGTGGAAACTGTAACCAAAAAACCCTCACGCACACATTCAAAGACAGATAACAGAATTATACTTACTATACGTCAGTTTCTTCTTGTGAATCGTGGCTGCTGTTTAGGCTGACTTACTGTTTTAACAAAAGAGGAAGCCTTAAACATGTCTTGAGATGGAAAAATTCCTCCTTTCGTCAGTTATCTTAATGAGAAGAGATAAGATACAATCTAAAAGTCGTCAAGAAGTTTATACTGCTTAATTATCAGTAACACTAAATCTTTTGTTGTCTGTACAGAACCCCACCTTCAGATACGGTTTCTCTTTTCCTTTATTCTTCTCAGTCACATGACTGTTTTGCTAGACAGATAAAAATAGCAACAATAATGAGCTATAGAGGAAGTTATTATGTTTCATAACACAAGTGCAGAGACAATTGATGCTATACTCTATGTGTAGGCTTTTCATTGTTTTATTCATAATATACTGATATCCTGGGTCTATATTCTGATGATCTTTAACAGAGTACAACAAGTTTCTTTCAACAAGGGTCTTTTATTATCATTCCATACATATTTACATGAAGGAACGAAACTAAGTACTAAGGTCCCGGGCAAAATACAAGATAAAAACTTTGACCAATAAAAACATTAGAAACTAGGGTTTATGTCTAAGCAGCTTTGTCAATAAATAGCATAATAGCAATAAAAATCTAGAATAGACAGTGCAAGAATAAAAACAGTAATAATTAGTAATAAATTAGGGCATGAATGTCAAATATTACTGCACATAAAATGTCTAAAATATATTATATATATATGTGACTGTGTGTGTTTGTGTGGATGGAATCACACTGAGAGCAGGTGGATGGTCACTCAAGAATTCACTTTACTGGGCCTGGGACAGACAAAACTGGGACAAACACGATCAAAAGGTGATTAGTGTAGGCTACGTCAAAGCATCAACGTTGCTCAAGACATCAGCAGCGAGAGATATGAGACTCTCCTCAATATACATTCTACAAAGTGATCGTATAGTGGAATAAAACTCAAAATAAAACATACATTAAAGAAATAAAGCATAAATCACTGCCTCTGTTCTCATTTCTCATCAATTCACAAATACAGAGAAACTATAAACTTTAAGTAAGCATCATTTTGTATAAATGGAATACAGAAAGAGAAGAACGGCCACCTAAAATGGCGCAGATACACAGATCAGCACGTGCGAGCACGTGTGCCGACACGTGAGTTAGGACTAACACTCAATTTAGCTAACATAACTCTACACAGAACATGACAAATCTTAATATAAAACATACCTGGGACAAACACAATCAAAAGGTGATTAGTGTAGGCTACGTCAACGCATCAACGTTGCTCAAGACATCTTAAATGAGAATAAACAGAGAATCGGAGTTCACAAGCAGATTACCACACACACTTCATTTTATCATCGCAAATAACACATTTGACTCGACTGACAGACCTAGTAACTGACAGTCAAATGAAGTAAACTTGTGAGTGATATAAAAGTGCAAAGGTCAAGTGAAAAGGTCGGACACCTTTGCACTTGAAAACTATCTAAACTCAGTTTTTATGACGCAGCGCTTTTTGATGCGACTGGGTTAGCGAGAGATATGAGACTCTGCTGGTGGTGACGTAGCACCGCCCACAATGTCACGCACACAAATGCAAGTGACGCAACAGCCAATGTCGAGTTTTCCCAATTAATGCATGAATATAACAGCATTATTTAAACTCCGTTACATATATATAAACATAGAAACTTTTATTACACGCCCGTATCTATATTATTGCACACAGAGTAGAAGAGCAAGAATTTGTCAGTCGAACAGCCTCTGAAAAAAAAATGTTCCTGAGCCTATAGGTGCTCTTGCCCGGATGGAGCGCAACCTTCTTCCTGACGGGAACTGGGACAAACAGTCCATAGGCAGGGTGGGAAGAGTCCAACTCACTGCATTCATGTGACTTGTGGACAAATAGAGAGAGATGTGTTAAGGAACTATTCACTTTTTTGGAAATAGGCTCATTTTCAACAGTTGAGTTTTACCTTTTTCAAATCAATTCATCCGATCTCCGGGTTTTAGCCTAGCTTAGCATAGATCATTGGATCTGATTAGACCAAAGAGTTTCAATATTTGACTTTTCTGTAGTTACATTGTGTACTAAGACCGACGGAAAATGAAAAGTTGTGATTTTTGCCGTACCATGGGTGCACCAGTCATAATGATATTGTGGCCTTAAAGGCCAATTTATACTTCTGCGTCAAGTGTATACCGTAGTGTACGTCATAGGCGACGCCGTCGTGAGCATTTATACTTCTGCGTTATGTCTGCGTTGCTCTGCAGTACAGCGCCGAAATGCTAGTTGGTGGGGAAGAGTTTAGATTAGATTTTGCTCTCGGCTGTTTTGAGTTTAGGCTACTACAAGCAATGGCAACTGAAAGAGAGCGGATACAGTCATACAGATGGCTGTATTTCTGCACCTATTCAACCAATCGATTGTCACTTTGTCCATTTCCTGGGTTCTTTCGCTGAACTTCGCCGAACTTCTGAATTTAAAAATGGTGGGCGGTGCAGAAGAACACGCCGGAAATGCGTTGGAGGAAACACGATGCTACCAAGCCGACCAATCACAGATCTTGCGGTCCGCGTCGTCACGACGTGTAGTTATGCCGCGTTCCAGGCAACCTGTAACCCTTGTTTTTCCAACTCGTAACTGGGAGTACATCGTTCCAGGCAACCTGTAACCCGTGTTTTTCCAACCTTATACCCGTGAAAGTGCACTGGAACGGCAGTCAAACCCGTGACTTCCCACCCGTGAATTCGTACTAGATCAATGTACTATCAGTTACGAGTTGAAAAAACACGGGTTACAGGTTGCCTGGAACGCGGTATTACATTTTTGAGGAGGTGCGTGTCAGGGTACGGCGTATGGTACACGTCTGTGCGAATACTACTGACCACACCTACTTTGCGCACCCGACGCAAAAGTATAAATTGGCCTTAGGATGCTCCAACGCAGTTTTCAAAGCACTATTGTATCACACACTGTACCGATGCTTGTTTCGAACCACGTGATTCGATCTAGTCATCAAAATTAACAAATCTTTATTCAAGTAATTTCGTTCATTTAAGTGGCTTTAAATGTTATAGCCTACCTTTTAACAGCCAAATTCCCCGAACACTTCCACCTACACAATCTTGATCATATTCTGAACTAAGAAATCATAATACAGCCAAAGATAGGTTAATTTACAGGGAACATAAATAATGACTTTACCTTACGAGTCTTTTGGCTATTGTTTGAGATGCGCCTCACCTAATGTAGGCTATGCGAGAGAGTAGGTGCAGTGAGAGGAGGAGTGAAGAAAGTGCAGGCAAGCCGGACCGTTCTCTTATCACCTGTAAAATCAAAGACGGAAATCGAGGGATTCAAGCCCATGCGCCCTGTTGATGATAAATTGGATGTATTTTAAGTTGCTTTTATATGAAAATAAATATAATGAACAAGACACACAAAGTACTGCTATTTATTTCCATTAGAAAGACGTGTTTATCAGTCATTTTTACTTTACAGACACGTTTGTACTTTATGACAACAATAAAACAAACCATGAGAGCACTGTCAGAGAGTTTGGAAATATTCACACATAATTTATACACAGCTAGACATAGGTTGCAAACATAAAAACATGATATCAGAGTTTTTAAATCAATGAACATTAAGCTGTGTCTTCAGCAAGTTGTTTCTCATCGTGCTTTTGATCATCCCAGTCAGTGGAGAGAAACTGCAGAATCCAGGTCCGCTTAAAAGAAAATTAAAGATGGCGACTGAAAGTTGCGGCTGGTGGTCAGTTTGTGTGTAAATGTAAAAAATGTTATCAACATTTTTTACTTATCAATATCTAGCGAGAATTACGTAAATATCTGTCATATCTAGCGAGAAATTACTATAGTCATTAAATATTCGCTTAGTTTTCACTAAAGCTCTCTATTTTGCTGTGGATCATTAAACCGTTGCACTGCCTCAGAAGTCAGTCCGAAAGTCATTGCATGATAGGGCAGCGAGGCAACAAGTCACTGAATAAGTTGTTGGACGCAGACGGACAGTTCTCTCTTCTCGTAGAGGATCAGACACCTGTGAGATCAAAGGCGGATATCGCGGGATTCACGCTCATATACGGTGTTGCTAATAAACTGTATGTAATTTAAGTTCTGTTGCTTTAATATGAAAATAAATATGATGAACAAAAGCCTGATTGCATTAGCCTAATACAGATATTTAATAGCCTAGCCTATATATTTTTTTATAAATATGACAACAATCACATAACCTATAGACAGTGTTGTGTGTAACGCGTTCGTTACAGTAACGTAACTACTTTTTCGGGTAAAAAGTAGTGTAACGCGCTACTACTGAAAATTTGGTAACGAAACGTAGTTCCTTTTTCAATTCGGCGCAACGTTACTTTCCCCAGGGACAGATTATCTGTCCCTGGGATTTGACAGCGATCTCAGTCATTTGATAGATTTGACCGCGATCGCCATCTCTGTAGTGAACGCCCCAGAGAGAAATGCACATAATGGATTACATAATCAGAGAGTAGCCTATTTCTTTTCGTTTTGAATTGTTTCTTTTAAAGACATTTCAAGCTTAAATTCTATACGTTGAGTTTCGGTTAATTTATGATGAGATGCTCCAGTTCACGTGCAATGCAAGTGACCACGCCGGCGCTTCCATGATTATATTGTCTCCTAAATTTGCTTCTTATTTATTAAATCCAGGCATTTGGTTGATAAAAAATGTATTAAAATTAAGATACAATTACTACAAAACGAAATTCGCTTTAAAGAAAGGCTTTCTTCAAAACAAAACTTAATGAAGTGGTCAAAATCATGTCTGATTGACTCAATGTCTCCCGATATATTGCGCATCCATCTTACTCGCGCTGTTCACTTTTCATAATCAACATAGATGGAAAAAAAAATAACAACATTATAATATTTTAACAAATATGAAACTAAATGCGCTCATTTAATGGCTACAACACGTAGGCTATAGAAGGCCTACAGACTCTCTATTTGTATATTGCTGCACATTCATTTAATTCTTAATTTTGCACACATAAGTTGAAAGGCATTTGTTTACGTGCATAGTAAAACATATCTGCAACATTTATCAAGTTCACGGATAATTGTGCATGCATGTAACGTAAAAGTAACGAGTAACGTAAAAAGTTACTTTCTATATGGGGTAACTAAGTAAAGTAACGGATTACTTTTTTAAAGAAGTAACGAGTAACGAGTTACACTACTTTTTAAAAGTAACTTCCCCAACACTGCCTATAGATATCGCACTGTCAGAGAGTTTGAAATTTCACATATAATTTGTACACATACAAACATGATATTAGAGTTAAAATAAAAAATGTTAGACCAGAACAATACACCACGGTTGTTTAAACCAATGAGCTTTTAGCTGTGTCATAGTGACATATGTCAGCATGACATCAGACCAAGTCGGACACATTTTTAACCGGCATGCATCTCGTGGTGATCGGTTCTGCTTATACTTTCCTATAGGCCTAACATAAATCGTAAAAAAAAAAAAAATTTTAAATAAAATAAAGAAATTCCCAAAATATTTGTAAATGCGCAGTTGCTCTCATGAATGTGCGTCGGAGACTGATCAAACTGGTTCATCAAACGTTTTGATGAAGCGCTTTCTAAGGAGTGTATAATTGATCGATTGCCCCTGTCTGCCTTGCTGCTGGCTTGTGTCTGTAAGCTCCGTATAGCTTTCTGTTTTGAATCTCTATTTACTATCATTCCTTGCTGTTCTTATTTGCTAAATTTAACTTATTCATCAACATATATTAGATATTTTCTAATATTGCCTATCAAAATCTGATGAAGGACCTGCGCCTGAACACTATAGTGTCGTGTTAGCGGCCCCAAAGTTTATAACTGATCGTTGCGACGGTGTACTGATATGCATGAAAAACCCTCTAAGTCAGTCAGAGATGGACCCTATTAGGGAGGAGATAATGCTCAGCATGTACACACTCCAGCCTATGCATAGTTAGACCGACAGTATGTTGGAGTGCAATGAGGGGACCTGTAGGTTATAAAACCTGATAAATGTTGACGGTGAGGCCCAGCCTGCTGCCGCACAAATATCTTGAAAGGGTATCCCACTCGACCACGCCCACGAGGAGGCCATGCCTCTCGTAGAGTGAGCTCTGATGCCCAAGGGGCACTGAAGGCCCTTGGCTTCATAAGCCAGCGCTATAGCATCAACTATCCAGCGCGATATTCTCTGCTTTGAAACAGCGAGACCTTTGGTGCGGCCGCCAAAGCATACGAACAATTGCTCTGTCTGTCTGAACAGGGCAGAGTGTTCCAAATATACTCTGAGCGCCCTGACCGGGCAGAGTAAATTAGCGTCGCTTTCGTCTGCTGGAGACGATAGCACGGCCAGAGATATCACCTGTGCTCTGAAGGGTGTAGAGAGCACCTTAGGAATATACACGTGCTTTGGCCTGAGGACAACTCTGTGTCGTTAGGTCCAAACTCCAGGCAGGCAGCGCTTGATGACAGCGCGTGCAGGTGGCCCACTCTCTTGACCGAGGCGAGAGCCAGCAAGAGAGCAGTTTTGAGCGAGAGCTGTTTAAGGTACACAGTTCGGAGGGGTTCGAACGGGGCACTTTTGAGTGCGTCCAGGACCGTGGCCAGGTCCCAGATCGGCACTGAGGGGGGGGCGTGGGGGATTTATCCTCCTGGCGCCCCTCAGGAAACGAACAACTAGGTAGTTTTTCCCTAGTGTGCGTCCTTCTACAGGGTCGTGTGATGCCGCTATGGCAGCCACATATACTTTGAGCGTGGAGGGGGTGCGGCCTGCCTCCAACAGCTCTTGTAAGAAAACGAGCACACTCGGTACCTCGCATGTCTCAGGGTTCAGGTTCCTGGATTTACACCAGTCACTGAACACCTTCCATTTCTGGGCATATAAGCACCTCGTAGAGGGCGCTCGCGCCTCAGTGATGGTTCTCAACACTCCACTGGGGAGGTTCCCGGAATCCCGTTGAGGGGCCATGCATGGAGGGCCCACAGATCGGGGCGGGGATGGAGGATCATCCCGTTGGCCTGCCTGAGGAGGTCTAGCCTCAGCGGAATCGGCCATGGCGCAGATTGCATCATCTGCATCAGTTCTGGAAACCACGTCTGGTTCTTCCAGAGTGGGGCTACCAGGAGCACTGCACATTTCTCCTCCCTGATCCGACTGATGACCTGAGGTAGCATCGCGACCGGAGGGAAGGCATACAGCGGGCAGCTCGGCCAGATTTGGGCGAGCGCGTCTGTGCTCTTTGAAAAGAAGAGAGGGCAGTGCGCATTTTCCTTGGAGGCAAAGAGGTCGACCTCTGCTCTGCCAAAGGTTTGCCATAACCACTGAATCATCAGGGGGTGGAGAGACCATTCTCCTGGGAGAACTTTGTCTCTGGACAGCATGTCCGCTCCCTGGTTCAGAACACCTGGCACATGAGCTGCTCTCAGCAAGCGCAGGTTGTGCTGGGACCATAGGATGAGTTCCCTGGCCATCGAGTGCAGGGAGCTCGATCTGAGTCCACCCTGACGATTTATATACGAGACTACCGTCATGTTGTCCGTTCGGACCAGGACGTGGTGCTCGTCCTTCAGGTACGGAAGCAGCGCTCTGAGAGCCAAAGCGACCGGTTTCAATTCCAGACAATTTGTATGTAGGCGCTTCTCCGGGTTTGACCACAAGCCGGAGACAGGCCTGCCCTCGTAAAGGGCCCCCCAACCTATTTTGGAGGCATCTGTCGTGATAATTTTTCTCCTTGTGTTCACGCCCAAACTCACACCGGACTGATACCAGTCGACAGCTTTCCAGGGCGTCAGGGCTTTTATGCAGCCGTGATTCGCTCTGATTAAAAAGTGGCTCGAGCGCCACGCGTGAGTGGGGACACGGCTTTTGAGCCAGCGTTAGAGAGGATGCATGTGCAACAATCCTAGCTGGAGTACAGCTGATGCCGAGGCCATGAGACCGAGCATCCTTTGAAATCGCTTGACGGGGGCGCGCGTGCCCGCTCCAAACGATATTGCAAGGCGCCGGATAGTGAGCGCGCGCTCTGATGAGAGGCGCGCCGTCATCTGCACTGAGTCTAGCACTATTCCCAGAAAAGAAATATTCTGGCTGGGGGATAGCATGCTCTTTGCAAAATTGATTCTTAGACCCAGGCATTCTAGATGACTGATAATCCAAGACTTGTGTGTCACTAACTGGCTCTCTGATTGTGCTAGGACTAGCCAATCGTCGAGATAATTCAGTATTCGCACTCCCCGCTGTCTCAGGGGGGAAAGTGCTGCATCCATACATTTCGTGAATGTACGAGGTGCCAGTGACAGGCCGAATGGTAGTACTGTGTACTGGTATGACTGTCCCTCGAAAGCGAATCTCAGAAATGGCCTGTGATGAGGCGCTATCGGAATGTGAAAGTAAGCATCTTTCAGATCCACTGATAGAAACCAATCCCCCGGGCGAACTTGCGCGAGGATATGCTTGGTTGTTAACATTCTGAACGAGTGAATCATTAAAGCTTTGTTCAGATGTCTGAGATCTAGAATGGGGCGGAGACCACCATCCTTCTTCGGGACGAGAAAATAGCGACTGTAAAAACCTGCCTCGCTCATAGAGGGAGGGACTGTTTCTATAGCGCCCTTCTCTATCAGTTTGAGCACCTCGGTGCGTAGAACATGTGAAACATCTTTTCTCACTTTCGTCTCGACCACCGCTGTGAAGCGGGGCGGTCTGCGAGCGAATTGAAGCGAGTAACCGTGTTTTATTATGTTCAAAACCCATTTCGGCATGCCAGGGATATTTTCCCAACCTTTCGCTCGCACAGATATGGGCTGAATGCTGGCTGGGGGCGTGTCGCAGTGAAGTATGGCTCCCGCCGGCAAATCGCCCTGTGCTAATACTGAGCTTACAGCTCTCAGAGGCGCGGGCGCGGGCGCGGGCGCGGGCGCGCGCTGAGCAGCTTTGTTGAATGCCGAGAGCAGGGGTGCGTGTGAGATTACAGGCACGCTCGCCACATCCGTAATGCTCACAGCGTGAGTTGGGGAAATGTTTAAGACTGTATGGACAGTGCTTATGGGTGGGGGTGCATAGACTGTGGTAGGCACGCTGGCCACTTTCATAAAACTTCCCACTCGTGGCGGGAGGTTTTTGGCCATATAAACAGTGTTTGTGAGTTGGGGTGCGTGCATAACAGCGGGGCACACGCGCTACTCTTATAGAATTTCCCGCTTTTACTGGGGAAGTGTTTATAACTGTGGGAACAGTGCTTATGTGTAGTGGTGCATACATGACAGTGGGCACACAATCTACATTTATGGGGCGTCCAGCCTGAGCTGGGGAAGCATTTGGCACTGCTTTGACAGTTTTGATATGTGGGAATGCGCACTTTAGTGTGGACACGTGACCCTTTAATGACACAGGCAGAAAATGGCTCTTTATGTGATTTCTGTGTGTCGCCGTAAAAACGGCGTTTTTTTGCAGGTGAGCGAGCTGTGCGGCTGGCCCATTGGCTGCTGTACAGACATTTCCAGCCGGGACTGGGTAATGTTTTAAACGTTTTGGAGAGAGCGGTCCGGCTTTTGCGAGACACGCGCTCTCTCTTTTTCTCCCTGTAGCTAGGAAGACTTACGAGGCTCTGGGTTCAGCACAATCTTGGGCCGAGGTCCCCGTCGCTCGGGCGGTTGCTTCCTGTTGGCAGAGCGCGAGCGGCGTCGGAAGTCAGTTTCAGGTCTGGGCTGAGAGACGGGAGGTGCCGTCTTGACTCGCTGCTGCTGAGGCGGCTTTTGGCGGCTCTGCGATGAGCTAGATCGCTTGGGCAGGAAGTGACGCATAGCCTGCGAATCCTTACGGGCTTCGGTGAAGCGCTCAGCGAACTCCTTCACCGCTGGTCCGAACAGGCCGCTTTGGGAGATAGGCGCGTCGAGGAACGACGCCTTATCTGCATCCTTCATCTCTGTTAGCGTCAGCCACAGATGGCGCTCAAGGACAGTCAGGTTAGCCATGGCACGGCCGATGGATTGGGCGGTGGCTTTTGTGGCTCGCAGTGCTATGTCGGTGGCGCTGCGCAGATCCTTGAATGCCTCAGGATCAGGTCCAGACTCATCCATGGTCCGGAGAAGTTTGGCTTGAAACACTTGGAGGACAGCCATGGAGTGAAGCGCTGACGCAGATTGGCCCGGCGGCGGCTTATGCGCGACCGGCGAGAGCTGAGGTAGATCGGCAAGGCTTCGAGGGATGAGAAGCTTTGGCTTTCCATCCAGCGGTGGAGGGTGGGCACAGATGATTGGCCACAGCCTCCACAGAGGAGAGCGACGAAGAGAAAGAAGGCTTCAGGCGAGCCGAGTGCGGGGCTTTCCACGACTTCGTGAGTTCGTCGTGAACTTCCGGGAAGAAAGGGGAGGGCCTTTGCCGAGGAGCCTGCCGGCGCCCCTGCAGGAACCACTCGTCCAGTCGGCTGCGGGCGGGTTCTTCCGGGGAAGACCAATCGAGCCCGAGGTCTTCCACGGCCTTAGACAAGATGCGGACGATCTCCGAGTCCATGCTGGAGCCCACGCTCGTGCCCGCTAGCGCGGGGTCGAAGGACGAGCCCGGCCAGTCGTTGGATGCAGCATCAAAGGAAAGGCTGTCATCCTTTTCGTCGTCATCCCCTGACGCGCCAAACGAGACGAGACCCATCGCTCTGCTGGAGGGGTGCTGGTCCGCCTGTGTGAACTGGACTGGCGGCAGGGAGTCTTCGGGTGGTGGTGAAGCACCACGTGGCCCGGCGTGACGTCACTGCAAACTGCGTGCTCTGGCGGCCTCTGTGAGCTGCGCTTCTTCTTGCGCGGTTTGACCAGAGGGGATGGTAGCACTGTGGTGGTGGGCTCTTTCGCGGCGAAAGCGGCGAAGCGAGCGCACAGCTCGGTGAGGCCCAGGGCGTCACATTCGGGGCATATGCCTCGAGTAAGGGCAGCCTCTGCGTGGTCCGGTCCCAGGCAGCGGGTGCAAATGATGTGACGATCCCCGTCCTGAAGAGGGCCTCGACACGAGGCGCAGGAAGGCATTTGAAACAACGCCCAGTTAATTTGCTCTTTTAGAAAAGTGTCGCGGGGCGAACACTGGTAGCCTTGAAAGGATATAGGTGATGCGTGCCGGATGGCTTAGCAGAAGGCGATCGAAGGCGGCTGAAGGCGCCGGCGTCCTCGTAGCAGTCCTGCTGTAGGCTTGTCGACGGCGGCGGCAAAAAGACTCCAAAAATCCGGAGGATCCAGCGAAGAGAAGGTCTTTGCTGAAGGAGATTAAATCTAAAGAACTCAGACGACGGGGTGCCCAATATCTTGGCCACGCCCATCTTGGCGGGCTCTGACGCGCGCGGGCGCGAAGCACGCTCATTGGAAGCGGGTTCAGAGTCGCCCCGTCATAGGTTCGTGCAGTTGCCGCAGCACAGCCAATGACCGAGCTGCCTCGCTCATTGCTGTATGCTGTGCAGCTGCAATGCGTTTTACATAAAGACTTCAATATTTCTCGAGAAAAGGAGTTTTCCCATAGCGTAAGCTACTTACGCAATAGGAGGAACCTCTCGAAAGGGAAATAACTTTAGCAGAAAAATAACTTTATTCTAGAGCTGCTGTAAAGCCAAAACAATCTCTGTTACTTTAATTTCCTATCATCACTGTAAAGCTGCTTTGAAACAATCTACTTTGTTAAAAGCGCTATATGAAAGTGACTTGACTTGATACAGAAGAGAAGAAATTGAATATTAATGACAGAATTAACATGTTTGGGTGAACTAACCCTTTAAACACGTCTTTCGACACAAGTTGATGAAAGCCTTAAACGCTTCATAAAGCCCGGTTTCCCATACACTTCTCTGCCGAGGGAAGGGGTGTGGCTTCGAACAACCCACTAATTACTTAATTTCGCCACCAGAGGTCGCACAAAAACAATTTACTGAACAAAAACACAGCAATTTTGATAAAACACCGCAATCATAACATTTACAGTAGCAATTTTAACCCTGTTACATTTATACCTCCAACACTACTGACAGACAAAAAAAATGCCATAACCGAATCTAGCCTACTATTCTGAGGCGTACGAACCTGTAGTCTACGTCTAGAGATCATCGGGTGTCCAATCCTCCTCCTGGAGGGGAACTGTCCTACAGTGTTTAGCTCCAACTTCAATTTAACACATCTGAACCAGCTAATCAAGATCTCACTTGGTATACTAGGAACTTCCAGGCATGCGTTGAGGAAAGTTAGAACTAAACTCTGCAGGACAGCGGCCCCCCAGGACTGACTCTGGACACCCCTGTTCAGACTCTGGACACCCCTGTTCAAGAATGTCTTCAAACGGGCAAAATCATGTGAGTTCAGCAAACGGATCACATAATATCTCAATGCCACCTTTTGATAATCAGAACTGAATCATTTATATACTGCCAAAAGCTCCTTTAAAAGTCCACTCCTCAGAAGTTCATTGAATAATTCACACACATTTGGTCTTTTCTGTAAAAATGACGCTGCAATGGGCACTGCATTTGCATTTGAATGATTGCTCTTTCCTGTTTTATACATGAGTTTATAGTCATACCTGATGAGTGAATTCTATAAAGAGATTAATTCATTTTAATTCATTCAATAAATAAAAGTGTTGTGGAATGACTTTCACTCGCCTTTTTGTTTTCTGTGCTTATTTCCCTCTTAAGCATTTTATGGTCAAGAAAAAAACTTTTTGTTGATTTGTTAAATCATTTTATTTTAAATCTACAGATATAAGAACATTAATTGTGATAACTGTATTTTTGAGTAAACATAATATAATGCACTGGTCACATGCTTCAGTATGTTTATAGAGTACATGCTATGCTGGAGTTTATATGGTATCTCTCTTTGGTCAAAGACTACAGATGTGTGTGTTTCTCCGCTTCATCCTCTGTGTGTTCAGGGCTGTATGGTGAGCTCAGTCTCTCCGTACACCTGTCGGAGCGCAGCACAGTCTAGACTCGCCATCAGTTTAGTAGAGCCGGCCCGGCGGGGACTGAAGGTCTCCGTCCACGTTATAGAGGTGCCTGGAGAAATCAGACTGAAAAACACATCACACACACGTCAGAAAAGCATGCAGCGCAGACTTACACTCATGCATTTGGCAGATGCATTTATCCAAAACAACTTCAAGGTATACATTTGATTAGTTAATGCATTCCCTGGGAATCAACCCCCTGACTTTAGTGATGTGAATCTCACATAAAACATGTTCGTGTCACATTTCACTCTTACAAAAGGAAGCATTTTTTTGCACTGCACATTACTCTCAACACTTATTAGTGTAATATGGTAATTTTAACATATATGTGTTTTATTTTACTTGTATGCATTGCATTTAAAATATATATAATATGTACAGATATGTACAATTTGGATGTAATGGTGTGGGTCTGACAGTGTTCACCTGTACAGCTTGTGTTTAAAGGCCATGATTCCAGGACCCTCCATACGCAGATCCACATTCTCCAGACTGAACTTAAACGGGTTGGTGAACTCGACTGACACGTACATTTCCTCGCTAACTCTTGGAGAACCGGTCACCTATACAGAGAGACATAACAAGAGAGAGAAAGAAGAGAGACATGAACTAGTCTCTAGTCTACCAGTAGAGGGCAGCAGATTCATTTACATTCAATTATCAACAGCAACTTGCAGTCAACATTTTGTCAGTATGTGTTACCTGGGAACAGAACCCAGCATATACATATATAATAGACAAGTATAATAATACGTTTGATTAAAAGGTTAATAATATTTTTATTATCTATGCATATTTTGAGCTTTTTCAGTTCCCTCATCAACGGCATGGGAAACCCTGGTTTTAATGTAAATGAGAGGTATAGTAATAGTAATGCCTGACCGTCACTATGAGTTTGGGGTTGTGCATGGTGATGACTTTCATCGCTGTTATGATCTGTCCCGTCTCTTTAATCTTTCCTGTAGCGATGAAGTGGATGTTTCCCTGTTCCACCAGTTTGTGCATGTAGTCCACGCCACGCACAGACACTTTCTCCTCCTTACCTATCGCCAGCAGGGGGAGCATTAAATGCATGAGTATAGATATACAGTCATATTATCATATTACACACTCCTAGGGCTGGGTTGAAAATAAATTAAAATAAACATCCTATCTATGTACCGATATCGGTTCTTTAACACCGATAAATTATCTTTTATTTTATTTTCAGTGGATGTGTCAGTTGACAACTTAACTAAATATTATTTGTATCACGCCGACCGACCAATAAATTACAATAAGCTTTGTGCTGTTACTTTTGATGTGAAAAAAAGTCTAAGCTTTCAAATTCTGTCAATTTTATTATGAATTTGACCATTTTGGCACTCTTCAATGTAGCGTGACAGATCACTGGTCTAATAGTTACAGCTCCAAATAAACATGAATGGACATCAGAAAGTTGCCTATGTAAAAAGAAACGGTATAACCGTGTTTCAACCACAGAAATACATCAATAAAATGTAAACAATATGCCACGTAACATTATTTACCTTTAGAAAAGCTGTTCAATGACCATAAACTCAATAGTAAGAAAGAAAAAAGAACTCTAGAGAGGAGCATTTTGCTAAATAAATGCATTAAATACGCATTATATTTTTACTTAACCTGTTCTTCAAAATTGAATGTGTGTTTATATAAATCTGTCATGAAAACAAGTTATGACAGCCACTGTGTAAATGTTTATATTTTTAAAAAACGAATTGAAGTAGAAACATAATGATGTCATTATTACTATAACGTTATTTTAACAAGAACAGTATATCAAAACGAGATCTTTTGCAAACTTGTGAATCAACATTGAATGGAGAAACTTGTGTACCCAGCCCTATCTCTCCTACGAGGACTCACTCTGCTGTGGCTCTAGTTTCACTTTGGGAGTCTTAAACACAACCTCGCCGCTCGGGACTCCGGTGTAATACACCACCGTCCCGGTGATGTACACGTCTGCACTGCGCCGCTGGTCGCTGCGGTTGTTAAACTGCAGTGTCACGTCAAAGTCGTCCCCTACGCGAACGTCCAGATTAAGGATCTCCACATCCACATCTCCCTTAGGAAGAGAGGATTTCTCCCTCTGACAGCCGAACTCCTCCGCTTTCTCCAGCACACGCCGCTCCTCTGGGGTCCCTGAGGAAAGAAAGGTTCAAAATGGATCCTGGTTATCTGATATACAGTATATCCAAGAGCAACCTCTCACCTTCAGGAAACTTGTACTGATTAGTGATGTCTCGACGGCCATCGTGCAGCACGGCTTTGGTCAGGACCATGCGGCCCACGTGAGAGGTGTTCACCTTCACCGCGTCCAATGTGCCGTCTTTATGTCTACGATAAAAGACCACGTCACTGTTCACCTGCAGAGAGAGAGAGATAGATTAGATGGATGGATGAACAGACAGACAGATGGATTGATAGATGAACATGTTTTGCAGTGGTTCCCTAAGGGTTAAAAGCAAAAAAGCCTCTTTGCCCTGGTATCAAGATGCGTTTTGGTCGATCTGTTAAGTTTAAGACATTAAAAAATGTGTTCATGCACATAATACCTCTGTGCTGAATATTGTTTATGATTTCACATGACTGTTTACCGAAAGGAAATAGACCAATTTCGAGCCGACGTCACAGTTACGCCACGGCGCTAGCTGGAGGCAAAACAAAGGGAAAACTGGAGGCGGCCAATACAAACCAGCACAGATTCGGATACATAATAAGGAGCTTAAATTATTATTAAATGTCATCTTGTTGTGTTGTTGGGTGCAAGAATCGATGAAAAATAAATCTGCTGTATCTGAAATTTTTATTTCTAGAAAATATTCACATCATTAAAATTGCACCGTAATGTCACTCTTTAGATTGTCGTCTTCTCTGCGCTGCGGATCGTACACACAAGTCTTTACATGACCATTCAGCACAT
The DNA here is from genome assembly GCA_029959095.1 of Rhinichthys osculus. NCBI lineage: Eukaryota > Metazoa > Chordata > Actinopteri > Cypriniformes > Leuciscidae > Rhinichthys > Rhinichthys osculus. Next base: position 58,768,216 of record JARWKJ010000003.1, on the reverse strand, counting down.
AGTTATAGGCATCTACAGATTTATATGCCCTCAGTTTCTCCTTACGCTCGGTTTCTCTATCAGGTAACGTTAGGTGTAGAAGGCAGGCCACTCAACCGGAGGTAGCGTTAACGTTTATCCTGTCAGATCGTCCATCCATTGAGTGAGCGTGTACGGGTCAGCCAATCTGGTTACGTCCGTTAAAATGAACTTTTGCAAATAACAATCGCGGTCCTCGACACTGAGTGACCTTGCATATTAAAATAAAATCGGATTTTCTCCAGTCATTGTAAAAAAACAAGCTAACAAAACTTGCAAACTAATCTTAGGGAAGCGGCCAGAGGGATCGTTCTGCCTCCACCTAAGCTCCGCCCACAAAAAACGTCACCATGTTTACTAACTGAAAAGGGGTCTATAGGGGACTCATATTATGAAATTCCCAGAAGTGCGAGGTGTTGTTGTTGTTTGAGCACGAACGAAGTGGTGTAACGTTTGGTGTTGAAAAATAAACGGATGATCGATTCTGAAGTGTATCTTTTTGTATAACAGATCGGGTCACAAGTGGACGATGCTAAAAACAGATGTAAACGGGTCTAAAACGGTTTGAGCTCGTCCACTTTCAAACACTTCCAGAGATTGTGGAAAACGCATTCGACCGGATTGTCGGCTGAAGAACCAAGTTTGGTTTGAAGATGAAAAACGTATCAAACACAATGTTCTCTCACCATTCCTGATTTCTAACACACACTCACAGCGTTCGGCTGGTCTTGTGTCTGTCAGATACGAAACTAAAGCTGATGCTCCGGATGTTTTTCCGTCGTCTCCGGTCGCGTTCATATGTAAATTGCGTGAGCTTATTTTGACCATTAGATCGAAAGATCTGAAAAAAAAAAAACATTTCCCGCCCGTAGACCCTCCCCTCGAAGAAATCAGGACAGAAGTGGTTGAAAGTGGACAGAAGAGACGAATTAAAACACCAGGTGTAAACGGGAATGTGTCTCCCTCGTCTACTTGTGTTACAATGAATTTGTCCCGTTTGATCCGATCGGCCAAATTGCATCTTAATGCCAGAAGTAAACGGGGCCCGTCACATGGCTTGCATTACCTCAGCGAAGACAAAAGGGGCATCAAACGGGTAGCAGATCTGGCCGTGTTTAATGGCAGCCACTGATGCGGGTCCACACCTGAACATACCTGACAGAAGAACAGCCTCAATGACATCACAGAACAACAAACAGATGGCATGTGTGTGTGTGTGTGTGTGTGTGTGTGTGTGTGTGTGTGTGTGTGTGTGTATGTGTGTGTGTCCGTCCTACCATCACTCGTCTCCTGTGGCGTAGCGTCCACAACCTGCCATCCTCCAAAGCCAGAGGGCAGATCGGGTCTCGCCATGTAGCACTCGTTCCAGCAATGATAATTCCTGCGGGTGAAGATAAAGCAAGTCATTTACTGCATAAGCCGCATTCAGCAACAGGCTGGGAGATTGACAAGCCCTTGGGGTGAATACTGCCAAAATGGACAAAAAATCCTGCTCAAATTCAAGATAAGTGGACAAAAAAGCCTAAACTGCGTTAATAGCAGCCTTACATCATGATGCAGGGCGTAACTATTATTACAATATCAATAATTCAATATTATGCAATTGTGTCAATACATGTGTGCCATATATAAAACATTTGATCCAAAACAACAATCTTTTGGTGAAATTGAAATTCTTATTTTTTCCCTGCCAAATGTGTTACCATGACATGTTGTATGTAATTTTAATTCATTGTACAATTTTAACTCATGTAGTAATGTACTTATGTATAATGCATTGTAAAGGTATTTATAATGTACTTTACATTTACATTTTTTTTTACATTTATTCATTTAGCTGACGCTTTTATCCAAACCCGGGTGTCTCACACCAAAGGCATGTGTCTTATCCACTAACCCATCAACCACCCCATCCCACTTTATAAAGCATTAAATCTTTTCATAAATAATTGTAAGTTGTAACTAAATTTAAAATGCATTATATATTTGCCGATTCTGAAATGGGTTGTTTGTCATGTTTTTTAATGGATTACACTTTCTAAAGGTGTGCTCGATAATGTATTATAACTGTGGTTACAATTATTCATGAGACCATTCAATGCATTATAAGGTGCATTACAAGACATAGTTAGTGCATTAAAATGCTTTTATAATGCATTATCTATATAGGCCTTATGTAAAATGTTACCAAAAATTGTATTGCTAAATTGCAGGCTATAAAAGAGCACAAACCAGATTGAATCCTTGGTGCGATTCCGGTCCAGTTTTCCGTTTTCGTCCAGAATGATGTCCATCTTCAAGTTTCCGTCGTTGTCGTGGGCGGAGAAGAAGTTTGTCACGACCCTGCTGGGGATCCCGAGACTACGCAAGACTGTGAGGAAGAAGGAGATGATAATTTATCTTATTACACAGCTCTCCGAAATACTCGGTTCTGATTGGTCAGTTATTCGCCAATCATGACCGTCGTCGAAAGCAATGGTTTATAACAATTGTTTTGTGCACTGTAATGGATTTTAAAGGGATACTCCACTTTTTTTGGAAATAGGCTCATTTTACAACTCCCCCAGAGTTAAACTGTTGAGTTTTACCGTTTTTGAATCCATTCAGCCGATCTCCGGTTCTGGCGGTACCACTTTTAGCATAGCTTAGCATACATCATTGAAGTGGACAAAACCATTAGCATTTCAAAAAAAAAAAAAAATGACCAAAGAGTTTCGATATTTTTCCTATCCATATCAGCCTAGAAAATCGCAACTTTACATTTTCCGTCGGTCTTAGTGCACGATGTAACTACAGAAGAGTCAAGTTTTAAATAGAAAAAATATCGAAACTCTTTGGTCATTTTTTTTAAGAAATGCTAATGGTCTTGTCCACTTCAATGATGTATGCTAAGCTATGCTAAAAGTGGTACCGCCAGAACCGGAGATCGGCTGAATGGATTCAAAAACGGTAAAACTCAACAGTTTAACTCTGGGGGAGTTGTAAAATGAGCCTATTTCCAAAAAAAAGTGGAGTATCCCTTTAAGATAAATAACAGGTAGGATTTTAAAACACTTACTTCTCAAATCCCCATTCATGACCCCGCTGTTATTATTTATGTGGTGAAAAGCTGTGTAATAAGTGATATGACTATACAGTGATGTGAACTTGTTTGTTGGTCTAGGCTCAAAGCTGCTTGCTAGGAACTCTTTTTATTTGTGGAAACTTTCTGTTAAATGAGCTAATAAATCAATATTTCGTGTCTAATTATTTACTTATGTGGCGTGTAATTAGCTTACGTCCAATACAAGCTAATACAATGTAACGTAATAAGCTTACACATCCAGCCGGTTGTTTCCCCTTCAGGGTGATACAAGACCTGATCACCCTGTCAGGGTTTCAGCGATAACATCCAGCTGGATATACATTTTCCCTTATCATGTGACCTATACATGAACGTCTTGTCCTGTTAAGTGAGCTCTCACAGGAGTTGAAGACGGCGGCGTAGACCCAGCACTGTGCGTAGCAGACCGGTGTTCCTCTGCTGTTGGCGTAGTCCAGGAGGATCTCCACGCTGCCGGTCCAGGACGTCGGTGGGACGCCGTATGTGTAATCTCCACTCCAGTTTCCCACCAACACGCCGTCGTCATCACGGGAGTTCAGCTGTTTTGAGCCAGGGAAGAAGGGAGCTCAACAATAACTTCATGAAAGTTGAAAACGATATGAATTTTCGCCAATAGCACACATTATAAATCATCATGTGGACATTTTAAAAGGCTGTGTGTTTTTGGTATTAAAGGTTACCTGTTAGGTAAAATTCCCTTTTACATGGTGTTTGAACATGTGTGTACGCAAAGAATGGTAAAAATCCACCCACTCCTATTTTTTTACTCCCCATAAATCATAAGAAAGTGTCTCAGAACAAGCCGATTCTAGCAGTGTGATGTCACAAAAGCCTAGGCCCCGCCCGCGACTGCTGATGACTCCGCCCACAGTGAGCTGTACAGAGTCCGCCATGTTTAGCTCCTCGGCGTTCAAGTAAGAAATGTATTCTTATTAAAGGCACAATGTGTAAGATTTACATTTACATTTACATTAAGTCTGGGACAGTGAAGCTCAGTTCCTCATAAGATGGTAAAGTGAAGGGGATCATTCAGCGTTGTGGAAACTGTAGCTGTAGTTTCTCTGGTTCGAGTGTGTCAGTTTCTCACCATGGCCGAGGCGACGCGGGTCACTTTAATGATGTCACCACGGTTGGACAGCGGCATATCTGCTTTATCCAGAATGAACAGACAGGCATCCAGGACACCAAACTCAAACTAGAAAACAAACAAAATACAGAAAATTGCAATATTTCAATTCATAAGAAAATATTATTACAGCCTTTTAGTTATAATTAAGGATGCACAATATCCATTTGTCATCACATATCAACACTCCCTTAAAATAATAAAAAATACTAATATTTAATAATGCTATTAAATGTAATTTTTAGCCAGTTTTAAAATAAATATCCAAAACACTGTACATTATAAAGTTGTACTTACAAAGTTGTGCATAAAATCACTTGTTGAATATGAAATTGTTTTTTTAATACATTTTTACTTTATAGTATAGAATTTTGGTAACAGTTTACAATAAGGTCTAATTTGTTACTATTAGTAAATGCATTAACTAACATTAACAATGAGCAATATAATTGTACTATTTACTATTGTGAATGTTAACTAATGTTAATAGATAAAACTTTTGATCTTATGTATGTATTATGTTTTAGTGAATGTTAACATTAACATTAACTGAGATTAATAAATGCAGTAGAAGTATTGTTCATTCTAAGTTCATAATGTAAGCAAATTCAACCTTATTGTAAGTGTTACCAGAATTTTTATATTGGCCATTAATCAATTATTGCTCGTAACATTAAACTAATTATTGGTTTATCGATATTGGCACATATTTTATAATAAAAGTGCACGCCTAATAATAAATAACTGTTATAGAGATTTTTCACAGAGATTAAATGGGTCCCAAGTGTCTTTTTATAAATTTTGTAGGACAAATTAATGCAGGCACTCAGTTATTCCTGAACATTAGAGAGAAAAAGTGCAATTAAACACATTCATTCTAAACATTTAAAGAACATAAGGAAGCTGCAGCAAACCTGTCCGTAGTTCCAGGCCCGTTCGGACACGTCGTCGTACGCTCCATGATAGATGATCCCCAGCTCGTTCATAACACACTCTTCACGCTCCTCCTCGTCATCCAAGAACACAGCATCAGCTTTCAAAGAAACATCAGTTATCATACCTCACATCTTCTTTTTTTTTTCCTTTTCTTTCTTTTTTTCAATGTGCACTGGCATCCATAAGTTTCAAAAATAGAGCCTACAGTATACAGGTGAAACTCGGAAAAATTAGAATATTGTGCAAAATTTAATTTATTTCCGTAATTCAACTTAAAAGGTGAAACTAATATATTATATAGACTCATTACATGCAAAGTGAGATATTTCAAGCCTTTATTTGTTATAATTTTGATTATTATGGATTACAGCTATGAAAATTATAACAAATAAAGGCTTGAAATATCTCACTTTGCGTGTAATGAGTCTATATAATATATTAGTTTCACCTTTTAAGTTGAATTACTGAAATAAATTAAATTTTGCACGATATTCAAATTTTTTGAGTTTCACCTATAATATGGGTTCTTCTACCAGAAAGAAAGAAATGTAAAACCTGATGACCACGGGTTAAAAAGGATGTAGACGTCGGTGCTCGGGTCCCTCCTGGTCCTGCGGATGCCGTAGGGCGTCACCACACCGATATATATCACGTACTTTCCCACAATGCACTCTGGTGAGGGTGTGATGCCCATCGTGACCACATTGTCGCTGGTCTCTACGACCCGACCCCTCCAAACGCTCTGTCGATCCGCAGTGGGGAAGACGGGAATGTATGTGCCCTTACTGTACTGAGGACTCGGCCCTAGTGCACAACCACAATCACAATACAATATTAGTATCACAGGCTTCGTCATTATGCACAAATATACACTACTGTAAGATCGGTAACACTTTAGAGTAAGGTTCATTACCAATTAGAGAATGAACTAAGCATGAACAATACTTCTACAGCATGAATTCATCTTAGTTTTAGTTTATTTCAACATTTACTAAAACATTATTAAAATCAAAGTTGTATTTAGTTAATGCACTGTGTGAACTAACATGAACAGCTGGATTTTTATTGACTAACATTAACAAAGATAAATAAATACTGTAACAAATGTATTGCTTATTGTTAGTTCATATTAGTTAATACTTGAACTAATGTTAAATAATGAACCTTATTGTGAAGTGTTACTGTAAGATTTTTCGTTTTTGAAAAAACAGTAATATTGTAAAATATAATTACAATTTAAAATAACTGTTTTTTTTAAATATATTTTAAAATTTTATTTATTCCTGTGATGCACAGTGTCACATGATTCAGAAATAATTCTAATATGTTGATTTGCTGTACAAGAAAAAATGTCTTATTATAATCAATGTTGAAAACTGCTTAATATTTTTGTGAAAACTGATGCATTTTTTCAGTATAATTTGATGAACAAAGTTCAAAAGTGCGGCATTTATTTGAGATAGAAACAGTACAAATGTCTTTATTGTCACTTTTAATGCATCCTTCCTGAATAAAAGTAAAAAATCTTACTGACCCCAAACTTTTGCATGGTTGCGTATGGCAAAGTCTGTTCTGAGCAACTATGTTTTCTCAAAAAGTTTGCCTGGTTTGTTTGTTAAAATCATTTTCCAGTAAAGAGAACCTTGCTCAACTAGTCATCAGGTTGACTTCCTTCAGCTCGTGTGCTCAGTTTCCTTAAATATCAGTGGCAATGTGCAAATATCTGGATGTGTAAATATTATCAAGAAAAAAAGAGAAGTGCACAAGGTTTTGCCACTGAAGGGAAGTGTGCCAACGAGAAGGGAAAGTGTTGATGGTGCTCAGAAGTTGCAGAACAATGACATCTCTTGTGAAATTTCAGTCAAATACATGCAGAAAATGCATAGTGAATTACATTTATTGCTGTGCTGGACAATATGCCTCTTTAAATAATTCCTAGGTATTGCAAAAGGAGGAAACTGATCATGTAAGCAGAAGGAAGCTTTAAAAAACATGTACGCTCTTAAAAATAAAGGCTCCGAAAGGAGGGCTTCACAGCGGTGCCATAGAAGAACCTGTTTTGGTTCACTAAAGAACCTTTCAGTGAATAGTTCTTAAAAGAATAATAAGAACATTCTAAAAATTCTAAAACCTTTTTTCACTTTTGAGAAGCTTTTGCGGAATGGAAGATTCTATGAATGTTAAAGGTTCTTAAATGGAACCATCAATGCCAATAAAGAACCTTTTTTAAGAGTGAAGAATGCTTAAAAAAAAAAAAGAGGAAGACTTCCAGATTACCATTTTAAGATATAGTGGCGCTTATTTATACAATACTGAATTTAGACTAATAAACAATGGAATTCTGAATCATTGAAAAAACGAATTGTTTTTTTTACGTACTTAAGTATTAAAAGCGCTGATCTATGACCTATATTTATTATTTATTCTAGCCAGTACTAGTCATTATCAGTAGTATTAAAGATTAGTGCAAACATTTAATAGGTATTGATCTGCAAAAAAGCTAACTTTTAATGTATTACCAAACCTTATTGTTCATAATACTAATTATTATACTTCTTTATAAACTTTTACAACAAATAACTGACAGTCGCAACCTAAATATGATTTTCATTTACAATAATCAATACTAAAATTTGGGATTAGTAACTTACTTTTTGCGGCTACGACAATATCCTGGTTCATTTTTACCTAATCACTGAATCAGCGAGTCGCAATCGGATCAGTCGATTTGTGAATGAATCATTCAGTGCGTTTGTGAACCAATTCAACAGGTTCATTGGAAAGAATCATGTTCATGTTCTTGGGTATTGGCGACTTCTTAAGTTCGAAATAGCGAGGAACGACATGTTTTTATGAAATGGACTCAAAAGTATCATGTTTTGCTTTAAAATGTACTGAAGTAAAAGTTTCCCAAAAGAAAAATACTTAAAAATAGAGATACTTGAAATATTAGTGACCAAGTAAATCTACTTCATTATTGTCCACCACTGGGGAAAAGACTCGTGAACCAGTGGCGGCTCGTCAGGGGAGGTAAGGAGGCCAACCCAAAACTTTGAAGCAAAAATGGAAGGATGATTTAATGGTAATACAATTCTCAGTTATTCATTTCATGTCTCAGAATGTGTATTTATTATTTGTAATTTCACCAATGGAGGGTAGAGATTTTTGGATTTTTGCTTCAAGTAATAGGCTAGGACTAGGTGAGTGAACTTATATTTAAATTGTCTTGATGTATGTGTCATTTTCTGTCTATAAGTGACCAAAAAGCCATTCTAAAAACAGTTAAAAAAAAAAAATGTGTGCCACCATTCAGAATTCTCTGAAGACTCACCTATGACAAACTCAAGTGCAAACTTGTCTTCGGCCGGTTTGTAGGGCCGGTTGAATGTGATCTTGATCTGGAACTCTTGAGCCCGACGCACGATGAGGAAGTCGCTGTTGTACAGGTGTGTGTGGTGCTCTTGTTTGTTGAGATCTTGGGGTCGTTTCAGCACATCCACGTCCCAGACATCGAGATACTCTGAGGGACAGAAACGGGACTGTCAACACGTTAAAGGCTCAATAAGCCTTTTTTACACAACACAATCTACAAAATCAGTGTCATGACTCTCACAGAGGATGTCTTTCGTTCTTTATCTCTGGGGGGTTGAAGGGAAGAGGATGACGAAAACGTCAAGATGTTACAAGATAAAAGTGGTGTGCTTCCTGCAATAAATGTTGGGGAAGAGCTCAGTGTTATCTGGTGGAAATGGTAAACACGGAAGAAACGGTCTTCAGCAATCGGGATATTTGTTTCAGTTTTTCAGTTGAGGGCTTTTGACTAGATAAGACCAAGCAAATGTTTTAGTAAACAAAAAAACGGTACCAAGCATGCATGAATTATTACTGATTATAAAAGTTTTTGAATTTGACCTTTTTGTGCATGTAATGCAAAAATACTTAGAAAACAAAAACTTTTCCATTTAAAATATTTGTTTGTATCAGCCAATTTTCATGTCCCTGTTCATCACCATTACATTTTAATTGGTTATGCATAAAAAATTAGCTTTAACTGACAATATTGTATCATGCTTTCACTTTATATGTAGTTCATTTTAAATGCTTTATTCATTTTCGTAGGAAATGCTAAATGTATATGTTGGGATATTTTTCACTGGAAAAATAATGGTGAGTGTCATTTTAGTATTATTTATATACTTTTGTAGTGTTTATTAATATTTTTATTAATCTATTAATATTTTCAATTAAAGTTTACATTAACAATTTTATGTGCTTATTTTATTCATTTATTTGTAAATAGTTTCTTATTAATTTATTTTTATATCAGTTTAAGTTTAGTACTTCAGCTCAAAGTTTTATTTAATTTTATTTTAGTTTTATTTCAGGTTTTACTTAACAATAACAACACTGATAATAATGATATTTAAGTGAGAGACATCGCTTTTTTTAAAATTAAGTTTCTATTACAGTATTTATCTCCATTTTATTAAGTTGACACTTTGTCTAACTCAATACTTCTGATTTGGGACAAAAATAGAGATACATTTTACACAGACAAAAATGTCAAGGATATTAATATTGATGATGTATTGCAATAACCGTAAAAGATTATTAATATGTGATTTATCAAAAGGCACACCAAATTTACTCTACATATAATTTCTTAAAGTGACAAGATTTCAATATTCTAGCACTTTAAAGTTACCATGAAATCAAAATGGGCATTTCTTGTTTTTTAAGGAATATTGCAGTGTTTATTATAAATTATGTATCCGTGCACATTGTTTGTTTGTTTTTTTATTCGTGCCTCATAATCTAAATTCCTTCCCTCTTGCAGTGACATCTCTTTTCTTCTCTGATGAAGAGGGCGGGGCAACCTGTCAATCATATGAGATCCACCAATAGCAAACCACACCCATCCAATCAATTCCCCATGGATAAAATCAACATTTATTCCTGTTCGAGAAGCCGATAAAAAGTGTGAATGTTCTCATTCTCACCATTGAGTGGAGGCGGTCCTCTGGGCATTAGCATGAAGGGCTCAAACTCCTCCACTTTGCCCTCTTGTTGATTCGAGCTGGCTCTGGCTCCTGCGCTGCGCCCGCGGTGGGACACGCGTTTGGGCCGTACGGCAGCGGGTGTGGTGGCGGGGGGCGGGTCCTCTCGGGACTCTTGATCAGCCATGGCAGGTTCTGGTGTGGTGGCCATTAAACTGAACTCAGAAACAATACAGGTCAGCTTTCACACATCACATACAGACTTCAATGATAAAACAATGAAAGAGCCTCTTCTTTTGTTTACACATCCATGCATTATCATCAAATGTTGCTCAGGAAGGGTGTCATTTATGCCATCTGTTTGGCATTGAGGATGAAGCACTGCTTGCACACAAACACAAACTCAAAGCATGTGCTGCTGCTGCACAGTTTTATAGCAGGATTTGTCCTTTCTTCCTTTGATTTATAGCAGCATATGAAAAGACCGATGTAGAAACGTAAGCTAATGAGTAAGATGCCGTTTGGCTTTTCTTTCTTTCTGCCATTCTTTGAACTTTAAACACTTTACATTAAGGTTTCGTTGTTAAAATTAGGTAACTGTGATAGTTAACGTGAACTAACAATCAACAATACTTTTATTAATCTTAGTCAATGGTACTTTTTACATTTACTTATACATTTTTAAAATCCAAAGTTGTATTTGTATTTGTTACTCACATGAACAATTAGATTTACTAATTAAGGTTAACAAATATTAATAAAAGCTTTAAAATGTATTGCTCATGCATTGTTAGTTCATGTTAACTAATGAATTAACTAATATTAATAAATGTAACCTGTATTTTGAAAGTGTTACTGAAAAAGTATCTGCTTAACTAAATTAGTGCTTTATCTTTTATTTCAAATCTAGAAACTTTTTTTTTTTAAATTGTGAAATAACAAAATGACGTGCTTACAACTGTTTTAAATAAATAAATATTATTTCTAAACCAGAATTTTTTTTCTGTTCATTATAGTCATCATGAAACAAAGTCTTTTCTGCACAATTGTGAGGTATATCTGAGTGAAACTGATTCTCCAATAAGAATAAATGAAGGGCGGGGCTTGATTAATTGGTTGTGGTTTGCTATTGGCTGATCTCATGTGAGTGACAGATTGCCCCGCCCCCGTGTCAGTAAACACATCATCAGAGAAGAGATGTCTCTGCAAGAGGGAGGGGAAGTTATTTTGATGAAAGATTATGAAAGCATATGAATAAAAAAAAAAAAAAAAATTTATTTGCACAGATAAATCATTTATAATAAATACTGCAATATTAAACATGGTGTCTTAATGAACACAATATGTGAATAAGTACAGTGTGTGTTTTTACACAAAACCTTGTGATTCCCTCTTTGGTGCTGTTAATGCAGGCGACATTTTCCCATTCAATTGCCTATTCCTGTGTTTCCCGGCATTTAAATGTGTGGAAAACTTATTTTTATGATAGGCTGCACAATGGCTGCTTTTACACTGGCAAAATGTGTCACCACAGACACACAAACACCTGTGTGATGATGGATTACATAAACTGGGCATCTCCTTGAAGGAGGTGTGAAGTTTGAGGAGGTGTTTGGCCCGTGAACCCCACCAGAGCCGTGAGTAACACACCTCGAACACAGTGAAGTCTCTGTTCACTTCTGAACCACTTAGAGACACGGCTGAACACACTTTTCCACACGTTATCTTGGCGAGGTAAACTAGACGGAAAAGCTGATGCCGATTTAAAAAAAAAAAAAATGTTTGTCAAGATTTTGTTTTCTGCGGTTACCACGTAGATATAAAACAGATGGTGGCACATATTAAAAGAGTTACGTTTTGCACACTACACAGAAAATTGGCTCTGCACTCTCAAGACTTTCACAAACACACACACATAAAATGCATTTGCAAACACAAACACACATCTGCACTAAAATCCAAAATATAAACATCTAAAATAACGTCAAAATTCAAACACTGAAATCTTTAAGGACAATAGCTTGTGCTTTGCAATCATCCAATTACCCTCAAACGATTTTTTGTGAACACACACACACACACACGCGCGCACGCGTATAGGATATACATGCACATATATGTTCTTCACAAAAAGTTAGTTGGAGATATTTGGATAATTGCACATACACTATCATTCCAAAGTTTGGGCTAAAAAATAAGATATAAATCATTTTATTCAGCAAGGATGCATTCAATTGATCAAAAGTGACAGTAAAGACCTTTATAATATTACAGAAGATTTCCATTTAAAATGCATCGCAGTTAAACTTTCTACGCATCAAAGAATCCTGAAAAAACATTATCCACACAAATATGAAGCAGCACAACTGTTATAATAATAGAATAATAATCAGAAATGTTTCTTGAGCAGAAAATTAGCATATTCGAATGATTTCTGAAGGATCATGTGACACTGAAGACTGGAGTGATTCAGCTTTGATCACAGAGATAAATTACAGTTTAAAAGAGATTCAAACAGAAAACAGTTATTTTAAATTTTTTAAATATTACACAATATTACTGTTTTTACTTTGCCTTAAGTACTCAAACTTTTGAACAGTAGTTGGCAATTTCCATCTTCCAGAGTGAACTGTTTACTATTAAATATGTAAAAGTAAACCAACCTGGTTTATGTTTAGGTAGAAAGGCGGCACTGGTCTGCAGATACTGGAAGCTGGAGTCCGGGATCACACCAGGACCACTTCTGCCTTCACTTTTATATGGGGCTGGAATAACAGTGTGTGTGTGTGTGTGTGTGTGTGTGTGTGTGTGTGTGTGTGTGTGTAACCTCATGGTGGGCGTGTCTATGTATGCAGATTAGCATGAGATGATAAAAGCAGAGGGTGTGTAGTGTAAGTGTGAGATTGGAGTGGAAGTGCGAACTACTGCGTGTGTGAGTCTGTGAGGCTTGTAGTGAACAGAAATGAGACCAAATAAAAAGACAAGTGTTGAATGTGTCACGTCCTGCTCTTTAGACACCGACTCAAAACACGCAGAGACACTTTACAATCAATGCCTAAAATATTCAGTTTCATTTTGGGGCAAAACTTGCAAATGCTATATTGCTAAACAAAGGCAAAACATAGCAACTTTCAATAAAAATCATAATACTGATAGATAAGGGTCTCTTAGATTGTGATCAGATAAAAAAAAAAAGTTGAAAAAGTTCTATAAAAAATCAATCATAATAACATCAAAGCCATTTTTTCTAAATCCCAGTGCTTCACAATTACTGCATATTGCCTTTATATGGCAGTATAAGTACAGCTATGAGTTATAATACTGAACAGTTGCCTGTATTTCTACAGTAATCCGTTACTCTTCATCAGATCAGTGTCTTTGCTTACCAGTAAAAAACATCTAGACATCCTTAAAGCAAGATATACTCACCTGAGAAGCAAAAGATGATGCATATATTAAGACTTGTTTTCAGAGAATATAACAGCATTTCATCTTGGTCCATTTTTGCATTATGGCTCTAATGGGCAGTTTGAGTCACTGCTTCAGGCTTTCTATATGGAAAAATCTCATTCTGCCAATGTTTCTTAGGGAAAACATGCTGTTCAGACCCTTTCGGGTGCTTTGGGAGACTATGAGTCACAGGCATGAGCTCACCTTTACATTGGAGAACAGGCAACTTTCTTTCACCATGAACTTTAAATCAGAAGATGTAATGCTTTGGTACAATACGAGTGCTTGTCAGAGCAGTTTGAGCTTAGCAAGTTACATCTAGTTGCATAACAGAGGGTGGATGCAGTCCACCGCTTATAAATGGGCTTTTCATGAACATTTTTTGGTGGGCCAAAACCAAAATATGTTATTATATGCATATATACCTGATCAAGACACTTCCCCTGATATACAACAACAACATAAAACCACATTTTGATTCAAAACAAAGCATAATGATATAGAGCTAGTCAATGCACATATGAAATGAGCAACACTGACCACAAGGCTCCTTTGTGATTTCCGCCATACCCATGCGAGCAGTACATGGTGTTTCCTGTGCGAGTTTCAGAAACCACAGGTTAGTCACGTGATCAAGCTTCCACGTTCAGCGCTTTGTTCCGCTCTACTGTCGGTCCATGCATATAGGAAGAGAATCGATTATGCTTGAAAGATACTGAGGCATAAAACGATGCCAATGTAAAACAATACAGCTCAAAACCAAGAGCATAGGAGGACGAAGACAGACAGACGAAGGAGGATGGAGGAACAGAAGGAGGATCCCTCGTTCTTGGGTGAGCAAAGTATGATCATGATTGAAGAGCAGATGTACAGTATATGACGACGACATGCACACATTTGTGAAAACATGTCTGAACTTCTTTGCATTAGACAAACAATATATCAAAGCAAGTGTTTGTATCTTCAGGGCCTTTTTTCATTTACTAACGACAAACCAACACAAAGTGTCACAATACTCAGGAATAAGAGGAACCTGAAACCAACAAACCGGTACCAAAAAGGTACTTTTTAGACCTTATTTACCCCTAATGGCTGCATATTAGTACCTTAAAGGTACATGTTAGTACTTACAGATATTAGTACCTGGTACTGCCCCACTAACAGCTTGTGTACCTTATTTTTTTCTGAGAGCGTACTGGCAGACTCATTTTCAACACCCAAATGGCTTTATGCCAAATGTTTTCCTTGAAAGCTGTGTTTTTGCTATCATACTTTAAATGAATGATCCTTGCTTTAATATTTTGCTATCTAATGCAATAAAACTCTGATAATTTTGTGGTCACTGCATAATATCTTCTTCCAAAGGGAGATTCAGGCTTTGTCTCACTAAAAAGACAGTGATATGACAACTGTAAACTATTTTTTTTTTAAATAATAAAATAATAAAAAACTACACTTAATATAAAATACAATATATACATATATACTACCGTTCAGAAGTTTGAGTGCAGTAAGATTTAAAGAAAAATGTTTTTTTAAAGTCTCTTATGCTCAACAAGGCAGCATTTTTTTATCAAAAATACAGTAAAAACAAAAATATTGTTAAATGTTACTACATTTAAAATAACTTATCTAATTGAATATATTAAAATGTAATTTATTCCTGTGATCAAAGCTGAAGGTTCATCATCATTACGTCACATAAAACCCTTAGAAATCACTCAAATATGATGATTTCTTATTATTTTCAATGTTGAAAACAGCTTTATATTTTTGTAGAAACTATGATACATTTTTTTCATGATTCTTTGAGGAACAGAGAGTTCAAAAGAACACCATTCTAATTGAAATGTCTAGTACATTATAAATCACTTTCGCCAAATTTAATACATCCTTGCTGAATGAAAGTATGAATTACTTTTAAAACGGCAGTGCATTAAAACGAAACATTACCCATCTGTCACAGACAGGAGGCCGCAGACAGTCGAGGCGAATGGAGGAAGTCTTAGTCACCAGCCGTCTCCTCTTCCTGAACTTCGTGTGGTTTTACTCGGCCGCAAAGGTGCCGGCAAGAGCTCAGCTGGAAATAACATCCTAGGCCTGGCAGGAGGGTTTGAGTCGAATAAACCGACCGAGGAGTGTGTGAAGAGGCGCGCCGACGTGGAGGGAAGGCGCGTCACGGTTGTGGACACACCAGGATGGGAATGGTACTATCCGGTGAACGGGACTCCCGGTTGGGTGAGGAGAGAAACCAAGCGAAGCATGTCCTTGTGTCCGCCAGGCCCTCATGCCGTTCTTCTAGTGGTGCGATCCTGTACGTCAGTGACAGTCGACTACCATCAGCAGATCGAGGAGCACCTGGAGCTTCTGGGAAAAGCGGTGTGGGATCACACACTGGTGCTGTTCACACGCGGGGACGAACTGGGCTCCGTTCCCATCGAACAGAGGATTCGAAACGGCGGCAAGGCCTTCCAGAGGCTCCTGGAACGATGTGGGAACCGATTTCACGTTCTGGAGAACAAGAGGCGCATCGATGATGGATCGCAGGTGAAGGAACTGATGAGGAAGTTGGATGAGCTGGTCGGAGAGAGAGGAGGGAGATATTATGAGATGGATGTGCTGCTTCTGGAGCTGGAGGTGGAGAGTAAACGGAGGGCGAGAGAAAGGAGGAAGAAACAGCGGCTGATGGAGGCGCAGACGCACAGAGGAACCATCAGAGCCGTGCTGACGAGTGAGTGGACGACAGACAGACTCACAGACATGTACAAAAATACAAATATCATATAAATACAATGCATGTGAAAAGTGTTCTTCTTCAGTATTGTTGTCTAGTTTTCCAGTACAAATATCTAAACATGCTTAAGCAAGGTCTGGTACGACTAAGATGAACACTTGTTTTTTTTATATATATATAAATAACATTTGTTTGGGTCAAAAATTAGGATTTGAGAACAGAGGATTAAGGGTTAATTTGAGATACTTTATTTACTTTAGAAGCAAAATTACATAAGATATTAAGCCTTAAAAATGTATCTAAATGAAATGAGTATATGCTTAAAAAAAAAGTAAACATAAGTGCCAAGGGTGTAAGAAAAATAAACATGTTTTGCCTTTTAATTAATAAAAGAATAAAGTATATGTTTCCCCTTGTTTTAAGCCTAAACTCACTTTATTTTGGGAATATCATATTTTACAATATACCATTTTTTTTATTTGATTTTTTTCAGAATATCATGTATCTTAATTTAAAAACAATTAGAAAATTGGACTGGAAAACAAGATAAAAGTACTTTTTGCAGTGCATCAAATTCAACAGACTTTATTTGCAGAAGTCTAAATTCTAACTATGAGTTTGGGATACTCGTTTCTCTACAGAGGAAAACTATTCAGTTTTCAGTGTTTCAGATAAATTCACATTACAAACATCTTACTCTAGCTGATGAAAATTATAGAGCAGAGCATAGGTATTAGGTACAAAACAAATCACTATAGAAATGTCTTACTTTAAGACTTAATTCTATTAACTTTGCTATGGCAGTGTACAAGACACATTTTCATCACCCAGAAATGAACATTTTGTCATGATTTACTCACCTCATGTTGTTCCAAATGCATATGTATTCATATACATCTGTGAAACACACACAAACAAAGTTAATGTTGCACTTTTTCACACACTGCAAAACAAAAACAAGGGCAAACAAACATAAGTACCATAAAAGAAAAAACATAAAAATACATATATAACTAACTACTATGGAAAAATCTCTTCCAGTCCACCATAGCTTAAAACATAATTCATGTTTGAGTTTAATTCACGCTTGGCCCATTTACACACATTGCACTAGGTGTGTGATGTCACTGATGTAAATCAGCATTGTTCTTCACACAAAACAACATACTAGTTTGGAACAAGATGAGTAGGAGCAACTAAAAAGATTAGTCAAATTATTTTTTTGTCAGCATTAATATGTAGTTAAAAACAGTCACATGTATATTAGTGCTGTTACAGCAAACAATCTCTTTTTCTCCACAATTAAAAAAAAAAAGAATCATTATGTAAATCCAAATTATGGAATTATGTCAATTCTATATGTGACTTGAATGCATGTAAGCACTACAATTTTGTAAGATTTTAATATAGGGCTACATAATACATAATGTAGATAACCTTTGTTTGGCAAAAAGACTTAATAATAAAAATGCATCTAAATGATATGTCAACAAAAGCCATTATTCACAAGTAACCACTTCATTTAGTTGTTTCTGTGTATTGTGTCTCCTGTCCCTGCTAGACGATAATACTCAAACTGAAGACATGGATGAGAGGAATCTCTTCTCCAGAGGTTCACGGCGTCTCCCGGAGCTGAGATTGGTCCTTCTGGGAGAGAGAGAGACGGGGAAAAGCTCGGCTGGGAACGCCATCCTCGGAGGACCGGGATACTTTCAAAGCGGAGAGGCGACGGAGGAGTGTTCGAGACAGCAGATGGAGGTTTCTAACAGACTGGTGACGGTGGTGGATGTGCCTGGATGGGAGGGCGGACCGGAGGGAACAACTCCAGAGAGAGTGAAGCGAGAGATTGGAATGAGTGTGATGCTGTGTCCTCCCGGACCTCATGCGTTTCTTTTGACGTTGCGCGTAGATGCGTTTGTCCAAGCCCAGTCGGTGCGGGAGCACTTGGAGCTTCTGGGGGAGGCGGTTTGGAGACATACGTTTCTTCTGTTCACGAGGGGCGACCAGCTACGAGAGGGAGTCACGATTGAGCAGCACATACAAGGAGGAGGAAAGGAACTTCGCTGGCTGGTGGAACGATGTTCAAATAGGTTCCATGTCATCAGCAGCAATTCTTATTTGGAACCTCAGAATTCCAAGACACAAATAACGGAACTTCTGGAGAAGATTGAAAAGATGGTGGCGGTAAATCGATGCGAGGCCTTCTCCCCACTAGTGCATGAGATTCAAGAGTTAGGAAGACAAAAAAATGAGAAATTTCAACTGAAGGTCAAGGAGTTTAGCGAGAAGCTTCAACGGCAGGACGAAGAACTGAAGAAGATGAAGGAACGGGAGGTCAAGAGCATTCGGTGGTTCTTCGAAAGGCGCAAGAAAGACAAAGTACAATCTCCCGGGAAGGCCGAGAGGGAAGAGGCGCCGTACAAAGGCGAAGATGACAGGAGAAGTGTGATGGGCGAGCTGGAGGAGAGGATGGCGTGGTTAACGGAAGACAAGGAGCGAGAGATACATGACCTGAACGCTGAAATAAGTAAAGTCATGGTGACTCACCATCAGGGACTGAAAGAGAAAGAGCAACTGCTAATGAGATTAGAGGAACGAGAGCGCGAGGGGGAAGAACTTAAAGAGAAAGTGGATGAGCTTCAAATTAAACTGCTAGAACAGGAGCGCTTGGGTGCCGTGAGAGAGCAAGAACGAAGAGAGAGAGAGGCCGAAATTCAGCGAGCACACTTGGACGAGAAGAATGAACTTAAAAACAAATTGTTGGACGCTGAAAAGGAGACTGATAGGATGAGAGAAAAGGCTGAGGAAAGTCAAAAAGAGATGGATTCATCACAACGCAGGTATGAAGAAGAGGCCAGGCAGCAAAAGCAAGAGATGGAGAGCAAACTGAAAGAGAAGGACAATGAAATTGAAAACATTTTAAGAGAAATCGAGGAGGTGAAACTTAAGGCTGAGAGCAGAGAAAGAGAACAAGGTGAGATATTCAGGGAAAAGGTTGAGAAGAGAGAGAAAGAGATGGACAAGCTGAGAGAGGTAATAGAGATGATGACAAAAGAGACGGAGCAGCTACGAATGTCCAATCGAGAACAAGTGAAAACAACAGAAGCCGAGAGAAAAATGCATGGAGACGTTATGGAGAAATACAACACGCTCATAGATAAACTTGTAGGGAAAGACAAAGAAATAGAGCGAACGATGAGAGAGAAGGAAAAAGAGCTGAATCGAAATGCTGAAACGCAAGAGAAGCTTCAGCAAAAAGAAGACGAAATAGTCAAATTGAGACAAAGAGATCAGGAAAAGGACAGAGAATTGAAGACATTGAAGCAAAACATTACCGAAAAACAGAGGGATTCAGAAAAGTTAAAAGACACAGTCCAGGCAAATACTGATAAACACACAGCAGCACTTAAAGTTTTGGAGGAAGAGTTGAAAGCAAAAGAAGATGAAATTGACAAGTTAAAACAAAGAAACCTAGAGAATGACAAATACATCGACAAACTAAAGCAAAACATTAGCGAAAAACAAAATGACATTGAAAAGTTAAAAGACTTTCATATTGAAGAAAATGTAGCTCAACTAAAACATCACCAGGAGGAATTCAAAGTAAAAGAGGAGGAAAATGAAAAATTAAGACAGAGAGACCAGGAGAAAGAAAGAGAAATTGACATACTTAGGCAAAACATTAGCGAAAAACAGAAAGACATTGAAAAGTTAAGAGACTGTATTGAGTCGCATACTGAAGAAAGTGCGGCTCAACTGAAGCATTTAGAGGAAGAGCTGAAAATAAAAGAAGAGGAAATAACCAAATTAAAACAAAGAGACATGGAGAAAGACAATGAAATTCACACACTTAAGAAGAATATTATTGCCCAACAGCAGGACGCTGAAAAATTGAAAGACAGCATTCAGTCAAATATTGACGAAAGTGCAGCTCAATTGAAACGTTTAGATGACGAATTCAAAATAAAAGATGAGGAAATAATCCAATTAAGAACAAGAGACCTGGAGAAAGACAGAGAAATGAACACACTGCGGGAAAATATTTGCGAAAAACAAAAAGACATTGAAAAGTTAAGAGAAAGTATTCAAGTACACATTGTGGAAAGTGCAGCTCGCCTAAAACATTCAGAGGAAGAGCTACAAACAAAAGAAGAAGAAATAACCAAATTAAATCAGAGAGATATGGAAAAAGACAAACTGCTGCAAACAATCGATGAAAAGCATATAAGAGACATAGAAAAGTTGAAAAACAGCATTCAAGCAAATACTGAACAAGGCGCCGTTCAACTAAAACTTCTAGAGGAGGAGTTTGACGTAAAGATGGAGGTCTACAAAAGAAAGAATACGGTGATGGAAAAGGAGATGGAAAATATAAAGAAACAGTATGAGGAAACAAGACTAAAAATTGAAATGAAAGAGAATATCATCAGTCAGTTACAACAGCAACACGCTGACACTGAAAGACGCTCAGAAGAGCTGAAACAACAGCACAGTAAAGAGCAAATACGTAACGACGTCCTACAAAACGTGAACGCAGAACTGGAGAAAGAGTTCGAAGAGCTGAAGTGCAAGTGTGAGGGACTTCAGACTCAGTTGAAGACTTCAGTGGAGCGCTACGAGATACAGATGAAAGAAATGAACGGGTTAGAACAACAGCTAGACGAGTTAAAGCGGCTGCTGGAGGAGAAGGAGAAAGAGAAAGAGAGTGATATGCAAGACTTGAAGGTGTATTATGAGAAAAGACTGAGAGAAAGGCACGAAGAGCATGAGACGGAGATAGAACAAGAGCTTTGCAGAAGAGAGAGGGAGGTAGAAAAGAAAGAAGAGAAATTAGCTCAAAACAAACAAGATTTGTTAACTAGAGAGGGTGAAGTTAATAGGAGAGAACAAGCGCTAACAGATGAAAAGCAGGATTTGGAGGTGCAGATGTACAGGATTAGAGAAGAGGAGAAGAATCTGGAAAACGAGGGCCAGAATAACGAACGTTTAGCTGTAGATCTGATGAGAATGAGAGAAGAGATTGAGAAAAGAGCAGAAGGGCTTATGGTTCAAGAGGAAAAATTAAAGGAGCAAGAACAGCAGATAAAATGTCGAAAGGATGAACTACAAGCAATGGAGAGGCTGTTGGAGAGCAAGGAGATGGAAATGAAAGGCCTGACTGAAAAGCAGGAGAAAGATATGGAAAATCGTAGAGAGCAGCTGGAAAGGAGAGAACAAGAGCTGTTCGAAATGGAGGAGAAATTTGTTAAAGAACAACACAGGCTTAAGGGAGAAGAACAATCCTTGGAGATGCTCAGAGCAAATCTGGAAACGAGAGAAAATGACCTTAATAAACGAGAGCAGATGTGGGACGTTAAAACTCGAGAGCTTTTAAAGAGCTCAGAGGAACTTGAAAACAACAAACACAACGCAGAGAAAAGGCAAGCCGAGTTGAGCAATGAGGAAAATGATCTTCTGCAAAAAATGAAAGGATTACAAGAAAAGGAGCAAGAACTTGAACTCAAAGGTCAAAGGCTGATGGAGCAACAACGAGACATGGAGAAACGGGACAATACTCGGCGTGAACATGACCTGGAGCTGGAGAGCATTAGAGAAGCGTTGGGAAAAAGGGAGCAAGAGCTGATAAAAGGTGAAGAAGAGCTTTCTCAAAGAGAGCAAAAGCTGAAAAGTGAAGAAATCTATTTAGAGAAAAGAGAGCAAGTCATGCAAAAACGGGAAGAACAGCATGGAGACTTGTTACGCCGTCTGACGAAACAGCAGGATGTTTTGAAAGACAGAGAACGCTCTTTAGACACCAGAGAAACAGACCTGCGTCAGCTGGAAATGGAGCTCACAGCGAAAGATAATAAAAACAAATTTCTGCAGAACCAAGAACTAGATCTAAAGAACAAAGAGAGCGATTTTGAGGCCAAAACCCAAATGCTAGAGCTCCTAAAAACAACACTAGATGTGAGAGAAAGGGAGCTTGAGGAACGTCAAAACCAACTGGACAGCAGAACGCAGGAGGTAAATAATGAACAAGACAAGCTGGAAAAGAAGCGAGAGGAACTTGACAAATGGGAGAAGTATTTGTATAACACAGAGCTCAAATTGATACACAAAGAGCCTTCCTCAGGGTATCGCCCATGGACAAACAGCACTGAAATTAATGGGAAACACATGGAAGGTGAAGACATCCATCGAATGCATCAGGAAATAGGAGCGGATGATGGTGGCATTTGCGATGCAAAAGACACAAGAAGTGAAGAGCGATTGGTGTTGACTACTATAAACTGTGCAAACAACAGATCTGTAAAGAACCAGAGGGTTAAACGAACACTGCAGGCTAAGCAAAATGAGGAATATGGTGAGATTGACAATTCTGAAGGCGAAAGTGAGGAAGACTTCTTTGAATCTTCAAGCACCAGTTTCCTACCTATCGGACGTTCACTCTGGCCCGTGTCTGATCTAAGGCTTATGCTTATAGGAGACTCCTGGTCGTCCCGTCATCCAGTGAGATGCACCATCGTGGGGCCTGATGCAAATGGATGCAACCCTTGGAGAGGAGAGATTTCCGGCAGGCAAGTCACTATTGTAGAGCCTCAGGGCCTGAAATGGAGATCTGGGATTGACAGTAAAGGCACATTTCAAAGACATCTCTCTCAAAGTGTCTCTCTGTGTCAACCTGGACCACATGCATTCATCCTTGTGATTCCCGCTTATGTATCCTTCACTGGTCAGTACAGGCGTGCAGTGGAACGTACCATATCAGCGTTAGGAGAAACATCATGGAGCCACACTATTGTTCTGCTCACCTGGGGGGAAACATTAGGAGAGAGCGGCCAGCAGCACGTGAAGAGAAACGGTGACCTGGAGCGGCTGGTTCGGAGGTGTGGGAATAGATGCCACGTGCTTGACAACAGATATCGGGAATCTCACGTGGTTAAGTTGCTGGAGAAGGTTGAGGAGATGCTTGGAGGAAACAATGGATGTTGCTACAAAATGGACTGAAAAAGAGTCTTGGGAATTTAAAGAGAGCCTTTATGACTGTGAATGACATTTTATTTATGATATAGACCTATCTGGTAGATTGTCTTGACATTCTTGGCTTTAAACTATATTTATGTGTTTAGGAGTACAAATGAAAATAAACAAGATTTTCAAAAAACTTTAGAGTAATATCTGTTTATGTACAATAGAGTAGGCCAAACTACAGCAAACATGCAAGTATGTAATTCACACTCTTAACAGACGGTGGCGCACTTGTACTAAAAGTTCCACTAGGTTTCACACACAATACTGTTTTTCACTGTATTTTATAATCTTTAGCTAATTTATTAGCAAATATGAGGAAGAATACGCTATTTTCTCTCTTTGTAATACAATACAATGAGGTAAGGTAAAGTGCATGGTTCATTTCCAAACGCCTCACGTAAACATAACTTTTTTATGTATAACGATCATTTCAGTCTAAAAATGAATCATAAAGAAG
Organism: Rhinichthys osculus; assembly: GCA_029959095.1. Classification (NCBI taxonomy): domain Eukaryota; kingdom Metazoa; phylum Chordata; class Actinopteri; order Cypriniformes; family Leuciscidae; genus Rhinichthys; species Rhinichthys osculus. Next base: position 58,744,381 of record JARWKJ010000003.1, on the reverse strand, counting down.
TTTAGCCGAGCTCCTCATAATGTGTTGCGAGCTTGGAACGATATAAAGACGACAAATTACTCACATTTAACACCGATTCAAGCTTATTCAGGGATTCTCTTTTCCATTAGTGCCTCGGTGAAGTGGCGTCTTGCTGTGCTTCCGCTGTGATCCTGACAGGTAAATTATTACCTTTAAAATAGGGGTCTGTTTCGTCTGAAAGAGAAACCCTTCCCATTGAGTGAAAACACACATTTAAAAATGAAATTCTCTTTTATGGCCCACACACAGAAAACCCAAACGCTTACATATAATCTGAGGTAATTACGAGGATAGTATTCCTCCGCCTCGCTATTCCGCGCGTCAAACAAATGAAATGTTGAAAATATTCCTCAACAGCGTGTCGTTTATGTGTGTGAATGGGTCTATTTCCAAGTCTTTTGAAAGAATCTATAATTTATCACTTATGACATCAAGTAGGCTAGGCCTACATATTTTATTTTATAAGACCAACATTGTTAGATTTTAGGAAAACACTTCAATTAGACGAAAATAGTATGCAATCTAACTGAAAGTGTGTCTGAGTGCATTAGTCGACTTCTTTCATTTACCCATTAATTGCTATTTTGGGTTTTCTAGTCATTATCTGCACTATAGCTTTTTAAGGTAATAATGAACATGACCATGCTAACATCATTTCATCAGCAGAAACTTCAAATTTCAGTCTCCTCTTAAACTACTTGACAGATGTGCATTCATTGGCATGCTTATTGTATGTGTAGTAAATCCTGCTATCTCTAATGGATGATAAAACCTCTTGACAATTCTAATTAGCCTAAATTCACTGCAATTACCATATGTGCCCATTTCTCTTTTGGTCAGATCAGATCAAGCAATGTTGAGGCTTTTATAAGAGGATGTAAAACACTCACTCCATTCATGTTTCAACTTACACTGTTTTAGTTTGACTGCTTGAAACTTTTAATGTAGATTCTTACAGATTCCTAACATGCAAAGTCACAAGTCAATGTAAGTAGGTGTATTGTTGTTAGTTTGTCTCCTAAATGGTAGGAAAGGCATCTAAATACAGTGACTCCAGGAGATTAACATACAAATCCAGATAAAATGGTGCACTTTTTGGGTCTATAAGCAGGGTAAACTTCTGGAGAGACCGTATAGCATATAATTGTTGCATTACTCTAAGAGCAAGAGGGGAACAAATCCACAATTGCATTCCCATGACTTTTCAAAATAATAATAAAAAAAGGATGATATGTGGCATTCATGTTAAATTTATTCACTCCCTCAGCATCTCAATTAGAAACCCCATCGCAGCAGTGTTAACTATTTTATTTATTTGTCATTTAATGATAACACAATGTGGTGATAATATGCACTATACCGTTTAAAAGTTTAGGATCAGTAAGTGTTTTTTTTTTATTCTTTTTCTTCAGGAAGGATGCATCAATTTGATCAAAAGTGACAGTAAAACAGCATTTATCTGAAATACAACTGTCTATTCAGATTTGAATGAAATGCATCACGGTTTCCATAAAACATGAAGCAGCTTAGCTGTTTTTAACATAAAAAATATTTTTAATAGAAAAAAGAAACGAATTTATAAATTCTTGAGCAGCAAATCATCATATTAGAATGATTTCTGAAGACTGTGACACTGAAGACTGGAGTAATGATGCTGAAAATTTGAGCTCTGACCCTCCAGATGCCCTTTAAAATGCTCCTTGTATTTCCCTGTTTTCAAGAACTTCATGCTGTCTGCATGCACAGTGTGCAGCGAACTTATAAAGGTCAACCCGATGTCTCTGAGGGCAGATATATCAATTCTGATGGACCATGAGGAGCAACACTCTAAATAATGTCTTCTCGTAAATGCTGATCCAGGAACAGTTTTCCGATCCCAAAATCTAGCATGCATCATACTTGGAGAAAACTACAGAACTGACCTCAGATCAGCATATTTGTGAGTGAAGGCCAACCTTTAGCCACATTTACAAATGGACCATGAAGCAAAGACAATTGTAGGCAATTTCTTTTATTGTATCTTGAAAAGTTTCATATTGAACCTCGCATATTGCACCTCGACTCAGACCTGGACAGGAATGTGTGCAAATGGTTTTACGGCTTATCAAATGTCACTTTATTCACACTTCACAGAACAGTGCAGTTTAAAAAGAAACCATGCAAAAGTTTGATAAACATTTCCCAAATTCAAGTCCCGACCCAAAGCATCATCATGCCTGTCTTTATAATAAAATTAACTTTTATAAAGAAGCAATATTTGTTTGTGAAAGTGAGTTTCAGTGGGTTTAAAAAAAAAAGGGAAAATACTGAGAAAAAGTGGTGGTATTGAGATATGAAGATGGATTTAAAACATGATGCGCCAATTAAACCTGATATATGAATTCTAAAATAGTCAATAAATATATACTCAACAACACTTAAATGTTTTTTATTCAGATTCTATGATTTAAAGAACTTGGATTGTGTGTTTCTTTTTTGCACACAAAAGTTTCACCACTTATTAAGACTTATTAAGTCCTATTAACCTCCTGCAAAGTTTCAAGCAGTTTGCTACATAAATTAGCCTACTTCAAGTGCTTGTCTTACATCTGACTTCTTCCCAAGATCAGCTCGTCAGGTGGGCTACAAGTCAGGAAATTGAGATGTGTTTGATTGAAACCCCAGGCAGCGGAAGATTTGTATGCCCGAAATTATATGGTTCATAAACGCCTGGTTTTACGCATTAACTTCAACTGCGCAACATTTCCATATTCCCATCATGTGATACCACGTTTAAGACATTAGGAAAATATAAGATTAGGACTATGTGCCGTCACAATAAATCATCCAGTGTCCTTGCTTTGTTTTAGAATAAATAAATCATTGTATAAAATACATTTCAGAAAGTTTAGCTACAGAGAAGAGTTATTCTCAATCTTTAATTTCCACTGGCCAAATATTAGGCAATGTTTAATTGATTTAAGCAAACCAAATTTATGCATTTTTTGCCTATGGTAAACATTTAATGATGGTTTATAGGCTATGTGTTTTAATGGAAACAGGTAGCTAGGCCTTTTTGCAGTGTAAATAATTGTCTGACGCGTCACTGACAAAACATTTAAAATAATAAAAACGTGCATGTCCTACAGTTTCCTTCAAATTCTATCCTTCAAATACACTTGTATCTTCGTTATATTGGGAAGACCCCAAAAATGGGTATCGTTAAAGGCTACTGTCTGTGCACGACACCCACAGGTTTTACTGTCATCGTAGGCTACTTATTCAAACAGGTTTAGTGCCGCATTCTGTGACCCTGCAGGCGCTGTAGTGATGGTATAGATTAGGATTGGGTAGAATAAATCAGATTATTTTAATACAGCGCCTATTCGGTGGGACACAGCATTCGGCACGGACTCAAGCGCTGATCATTATTCGCACGAAAGTATTTTACACGATTTAAAGCGGAATTGTCATAAGCTAAGCAATCTTATAGCTGTAGTTAAAACATTAAAACACAGCATGCCACATGAAAAGTGTTCAAAAGCAGAGCCCACTACAAATAGAGTTCGCTAGAGTTCTTACTAGATCAAGAAAATATGATCATATAACACCGATTTTATCATCTCTGCACTGGTTACCTATTAAGTTCCGTATCAATTACAAAGTACTACTACTGACCTATAAAGCCCTTAATGGTTTAGCTCCTATGTACTTAACGGACCTTCTTTCGCCCTACAATCCACCGCGTTCTCTAAGATCACTAAATTCAAGGTTTCTGGTCATTCCTAGGATATCGAAGTCCACGAAAGGAGGGAGGGCATTCTCGCATTTAGCTCCAAAACTCTGGAATAGCCTTCCCGATACGGTCCGATGCTCTGACTCGCTGACACAGTTTAAAACTAGACTAAAGACGTGTCTCTTTAGTCAAGCATTCACATAATGCTTACCTTTTAGTCCTCTGCTATGCCATACGGAACCGTTTGCCACTGAAACTGCTTAACGCACCAGTGGGGCTCGACAGCCTTATAGACAAACGGGTCGGTCCGTATGGTTGCGGTTGGGTTGCGGAGAGTTTGGGTTGCGGAGAGTTGTGAGATTATGGTTTTCTAACACCTACTCCCGTGTAATGGAAATCATTATGAACATCAGCTATGCTAATTATTTCCCATCTGCCTTTCTGCTGTTATCTCGGGACGCTTGTCCCGAGAAAAATGGCGTTCGTAGGCTCCAGTTTTGTATCCTGCCTCTCACGGGGATTTCGGATGCCCCAACGCCTGTGATGAGAAGACCAACGCCTGTGAAGAGACGACTCAACGCCTGCGAAGAGACGACTCAACGCCGGCGATATGTTATCCCCTTAATATTACATGATTAACTAAATGTATTTTTTCTAGATACTTCTGATATGCACTTACTGTAAAGCTTCTTTAAAACCCTATGATTGTTAGCCAGAGGAGAACTGGCCCCTGACTAGCCTGGGTTTTCCCAAGGTTTTTTTCTCCATCCAATCTGATGGAGTTTTGGTTCCTTGCCACTGTCGCCTTGCTTTTGGCTTGCTTAGTTGGGGATTTTTAATATTTAATATTCAACAATATTATTGAACTGTGTTGTACTACTTTCATGTTATCACTGTGAAGCTGCTTTGATGCAATCTGTATTGTGAAAAGCGCTATATAAATAAATGTGACTTGACTTGACTTGACAAATATTTATATTTAATTGAATAAAAAAAAGAAATGTTGTAACTTTTGGATAATTATTTCGTGAAAGGCAGTCGCCTACTTAACTCATTTAATGCGAGTGGCATATTTAATCTAAATGTGTATCAGAAGATAAATCATACTTTTTACTTCATTGCTTCTCAAGAAGAGTGCGTACGTGCGTAGCCAACATATTTGCGCTGCCTAGTTAATTTTGTTAAATGCCACATTTTGGCTCCTCCCTATTGGAGTCAATCAGTTACAAAAACCAGGGGGAGTATAAAAGTTTACAGTGCTCAAGTAAACTCGCACCCATAATCATAAACAATAAAAAATAAATAAACCTATAAAATGCATACCAACATCAATTAACATAAATAAACCCAACAACATTTCCCACATCACACAACATTTAGTCTACCGTTCTGGGTGGCGCCAATATTGGCGAAGACTTTTGACAGTATAAATACCGGAAGCCGATCATTACCAAGCACGTTTTATCTTCGTCTCTTTCGCATCCGGAATCAGACAACACAAACTAACTGGTAATTATACTTAAATGTATGTGTTTGCGGTGTGAGTTTATTAGAACAGGGCGACGATCGTTGAATTTGAATAAACAATGGATATATGGGTCCATAACGAGGCAAATTAAAATGTGTGTCAGAGCCATCGTGCCCGAATGTTGTAACGTTAAGTTGTATAGGAATTCCAGTGTGGAAAACCGTGTCCTCAGAATAAACATGTAGGCTACACCACAGACTAATGTATACCAGGTTCACATAGGCTGCGAATGCTTTGCCCTGTCATTTCTGACCAGGTGCGTGGAAAAAACGTACAAATTACTAAAAGTAGGCCTAGGCCTATATATTTTTTTGGAGAAGTTAAACTGGGTGAGAAAAGTAAAAGTAAATAACTAGCATTTTCGGGTACGGGAAAATCCTAGAGTGCCTGCCCACTGATCTTTAAAATGTTTTATGCTAAACAATACCTTTGTTGTGAACAATATGTAGATTTTAGGCCTTGATAAAAAAGTGATCCTATAAGTGAAGGCAATGTTGCGACAGGTAGCAGGGTTTATTTACGGCATTAGTATTTAATCGTAATATCGATCGAGTGATAGAATATTGTTTAAAAGTGATAAAAAATCCCAATGTTTTTTTTCTTTGGCTTTCGGGTTTTACCAGTTATTATAAGACTTGAATTATAATGACTATTAGGCCTACAACTGCATGTATGTAGCATATGTTTGTTGATATTATGCGTTTTAACGAATAAAGTGAAAATGAATAATTGAATTATAATTTTTAGTTTTTTAGTTAATTGTTTTATTGTTAGTATAGTGTTCTCTCTATACCATTTTTTACAGTCTATGCTCTATACACGGGTTTCTTGTATTCAAACAATGCCGGATGCGCGCGCATCCAGGGGGCAAAAAAACCCCTGATTGCCAGATTAATCTTGTAGCCTACTTTAATGATACATGACTGCGGTGTGCCTAATGATGATAATATAACGCGTTTTATTGAATGATGATTAAAAAAATACATATAATTAATGAATTATGTATTAAATTACAACTAAGTTTTTAGTGTAACCTTAAATTAGTTTTTGCGCCCTGCAGTAACTAACTAGTAATTTGCAGCTATAGAGATATTCACGCTTTTTTCCGCAGTAAAGCACATTCGACAAACAATGCCGTCCTACTGTAGCCTACGTCTACTAGCGATATAGAACATTTATTCACAGACCAGCGCAAATCCACAAGGAACTGATTAACAAACTTACTGTCATAAGACTTTGAACTGTGGGTGAACAAATTAACAAAATAAGTTAATGGGAAGACTAATTTAAAAGCAAGTAAACAACTCGCCTACTTGGATGTCAGCGCTTTGTCACGTCAAAACCAAACGTGAAATGGTCTGAAAACATGATGACTGTAGTAGAGGCGGTTTCAGTGAGCAATCAGCTTGGTGAAATTAAAGGTACATCTTCGTGTCTCTGACCGTGTTTAACAAGCTTGATGACTAATGAAAATGTTTGCTATTTAAAAAGAACAGCTGAACATCAGTTCAGAAATAAAATGGGGCTATAGGCCTTTTATTCCAAAATAATAACTAAAGGCAGTAATAATTAAAACAAATGTAAAAATGCTTAAACACTAACTTGATCAGATTTATACTTGGTTTTAATAAATGGAACATTAATAGCATTAATTAAAAAAAAAATACAAAATAGAATTGTATTTGGTTTATTTGTATGTATTTAACAATTAAATATGACATTTAAGTGTAACTGGGACATGAATTTTCAAATGAGTTATGACAAACAAACCAAAAACTGAGGACTTTGCCATCTCATTTCAGAACACCACTGCACACCTAGTTGAAGGGAACAATGTTTTTCTAGTGGCCATGACTTATGTTGAGGAGCCGCAGGTTAGCCAACGAAGTTGAGAATTCATGGCCGAGAACAAGCGTGTTGTTGTCTCCAAAAACTGGGTTGGGAAACACTGCAAGAAAGTATAAAGCTGATGCTAATTCTGTTCTGTGATATTTTCAGATTGATTTAATTCAAAGATGACCTACCCAACAACTCTAGAGCTAATTGGTGGACAATCTGGTAATGAATTCTCATTGACTGGTGAGAACAACGGTGCCAGTTTAGAGAAGATCGGAGTGTGGGTGGGAGAATGGCAAGTGAAGAGTGTCAAGGTTTGGCTTTCAGATGGAAGAATTGAAGCTTTTGGAGAACCAGCCGGACCGTATCAAGAGTACCATTTCCAGGCTGGTGAGTGTTTCACCTCACTGTCCCTGTGGGGGAACGGAGCAGGAACACGTCTTGGAGCCATTAAATTCAAGACCAACCAGGGGAGAGAATTTTTTGCGAAGATGACAAAATGGGATTTAAAAACCGAATATCCCATTGATGTCGGATCTGGATATTGTTTGGGAGTTGTGGGAAGAGCTGGTTCAGACATTGACAGCATGGGATTCATGTTCCTCAATGCAGTTCAATCAACAGTTCTCACCAATGTCAGCTATCCCACTATCAACCAACTTATACCACAGGTCGCCGTGGAAGAAATCAAATCCGTCACTTTCAGGAACGACTCCTCCATCATTCAGACCCATGAAGTTGTAGCCTCAAAGGAAATTACCAACACATCTTCATGGTCTGTGAGTGAAAGTTTAACATCAACATTCAGTATGGAAGTGAAGGCTGGGATTCCAGAGCTTGTAGAAGTTTCTACAGGATTCAGTGTCACTGTTGGATCAGAAAGCACTTACGGTCATGTGCATGAAGAGAAGACAACCGAAACTCTGCGTACCAATGTAGGTGTGCCACCAAGGAAGGTCATGGATGTTCTCATTACCATTGGCAGAGCCACTTTTGACATGCCTTACACCGGCACAGTGAAGATCACCTGCAAGAACGGCAGTGTGTTACAGTATGAAACCCAGGGCACATACAGAGGCGTCACTTACACTGATATCAAAGTGAACACTACAGAATCTGATCTGTGATGTCAAGAGATTGCACATGTAACACAAGTTCTTTGATTACATCTAAGTGTGTCAATCATGTATCAATTGCTGCTTTACATTTAGTCCTCATTGTAGTTTTTTGGGGGGTGTTTGGTTGTTTAGGGGAAAACTGGTGATATTCAACATTTGTTGTTTTCAAATAATCTTATGGTACCAGGACACAAATATGCATAGCTTCATACTTTGTATAATCACTTTAAAATAGTCTCTAGAAACCGATTCTGTAATGTTTTAAATGCTGTTTATTAAATAAACCTTGTTGCAAGCAATGTTCCCTCTAATTGTTTTCTTGCTGAGTGAAACATTTCTGTATTGGGTGGACATTTTAACAACCTGAGCAAAAACATCCCTTATACCAGACCTGAACATACACACAAATAGTGCTTCATCTAGTTGTAACTTTAAAGGAATGGTTCACTTATTCTGTGGCGGTTACCAACATTCTTCAAAATATAATCTTTGTGTTAAGAGAAATTCTTGTAGAAATTCATACAGGTTTGAAACCACTTGAGGGTGAGTATGACCATTTTCATTTAAGTGAATTATTTCTTAAATTTGATGCTGTATTTCTATTTGATTTGACCCTTGATGTTACTTGAAATGATGGAAAACAAACTATTCAATTTGTCCAGTCCTGTTAACTAATTCTTTACTAAGAGTTTTTTTATTTTTATCTCAGAATAGTTAAATTTTTATATTCAATTATTGGCTACGGACAGTATAAAACCATCAAAATGATTTATTGCTTATGATCATAATATGCACATCTATTTAAACTACTGATGTATTCTCACGGACACAAACTCACCAGTTTGATCTTGGTCAGATGTAGAGTCAGCTAATACCTCTTTAGTCGGTTGCCTACTGCTCACTCCTACAAAAAGTGTAGTTTATTTAGTTTACTACCGTCATATGTCATAAGTAATGACATATCTTACCTATTAATAAGAAATCAATTGATGAAAAATAAAAACTTAAGGTTTAAATTAGAAAGTGTAAATATTGATCAAATAAAGAATCTTTTAAAATCCTGCAAAAACAAACCACCGGGCGTCGATGGTCTTGACAGCAGGCTTCTTAAACTAGCTGCTGATTTTATTGTCCCTGTTCTAACCCACATCATTAACCTCAGTTTTATCTGCTGTACCTGCCCACAGGCATGGAAGCAGGCTAAAATAGTTCCTCTGCCCAAAGATAAAAAACTGCCTTTCTCTGGTCCCAACAGTCGCCCGATAAGTATATTACCTGTATTATCTAAAATAATGGAATCTATAGTATACGATCAAATTAATAACTATTTTTATACAAATGATTTATTACAGATTTTCAGCATGCATACAGAAAAAGTCACTCTACTGCCACTGCACTGACTCACATGTCTGATGATTGGCTTAGAGAGACTGAAAAGAGAAATATTACAGGTGCTGTATTTTTAGATTTTTCTGCTGCTTTTGACATCATAGATCACGACCTGTTATTAACAAAATTATCTTGTTATGGTTTTGAGCAATCAGCAATCACATGGATGTACAGTTACTTGTCAAACAGAACACAGACAGTGTTTTTTAATGGCAGTCTCTCAGGTATCAGAAATATTACATGTGGAGTACCCCAAGGCAGTTGTCTGGGTCCATTATTATTTAATATTTTTACTAATGATTTACCGTATATTCTAGGCTAACATTGTCATGTACGCTGATGATTCAACTATATATACATCAGCAAGTACACAAAAGGAATTAGAAACTGTTTTAAATAAAGAATTACAATATGTAGTAGATTGGATCAAATTAAATAAACTGACATTAAACACTGTAAAAACTAACTGCATGATTTTAGGTTCAAAATATAACATTAATCAAAATCCTGTAATTAATATTAAAATTAATAACGCAATTATTGACCAGGTGCATGAGACCAGACTGCTGGGCGTAATAGTTGACTCTAGATTATCATGGAAAAAACATATTAGTAATATTATTGCAAAAATGGGAAGAGGTATATCTATTATGAGAAGACATGCACATTTTTTAACTTCAAATATTATGAATTATGCGATGAAAGCACTAATATTGACATATCTCGACTATTGCCCAGCAGTTTGGTCAAATGCCACTGGTGAATATATGAATAAATTACAACTTATACAGAATAGAGCTGCTCGTGTAGCACTTAGGTGCAGCTATAGGAGAAATATTATATTAATGCACAAAGATCTTAATTGGTTGATGGTTGAAGATAGACTGTTGTATTCACTGTTAATTTTCATAAGAAATATTTATATCTCAAAATTTCCTTCTGCTTTGTTCAAGCAGCTTTCTTTTAGTGTAGACAATCATCAGTACAGTACCAGACATGCAACTAAAGGTAACTTCACCTTACCTATAGTAAGAACAAATGCCATAAAAAACACTGTTGTGTTCAGAGGTATGAAGGAATGGAATAAACTGCCAAAACATATCATGTTTACTAATAATGTCAATAAATTTAAATTATATGTAAAACAGCATCTATCAAAATAATATATCTGACTGTTTATATTTTGTGGGAATATGTATGTAGATGTACGTATATTCACCTTCTCTATTTTTTTGTTGTATTTTTAATGTACATATTTTTCAGGACCCCAGGAAGAATAGCTGCAGCACGGCTGTAGCTAATGGGGATCCTTTCAATAAAAACTAAAAACTAAAACTAAACCGGCTTGACCTGATCTAACTGGGGCTCAGCCAGTTTTGTCTTCAGTTTTCATGTAAACCCTACATGGGTTAACCCAGATTAAATGAACACTGCTCAATGTGCGCTCTACAGGGTGCTAAATATAACACTGAATCAGCGTTGGAGTTAATGAGATTGCAGAATAATAATAAGCAGAATCACTGAAGGACAGAGAAACGACAAGAACAGAAAAAAGCGAAACACAAGAGCTAACTGACTTCTAGCCACAGATGAAATCAACTGATGATACAAAGACATTAAACCTCTCAAGATCTAGAGGAGGAATACATAACTCCACAAGCAGCATTTCCAGCTTCACTTAGTAACCAGATTGACTTTATTTCTGTTTTTATTTCAAGTCTTGCCACAAATCAAAAATCTATAAAGAAGGAACAGTCCCTTTAAAAAAAAAAGCTTAAAAAATAAAAAAAAACATGCAGTCAAGTGATAATATTATCACTTAATGCATTAAATCATCTTAAATCATTTGCCTTCTGATGATCGTTTGCTTGTTTGGTCAGGTATTGCTATGCTGGGACATTCTGTCTTTCCCTGTATTTGTCACTGCGGTTGTGCTTACAAATGTAAAAACACAGGCTCGCCAATGTGTCACCCCGCCCCATCGCCCGCTGGTGCTACTCCTTTGTAATATAAGCTCACTAGATAGTATGCATGCACTGAATGCGAAAAGGCTTGAACACTCAACTGTTTGCAAGATGAAGCGCAAGGCAGAAAACTATCCTGCTGGACAACTGCAAAATTACACCTACACTTCATAAAGATTTCCATTACACGAGAGTAGATGTTAAAACTTCATGCTGATTTGTACTCGGCTTTCGCCAAGATAAGCAAAACTAAGACGTAGCTTTACAGTAAACTATGCTTCTCCATCCATTTACGCTTCTTTCCATAAGGTGGTGTGACTCCCCTTCTGTCCGGCGTTAACGGCAGCAGTGTACTTGGCGCGTCAGCGCACGCGACGGCTGCAACTACAGGACCATTACGACAACCGTCTGGATTGAGCCTAGTAGGGGACATCTCTAGGGTCTTCAAGTGGGCACCTTCCGTCCTTGTGTTTCGTCGACTAGCCCACGACACCTCAAGAGGGCTCGACAGTGACTCTGGCATCCCAGAGTCACCCCCCTCCGTCCCCCACTCTACTCAGCCCAGCTTACTGACCTCTACATCCCTCCTGCTGCTGAGACCTAACCACTATCTCACAATCTCTCCGCAACCCAACCATACGCGCCAACCCGTTGACTAAGCATGTTGAGCCCCACTGGTGCGTTAATATGCAGTTTCAGTGGACAACGGTTCCGTATGGCATACCACCTACCGCAAAACACAATATCTGCCCAACCACCCGTCATTCACGCAATATCCTCAGGAACGTATACAAACAAACCAACAGACTCTTCAAGTTTTCAAGAATTCTACGAAACTGTAGCGTGGCGGCCTGTACACAGCCAGCTAGAATCTTTCCGTCTCAACCACAGCCAGTTGCTGCTCCTTTCTGCTGCTTCAGATAAGTTCTTTACTGTGCGACGCAACTCTTGGCCGCTGAATCCGAGCTCTCTGAGGAACCGGGTTGTAGAGTGTGCCACAAAACCTCGACAACCCACTTCCACTGGATAAACCTGGACTCTCCATCCTCGCTGTTCTGCTTCAGTGGCCAGATGAGCATACCGCAGTTTCTTCCTCTCATATGCCTCATCTACCGCATCCTCCCATGGCACTGTTAACTCTATCAGTTGAACAATGCGTGCTGATCCAGACCACAAAACAATATCTGGTCGTAGGTTAGTGGTGGCAATCTCAGGTGGAAAAATAAGCCGTTGGTCAAGATCAGCCAGCATCTTCCAGTCCCTAGCAGCTTCCAGTTGTCCTGGGTGAGAATTGGTGTTAACACCTTTTCTTGGTGGTTGCTCGCCTGGGCGGAGGAATATTGTCTTCTGCGTGTAATGTTTTGCTAGAACAGGTGGCAACTTATTGGTCATGTTACGCTTGCCTTCTAATGCTAAAGCCAAACATCGCAGTACTTGGTCATGGCGCCAAGTAAACCGACCTTGGCAAAGAGCCAGCTTACATCCTGTCAAAATGTGCCTTAATGTGGCAGGTGATGAACACAAAGGACAAGAGGGATCCTCTCCTACCCAGAGGTTTAGGTTCTGCGGTGATGGGAGAACATCATATGTTGACCTGATAAGGAAACTGATCCTACTCTCTTCCATTGACCAAAGGTCTTGCCAGCCCATCTTACGTTGTTCCACACTCTCCCATCTCATCCACTCTCCCTGCTTGGCCTGGGAAATGGCCTTTATACACCTCATCCTCTCCTCCTGCTGTTGCACCTCGTTGACTACCAGCTTCCTCCTTTGAGCTGGGCCTGCCTTGTGCCATTTAGGAGGAGCTAAACTGAGCCCAAAACCCCCTCTTCCATGCTGTACCTGTCCCACGATATCCCTAATTTGAAGGGCAGCCTTTGCCTCTACTACAGATTTCTTTGCTGACCACTTTCTACCAGTTTTTAACACAGGGGCTGCCTCCCTTACACATTTGTCGCGTGACTCTACTAAGGTCATTTCCAGTCTGACCTTGGCACACTTGAACTCCTCGGTTAAAGCAGAGACTGGCAGCTGCAATATTCCTTTACTATAAAGTCCTACTCTGCTGAGGCAGCGTGGAACTCCCAACCATTTCCTGATGTATGAACTTATCAACGCTTCCAGCTTATCCACTGTTGTCAAAGAAACGTCGTACACGGTCAGTGGCCACAGCAACCTCGGCAGTAGACCATACTGAAAGCACCAGAGTTTTAGTTTACCAGGTAGAGCACAGCTATTTATGCTCTTCAACCCTTCCACTGCTTGTCGTCTAACTTCTCCCACCCGAACTGTGTCCTTTAGATCCCCATCTTACCATCTCCCAAGACTCTTCACTGGCTTCTCAGAAACTGTTGGTATTGCCTCACCATTAATGAAGAATGTTTTATCTACTACCTTTCCTTTAACTATCGAGATGCTCCTTGATTTAGAGGGCTTGAATTTCATTCGTGCCCATTCAATATTATCTGTTAACTTCCCCAATAACCGATTAGTGCAGGCTACTGTTGTAGTCATGGTTGTCATGTCATCCATGTATGCTCTGATTGGTGGTAGTCGCATCCCAGAAGCCAAGCGCTCTCCTCCTACTACCCATCTTGATGCCCTCATGATTACTTCCATCGCCATGGTAAAAGCCAGTGGAGAAATGGTGCATCCTGCCATTATTCCAACCTCTAGGCATTGACATGCAGTGCTGAATTTTGGAGTTGAGAAACTGAATTGCAAATCTCCAAAATAGGCTTTCACTAAATTTGTTATTGACATTGGTACTCTGAAAAAATCAAATGCTGCCCAAAGAAGCTCATGTGGCACTGAACCATATGCATTAGCCAAATCCAGGAATGTCACATGGAGCTCCTTCCTCTCCTTTTTAGCTGACTGAATTCGTTGCCAGATAACATTGATGTGTTCTAAGCATCCTGAGAACCCTGGAATGCCCGCTTTTTGAACTGAGGTGTCAATGAAGCCATTCTTTAACAGGTAGGTGGACAATCTCTGGGCAATAATGCTGAAGAAAATCTTACCCTCAACGTTTAATAGTGAAATAGGACGAAACTGACTGATGCTTGTAGCATCTTTTTCTTTAGGTATAAAGACTCCACCTGCTCTGCGCCATGCTCTAGGTACAACCTGTTTTTCCCATGCCACTTTTATCAATTTCCACAGAATTCGCAGAACTCCTGAAGCACTCTTGTACACTCTGTACGGAACTCCATTAGGCCCTGGAGATGATGAAGCCCTTGCCTTTCTCACAGCCTGCTCTACCTCTTTCCACTTAGGTGCACAGACCTCCATTTGGTATTCTGGTGGGTTGATAGGTGGTATGTCTGATGGAATTGACATAGGCTCATGCCTTTTTGCATCTGTATGCGTGTCCTCCAAAAATCTCTCTAGCTCAATCCTAGATGTTTTTAAAGTGCCATTCTTCTCACTGGTGAATAACTTCTTTACGAATTTGAATGGGTCTTTATAGAAATTAGCCCTCGCACGTTCCTTCTTTTTGTAGCGTTTCCGTAGGCGCTCAGCTCTGCGTAATGTTGCCAGCTTATCTTTTATGGCCCTTTGTAAGAGATTGAGTCCCTCCTTCTGACTTTGTTCTGCTCTTTTCCATTGCTTCCTCAGCTGTCTCCTTTCTTTAACTAACCCTTCAATTTTCTGCTGCCGTCTAGACATTCCAGGAGTAGTTTGTACTTTTTCCTTCCTTTTTTCCACACCAAACCTCTCACTTCCATATGCGTAAATGATGTCCCCAAATTTATCCAGTTTCTTTTCAACTGTACCAGTTAATCTTTCCAATGCAAAGCATAGATCTGTGTTTACCGTGTCCCATGCAGTTTTCTCACAAGCTCTTGGCCATCTAACTCCAGGCCTATGCCCGTTGAGGTTCTTTTCTCTCTTATGCTGGTTAGCCTGACCGGGTTCACAAGTATGAATATGTTCATCACTAACTGTGCAAGCCCTCCTTTCGTCAATGACAGGGGTGCTGATATCCTGCGAGCTGTGGTTTGCTTCCTGTCGCTGGATTTGATTCGACTGACTTGACTGACTTCGTAAGAAGTACTGATCAATGCGAGGCCCTTGTCCCTTCTCCCTCAAGCATTTCATTTTCCCTTGATGAACCTTCAAACCCCTGACCGTTGTCGCTTTGCTCCAGCCACAGACACAAATTTGGAGTTCAATGACTTTACTTACTGCAGATCTTGAACTAGTCTTACTCTCCATACTCATATCCGTTTCCATTCCTAAGTCGTTAACCATGTTGTCCAACATTGAGTCATCTTCCGCCCCCGCTCTCGCAGACTCTAGGGGTATTTTTCTCTTTAATTTCTCAGAAGCCTTGGGAGGGTGTCTCCAGCATCCTGTAAACACGGAGCTGGATACTGCCGATAAGGGTAGCTAACCCTTACCAGCCCCATTGGGGTCTCTTTCCTCCTGTCAGCTGTCTCTCCAGGCTGTCTCAAGGTCTTTCCCTGGTTGCCAGCAGCACTATTCACCGCAGTCACTGGATGTATCCAGATCTTCATGATTTCCATTACACGAGAGTAGATGTTAAAACTTCATGCTGATTTGTACTCGGCTTTCGGCAAGATAAGCAAAACTAAGACGTAGCTTAACAGTAAACTATGCTTCTCCATCCATTTACGCTTCTTTCCATAAGGTGGTGTGACTCCCCTTCTGTCCGGCGTTAACGGCAGCAGTGTACTTGGCGCGTCAGCGCACGCGACAGCTGCAACTACAGGACCATTACGACAACCGTCTGGATTGAGCCGAGTAGGGCTCAATCCAGTACTTTTCTCTAGGGTCTTCAAGTGGGCACCTTCCGTCCTCAGTGTTTCGTCGACTAGCCCACGACACCTCAAGAGGGCTCGACAGTGACTCTGGCGTCCCAGAGTCACCCCCCCTCCGTCCCCCACTCTACTCAGCCCAGCTTACTGACCTCTACATCCCTCCTGCTGCTGAGACCTAACCAATTCAATTCAATTCAATTCAAATTTATTTGTATAGCGCTTTTCACAATACATATTGTTTCAAAGCAGCTTTACAGAAAGTGCATTTCAGAAATGTACATAGAAGAATATAGTTAGTTAATCATCATGTATTAATTTAGGGCATAACATATCGCCGGCGTTGAGTCGTCTCTTCGCAGGCGTTGAGTCGTCTCTTCACAGGCGTCGAGTCGTCTCTTCACAGGCGTCGAGTCGTCTCTTCACAGGCGTCGAGTCGTCTCTTCACAGGCGTCGAGTCGTCTCATCGCAGGTGTTGGAGCATCTGAAGTCTCCGTGAGAGGCTGGATACAAACTGGAGCTGACGAACGCTATTTACCTCGGGACTAGCGTCCCGAGATAACAGCAGAAAAGCAGATGGGAAATAATTAGCGTAGCTGCTGTTCATAATATTAATGCATTCGATCTGATTCAACAGTGGTATAAAAGGTAAGCATTATGTGAATGCTTGGCTGAAGAGATGCGTCTTTAATCTAGTTTTGAACTGGGAGAGCGAGTCTGAGCCACGAACAGTATCAGGAAGGCTATTCCAGAGTTTAGGAGCTAAATGTGAGAACGCCCTCCCTCCTTTAGTGGACTTAGATATCCTAGGAATGACCAGAAGCCTCGAATTTAGGGATCTTAAAGAACGCGATGGATTGTAGGGCGATAGAAGGTCCATTAAATACACAGGAGCTAAACCATTTAGGGCTTTATAGGTCAGTAGTAGTACTTTGTAATTGATACGGAACTTAATAGGTAACCAGTGCAGAGATGATAAAATCGGTGTTATATGATCATATTTTCTTGACCTAGTAAGAACTCTAGCGGCTGCATTTTGGACTAACTGTAGCTTGTTTATTGAGGATGCAGGACAACCAGCTAATAAAGCATTACAGTAATCTAGTCTCGAGGTCATGAATGCATGAACTAACTTTTCTGCATCAGAAACAGATAGCATGTTACGTAATTTAGCAATGTTTCTAAGGTGGAAAAAGGCAGTTCTTGTAACATATGAAATATGATTTTCGAAAGACAAGTTGCGGTCTAGTATAACACCCAGGTCTTTTACTGTAGTCGATAAGGTAACAGGACATCCTTCTAAATTAAAGTTGTATTGTAAGAGATTTTTTGGGTAGTTTTTTGGACCAATAAGTAATACCTCAGTTTTATCTGGATTTAATAGCAGGAAATTACACGTCATCCAGCATTTTATATCTTTAAGACATTCTGTCAATTTAGATAAGTTAGTGTATTCATCTGGTCGTGATGAAATATATAATTGAGTGTCATCAGCATAGCAGTGGAAATTAATTCCATGTTTTCTTATAATATTACCAAGTGGCAGCATATATATTGAGAATAGCAGAGGGCCTAACACCGATCCTTGCGGCACTCCATAGTCTACTGACGTTATCTTCGATTTTTCCCCATTTAAAGCTCCAGTCGGCAAGTCTGGCAGATTGAGTGGATTTAGTCAAATTTTGAATGTTTACAACTCTCATGCCCCTCCCCCACTATCAACGGAATACCCTCCCACCCAGTTCATGCTCGTCAGTGCCAGCTCTGGTCAGTGCGTGTGCACCAGATTTTCAGTGAACGCCAGGGCTCTCAAGTGTCACGCATTGAGCGTGAGAGTCACTCATTTCGGTCTTTTGTCACGCTCTCCCGCCACACATTGTATTTCTCACGCTGAAAAACTATTTGTAATATATTTAATATGCCGCAGCGCCCAAAACTCTGGCCGCGCCGCTCTCACTGTGGAACCGGCATGAATCAAGCGCGTTTCCTCTGGTGTTGTTTGTCGAGCTACACAATAGCCAATCAGAAAATAGCACTATTGTATCTGGGTAAGATTTAACGCAACAACCAATGACAAAAATGTATCCAACCCCCCGTCGGCTGGGTGTCACTCTTACCTGGCTGTCTTCAAAACTTGAGAGCCCTGGAACGCGCCCGTCTCATCAGCATCCATCAACACCATGGAGTATTTGGAGGTATGCTGTCCTGGCTAATGTACCGATAGATTGCATTTGCTGACGTCATTTATACTCTAAATGAGTTTACTTAATTTTCCGCCATCACTCTTCGTTATTGCGCGAACTTCCGCAAACTTCAGGCGTGTGCATGTGATTGTAACGTGCGCGAGGGGTGGCGTGTGCGTGCCCGATCTGTGATTGACAGTCAGATCTCACACCCCCCTGCGCTGATTGGACATGATGAACCGGGAGCTGTGGATTTTTGCAAAACAAATAACAAGCTCCAGGTGGAGTTAGAAGCTCGGGTTTTTTTCTAAAACCACTTTATTTATGTTGTTCTGTCAGATTATAGTGTCGATTTCACTGAATATGATCAAAAAAATGTTGCCGACGGCAGCTTTAAACAAACAAAATGGTAACGGTCCGATAAGTACGATCTAAACCAGCTTAATGCCTGTCCCTGAACACCAGTGTAGTTTTGTAGTCGATCCAAGAGTATTTTATGATCGATAGTGTCGAACGCAGCGCTAAGATCGAGTAGAACTAGCATTGAGATACAGCCTTGGTCAGAAGCTAAAAGTAAATCATTTGTAATTTTAACTAGCGCAGTTTCTGTGCTATGATCCGGTCTGAATCCTGACTGAAATTTTTCATATATCTCATTTTCTTGCAAGAAAGAACACAATTAAGCGGACACAATTTTTTCTAGTATTTTAGACATAAATGGAAGATTTGAAATGGGTCTGTAATTTGATAAGTTATTTTGATCTAATTGCGGTTTCTTAATAAGAGGTTTTATTACTGCCAGCTTGAATATTTTTGGAACATGACCTAAAGATAAAGACGAGTTAATAATATTGAGAAGAGGCTCTTCCACTACAGGTAACACTTCTTTCAGAAATGTAGTTGGTATTGGATCTAATAAACATGCAAATGGTTTAGATGCAATGATAAGTTTATTTAGCTCTTCCTGTCCTATAGATGTAAAGCGGTGTAGTTGTTCTTGAGGGGCGATAATTGAGGCTGAATCACAAGACACCATAGAGGATTGTACATTTACAATTGTATTTCGGACGCTTTCTATTTTCTCATTGAAGTAATTCATAAAATCATTACAACTATACTGTAACGGAATATTTTGCTCTGGCGATGTCTGTTTATTTGTTAGTCTAGCCACGGTGTTAAATAAAAACCTTGGATTATTTTGGTTATTTTCTATTAGTTTGCGGAGATGCTCAGCCCTGGCTGCTTTTAGAGCCTTTTTATAACGTGACACACTGTCTTTCCACGCGATTCTAAAGACCTCTAAATTAGTTTGTTTCCATTTACGCTCTAGGTTACGAGTTTCTCTCTTGATAGCATGTGTAGTACTATTGTACCATGGTGCTTAAGTTGTCTCTCTAACCTTTTTCAATCTAATTGGTGCAACAATATCTAATGTACTAGAGAAAATGGTGCTCAAACTGCTGGTCATTTCCTCTAGGTCATCTGTTTGTTTGGGTTCACTGAGCAGCTGAGATAGATCAGGTAAGCTATTTGAGAATCTATCTATAGTGATTGGAAGGATTGTTCTGCCTGGTCGATAACGCGGGGCAACATGACAAATTTCAGCAGTACGTATTATACAAGTTACCATGTGATGATCAGTGAGATCGTCACTTTGCGGTATAATATCTATATCGGTTGGATCGGTTCCATATGATATAATTAAGTCTAGTGTATGATTTAGACGATGAGTGGGACCACTGACGTTTTGCTTGACCCCAAAGGAGTTTAATAAATCTGTAAACGCAGTCCCTAACGCATCATTTGTGTTATCTACGTGTATGTTAAAATCTCCAACAATTATTGCTTTATCGACATTGACCAATAGATCTGAGAGAAAGTCTGCAAACTCTTTTAGGAAATCAGCATATGGTCCTGGAGGTCTATATACGGTAGCCAATGCTAGAGATAATAGGGATTTCTTTCTTACATCTAAGAGCGTAACATTTAGCACAAGTACTTCAAACGAATTAAACCTGTGACCTGTTTTCTGAGTAACATTAAGAATATCTCTATAGATTGTTGCAACACCGCCGCCACGACCGATCAGACGGGGCTCATGTTTATAACAGTATCCTGGCGGAGTGGACTCATTTAGACCGAAATACTCATTTGGTTTAAGCCAGGTTTCAGTAAGGCAAAGTACATCGAAGCTATTATCTGTGACCATTTCATTTACAATAACCGCCTTAGGTGTGAGCGATCTAATGTTTAGAAGACCTAGTTTTAGAAATTGTTTTTGTTCACTGATATTTAGATTTTCTGGTTTAATTACAATAAGATTTTTCCTAGATCCTACACTAGATTTATTGTTTGGCCTCACTAGACGAGGAATAGACACAGTTTCTATATAATGTTCTACACTACTTGTATCAATTAAGTTGGGACAGCAAAGACTGTGAATTGGACTTTGACTTACTAGTCAGATGGTGTGCAACGTCTTGGAGATGTTGTCCGACAGAACAGCCGCTCCGATTCTGCTGGGGTGCAGGCCATCAGCACGGTAGAGCCTAGGTCGCTCCCAGAACAGATTCCAATTATTTACAAAGAGCAGTTTCTGTTCATTACACCATGACATTAACCATTCATTTAGAGCAAATAGTCTACTGAACCTTTCTTGTCCTAGTCGGTACGTGGGAAGCGGTCCAGACACGATGATCGTTGCCTCAGGCGCTGTGCTGCGTACCGTCTCGATCAGGCTCCTGTAGTCCTTCTTCAGAACCTCCGTCTGCCGCAGCCTGATATCGTTTGTTCCCGCATGGAGGACAACGGCTCCGACGCGCTCGTCACCGTTCAGAATCTCGGGAACCTGTGCGGCGACATCAAGAACACGAGCACCAGGAAAGCAGTGAGTGCCACTATCTCACAATCTCTCCGCAACCTAACCATACGCGCCAACCCGTTGACTAAGGCTGTCGAGCCCCACTGGTGCGTTAATATGCAGTAATGATGCTTACACACTTTACACTGTGCAGTGTGACTTAAATGTCAGAATACCTTTTTATTAATACTAATTTTAAAATGTATTTAATTTTTAAAATGTTATTTAAATGTATTTAAATCAAAATAATATTCAAGCACAGAAATAATTTCCAAAACAATTGTGACATGATTTAATGGTTTAACCCTTTCAGTTGTCCAAAGTGCTCAGTGAATTTGCTATAGCATAATGTTTTTATTTAAAGCACTTAGTGGAACAACAGTGATTTAATAATGATCCAATTTCCCAACTCAATGGAACACTAATCCCGATTCTGAGGATCTGAAATGAATACACACACACACACCAGACACACGTCAGCAGCGTCTTACGTCAGCGGCGTCACTGAACGCAGATTCACAACAGAACCGGAAGACAATACAATGCTGAATAAAGTCCTAGTTTTTGTTATTTTTGGACCAAAATGTATTTTCGATGCTTCAAAACACTCTAACTAACCCACTGATGTCACATGGACTACTTTGATGATGTGTTTATTTCCTTTCTGGACAAGGACAGTATACCGTACATACATTTCCAATGGAGGGACAGAAAGCTCTCGAACTAAATCTAAAATATCTTAAACTGTGTCCCGAAGATGAACGGAGGTCTTACAGGCTTGGGACGGCATGAGGGCGAGTCATTAATGACATCATTTTCATTTTTGGGTGAACTAACCCTTTAATGTTTCATCAGTTTCATCAGCCCTCCACCTTAAAGATATAGTGTTGAGATATGTGAGGAAAAATGCTGTGGTCAAAAGTTTCAGTGTTTACAGTCATTCAGATTCATTTTCACGTGACAGTTACATGTCCTAATGGCTGTTTGCTTTGACATTTGCAGACGTGAATATTGTACAGCTGTCAAAAATCTATATAGTGGCCTTTAAAAAGCTCTGAAAGTATTATTTTGTCATTGGTTTCCTTTAAAGCAAACATCATACAAGTGTCTTTAGTCTGTGATTTAAAAACACTGTCTCGAATATTGAATCTTGTTTAGGATAATGTTTACCTCTCTTAGATGCCATTGCACATTATTATGGAATAGGATAGAATAGAATAGAATAGAATAGAATAGAATAGAATAGAATAGAATAGAATAGAATAGAATAGAATGGAATAGAATATAGTATTTTTGAGCCATAGTCATGTTTTTAGAATGGCAGTTCTATGAATAAAATAACCTTTAGACAAAATGTAAAAAAATATATATATATATATATTTTTGTTGTTGTTGAGTATCATATTTGATACGTCAGGCTTGTATTGTTAATTTATTGTAGTATGATATAGTGAGAATGATCTTACCAGTGCTGATGCCGCTCTCTCTACTATTGTGGTCTTTGTTCTTAGCTGATGATAAATAAAATGCAGCTACATGTGGCTTTCGTTGACGTGAACTCTGTTAAATTTGCATAGGTATAGCGTGGGAATTGAAGGTCGGATTTATATTTATATGAGTCACATTTATGTGGCCAAGTATAAATGAAACCGTCATCAGATAGCTATCGGATCAGTAAACACACATGAAGTGACCAGGTGTAAACAGGCCCAAAGAGAATGGACAACAGACACTAAACAGGATTATGGGCTATTTACACAGGACTAAATGAGTGAGATAACGAGGAACAGGTGTACACAACAGGTTGCCATGGGAACAGATGTAAACAACTCACTAAGGCTGCATCTGAAATTTTGAATAAGTAATGACTTCACAACAACTAAAAAAGTATGTTCTATATGTAGTATGAGTGTGATTTGGACGTACTATATTCGCCATGTCATTATCATGTGACCTACCAGCATCAGTTGCTCACTTCACTGTCATTCAAAAATCCTCTCCCAAAGGCCTCACGGGATAGTAAAGTTTTTAGCATACGCACACTTCAGAATCTCGCCGGAAGAAGGTCATCTGGGGACTTTTTGACAACTCTTTTATGAGTACTGTGAATTTGAACATAGTACTCTTGTAATGTGTGTCACCTACTATATAGCCTATTAGGAAGTAGGCTATGCGTTTTAGGATGCAGCCTAGGAAACTAGGGCTGAGGGGGCATTTACACGACACGGTTTTCAACTAAAAACAGAAAACTTTCTATGCGTTTTGGTCGTTCAAGTTTCAAGTGCAAGTTTTTGAAAACGATACCGTTATTGTCTCCTTGTCAAATACAAAACCGCGAATTCGTGAAAACGGTGACGTCATGTACATGGCATGCGTATTCCGTGTTCAGTCTATAGGCGTGTAGTGTTTCTTTACAAAGTGATATTGCCATACTGGCCTTGCATGAATAATACAGCGTTTTTTAGTCATTGTCGCGGACGAGGATCGTTTTTGACAGCATTGTCGCCTGTACGTAAAAGACACAAAGGTAAAACTTTTCCGTTTTTAGTAGGCTACATCGTTGTTGTGTAAACGTACCCTTATTCAGCTTGTTGCCTCGCTGCCTTTTCAGGCAATGACTTGTAGGCAGAGTTTGCGCACACAGGTTCCTCACGAAACTGATTTCGGACAGACTTCTGAGGCAGCTTAACGTTTTAATGATCTACAGTAAAATAGAGCGAGTTTGGTGAGAATTAACTTAATATTTAATTACTACAATAGCGAAGGGTACATCTGCTGCCTTCAAAATTGACCAGATGAAGGTATCTCAGGTCAGGAGACAGTGGAGTTATCATTGGATTCGGATGTGCCTTGGTGCCTTCTGGAATGCAGCATTTTTAAAGGGATACTCCACCCAAAAATGAAAATTCTGTCATAATTTACTCACTCTCAAGTTGATGTAAACCTGTATGAGTTTCTAAAGACAAAGCAAGATATTTTGAAGAACGATTGGAACTTTGGCACCATTGACTTCCATAGTATTTTTTTTTTTTTTACTATGGAAGTCAATGGTGCCACCACCAATGGTGTTCAGCAGAAGAAAGAAACTCATACAGGTTTGCATCAACTTGAGGGTGAGTAAATGATGACCGAATTTTCATTTTTGGGTGGAGTATCCCTTTCAGCTTTCGGACGCAACCTTGGTCAACCAAGGCAAACAGGAACTGGGAAAACATGAAACTAAACCCAAACAGAACATACACCTGACAATAAAAGTATAACAGACAACTTGCATACAATGCATATAAATATCAATTGTCACTCTATATCTCCCAATATGTCTTAGTAAAATGCTTAGTTTTATTATCAAATCTCTGTATCTTTTATTGTCGGGGACAAAACATTTATAGGCTACAGTAATTCAATGCAATATACATTGATGATTGAGAAATGAACAAATAAACTTTCCTCAAAAGCCTGATGGATCATAATTGATACACATTTTAACACGATTTCTCAAAAAAAAAAAAAAAAAAAGATTTATGGATAATCAGTAAGTTGTTCATCCTGAAATATTATTAAGAATTTAAAAGTTATTCTTTATAAAAATCAGTCAAGATTTCACAGCAAGAAGACTAAAAGTCAATGCAAAAAGGCCTTTTACTTCCTAAAAACATTAACAGACAATAGAAAGCATGCAGACTGTGTAGAACAACACTTTTCCAGCAGTTTTAATCATGTTGATCATTTAGAGGCCTCAGAAATGTTAATTTATAAGGGCAAAAATGCAAATCATGACAAACAACAATGAAATCATCCAAAAATCTGCTTCTTTTTGCTGTAAAATACTTTATATATTTCATAATGATTTCCTGTTCAAAGCGGCTTGACGATTATTTAGTTCCACAAGAACAAAAAGCATTCAGCTTTGGAATGAAAAAACTATGACAGAAATGTCATGAACGGGTGCACTAAACTTTATAATTGGTTCTTTTATTCTACTATAGTCCGGTGAGCACTAGGTGGCACTGTTCTCTTCTCTCTCTCTCTCTCTCTCTCTCTCTCTCTCTCTCTCTCTCTCTCTCTCTCTCTCTCTCTCTCTCTCTCTCTCTCTCTCTCTCTCCAATTATCCCTCTTTTCTGTCAGTCAGCGAGGCATCATCTGCTATGGGTTAAAAGCAAGGTCATATTCATAGTTTTAGAAAACAGTTGAATGCGTGCGTGCACAATGTAAAACTCACGGCCACGGGTCTCAGGTGAGGTGCCCAAAACAAGCAGAATCACGTGACCTCTGAGTGACTTCCACGTGGCAGTGTGTCTGTGGGATCAGGGATGTGAACACACTCGCCTCGGGGCCTGTAAACAACGCGGGGAAGTATGGAGGGTCGCAAGTTCAGGTCATCCTGTCATCGCTTGCAAATAACAGATGTGTCTGATGTTTTTCGCTATTTGTTAACTTACACTCATATTCGGTTTATTTGCAATAGTATTCGTGTACTATGGCTTTGATCTGCTCATCTTAAACGATCCATAGTCGTATTCAAGAGTGTTGCCTTTAGCATTAGCGCAGAAGTCAAAAGTTCAACTGTAAGCCACCTAGTGGAAGAATTAAGCGTAGGCTATTAATATCTAAAGAATCATGACGCAGTTAATTATGCGTCACATTTGGAGTCCACACATATACACATATGTTCTCCATCTGTTTGTGTAATATATCATTTCTCTTGATCATTCTGACTGGAACTTGTCCAGAGATACAGCTTATTTTGCTCTAATGACAGCTATAAATGCCAAATAAATTAGGTTCCAAACCGCTGAACAGTATGCATCCTGAAAGAAGATTTAACGGTTCGTTGTGTGTGTTTGTTTACACCATTTTATTAGTAGCCTACTAAGTAGGGGTGTAACAATACCCTCATGTCACGATTCGATACATATCACGATACTGAATGATATTTGTGCGATACTCCAAGACATATGGTAAAAGGTTAAAACAAAATAAACTGTTGATTAAAATGCTACATTTGATATATTGTGGGTGTAAATGAATAGGCTTGATGCTGATAACCCAATGCGCAGGACAATAGTGACACCCGTATAAAAATATTCATGATTCTGAAGCTGAAAATACTATTTTAGACGAATATGCTTGCACTCTTCCACTAATATATTTAAAATAATGTAGGCCACTTTTTACTGGTAAAATAAGATATCTGGCACCACAAATATATTATCAGGACCCACAAATATTCCCCCATTGAATTATTATATATTATATTCAACATTAATATAGTAGTTTAATGTAATACTGACACTAAAACTCTGTAAACTTGATTTTTTTTTACGCACAGTAGTTTTTATTTTGGGTGAAATACACAATTGTCACTATCCACGATACATATTGTTGCATTTTTGTATTGCGATATATTTTGACACGGTATATTGTTACACCCCTAATACTAAGTAGGTACCATATTCAGCATTCAAAGCAAGTTTATTCGGTGTGTTTGATGGCAGGTGTGACTGGTCTCTTCTTAAAAATCACAGTCTAGCACTGTCTAACACCATCTACGTTTCTACCGCACAGAAATGTATTTTTGACGAGCGAAGGGTAACGGAGACGGAGCACCCTCCATTTTGGTTTTATCTCAATTACCTGCATGAAATTTTGATGCTGGCGTTGAGAGTGCATGGTAGCATTTCTATGGAGCAGATTAAAGATTGATCATGTAATGAGGTCTCGCCTGAAAGGGTAGCGGAGGTGGGAGCGTGAACGCTTGTGTCTGTGAGCGCGTGTTCGTGCTGCAACCAAAGGAAGACACCCTGGCTGTGTTCACTACTGAGCCAAAAACCAGTGAGTCAGTGCTCTGCTCTGAGAAGGCCTGGGTCTGTGTAACTACTCACTCTGTTTCGAGCGGGATTCGAACCTGGGTCTCTGGCATGGGAGGCGGGCGTGCTAACAAGTACGTAAAAGACGGCATTCTCCAGCATCAGTAGCTAGCTCACTTCTTGAGATCAGGGGAGTGAAGTTTAAACGCACAGCTCTTACTAGCCTATGTCCGTTACATCTGGATCAGTTTAGCCATATAAAGACTTTATTTTCTTTATGCTTAGAGTCCCAGAGACCCCCATGCTTTAGAGGAGACATAATACATTTGAAATTAAACTATTAATTTGCTTTTGAGCGTTTCTTTGACCTACTTTGTTTTACCACAAACCCAGCTAACAAAAATATGTTCTAAAACACGTCTTGCTAACGTTTCCATTAAAGCTCCAGTCCGTAACTTTTTTAAGTTAAAAATAATCCAAAATAATTATAAAAAAAAAAACTTATTCTGCCAGTGGTCAAAGCGATCTGCTTGCCATAGCTAGATTCAAAACGGTTAGCTTGTAATAATGATTTTAATTCCAGTGGTACTGGTGGGTTTCCGCGGGAAATTCGAGCATGTCTTTGCGTCATGACGTCACATAAAGAAGGAGTTTCGGCTAGCCGGCTATACTGCGCGTGACGAGATGTTTAGATGTATAGGCTTTTCTCGCAGCACTTTACATAATTAAACTTATAGCATCCAGAAAGATCCAAACAACAATCATCAGTGTCAACTGGAGATTCAGCAGTTATAAAACCCAAAAGACTTCGTACTTCGGATTTAAGGTGGCTAGAGAAAGAGAAAGAAACCGTCTCATGCGAACACAAGGATTTAAACATCGGCGGGGCTTTTGAAAAGTGCGTGAACTCCGTGTTTTGAAGGGGTTCATAACGGAAGAAGAGAAGGCTTTTTTCTGCTGAACAAGTAAGACATTTCAATAGTTCAATCGTGTAACAGTACGTTTTCTTAATTCACACAGTTATGGAGTTTCCTTTGTTGTGCCTTTCTCGTTTTGCTATATGGAGAATATGAATTCTGAACCACAGGTAGCTGCTAACCATAAAACACATTAAATTTAACATTAGTCACGCAATGCTGATGTTGTTAACATGAACAATTTGAGAACAAAGTAGGCTATAATTTGCACGGTTCCTGTAAATCGCATTGATTAAATCTAACGAAGCTTATCATGTCGAATGCTTTTCCCCCTTAGTTGGTCAGAACAAAAATGGATGTTACTTACTTGTTCAGAAGACATTTTCTTATGAAAATTTTTATGTTGGTCAAACTTTCAAAAAGTGAATCTGTGATTCTGTATGACAGTATCCACACAGCGCGGTGACTGACAGCAGCACTCGCCTCAAAGCACTGTGTTCATCCGCGCTGTTTCATGCCGATTTACAACCCACGTAAAGATAATAATTCCGCGAATCACTGCAGTTACAGATTTCGAACAGAGAGATGGCGACAAAGAGGAAAAGATACGGACTGCAGCTTTAAGTTACGAGAACTTTACTTTTCTGAATCAAGTAAAAATAAAAAATAAAACGTTTTTTTCTTGGTTATGCAAACGTTATGGGGTACATTTTTATCATTTTGCAAAAATGATGGGTTATACTTTTAATGTTCTCTAAAGGTTCTGAAACAAGTAGACACATTTATTGAAACATTCCACGAATGATGTAGATAATGTTTTGTGCTAACGTTTTGAGAACATTATCAAAGACCAGATCACTTTTGTTGAATGAACATTCTATAAATGTTACTGGAGGAACGTTTATTCATAACTTTGAGAGAACCTTGCCAGAACATTAGAGAAGCTCTGAGAACGTTCTCTGCGATTTTCAATGCAGATTAGTGATTCTGGAGACGAAAATAAAACTTAAAATAAATGTGTTCAGTGTTTCCTTGACCTCCTTTGTTTTACCAAAAGCCCAGCTAACAAAAAAAAAATGCTCTGAAAATGTTTTACGTTTCCATTAAGTTATGAGAACTTTATTTTTCTGAACGTTAAAAGCAGTATTTTAAAAATGTTTTAAGAACGTTTTTTTCTTGGTTCGTGATTTTCTATGCAGATTAGTAATAGCTATAATTGATTCTGATAACGAAAATAAATTAAAACATTCAATTCAATTAAAATGGAAGGGAAGAATAGAGTTGCTCTGGGAACTCATTGGCTCTGTGGAGGCCGGTGACGGGGCTTCTCCGGGACGTCTGCTCAGATTGCTTTTGTTTTGATGTATCAGTGGCAGTGGTTTCACGTGTGCCCGCCTGGGCAGTGGAGCTCGACTAGGGCACAAAATGTCTCCTGGCAGTGCCCGCTGCGCGGTGGATTTTATGAGTGATTTCACAACACATGCGCTCAGTGAAAACGGACTAATTACACAGAGACAGAACTGGCAGACACGGGCCAAATATCATGCGCATGCAGTCTAATATTTAATAATAATAGGCTAATATTTAAATGTGCATGGTCTTCAGTTAGGAACATGCCATATTCAACTCAAAAATGACAATTGCATGGTCATTTCAGTAATGATTTAGGCAAACATTTTGTTTGCCGACAGCCAAACTGACCATCGTGTCAGTAGGCCTACGTCTGAACAAGACACGATGCAAATACGAAAGATGCGCACACAAAGATGCCCTATCCATTACTGCAATTTTCTCTCAGTGTTGGGAAGGAACAACCAATCAGATTAGTTGTTGCTCCATTGCGTCAATCACTTTCTGTTCCTGATGAGCCTACCACGCTACCACTTGGGTTTCTCCAGGATGTGCACTTAACTTTACTTCCATGGTCAAAGTGGATATGTTTAAGTTGTGCGTCAATGATACTATGTAAGTAATTTACTGAGTGTTTCTATCGGATGTCAAATACTATGAATAATCAAACCATCGTGAGTTCGTTTGTCTGAGGTGACGACGATCTTAGATTCTAGCCTAAGATGTTCATTTAACATGGATATATTCCAAATATACTTGAGTTCAGAATAATAACGATCACTGATTAATGCTTTACTGTGTATAAATGTATGTTTAAACAATGTATAGATCCGTTCTGTGATTATATAGATTTGTTAGCTTATTGTGTAATGACTGAGCAAAGACATTTCGGATAATTCCGTTTATGAGCGCTACACGCCACCTAGTGGTAAAAATCGCTATTACATTGTATAATGTTATGTTCATAATATAATGATATTGGGATAAATGCCAGCTGTTATTAATGATAATGGAAATGTTTGATATTTTATAATTAGTGTTATTATTCACTGTTTCAGACCACACAACATACTACCTCAGATACCATGGATAGTGCCATTCAATGTCCTGTGGTCTGACTGTGCCGTTCATTGTGCTAAATATTCATGCTGGACCTAATTAAAACTGTTACTTCTGATTCCTGCCTCCTGTGTTCTGACCGGCACACCAGTGCGAGCACAGCTATATTGAACCAGTGCAATACAGTCCTAAGCAAACTCACCAATATTGGTCCTTCGAGCCGGATCATTGTGCTTACACTGGACCAGAATGGATGAATATCAGACTCAAGGTGCACGTCCTAGACGTTCAGTCCGCCATCCAGCCTATTTGGAAGAATTTGAAGTTCAGTATCCAAATCAAACTAGAGCTTCTCTAACGGCACAGCAGTCACATGGGCTAGAAAATTATCAGCACAGTGATAGAAGGATGGCACACGGGCACGATATCAGTCATCAAAGTATAGACGAGGAGCCTGGCATCCGAACACCTGATTCGTTAGATGCAGGAGACCCAGAAAGAAAGCCCTGGCATATCAAAGATCTGTGGAGGGAAAGAGATGATTATTCACTACAGATGGAGAGCTATTCAGTACCTAGGGAATCCAGGGAAAGATTGTATGACCTTGAAAGAGAGAATAGACAGCTTCGTCAAGCACAGCAAACAATGAAAGAGGAAATCGGACAACTGTTGGAGATTCAGAAAGGTATGCAAGAAATGCTAATGAGAAACCAAACAAGTTTAGCTTCTTCACTTCCTAAACCACAGCCCTTAGCTCCAACACCTCCATTACCTTCACCTAGAACTGTCTACAGAGATAATGAGCAACCTGTTCCTAGACCAGCCCCTCGAGTCCAGCCAGTACCAGCCCCACGCAGACTTCAGACTCCACATCTTGATGCTACAGATATTGAGGCTCATCTCGTTCCTCCCCCAGCCTGGAGTCATTACCCAGACACCTTTACTAGTGATGGATTGACTCATGTTCCTTCAAACATGCTTAACCCCTTTAGTAACCAACAGGACTCACGGCAGGTGAAAACAAAACTGACATCTTCTACTCCTCTTATTCCATCTGTTCCTTCCTATTCTCAACCTTATAGACCACCAGCAAACCCAGTGGCGTGGCATTCTAGTTCAACTAGACAGGAGACAACTTATAGGGGTCCACAGCCAACCATACCAGACTTCATCCATCGAGACCCAGGTGAATTTACCAGGCTAAAGTTAGCTTTGGGAAACTTGTTACCAGAGGATGCAAATGAACTGTTTAAATACCAGGTGCTCATTGACCACTTGAAACTAATGGAGGCACGCCTGATAGCGGACTCGTTCTTGAACTCGCTCACCCCATATACAGACACCATGGAGGCGTTAACTGAGAGATATGGCCGTCCTCATCAACTAGCTCTAAACAAGATAGCAGCTGTTATGGATTCTGCAGATATCCAACCTGGTGACACGGTTAGCTTTGAACGCTTTGCTCTCCAAGTCCAAGCACTAGTAGGCCTCCTCAGGACATTGGGGTCAGAGGGAGAGGTTGAACTACGCTGTGGTTCCCATGTGGCGCGACTTCTCACTAAATTACCTACAGAGCTACGTGCAGCCTTTAGAAGGAGCATCAGTAATGAACCTGGTACCATGTACACACTCAATGATCTGGCAAAGTGGCTGAAGTTTGAGTCATGGTGTCAGGACCATGATAGCTTTGCGGGAAACAAAGCCCAGAGAGACAGAGTCAGACACAAAGTAGACTTAAACAGAGAACCCAGATTCAAGTCCAGACCAGCCACAATTCTTCATGGTGCAGATCAGACAACTTCAGCTGAAATAGTACGGCAACCATCAAATAAATTTGAGAAGAGCAATGCATTCTGTCCATACTGTGATAACAGAGAACATTATCTCAGCCAGTGCACCACATTCCAAGCACTCACTAAAGACCAAATCACAGACTGGATAAAGAGGAACAACAGATGCTGGAAGTGTGCACGCTCACATCGATCTGCGCAATGTACTTTAAAGAAGCCCTGCCACAGGTGTAATGGCAAACACTTACAGATCTTACATGACGTCAACGTTAAGACAGCAAATGAGGGTACTTGTCTGGTGAGCTCTACCACAAAACCACTGCACTTGGACAGACCTCCAAGTTCTAAACGAGTCCTTTTGAAGGTGGTTAGAGTTGTCCTGGAGCATAACGGGCAGAATCTGGACACCTATGCCGTACTAGATGATGGATCTGAGCGCACCATCCTCCTGTCATCAGCAGCCCAAATGCTAGGACTCAAAGGAAAGACAGAGGACTTAACCTTAAGAACCATCAGGCAAGATCTTACTACACTCAAAGGTTCAGCAGTGTCTTTCAGAATTTCAACACCCACTCAACCGCACAAGAGTTATAAAATCCAGAATGCCTTTACAGCTGAAGCCTTGAGCCTGGCGGAGTACTCGTATCCTGTGGCAACCTTACAGCAGAAATACAGCCATCTGAAAGGCCTCCCACTCCAGCCCATTCATAAGGCCCGTCCATTGTTGTTGATCGGAGCTGACCATCCACATCTTATTACCACAATAGAGCCAGTTCGCCTTGGACCACCAGGGGGCCCAGCAGCTGTTAAGACACGACTGGGATGGGCTCTGCAAGGTCCGGCTCGTGTACTGGAGGTAACGCTTAACACTCAGCAGTGTTTACATGCCACCCCCTTACTGCGCAAGAAGGACATGCCACTCCTTCAGGCCTCAATGGAAGCAGTGCTACCTAATTTAAGGAACACTGAAAGGTGCCTTGAGAGAGATCCAGTCAAAGCGGCTGCATATAAGGAAGAAATAAAGAAGCTGGAAGTCGCTGGCTATGCTGTAAAACTTTCCCCCCATGAAACCAGCAAAGAGGGCGAGTCATGGTTCCTACCTCACCATCTAGTTCAGCATAATGGCAAGAACCGTGTAGTTTTCAACTGCTCCTTTCAGTGTCGAGGCCAAGTTTTGAATGACTACCTGCTGCCTGGTCCAGCTCTAGGTCCATCATTGCTAGGCGTCCTTCTACGCTTCCGTGAGTATACTGTGGCTGTGAGTGGTGACATCAAGGGAATGTTTCACCAGGTCCGCCTTCTACCTAAAGATAAACATCTCCTTCGCTTTGTGTGGCGTGACCTGGACAGAAACAGGCCTCCGGACATATTTGAGTGGCAGGTGCTACCCTTTGGTACAACTTGCAGCCCGTGTTGTGCCATTTATGCTTTGCAGCGGCATGTCAATGATCACAGTGACCCTGGTGATGAGGTCAGATCCACAGTTGAGAGGAACTTCTATGTAGATAATTGTCTGCGGAGTGTTCCATCTCCTCAAGAGGCCAAACAACTAGTTGATAGACTGTGTGGACTCCTAGCTACTGGAGGTTTCCAACTCCGTCAGTGGGCAAGTAATGTGCCTAGCGTGATTGAGCATTTGCCAACTGAAGCACGATCTGACCGCACTGAGCTGTGGTTATCCCAAGACCGAAATGACACCCAGGAATCCACTTTAGGATTGAAATGGCACTGTCAATCTGACACATTCGGTTACAAGCCCCGCCATGTAAAGCCAGGAAAATGTACTCTGCGTCACATTTATAGAGTATTAGCAACTCAGTATGATCCCCTTGGATTTATCCTTCCATTCACCACACGGGCTAAATTGCTGGTTCAGAGACTGTGGGATAAGCAGAGAGAATGGGATGATCCTAATATGCCTGAAGATCTCCTGGAGTCCTGGAATAACTGGGAAAGGGAACTCCCTAACCTGGCCACCATTACACTGCCTCGTTGTCTTGTGACATCAAATACAGACCAGTCTACGGTTACCAGACAGATTCACATATTCTGTGACGCTTCGGAGAAGGCATATGGGTCCGTCGCCTATCTACGGTCAGAAGACCTACAAGGCCAAGTTCAGCTAGCCTTCATTATGGCGAAATCTAAAGTTGCTCCTAAGCGACAACAAACCATTCCCCGACTGGAATTATGTGGGGCATTGAATGGTGCTCAACTGGCCAAACTCCTTGAAGCTGAACTCACTTTAGAAATCAGTAAAGTGGTCATGTGGACAGACTCCACAACTGTCCTTGCATGGATAACGTCTGAATCCTGCAGATTCAAAGTATTTGTTGGGACGAGGATTGCAGAGATCCAGGAACTGACTACTGGATGTACCTGGAGGTACGTAGACTCGTACAGTAACCCAGCTGATGACCTTACCCGAGGTAAAATGCTTGCAGAGTTATCAATACCCAACAGGTGGAGCCAAGGTCCATCATACTTGCTCCGACCCGAACCGGAATGGCCAGTTACTCCTCCTATACAAGATCCTATGGATAAAGACGAACAGCGAAAGGGTATTTTCTGTGGATTACTAACAGAAACTACTGCCCCTAACATTCCTGACCCGGCCAACTATACTTCCTGGAGTGACCTCGTTAAAGCATCAGTTCAAATTCATAACCCCAATGAAACCCCTTCTGCAGCGGACTACCAGGCTGCAGAAATGCTCCTCTTTCAGAAATCACAAATTGATAGTTTCCCTGAGGAGTACAGACTGCTCAAAGCGAAAAGACCAATTCTCTCCACCAGCCGGCTGTTAACCTTAGCCCCAGAATATGATGAGTCTTATCAGGTAATCCGAGTTGGTGGTCGTCTTCGTCGTGCAGAAGGAATGGAGCCATCAGTGATCCACCCTATAGTGCTAGATCCTTATCACATAGTCACCAAACTACTAATAAAAGAATATGATGACAAGCTCTGCCACCCCGGACCAGAGAGGGTATTTGCGGAAATACGGCGAAACTTTTGGGTGCTGAGAGGGCGTGAAGCCATCCGTAGGCAGCAACATCTATGCAAAGAATGTCGCAAGTGGAAAGGCAAACCAGTCATTCCAAAGATGGCAGATCTGCCACCAGCCAGACTGAGACTCCAGAAACCACCTTTCTTTAGTACGGGCATGGACTGTTTCGGACCATTTCAAATCAAAATTGGCAGACGCAGTGAGAAGAGATGGGGGATAATCTTTAAGTGCCTTACCACAAGATGTGTTCACCTCGACTTGCTTACCTCTATAGATACTGATTCCTTCTTAATGGCCCTGCGGAGGTTTGTAGCCCGTCGTGGCAAACCATGTGAATTATTCTCAGACCATGGGACAAACTTTCATGGTGGAGAAAGAGAACTTCGAGAGGCCTTTGCATCTCTCAGCCCTCAACTGCAACAGCATCTGGCCAAGCAGAAAATATCTTTCCATTTCAACCCGCCAAGTGCTCCACATTTTGGGGGTGCCTGGGAACGAGAGATCCGCTCTGTAAAGAATGCTCTTCGTATCACCATCGGCTCACAGACAGTATCTGAGGAAGTGCTCCTGACAGTGCTTATTGAAGTGGAAGGGATCTTGAACAGTAAACCTCTTGGGTACACATCTTCCAATGTAGCTGACTTTGACCCAGTTACGCCCAATTACCTACTCATGGGGCGGCCTGATAGTTCATTACCACCTGTTATATATCCAGCTACAGAGCTCATGGGGCGGCGGAGATGGAGGCAAAGCCAGGTGCTAACTGATCAATTTTGGTCAAGCTTTATGCGCCATTACTTGCCAACACTCCAAGCTCGTCACAAGTGGTGTAAAGATACGAGTGACATTTCCCCGGGAACTATTGCTATGCTTGTAGACCCACAACTCCCACGTGCCATGTGGTTGGTCGGCAAGGTACTTAAGACCTTTCCTGGATCAGATGGTCATATCAGAGCAGTGGAAATCCAAGTGAAGAATAAAGTATACACTCGACCAGTTGCAAAACTAATCCCACTTCCAGTCCTTGCAGATGACGAACATGACAAAGACTCAGACCCCCCTAAATGACTGTCCCATTAAAGTAGCAAATATGTTCAACATATTTGGGGGCGGCGATGTTGGGAAGGAACAACCAATCAGATTAGTTGTTGCTCCATTGCGTCAATCACTTTCTGTTCCTGATGAGCCTACCACGCTACCACTTGGGTTTCTCCAGGATGTGCACTTAACTTTACTTCCATGGTCAAAGTGGATATGTTTAAGTTGTGCGTCAATGATACTATGTAAGTAATTTACTGAGTGTTTCTATCGGATGTCAAATACTATGAATAATCAAACCATCGTGAGTTCGTTTGTCTGAGGTGACGACGATCTTAGATTCTAGCCTAAGATGTTCATTTAACATGGATATATTCCAAATATACTTGAGTTCAGAATAATAACGATCACTGATTAATGCTTTACTGTGTATAAATGTATGTTTAAACAATGTATAGATCCGTTCTGTGATTATATAGATTTGTTAGCTTATTGTGTAATGACTGAGCAAAGACATTTCGGATAATTCCGTTTATGAGCGCTACACGCCACCTAGTGGTAAAAATCGCTATTACATTGTATAATGTTATGTTCATAATATAATGATATTGGGATAAATGCCAGCTGTTATTAATGATAATGGAAATGTTTGATATTTTATAATTAGTGTTATTATTCACTGTTTCAGACCACACAACATACTACCTCAGATACCATGGATAGTGCCATTCAATGTCCTGTGGTCTGACTGTGCCGTTCATTGTGCTAAATATTCATGCTGGACCTAATTAAAACTGTTACTTCTGATTCCTGCCTCCTGTGTTCTGACCGGCACACCAGTGCGAGCACAGCTATATTGAACCAGTGCAATACAGTCCTAAGCAAACTCACCAATACTCAGGGTGAATAGTTCACATCGCATCACATGAACCCGCGCTTCTGCTGCTGTTGCCATAGAAACCCGCTATAGACTCTGGTTGACTTTCTGCTGTGGGTTAATGCGTCCTGACTGACACCGCATACGCACCTGTCCTCCGTTTGACAAACTTTGCGTTGCATTATTTCTAGGCGGTTTCACTCACATTGGTTATATGATAATTAATGTTCTCATTCTACAAAAATGGTAATAGGCTACTTAGTTATACTGCCAATATGCAGAACAATGCGTGATGGTCATTGTTTTTGATAGATCTTATGTTACCAAAAAGACTAAGAGTTTACGCGTGTCTTGGTTGTCATTTATTTAGTATTGATTTCATCATTTATTTTAAAGAGTTAAAATTGTTCAAATAGACAACCAAACGCAGGAGTAAACGCGGAATTACTTTAAGCTCATAAACATTTAAAACGCAATGCGCGTTGCGCGAATATTTGGACCTCAAGTCCAATTTTTTTTGAAAATATGCCAAAAATATTATTAGTGGAATAAAAGCATTCGCTGTTATGGACGGTGATCTAATTATATTGTGCATCAGTTCATCGCAGTGTAATAGAAAGTGGCTGTTTTAGGCATATGAAAATAAAAAAAAGAATCCCCAAAACTCTTATAAATAGTGAAGATCAGAAAAGTTCTGAAAACTAATTTGAAAACATAAATACATGGTCTTGCTTGTTTCTCATGCACACTAACAAATCAAATAGCTTATTTCAAGTGTTAAGTTTGGACATTTAGGCCTACTTAAAAGTGTGAATAGCCGCTACACAAGTTTTTAAAAAATAAAATAAAATAAAATAAGATGCTTTTCGTGAGCAAAATATGCTGATTCGTTATTTATTAACATGAGATAATGAAAAGTAAAAATTTAAAGTTGTTTTTAAGGCGATATTCTGGACAGTTTTTTTTTTTCTTATTTAAATCTTAAAAAGGATTGCGTTAAAATATCTTCTAATTCCGTTGACCGTTTATTAATTATTCATAGCATCTCAGATGTAGAAAAGAGGAGATTTTATAGACTGGCTGAGGGGTTTGAGTTTCCAGAAAGCGT
Organism: Rhinichthys osculus; assembly: GCA_029959095.1. Classification (NCBI taxonomy): domain Eukaryota; kingdom Metazoa; phylum Chordata; class Actinopteri; order Cypriniformes; family Leuciscidae; genus Rhinichthys; species Rhinichthys osculus. The sequence goes on along the minus strand of JARWKJ010000003.1, from coordinate 58,706,030 downwards.
CCAGTCGCTTTTCACAGAATCACAGGACACACGCGAGGCTGGGCGGAAACAAGGTACTATATCTTCCTTCTTTATAAACAGTTTTGATTATATATATATATATATATATATATATATATATATATATATATATATATATATATATATACGCGTTATAAGTTATTTTAATGTTTATTTTCTTTTTATTTCTGTTTTGAATATCATTTTTAAGAGGAATATTTGTAGCCTAATAGCTAATATTTATTTAGACTTGATTTTGCATTGTTTTTATAATAGAAGAAACATTCCTCGAATGAACGAGTAGTTTATTTGTTTGTTTTGTATACATTTGCCTTTATATTTTTTATGTTAATTATAAATGTGTCCCTTCGAGCTCGTCCTCTGCTAGTAACCGAGCGGAATGTAGGACCACGGGCTGCAGAGCTTCATCTCCCCGCGCGCGGTGCATTCACAGTTCACGGGCGCCTCGACGCTAACGCGATGAGACAGGGGAACCTTTACAGCAACAAACGGGAGTATAGTATCAGGGAAGGCTGACCGAGCCGTGAACCGCGGCTCTAACACGGAGCAAATTAACATCAACAGAAAATAGCACTGCGGTTTTAGATCGCTTATGTGCGAAGCGGCAAATGCAGCCCGCGGTGCTAGGTCATCTTTGCGCGGGATGCATAGCGTATCCTCCCGCTTACCTGGTCAGGTGGACCCGGGGTCACGACATTAGACCTGTTCACCTGGATGATCCGGACGGAGAGAACCAGAACCGATCGATTTGATTGCGTGTGTGTGTGTGTGTGTGTGTGTGTGTGTGTGTGTGTGTGTGTGTGTGTGTGTGTGAAAACAAAATTTCAGTTTATGTCTGTCTGAGACCTCAAAAAAGTTCATTTCAGAAACCCAGCTAACAAAAATATTTTCTAAGACCTTTTGGCTAACGTTCCGATAAAGTTATTAAAACTTTTTTTTTTTCTAAACGTTCAAAAGGTCCAGTTCTTTTAAATGTTTTAAAACGTTTTTTTTTTCTAGGTTGTACAAATGTGAAAGGAACATTCTAATTTATAATTTTGCAAACATTATGGGAACATTTCTTTTAAACGTTCTGGAACAAGTAGGATATTAACATTTAAAAAATGTTAGATGAACGTCCAACTGAAATGTTTCAGGGGGAAAAACGTTCAATGAACAATTTATTAATGCTAACATTTTAGGAACATTATCAAAGACCAGAAAACTGAATTAAAGTCCTATTAATGTTACAGGAAGTTTATTCATAACTTTGAGAGAACCTTGCCATAATCTTCATATAGGCCTACTGATGACAACTTGTTTGCAGAAGCATATTGCTGTCTAATAAAGTTGAATGCCCCTTTCATATAGAAGTTATGATGCCCAACGTGACCCGAAATTAGTATTATGAAAATAAATAGTGGCTTGCCTTTTGATTTCCACATAAATGAGCCAGTATATGAGGACATCAGTTAAGCTTATTGAATTCTTCATGCATTTTATTGCAAACTGCCCATGAAATGTAATTTTCAGTAAATAGCCTACAGACACATGTGAGACTGACGCACAAAGGGCAGGAGAGGTTCAAGCGGACATGAAAGAAAAACTACATGTTCGCCCTCTTAAAATCGAGGCATGATTTTAAGAGACAAAGACACGAGATCACAAGCGTGTTGCGATGAAATCCAGTTTGTGACGTTTCGGTTAAGAGAGAGCGATCATAGGGCTGGTAATGAAATAGAGATAGAGAGAGGCAGATGCTTTGAAGACACACTCCATTAAGTGAAGGCAGAGCAGTGTGACGGGTCTTAAAAGCCTCTGCTGACTCTTGCGAGGTGAGGTGTCAGTGCGCGTTTGAGGGAGCACATCTTACCCTCCGGAACCCACACGGGCCTCTGACTCGGGACAGCTGAACCTTCAACAGTTCATCTATACTGGCAGAAATCTTTGCTTACAGATGAAAACTCATTTGTAGGCATATAAACTGGAATGTATATGTTACGCATAACGTTCAGTGGAATTGTATATGGAACTCAATGTTAAAGAACCTCTAAAATGGTTCTAGATAAAGAGAAATATCTTAAATGATTGCATAATTTCACGTTTAATGGGTTGTTTCTTATTATAATGATAAAGCATTTTCATAATCACTTATTTATGATTATGAAAAAGTATAATCACTTTTTCATTTGTACAATTTAATCAGAATTAATGGGTTCAAACAAAATGTATTAAAAATAAATCCATAAAATGGGTATCTAGAGTGCAACAGAGCCCGTTCACTTTTTTCAGCGGAGTTGGTTGCGGAAGTATATTTTCCATCAATTTCTCCAAAGGGATTTTTTTTTTTTTTTTAAAGTCTTTGTTAAAGCGTTGTAAACTATAAACCAAGCCAACTCAACGCTATCTCACGACCAATTCGTCCGAATTTGACGAGTGATTAAAAGATGGCTAATTCGTAACAATTCGTACGACCTCATTCGTATGAATTTATAGGCCTACGATTTGTCTAAACCCACGTGATGGGTAGGTTTAGGGACGGGGTCAGGGGTAGGTCATTCGTACGAATTCATACGAATTGGGAAACTCGTCAAATATGTACGTTTTAGCAAAAATCGTACTAATTCGTACGAGTGAGGTCGTACGAATTGTTACGAATTAGCCATCTTTTAATCACTCGTCAAATTCGGACGAATTGGTCGTGAGATCGGGTTGGCCAACTACAAACTTTGATTTTGAGGACCTAAAAAAGTTTTTAAAATATTGACAAAAATACAAAGGAAGACTGCATAGCTACTTAACGTCTTTAGTGAGGGAAAGAAGTTGAACTACAATCCCATGCGAGCATAATCGAATTAAAAACGATGGAGAAATATAAAACTACACATTTATAAACCTTGATTTGATTTTATATATATATATATATATATATATATATATATATATATATATATATATATACCGTATATAAACAATATATTTTAAGTTTATTGCAAAATATGGATATATATTCAAATATTTAAGTATTTTGAGAGCATAGAGAGACCGACTCGATTATGTTATTTGCGGTTCTTCATTGGAGTGGGTGGAGCTTACGAGATCTTTTGGCGCTTGATGCTTTAACACTCTGATTGGTGGAATTTTCTGCACAGCATCATGGGTAATGTAGTTTTTCACTACGAATTTTGACTTTAAACATGTTTTTTTATTTTTTTTTTAACCAAGCTGAAATAATGCAGGCTGAGGGCTTCAACAGAACCAAAAACTATCAAATAACAACCCCAGTTCACAGTAGGCCTGTCTTTAAAGGTTTTAAGATATCGTTAAAAATCAATTTCCCTATAGAAATTGAATGGTGTTTTTACTTTCGAAACCCGACTGCTGCACTCTATATATAGGGAACTCTATAGTGGAACTCTAGGGAACTCTATAGAACTCTATAGTGCATCCCAAATGACGCACTATGCATTTATACACTACCTATGCACTATGTATGTGTATAGTGTATGAGTTTTATAAGGTTATTTTGTCATTCAACAGTAAAGTCTGATAGCTCCCTCCCTCACATCATTAAAGCTGTGACAGTCGAGTGCATGAAGTGTCCAAAATTAAACACTAAGTGTTTATTAGTGATTAATTAAATGCATCATCCGGGTAAATAAAGTGTTCTTTTATTTTAATTTATACTACAAAACAGCATTGAATAGTGCACAAGTACGCAAATTGGGACGCACCTTTACTTTCTTCAGATATCATCCGGCTTGTTGAGGAGGCTTAATATTTCACAAATATTTCTAAGCAACTACATTGCAAAATCCTACTGAAGGAGGAACCGTGTCTCTTGTAGGGACCAGAACATCATCACTTTTGACTTGGGCAGTAAAAAGCACCCAGAACACCCTAAAAAAAACACTCAGAACATTGCAACACCCTGGCAACCCTCAAACGCTTGGGTTTGCAGCCCATCGTGTATTTTTTATTTATTTTTTAATGTTTTCTATTAATCACGATTAGCTTTTCTTTTTCTTTTTCTGATTTGCTTATAATTATTTAGATTATGTGTTCACTACTTATTTGTTTGTTAAATTTTTTTATTGCATATGTCCTTCAGGTCAAACTGAGGTGTCACTTTTGCACTTGTTGACTTGTGAAAGCACAGCCTGTGGGCTTATTAGACACTGAAAATACTGTCTGGAGCCAAAAACATGAAGCCTTTTCTCCATAGAAGTGTCTCTTGGGTTTAATTCACAATCATTATGGGATGTTGGTTGAGATTATTTCTTTCAATATTATCTTCACATCCAACTTTAGGTGAAGTGTGTCATTTATGCACCATGAATGAGTTTTCAAAATAATGGAAAAGAATTGTAATACTCAAGTGATAGCGCCGCAGAATCATATAGCACTTAAACTACTGGGGGAATCAACCTATGAATGACTTATGGTTATCTATCCACATTAACAGACCATAAAAACATATTTTAATTTACACACTTCACCTTTAAAGAAAAACGATGTGTTCATAAACTCCCTTTTTTTTACCACTAGGGACTTTTTGTGCATCTCTTTCAAAGTGCAAGGTCGTCTAAGGAAGCAGAAAGAAAACGAGAGAGAAATGAAGTTCTTTTGAAGCGATGGCTGAGTGAAATGTTTTTCACACTTCATGCTGTCCATCAGATTAGCACCTCCCCAAAGATCCATTACTGGAGCGCTTTGACAATCTCCCGAGAAGCCCTGGAAAGAGAGATGGATAAAGGCAAAGCCACTGTTTATTTGACTGAAGGAGCGCAGCCTGAACATGACACTCATATGTATATGTGGTTATAAGGTTATATGTATGTCTTTCAAACATCATTCAGGAGCAGCGCTCCTAATTTCGTTGTATGCAAATACAATGACAATAAATGCTTTCAATTAAATTCCTTTGAGCTTTTCTCTTTTGTAATGTCTCTCAGCTATCTCTCTTTCTACAGTCTTTCTTCAAATCTCCCTCTTGCTCTCTCTCCTCCTCCATAATTAGTGGACATGCCCCTAACTGCTGATTGGCTCACTCTCTCCTCCTCCATGAGTGGACTCGCCCCCTACTGCTGATAGGCTCACTCTCTCTCCCTCACCATGAATGGACACGCCCCCTACTTCTGAATGGCTCACTCTCTCCTCCTCCATGAGTGGACACGCCCCCTACTGCTGATTGGCTCACTCTCTCCACCTCCATGAGTGGACACGCCCCCTACTGCTAATTGGCTCACTCCCTGCTGATTGGCTCTCTCTCTCTCTCCTCCCCCATCATGAGTGGACACGCCCCCTACTGCTGAATGGCTCACTCTCTCCTCCTCCATGAGTGGACACGCCCCCTACTGCTGATTGGCTCACTCTCTCCACCTCCATGAGTGGACACGCCCCCTACTGCTGATTGGCTCACTCTCTCCACCTCCATGAGTGGACACGCCCCCTACTGCTGAATGGCTCTCTCTCTCTCTTCCCCCATCATGAGTGGACACGCCCCTAACTGCTGATTGGCTCACTCTCTCCTCCTCCATGAGTGGACACGCACCCTGCTGATTGGCTCTCTCTCTCTCTTCCCCCATCATGAGTGGACACGCCCCTAACTGCTGATTGGCTCTCTCTCCTCCCCCATCATGAGTGGACACAGCCCCTACTGCTGATTGGCTACAAGTGTGTTGTGCTGCTCTTCTGATCCACTTTCAACAGCATTTCTAAATCACTTACTGCACCTTTAATTTGCTGGAATTTGAATCAAATTTGAATTGGAATGACAGGAAGAGGAATCTACTGAATTGCAATTCACTCAAACACAACACAGTCACGACAGAGGAGTTTTGCCACAATTACTCATCATTAATTTATACTAATTATGTCATTGTCAATAACACTGTCAACACAATTAACACAGACAGTCATCAAACAGTTGTTGAATTTGCCTTGCAGCAACACAAAATGTCCATTGAATTGTTTTCAGAAAACCTTTTTTTAAAAACAGGCATTAAAATTTGGGGTAAATTAGAGATTTCTATTTCAAATAAATGTTGCTCTGTTTGAACTTGATATTCAACAAAGCATCCTGGAAAAATGTATCATGGTTTCCAAAATAAAATATGAAGCAGCACAACTGTTTAAAACATTGATAGTAAAAAATTAATCTTTCTTGAGCATCAAATCATCATATTAGAATGATTTCTGAAGGATCGTGTGACTCTGAAGACTGGAGTAATGATGCTGAAAATACAGTTTTGATTACAGAAATAAATTCCACCTTAAAATATATTACAATAGAAAATGGCTATTTCAAGTTGTAATAATATTTCAAAATTTTACTGTATTTTTTTTTTTTATAAAAAATGCCTCGGTGAGCAAAAGAGACTCATTTCTAAACATTAAAAAATATTTCCGACTTAAAACTTTTTAACAGTAGCATATACATTTGAATTCTTCTTTAAACTTAAAAGGCTCAACTCAGTCCTGAATGCCTCATGGGCATGTGTGTGTGTGTGTGTGTGTGTGTCTTCATACCAGATCTCATCACTGAAAGGTAATCCATCTAATGTGGGGCAAACAGTGTCTGATACCATCTACAGCCCTAGAGAGAGAGATTGAGAATATGATTAAATGAGCTCATTTGAACGCATGCATGCATTATTAGTCATAAATGGTGAGTGTGCCAGGTGCCAGGTACAATTATAATCTAATGGCAGTGTCAGACATCCCGTTTTCCTCTGATCCAATCATATTCCTCTATCTCTTCTCTACCAATCATATCAGCCCTCCACACATCTCAACAGAAACCAAGAGACCTCCAAACCCAGGGGGTTGATGGATGTCAGACCCCAAATCGGGTCACCTTGGACAAGAAAACAAAATCCATATGCTACAAATAACTAAATAAAATAAGATTGAATGTTCACTCATTCGCTATTTTCACCTTTTTTTGCAATGCAGATGTACCAGTTTGCAATATCTAGCTGCATAATAAGTTGCTTTGTAACTGAAAAATAACCAAATTCAGTTTACAAATGGCCGGGCCGTATGAAAAGTAAGGCATGGAATAAAAGAGTGATCGAGTGAGCGATTTCAGACACAGCTTATGTCTGAACTGTTCGCCCATCAATGTGCACATGCAAAGAAGAGTTCTAGCATGCATCTATCATTGGTTCGATATCTTAGCCCCGTCTGTCAGCATCAGTCTCGCTGCTAAAGCAGATGTACTGGAGTAAATAATTCAGTACATAATTAGATGAGAGTTTGGCTTGATCTTCCCCAGGGACAAACGTGGCGGTGGATCCTTGAGTTCTCTCTGAATTGGATTCGACTGAGACTGTTAGCTTTGTAATTGATTTTTTTGCCTCCGGGTTTTTGTTTCTTTCAGCCAATAGGCTTCAGAATATCAGTCTTGATGAGTAATATGCTAGTTTACATATGCACAAAATTCACACTTTTTCCATTTTAAAAAGAGAGGAAATAAGACTCTCAAAATGTAGAGATAATGAAAACTTTATTACAATAACTATATAATGGTTTAAAAATATATTTTAATGTATAATTAGTGACAGACTGATCTACTGACTCTGCATGACAAGTGAATTTATAATTATTTAATATAAACACGTTTTTAATTATAATATATATAGGCCTATCATTTTTTACATATACTGTATACGTATATATATATATATATATATATATATATATATATATAGTCTCACAATTCAATGTTATTTTCTGAGATTAAATTTTCATGAATTGCAATTCAATACATTTTTTGTTGGATCACTTTATTTAAATGGTACAGTTATAAAAAATATGATCAATAAGTTATGAGTACATTTGCTTTTACTCATCAAAAATAAGTTAAGCAACTTTCAACTTTTTTTTACAAGTTTCAACTCATTTTTTTAAAGTCAGTTTAATGTAATTTAAGTTGAAATGACATAAACATCCAAGTTGATTGGATTTACAGTGTGGTTCTATATGTGAATAAACCATCTTGATAGCAGCTCTCTATCAATCAACTGAATATCCCACCGTACATTTGTGCTGCAGAGTCAATATATCAGCATGTTTCTGTCACTGCTGATTATACAGTCGCATTGATTGGCTCACGCCACGATGTGCGTGGTGTTTCCTGTTGGTTGACCTCCGGGTGACCCTGCGATTCATGCTCTCTGACCTGAGCGGTGGCCTCAGCGCTAATGCTCTGTGACTGCGTGACAGTGTTCACACGTCTAAAGCCCGGCGTTCGTGGCGAGCGCCGGACAGTAATGTGGACTGGCTGCTGAGTGTTCGGTGTGGCAGGGGTGTGATTTGTTTGTCACAGGTGTTGTTTTAATCTCTGCTTCCTGTCACTGCCTTGCTTTTTCTGTTATTGGCTGTGCAGTTTATGCATTAGCTACAGTATCTCTCACACACTCATTGGCGATTAAACTAGTTTAAAGGGGTCATATAATGGTGCATGCACTTTTACAAGTTGATTGTACTGAAATGTGTGTTGGCAGTGCCTGTACACAACCATCATAAAATGATAAAAATCCATCCAGTGTTTTTGTTTTCATCTCCTTATATGTTTTCCCCTGCCTCAAATCAAGCCGTTCGACCGTGTGACGTCACACGCTCGGAAGCCCCTCCCACGATTGCTGATTGACAGCAGCGTTTCAACACAGACCCGCCCTTGCTCGTGAGAGCTGTCAATCATAGTCTACGCGGACCGGCGCGGTCATTGTTGATATGCTGGAGCACTGTCTATGAGCAGAATGGCGTCTAAGCGATTGTGGTGTTCTGTTCTTGGGTGTAATAACGAACACAGCAGTCATTTTAATGTTCCTAAATCCGAACCGCTTAGACGCAGTGGCTGAGTTTGTTTTCGAAGGGAATATTCCCCACGAGCAACGTCAATGCGTTCATGTTTGCGCGAATCATTTCTCACCAGACTGCTTATAAACGAGGATCAGTGTAAAGCTGGATTTGCTAAGAAGCTGCTCATGAACAAAAAATCGGTACCAGATATTCGTGTTCCTACTGAACCTCTAGAAGAACTGAAGTGAGTGTAACATTTTATTAAACTTTATATTAATATATTAAACTTTGCAAATCGCCAGCTGCACGCTTCACAATGAATGCGTCTAAGGTTTACACTCAGGGTACATTACGGCATGTTTTCTATGTATGACGTTCTCAATATAATTCATAATCCCACGTTTATACTGAACAACGCGTTATGGTTATTGTGTTATTGTGTTACAAACGGTGTACGCACAGAACAGAGGGGCGGAGTCAGCAAAGCTCATTATCATTTAAAGTCATATGCACTGAAACGGCGTGCTGAAAACAGAGCTGTTTTTGACCAGGTAAAATAAGTGTTTTCTTACAATACTTATGAGAATTTGTAATTAAAGTATATTACAAACTTTTAATTTAGACCCTAAAGAATCATATTAGCTTGTACAAAAATGGCATTATATGACCCCTTTAATAAACTGCAGTACACTCTTAAAAACAAATGTTCTTTATTGGCATTGATGGTGACATGAAGTACTTTTAAAGGTACAGTAATTCTTTTATAAACAATTTTTGTTCTACTGGTTGAAATTCTCTTCACATCCTGATAGCAATCAATAATATAAGTGCATATGTACAAATATATTCTGTGGAAGTCTCAGGACCAAACAATGTTCGTCCAATCATTGCATTCGGTCCGAATGAAATGATAGGATGTTCTACTGCCTGTCAACATATATATTTCAATACCTCCGTGCATCTGCTCTCAGACATCACATGTCGTCAGTGTGTTTCATGCTATGCAGTGTTGTAGACAGACGTCAGTCACTGAGTGCCACAAACAAACAGCAGAAACCTTTTACAGGTTCTCCTGAGCCAAAACAATGAGCTTATGCCATGTTCATGCCATGTCATGACCGTAATTAAGAGAAATGGAAACCTTTGGCATTATACCCGGAGCTGTTATTTAACCTTTATTTATCCAGGTAAACTGTTTGAGAACCACTTGTCATTTACAAACATGACCTGGCCATGACAAGACTTAGATTTTTGCATTTCTATGTCAACACTATGAGCGCCAAATTGAATCTGAAACAGTCATGTGGCACAAGTCAGAGCGCTCTAAGTTGTTTACGTTCATTATTATTGTGATGTTATGTGCTTTGAGACATGAAGTAATTTAACGGCGTCTCTCGTGACGCTTTGCAGACTCTGCTCTGGCTATGTGTGTTCATGTGTTATGAAGGAGGCGTGGCTTAGGAGACGCACTGAAGGGAGCGCGGGATCTTATGCTTTCAAAGCTAGCTTGCTATTGCTAGCCTCTACAAAATTGCGTACCCTACCTTTAACATCCATACACTCTAAAAAATGCTGGATTGTTTCAACCCAAATTTGGGTCAAATATGGATAAACCCAAATGTTGGGTTAAAAATGTAATTAAAAAAATGACAGTTGAAAGTGAAAGTTGAAGTTGGGTTAAAATTTTAAATTACATTTTTAACCCAACATTTGGGTTTGTCCATATTTGACCCAAATTTGGGTTGAAACAACCCAGCGTTGTTTAGAGTGTAGAATCTTTCCATTCCACAAAAGGTTCTTTATAGTGGAAAAAGGGTCTTTGGAACTTAAGAATGTTCTTCACATTAAGAATTTTTTTTTTTTTTTTTTTTAATCTCTGTGAAAAACATTTTTGGAACCTTTATTTTTTAAGAGCACTGTATGTGGATACTGCCTGTTTTTATTTAAATAGCCCTAAAATAGAAGGCATTAATCACTGAAGACCAATTAAATGAGTGGAAAAGTACGCCAGGCAGTATGAAGTGTGTTTTTGGATATATGTGACCCTGGACAATAAACCAAGTCACATGGGTCAATTTTTTGAACCTGAGATTTATACATAATCTGAAAGCTGAATAAATAAGCTTTCCATTGATGTATAGTTTGTTAGGATAGGACAATATTTGGCCAAAAAAAGAAAGAAAAAAAAATCGAAACATTGAGAAAATCGCCTTTAAGTTGTCCATTTATGTTCGCGATTGTGCTGAATTCACTCACAAAGATGAGTGTTTTATATATTTACGATAGGAAATTTACAAAATATCTTCATAGAACATGATCTTTAATATCCTAATGATTTTTGGCATAAAAGAAAAATCGATAATTTTGACCCATACAATGTATTGTTGGCTATTGCCACAAATATACCGTTGCGACTTGTGACTGGTTTTGTGATCCAGGGTCACATATATGAAGACCAGGAACACACACACACACACACCCTTCTAACATCCTTGACACGCCCAAAAATAAATCTCAAGAGACAACCTGCCCAGGGCGACTTCACACTCACCTTCTTTCTTCTTCTCAGATGCATCTGCTCCAAAATGTTGTGACACACACCATGTACCAACACATGCTCAGATCAGTCTGGATAAACCTAGAAACACACACATTTGCCCGCTTATATTAGCAAATGCCTCAAATCACAAAACTTCCAAATATTTCAATGCCACATATTTTAACATAATTTTTATTTGATGAAAAGATGTTAATTTGTTCCTACAAAAGCATGTATGCTTCAGCCAAAGTCAGTGTTTTGTCACGTCAGAGGAAAAACTGTGATCTTTAAGCTTTGGTAATGACTTGGGAGAAAAAAAAAATGCATAACTAAATAGCAGTTTTGAAAATCTATGATTAATTAAAATTCAATGGATATTTCCATCAGGGTCAAATTCCACGGGGCAACGTAAGCGAAGTGCGTGTTAAGGGCGCAATGCAGAACATTGTGATGAGAGGATAGAAATGAAGCTTTCTATGTAATGGGTTTTTGATAAGATGCTGAAATGCATAAAATATTTTTATGGTTCAAACTGTGTTATAAAGATAAGCAACCACAACTTCAGATTAATCAAGTACCCTGCATGTTTATGTTAAAACTGTATTCTCCACATATATATCTGATGTATCTTTAAAATATGCTGTATAGAAGAAATCCCTGCAAAAATTATAGATATTTGAGCTGTGAAGTTCCATAAATATCCCTTTTTAGCTGAAACTACATTTCTGTATTAAGTGTAAGGTATGGTTTTACATGAGATGAAATGGTCTAAATTATTTCCATGCATATCACAGTATTCTCTCTCTCTTATTCTCCATTTACACGATATAGGTAGAGTGAGAGAGCCGAATCGTTCGGGATGTCATGGAAGATGGGACACAGGTGGGATGTTTGTCCTGACGCCTGAAAGAAACACATCAAAGATGCATCCCATAAACCCACCGGAGGAGAGCGAAGAGGACACTTTTCTTCATGACATGCATAATTCACAAACTATCACACAATCCAGCCTGTGAAAGGCATAATGCTAATTGACTAACTCCAAGAACTATAATTGATCTGATATGCCACAATTTCTGCACTGTCAATCAAATCCTCCAATGATACATGCCTGTGATGAAAATAACACATTTCCTGAAAGCAATGTAAGAGCAAAGCTCACAGATTGCTATGCAGTTTTCTTCATGATTCCTATTAAATCCTTAAGTTTATATATATATATGACATTTTTTTAAAAGTAGTTATTTCAGTATCACTATTATAGTTTTCCTTAATATTTTGAATGATATTAAAATTTTATTTGTTGTTTTCACTTATTGCTATTAGTAATTTTGCTGTTTTTGTCATTTTTATTTGTTTGTTTTTCTTTAAATATGTCTATAGTTCTGCAGTAGCAATCTATGGAAGCCACGGAATTAAAGAGTTTTTAAAAAGTCCATTTGAGTTTATGTCACAATTCTGACATTTTTTCTCACAATTCTGAGAAGAAACATCAGCATTGCGAGATATAAACCATAGACTGTAAAAAATGATATAAACACGTTATTCTGTATTTTTTTTTCCTCAGAATTGCGCGTTTATTTCCCATAATTGACTTCCTCAGAATGTTATACAAACTGTGATATAAACTGTATACATTATGTTAATGGACAATGGTAATTATAAAAAACAATATTAAATAGCCTAAAAAAACGCACTATTATGTTAACGGTCTGCAGGATGCAAGCAGTCAGTCTGTGACTGATTATTGAAGACGCAACAGCATTGCAGCAAAACTGTCATAAATATCACAAAAAAGAACATAGTGCAGAGAAAAGAAAAAATTAAGAACACCAAGGAAGAGAAAAACAGCGTGTGTAAATCAGCAAAATAAAGGTATGTTAAGAAAACGCATGTAAACTAAACTAGGCTATGTTGCGAGCTAACGTTAGCTGGCTAGTTAATTAGCATAGCCAAGGTAGCATATCTTCTTGTTTCATGAAAGTTCATGTATGGGGTGATGTGCGATATCACGATTTTTGGTTAATAGGTCATTATTTGCATGTGCTTTAAAGCATTGCCGGTTAAACAAGACTTGCGCTTTTTTTTTTTACCTGAAGCGCGCGGACACTAAAAGCCTGTCAAACAATGCCAGCTTACTGGACTTTATCTTTCGCGTACTGATTTCGCTAATACGTCAAATACACACAAGGTTTACATAAACACAGTTGGTTATGTCTAAAGTGAAAGTAATCTGTTGAGAGAAAATCAGATGCATGTCTAGCCTATGTTAGATGGCTGTCTTAAAGTGACAGCACAGCAGCCGAATAGTAAACATGCTGCCGCTTGTCCTTAAAGATGAACTGAACTGAAAAAAATCGACGTTGATAACGTGTTGTTTATGACAATTAAAAGTAAACTACACTAAAAAATTGTATTAAAAATATCAATATAGCTTTCTTTAAGCAACACAAAAATTGCGCTTGTTACGCTGGCAGTTTCGATGACGTCACTGGCATGGACACGCAGAGGTGTATAGGCAACAGCTGCAGGTCCTAATACACAGACGAAAATGAGCACTTTTAACGGCATGGGTTACGCATTTGAACCTGTGAAGGACAGTCCAGTAGTTTCTGACTACCACCACCACATGGAGGATCAGTTTCAGGCTCCACATAGCCTACAGCACAGGATCGTTTGGGGCGAAGTGACTGGTGTGGGTGTGTGAGCTGCCGGAGCATGGACACTGCACCCGAGTCAATCTGTTGCAGAGAACAGTCTCTGTTACAAAAAATGCACTTGAAGGGAGTCTATCTTAAATGATTTCTTGAACGCAATGGCCACTCAGAAGCAACACATATAACTGTGATTGGCTACATCACTCAACGCGTTGTTATAGCGTTGTTATGAATAGAATGTTATGAATAGAAACTCTGGCCTGTAAATCGTTTCTATTTTGTTTTAGTTGTTCTTGATGCTTTTCTGCAACAGATGAATAAAAATCTATTAGTTTTTATGTTTTATTCATATATATTTTTAGTTCGCGGGAGTCCCGCGAATCGTTTTATTTATAACCCGCACACACAGAGTGAGTGCATTACCGCCCGCGCCCGCGCTCGCACTCGGTGTCTCGGCCATCAGATCTAGTGCCGCGCATCACTCTATTGCGTTGGGAGTGCACGTCTCAAGGATAGTGTCGGGAAATATCGCTCGGGCAGAATAAGCTCTAGTTCACTCTTCCTACGCTAAGGAACCGAGAGTTGTCATCCAGTCTCTTTGGTAGAGAGAGAGAGAGAGAGAGAGAGAGACGAGGAAAACAAGCACGCATGCAAATGGAAATTATCGCGGCCGGAAAAATTATCGAGCTAATTTTTTTTGTCGTGCGATTAATTTATTTATTGACTATCGAGACAGGCCTACTAAATAGTCTGTCACTAAAAAAATGCTCACTGTAATATTCAAGTTTGAATATCGATTTGTAATTCCCATATATGTTAGGGAGTTCCTGAATATATGCTCTAGGGGGCAGTGGGTGAAATATCCAGAGAAAAAGTTGGAGGTGAATAAAAGTGGAGACCCGCATGTGAAACTGATCTGAGACTCTAGTCGTTTTTGGACTAAACAATACATGGTGTCAGAGTGAATCGCGAAGATGGATGCTGCCGGAGTGCCTGCACCGCGAATGGATTGGGAGTCACAGAATCTTCCCGATGCATGGAGAAAGTTTAAACAGCACGTTGAACTGATGTTTTCGGGGCCGTTTCGCCGCAAGGAGGAGACGGAGAAATGCAGCTACCTGCTCTTATGGATTGGAGAGAAAGGACGGGATATCTATAACACATGGACTCTCACTGAGGATGAAGCTAAGTTGCTCAAAACTTACTACGACAAATTTGAAGCTTACGTAGTACCAAAGGCGAACCCAATTTTTGCCAGATACAAGTTTAATGAGAAAACGCAGTGCGCCACGGAAACATTTGATCAGTTCGTCACTGAACTCAGACTGCTCGTTAAAGATTGTGGCTACACTAATCCAGATGAGATGGTGAGAGACCGTGTCGTTTTCGGCATTTATTCCCCACATGTTCGGGAGAAATTACTCAAGCAGGGTGCTGAACTAACATTAGAAAAAGCAATCGACATTGCCAGATCGCATGAGATTGCGCAGGCGCAGATGAAAAGTATGGCCACCGGCAGCATAAATGCAGAGCACGCGCAACAAGTGCACACTATAGGAAAGCATGCAAAAACGCGTCAGAGCCTTTAGAAAAACACAAAAACCAACCATGTGCACATAGAACGCCTCCAAATATGTGGATACTGCGGTAAAGAACACAAAAGGAGAGAGACATGCCCAGCAAAGGGAAAGCAGTGTGCGAAATGTGGAAAGTATAACCATTTTGCAAAGGTTTGCAAGTCAAAACCGAAATCTGTGCACTGTGTAAGTGAAAACAAACATGAAGATGCATACCCAGACGTGAGTAGTGAATTCTTTATTGACTGTGTCACAAATGCAAACACATTTACTTCATCAGAGCAAGCTTTTGCTGAGATTGAAATAAGAGAATACGGTTTGCCGTTGAAATTCAAATTGGACACGGGTGCTCAGGTTAATGTAATACCTCAAAGAGACTTCAAAAAATTTGCACTAAAAACAAAGATGCAGCAAACTCACAAAAAGCTCACAGGATACGGTGGACAGCAATTGTCAGTTAAAGGCACCTGCCAACTACACTGCAAATATAAAGAGAATGCCATGCCACTAGACTTCTTCATTGTGGACACCCAGTCACCACCCGTGCTTGGATTAAAAGCATGTTTGGACTTAGACATGATTAAGCTGGTGCTGTCCGTATCCTCCCCAGAAAAAGAGTCTGAGTCGATTGTAGATGAATTTACTGATGTGTTTACAGGCATTGGTCTATTTCCTGGAGAAAGCAACATTCAGTTGGACCCAACAGCCACACCCGTCATTCACCCACCGAGGAGAGTTCCGTTCGCCCTGCGAGATCGGCTGAAAGAGGAGCTGGACTCCATGGAGGAGCAAAATATCATTGTGAAAGAGACAGAGCCGACAGATTGGGTAAATGCCCTGTGCGTGGTCGAAAAGCCCAAAACTGGTAAGCTGAGAGTCTGTCTGGATCCACGTGATCTTAATAAGGCTATAAAGCGACCACACTATCCTATGCCTACGCTAGATGACATCACACCAAAGCTGTCAGGAGCCCGTTACTTCAGTGTAATGGATGCTAGATCCGGCTACTGGGCAATCAAGCTTTCTGAACAAGCCTCGAAACTGACCACTTTCAATACGATATTCGGTAGATATCGATTTCTTCGCCTACCCTTCGGCATTGTCTCAGCCCAGGACATTTTTCAACAGAAAATAGATGAGATTTATGAAGGTCTGCCTGGGGTTGTGGCCATCGTGGATGATATCTTGGTCTACGGAAAAACAAAAGAAGAACATGATCATAATCTCAGGAGGATGCTGGAAAGGTCCAGAGAAAAAGGGGTACGCCTTAATCCTGACAAAAGAACTGTGTGTGTCCCGGAAGTCAGCTACTTTGGCCACCGTCTTTCCAAAGATGGAATCAAACCGGACCCTCACAAGGTGGAAGCCGTAAAAGAGATGTCTCCACCTAAGAATCGTGCTGAACTAGAAACAATTCTGGGAATGGTCAATTATCTTTCAAAATTTGCACCAGATCTTTCAGACATAAATGCACTGCGGCAGGATCATGAGTTCGTATGGGACAAGCAACATGACGCAGCGTTCCAAAGGATGAAAGACATCATCACCAGGGAACCAGGACCTGTGTTGTCATTTTTCGACACAAGCAAAGACCTCACACTGCAAGTGGATGCCTCCAAATATGGACTAGGTGCAGTGTTGCTGCAGGAAGGTAAACCACTTGCATATGCCTCAAAGTCACTCACGGACTCAGAGATAAGATACGCTCAAATAGAGAAAGAGCTCCTGGCCATCCTCTGGGGTTGCAAAAGATTTCATCAATATGTCTATGGACGGCACGTAACAGTGGAATCCGATCATAAACCCCTTGAATCGATCATCAGAAAGCCATTAGCTGCAGCACCACCAAGACTGCAAAGGATGATCTGGCAACTGCAAAAGTACAATTTCACCATCGTACACATTCCTGGGAAAAATATTCCAGTGGCCGACACGCTGTCAAGGAAATCGTTGCCCAGCGCCGATCACCGCCTTAGTGAGGAGATGGATGTGCAAGTGCATACCGTACTCAGCGCTCTCCCTGTCAGTGATGCGAAGCTCAGAAATATTCAAGAAAAAACTGAAGGAGATGTCCAAATGTCCACGCTAAAGAAAGTGATCAAAGAAGGATGGCCTGCTGAAAGAAAGCGATGCCCTACAGCCATTCTAGAATACTGGAATCATAGGGACGAGTTATCTGAGATGGGCGGCATGGTCTTCAAGGGAGAAAAGATTGTAATTCCCATGCAGCTGAGAGAAGAGATGCTTAAACGCATTCATGCAGGCCACATGGGAATCGAGAAATCCAAACAACGCGCTAGGGACATTCTTTTCTGGCCAGGCATGTCCAAACAGATCGCCTGCATGGTCGAACAGTGCTCCATTTGTCTTGAGCGTCGTATGTCAAATGCAAAAGAGCCTCTCATTTCCCATCCTATACCAAACCGGCCATGGCAGATTGTCGGTACTGATCTACTCACTTGGAATAGTGACGACTACATAGTGGTGGTAGATTACTATAGCCGATACTTTGATTTGGAAAAGCTCAAGAGCACCACAGCTGCTGCAGTGATCATGAAACTGAAAAAAGTATTTGCAGCACATGGGATTCCTGAAAAGGTCATCTCAGACAATGGGCCTCAATTCAGCTCAAAAGAGTTTGAAAACTTTGCTCGAACATGGGACTTTGTGCATGTCACAAGTAGTCCGCATTACCCACAGAGCAATGGGCTCAGTGAGAAGGCAGTGCAGATTGCCAAATCACTAATGGACAAAGCAAAAGCGGACAAGAATGACCCATATATCAGTCTGTTGGAGTACAGGAACACCCCAGTGGATGGTTTCAGATCACCTGCCCAACTACTGATGAGCAGAAGACTACGCTCCATTTTACCAACTACCAGCCAACAGTTGCAACCTGAAACTGTCAGTGGAAATGATGTTCATGCAAGGCGTGAGCAAAAGCAACAACATCAAGCAAAGTACTACAACAGGTCAGCAAAACCACTCACGCCACTAAGGGATGGGGACCACGTCCGAATTCAGGAGTCGGGTAAATGGAAGCCTGCTGTAGTCATTAAACCTGCTGACACCTACAGGTCTTATCATGTGAGTACTGCAGGAGGCAAAATTTTCCACAGGAATCGTCGTCACCTTTTGCCAGATAGAGCACAGCCTATCACTGCCGAGCCTGGAATGTCTTCGAGCATTCAGCACACAGTGCCCATGGATCAACCTCAGCAGACAGACACAAAGAAAACTGACTCTGTTGCTCCACTTTACGTTACCAGATCCGGACGTGAAGTGAAACCAAGAGCCGTCCTTGATCTTTAACTGTGCAGGGTGTAGGCGGATCGCTGCCCTATATAAAAAATAATAATTTGTCATTATTGTTGATATAATGATGTTGTTTACTTTTCGTTCTTTATGTTGGTTGTTGCACTTATGTTATATCTTAAAGAGTTGCACAGTTGACACATTGTGTTTATTGACATAGTATGCCAAGCTCTCAAAGAAAGGGGATGTAATATTCAAGTTTGAATATCGATTTGTAATTCCCATATATGTTAGGGAGTTCCTGAATATATGCTCTAGGGGGCAGTGGGTGAAATATGTAGTGGAAAAAGTTGGAGGTGAATAAAAGTGGAGACCCGCATGTGAAACTGATCTGAGACTCTAGTCGTTTTTGGACTAAACAATACACACTACAGACTCGAAATCCAGGGGCTGTCGGAGGGCTAGACAGTTTTAAGGCAGCTAGCCATGACTTGAGGGCTGGTTTCCTTGTCAAAGGTAGCCTGTGAAAATGTATCGTAACCCCAGCTGCCTTAGCCCTATACAATTCATTACTACAGTCAGGGGCAATACAGTATGAACCCCCCCTAGACCTGTTGGTTTCTGTTTCCCCAGCCATGTCAGCTAGCCTCAGACTATTCACATGCTATGGCTGCTCTGCTGGTGTTGGTTGGCAACGAAATAGCCTACCATGCAGTGACGTAGCCGAATGTTGAAATCCAACATGGCGGCGCCCGTGTAACAAAAACAACATTTTCAACGTACAGTTTTATCCCTTTTAACAAATTCTGCCATTTTAATAGTTGTACCAATGATAATAAATAAAATAGATCTGTTATATCGCCTTTTTTCAAATTTCAGTTCAGTTCATCTTTAAAGGAGCACTTCACCCATTTCAACATTAATCTTTATTGAAAGTGGGTCATATATGTAGTCGAAATGTAAAAGACATTTTGAATTTGGTGCCCTCTTGACCGAGAAAAGACAGAAAATAACTTTAGGGCGCATTTGTGTGTAAGACCACAACTCCCAGAATGCACCACGTTGCACAGCTCCGCAAGCCACTCCCACTAATCCAGAACAACGCAAAGTCGCAAACATCAGAGAAATTACTCTTTTGTCTACTCTACAGGGCTAACGTTAGCTGCCAACAGAGTTATTTCACACAAAATGTATAGTTAGTTGGCTGTGGCGAGCAGGACGAGGGACGTGAGAGCGGCGCGAGGCCGGTGGCGTGAGTGATAATGAACGACACCTGTGAGACGCACTGGTCTCTCTCACGTCTCTCACCGAGGAGCGGACGCATAAAGGTGGAGCGACGACAGGGCCAGGGGCGTAGCAGCCATTATAAAAGTGGGGGGGACAAAATGGTGTGGTGATGTGACCCAAAGGTCAGTCCTTCCAGAAAAATGCGGAGTTTTTTTGTGATTGTTGCGGGCAAAAATCCTTGATTATGCGGCGATGGAATATGCAGGATATTTGCAATTTTATGTGAAGAAATTGCAGGAACTTGCAAAAACTGCGGTTTGATGAAAAAGAGAGAAAAAGTGATTCCCCAACACCCTGTTCTCAAGGCTACTACTAATGTAAAGAGCTATTTCTTATTACTTCCTATGATAAGCAAACATACTACATCACAGAAAGTGCTGGAATATTTAATCTTGTTTTATTTCAGACCTTAATAAACGCATGGCTCAAACTTACAAAACATTGATGAGTCAAACAAGTTCTGTAGCTTTACAAAAGGAATATGCTACAACTTCTCTAAAAATTAATAAATAAAATATGAAAAAAATGTTTCCTGTTTTACAGCTTTTTTTCATTTTTTTCCCCAATGATGTTCATGTCGAGTAATTACGTCACTTCATAACGTTCCCATGGCAACCGGGGGAAACGGCTGCTCTCGTGTGAAGCAAACGCAACATTTTTCAACTTTCTGCTAAGATATATGTGACTTTTTTTTGCAACACAAATGCGGGGATTATGAAATCATACAAGCCCCGCATATTTTGCGTGGAAATCGGCAATTTATACGGCAAAAGTGCGGCGTATTTGAAAAAATGCCCCCGCATAAATATGCGGACTTTGGCTGATTATTGAATCATGCGATCGCATAATCGCGTTTTTCTGGAGGGACTGAAAGGTGATGTTCATAATAATAAATTCTAGATGGAATAGCAATTGGCATTTTACAGCACCCTAGTGCCAATTTTGGGAACATGCCATGATAGTTCTTTTTTATTGACCGTTTTCTCCATCTTCATTCTTTCTGCTAAGCTGTGACTTTCCATCCCCTTTGGCATTATAATCATATTTTTCAAAAAACAAACAAACAAAAAACACGCGTTATTAGATTCATATATTTAATTGTATCACAAAAGTGCTGTTTTTTATGGCAATCATTAACGTATTGCTTTTATTTCAGTTTGGGATAGGTCTTCACATGTAATTACAAACAGTTTTAAGTTTAATCATTCAGGGAATCAATATATCAATAAATGAAATATGAGCTATATACATATACAGTATGCTATAAAACCTGACTCATGCCACACAAAGGCAAACTGCAGTATCATAGTGAAACCAAGGCAGACTGCAAGGCAGACTGCAGTACGGGCAGATACTGCATTCTGCCTTTGTTTCACTCTACTTTTCAATACAATACTGCAACTAAAAATGTAAATTTATATAAGAAATTTATTAGGTAGCCATATGAAATTTTAACAGATTGTAGAGCAGATCCTGCACTTTTTATTTGTGCAAAAAAAAATTTGTGAAAAATTGAAGATACTGCTCTTAGCCTTTGTAGGGCTTTTAACACACACTCGGCACAATCCGGCGCGACGTGACGAGGTCCATACGGGTTCTGTTGTCTTACACGTCTTACAGCGTTACAGTAGGTTAAATCATATCAAGGAAACTTTACGTGTGATTCATGTCATCACGACATACTGTAACAGTGTGTGTTTGAAAAAAATGATGTAGTCCTCTGCTTTTTTTCTGGGGTGCATTAGACGGCCAAACAGCAAAGCGACTAAACAAACACGAAAATTCGCAAGAGCTACAAAAGATTTGAAGCTCATGGAAGACGCGCCCAATAGATGCTTCGCGCTGTGATTGGCTGAATGTTAGCTCACTCAAGTCTAAGTAACAAATCAGAGAACACGGGCGGAAATATTGGCGCTGAGTAAAAAAAAATGCGGGGGACAGAATCACCTGTTTCTAAAAGTGGGGGGGACGTGTCCCCCCCGTCCCCCCCGGTTGCTACGCCCATGGACAGGGCAGATCGAGAGAGGAACAGGCCTGATTTTATGGTGTGTTTTGTTTCTGTTGTGTGTGGCCAGCATTGAGGGGCTGCTGGCTTATACTTTTGTTTTGTATTTGTTTATTTTACTATTAAAATGTTTAAATGTTCGCCGATTCCCGTCTCATTCTTCCCACAACAACGAACCCCGTTACATTGGCAAACTCATTAGCGAATTAGCAGCTACTCCTCGTTTGTATTTCTTTCTATATGGTGAATTATTGCATGATACCTGGATGTTCCAGTCAGAACATATGCGGTGCGACACTAGGATGGTTCACATCACAACACAAACGTCCGTGTGCACAAAACTCCATGTCCGTGTCTGCCTCTGACATTTCTTCTAGAAGGAATTGGCATTTTAGAGATTCTTTGCAGCAGACAGACTCTAGCTCGGTGTCCATAGGCGCACAGTTACAGCACGAGCACCACCAATTCGCTACAGCGCGAGCAAGCCCGGGCTTCTCGTCTGCGCCGGGCTGGTCTCCTGCGGCCGCCGCCGCCGCCGCCTCTTGTTCCTCCATCAGCCTCAGCTGCTCTTCGCTATATTGTGGCTCGTATAAATAGCCACGAACATCAGTTTCGAGCAAAAGATTATCAAAATCCTAGTATGGTAAATCTAACTCCTTGAGCGCTTGTTAACTTAGCTTGCTGTCTTCCAAGCAAGATGGCGGATTAATAGTTTAGTTTCTTCAGGTTTAGTCCCACCCACTGATCTGTAATAGGCCGGTGGGGTGAGTGGGTCCCACGCCCTTGAATAATAATGAGCTAAAGGCTGTAGTTTTCTTAATATGCAATGAAATTTATCTTCCGTCCTATCGTGACGCAAAATGACGATATTTACGTCACGATAGGACGGAAGTAAAACACTTAAATCCTTTTTTCTCCCATCTCAGAAAAAAAACAAGCAAAATTCCACCATCATTATAATATATGACTGGGTTTCTAACAATACAAACCTTAATGCAAATGGGTGAAGTGACCCTTTAAAGGTCCATCGGACCTCATTTCCAAGTTAGGCCCCATCCACACTACTGCGTTTTAGTTTAGAAACGGAGAATTAAAACGAATACGATCTCCGTCCACACCAGCGTTTTAGCTGCGTATTAGAATTGATCTCCGTCCACATTAAAACGACTGAAAACGCGGATCACGTGACCATTCACCAACACTGGGCATGCGCGTGCCGGTGTAAACACAACTTCCTTGATAAAATTATCCCACCATGCTCTGGGTTAACCCCAAACCGACGCTCACGGTCAACGCCGCCGCTGCACACGGGAATTGTCACAGATCGCTCGAATAATAGCTTTACTCCGGCGCATGTAGGCAGTTATAGCGCTGTAAAATGCAGAATTTACTTGTACAACAGCTGCTAGCAAAGATATACGCCATGACTGATGACACCCAATCATAGAGCCGAGCGTGAGCCTCTACTACGTCATCGTTTCTAAAGTCCTCCGTCTTGACCCGTCTACACTAAAACGCCCTCCGGAGATTCAAAACGAAAAACGGATCGGCAGCGTTTCTAAACTTCTCCGTTTTGGCTCTCCGTTTTTGCCGTTTTAGTGTGGACGGGAGGTGCAAACGTAGCAAAAGGTCTCCGTTTTTAAACGAAAACGCAGTAGTGTGGACGGGGCCTTAGCCTGCCTGGTTGTTATTTATCAGTGGAGACAGTTTTCAGTTTCCAGTCCTTCCAGTTGCATAGTTCGCCGGTGCTAGGCTAGCGCGAGTCAACGGTATCTCCTACTAGCCTGGCATTAAAAACTGTTTTACCCACTCCACTCCACAGTACACCAAAAGCAAATAAATTATAACGCCAGACTATCGATGTAAATGTCTGTTGAGAGAATAATGTTAGAATCAAACTACCCTTTCATCGCATTGCAATAGTTATACTTTATTCCCTGTATTTATTAGCGCAGTCTACAGCAGCGGCGGAGTGATATTAAGTTACCTAGGCAACCATAGAGGTAGTGAGAGAGAGAGAGAGAGAGAGAGGTAGTGAGAGAGAGAGGTAGTGAGAGAGAGAGAAATAGAGAGAGGTAGAACAGGTAGTCCCGACTGTAGTGCGCTTCTGTTCTGTGTTTACTTTTCAGCGCAGTGCTACTGTAAAACTGCAAAGTAAAATTCCGCCGCTGCTGAGAAACTAGTACCTGTAAATGTAATGCGATCATTGAGATGCAAGAGTAGTTTGATTTCTAACATTATTCTCTCAACAGACATTTACATCGATAGTCTGGCGTTATAATTTATTTGCTTTTGGTGTACTGTGGAGTGGGTAAAACTGTTTTTAATAGAGAGCCTAAGTCCCTCCCCTTCCGGTCGACCACCATGGGACCTTATTTCAGAAAAATATTGTATGGTAGTCAATGGCGAGAGACAACAAATATTTTGATCTCGTTTGAACTGTGCGCTGAATTACACATATGATGTTTGTCAATTTAAAAGATACATTTTAAAGTCAAGAAAGTCGCAGTTTGATGTGAAACTGTTGAGGTTTAAGACTGCGAAAATACGAAATTACAAAGACTACAAACCCCAAAGGCGCACATTTTACTGACGCTAACTTTACTGACGCTAACTTTACTGAAGCTAACTTTACTGAAGCTAACTTTACTGAAGCTAACTTTACTGACGCTAACTTTACTGAAGTTAACTTTACTGACGCTAACTTTACTGAAGCTAACTTTACTGAAGCTAACTTTACTGGCGCTAACTTTACTGACGCTAACTTTACTGACGCTAACTTTACTGAAGCTAACTTTACTGACGCTAACTTTACTGAAGCTAACTTTACTGACGCTAACTTTACTGAAGCTAACTTTACTGAAGCTAACTTTACTGACACTAACTTTATTGAAGCTAACTTTACTGACGCTAACTTTACTGAAGCTAACTTTACTGAAGCTAACTTTACTGACGCTAACTTTACTGAAGCTAACTTTACTGACGCTAACTTTACTGACGCTAACTTTACTGAAGCTTACTGAAGCTAACTTTACTGACGCTAACTTTACTGACGCTAACTTTACTGACGCTAACTTTACTGAAGCTAACGTCTGTCATTGTTTCTATAGTCTTACGTTATAATCGTAACGTTACGCCGTCACACCTGAGTGTTTTGTACCAGACTGCACACACACGAGCAGCGGATCTCGCTCGTTGTTTCGCTTCCCGGGAGATGTAGTTCATCGAGCGATTTTCACATAAAACTAAATGTTACTCTTCTGTTTCATGACAAACTGCGACTTTCTTGACTTTCATAATTATCTTTTAAATTGACAAAACATCATATGTGTAATTCAGGGCACAGTTCAGACGGAATAAAAAGATAAGTTGTCTCTCGCCATTGACTACCATACATATTTTTTCCGAAATAAGGTCCCATGAGCCGGAAGCGGAAAGGAAAGGGGAGGGACTTAGGCTCTCAATGCCAGGCTAGCAGTTACCGTTGACTCGCGCTAGCCTAGCACCGGCGAACTATGCAACTGGAACGACTGGATGAAATTTTTTGAAAACTGTCTCCACTGATAAATAACACCCAGGCTAACTTGGAAATGTGGTCCGATGTCCAAAATCCTGAACCACCCCTTTAAAAGGATAGTTCACCCAACAAATGAAAATTATGTCAATATTTACTCACTCTAATGTTGTTCCAAACCTGCTTTAATGTGGCTAACCAAACAGTTGATGGACCCCATTGACTTCCATATTTGACTTCCATATTCCCCACAGAGTCAACGGGCACCAGCAACTGTTTGGTTACCCACATTCTTCAAAATATCTATAACCAGCTGGTGTGTGTAGACTTTTCATATCTACTGCAGACGACCTCAAAGCCAACAGACATTACCTAAAAGCCACAAACCCACAATTTTGACTCTTCTTTTGATTTCGTATGGCTTTACATCAAGCAGACTGCATTAAGCAGCATTTATTGATCTCATCCTTTTCTCTCAACACTTCCTCTCTCTCTCTCTCTCTCTCTCTCTCTCAGTGTGTGCGGGTGGGGCTGGTGAACGGGGTCGTGATACGGTCACTGCGCATCATCAGACTCGGAGCAGCAGAATATGCCAGTGTACATTAGTGTAGGGCTGAACGGAGAGAGAAAGAGAGAGAAGTGCAGTATAAAAGACACAGAAGGATGAGAAACTCAGGGAGACTTCGAGAGAGGGAGTGAGCGAACATCAGCGCACTTACATGAACCCGGCTCAGAATGAGCCCTGCAAAATGGCATTCATCAAATATGGATGTGCTTTACGTGCGGATCTTTTGATCGGTCGCGCTGCTTGCATTCCTGTAAAGTTCAAGGAACAGCCATCCATCACCTCAAATGATTTTCACGTTAAATTCAATTTGAAATAGAAACGAATCCTGTTTACTTTCTAAATGCACATTCCTGGTTGTACTGCATTTGTCGTCAGTGCACTACGCCAAAAATAATCACTTCATCACAATAATTCACTTGCTTTTGACTGCATTCTGGTTGTGAACAGCCACTCGTCAGGGTCAAATCACTTCAGGATGGATATAATCAAGTCGTTTCTTACACTTTTTTTCTCTTGAATTTATAGTTTCACATAAATACATTAAAGATTTGAAATGGGTTCTTACCTGACAGCATCAATGATCAACACTTCCCAACATGTCCTGCGCATGTCCTGTGTTTGTCTAGGGGTTTTCACCTGTAATACTTTGTTTGCTTGCTTCAGCATATATCGTTATGTGGGTTTTCTAAAATAAAAAATTGGTAATGTTATGAAAATAGAAAGTGGAAACACATTAGCTAACACACTACAGACGACAGTGTTATTTTAGTATCATTGGGATACTAGTATAGTTTTTTATTTATATTCAGAATTAGTATTATTTTAAGTTTAATTTTAGTAAAGTTAATGTGCGTTTTTGTCATTTTTATAAGCCAAAATAATATACGTTTAAGGTTTTTTATATTTTATTTTTGGTAACGTTTATTTTATTTTTAATTTTTTTGCAGAATTTATTAATCTAGGTTTCAGTTTGTTCACATATGCATAAAAATGTATTAGTCTAACATACTGAATGTAAATTAACACGAATAAATGCTTTCAACGTATTGTTGCATTAACTAATGTTAACATATAAAGCAGCCTTATATTGAGAAGTATTACTGATTCAATTGAGTGTACTGTCCATTTGTGTCAGATCCTCAGGCACATTTGGCCTTTACAGTGTTTGTTTTCATTGGCGTTCTGCCGCTAGTGCGCTGGTGTTTAGCTCCGCCCACATGTGAATCGCGCATCCTGATTGGTCCGCACAGCGCCCAATAGTAATGCACAACAGCTGGCAAGAGAAACCCATGGTCTCATTTTCATGAAAGCTTTGAGCGGCTTCATCAGCCAACATTCGTCTCATCTGTAATCTTCACTTCCTCCGTGATCCCTCCTTTAATCTCTCTCTCTCTCTGCAGTTCTGTGACCAGAGGCTCGTTCTCTCCACTGTCCCTTCGCACCCAACATAACTGATCCCAGATCAGAGATAAAGCGCTCAAAGGTCCCGACCCTGAGCTTTGCCCTGAGCTCGTGTGCTCGGCTACATGACCTTATGAAAGCAAAGTGAGCTGTCTCTCTCTTCCAAAGATGTGACATAGTTTGAGGGCAGTTAAAGATGGAGTTAGGATCAGTTTCTATTGACATTTAGTCAGAATGAGCCCTCGCTCTGCCTTCGGGCTCACAGCGGCCCAGAAACTCCTGCAGTTCAGAAGTTCACATCACGACCAGTGTTCGAGTAGGATTATCTCTTTTCCATGTTACACACACACACAGACACAGTTGTGTTTTCATGTTTTATGGGGACTCTCCTATAGATATAATGGTGTTTATACTGTACAAACTGTATATTCTCTCCCCTCACACTAACTCTGCCCATCACAGTAAACTCTGCATTTTTACATTTTCAAAAAAAAAAACGTTATTTCGTATGATTTATAAGATGTTTGCCAGTTCCCACACTCACACAGGCACACTCACTCCCACACAAACACACACACATGCTCAACACTCGCGCACACACACACACACACACACACACACACACACACACACACACACACACACACTCACTCACTCTCTCTCTCTCTCTCTCTCTCTCTCTCTCTCTCTCTCTCTCTCTCTCTCTCTCTCTCTCTCTCTCTCTCTCTCTCTCTCTCTCTCTCTCACTCTCTCTCTCTCTCTCACACACACACACAGGCACACTCACTTCCACACGCACCCACACACACACACGCTTAACACTCGCGCACACACACACACACCCACACACACACTCTGTCTCTCTCCCCCTTCTCTCTCTCTCTCATCCACACACACACGGACACACACTCTCTCTCTCTCTCTCTCTCTCACACACACACACACAGGCAAACACACAGACACTCATACACACAGACACACACACACAAACTCACACACACACACACACACACTCTGTCTCTCTCTCACACACACACACACACACACAGAGACACACACACAGACACACACTCTCTCTCTCTCACACACACACACACACACACTCTCTCGCTCTCTCTCTCTCACACACACACACACACACACACACAGACACAGACACACACACACACTCTCTCTCTCTCTCACACACACACACACACACACACACAGACAGACACACACAGACACTCTCTCTCTCTCTCACACACACACACACACTCTCTCTCTCTCACACACACACACACACAGAGACAAACACACACAGACACACACTCTCTCACACACACACACACACACACACACACACACAGAAACTCTCAAACACACACACACAAACTCACACACACACACTCTCTCGCTCTCTCTCTCTCTCACACACACACACACAGACACACACACTCTCTCTCTCTCTCACACACACACACACACACACACACACACACACACACACACACACAGACACTCTCTCTCTCTCTCTCACACACACACAGACACACACACACACTCTCTCTCTCTCTCTCACACACTCACAGAAACACACAGACTCACACACACACACACGTACACACACAAGCACACAGTTTGTATAGTTATCTGATTTAGTAAGCACTAACGAGATAAGCAAGGCTGTACTTTGAAATTTGACATATAAAGCAACAATTCCTATTTAGACAATGATATCATTGATATTTAAATGAGACGAGTTCCAGCTTCCTCTGATCAAAAGCATTGATCACAACAGAACTATGATCCATATCTTCTGCAGACACAGAGAGTTGCATCGGATGAAATCAATAATAAAGATCGATCTCTGCATGCAGTCACAGGACAAAAGGGAAGACCAAATCTATTTGGCAGATTTATAAAAAAAATTCCAGCAGCTGCCAGGTTGCTCACCAAGACTTTCTTAACATGTGCACTTTGTATCATGTGCAATTCTGGTGTCAAAGGCCAAACTCAATGACTTAATGAACTTCACCCTTTTTAACTTGCCCATGCACATATCCTACAGAAATGCATGCCCAGTTCAATATTTTTAGCAGATGATGGGAGCTGACATGACATTTCAGATAGCGTCACATCGAAAACTTATATTTTAACGAAGAATAGCATTACTTCTGTAATTCTTACAGGGCTAAACATATTTTCCATAATCTCATATTAACTGAGATTGGAATATTCGTGCTATATTTTTAATTTGTCACACTGACTGACTGCAAGTGCATTTTAAAAATAAAAAAATGTGATTAAAATGGTGAAAAACAATTGATGGCCAGTTGCAGCATACCAATCTTTTACCTAAAAAGGCAAAATAACCAAATGTTAACCTAAAAATGTCAATGTTTGTCAACTAGCCTCAACAAAATGTGGATGTAAACTGAATTCAGCTCGCGCACTTGCGCTTGATTGACAGGAGAAACACCATGGAAACAGCCGCAGAAACGTCAACAAACTGACTCGACGGCCATGAGGTGAGTTTTTGCTCGATGCTAAATCCATAGATAAATATTTATATATCTATGGCTAAATCGGTCACACATTCTCAGAATTATAGCGAAGATTTGTCAGTATTAAAATGTGATTTAATTATCTATGGAAAAAATGCTTATGTAATATTTTGTAGAAGTTGTGATATTAATAACCTATAATATATAATAATAATAACTTCATTACATTTGTTTATTTTAGTGTTAGTCGAAAGGAAGATTCCGGATCGCTGGTTCGGCTGATTCGTTCATTTCCGCCGGAGAGCGACATGTTTCACGCCGCCGCGTGCGGAGCGCGTGAATGGTTGAGTTTGACTCTGACGAGAGCGCGCAAACCATTGCACACTGACAAACACGTGCGTGCTTTTTATACTTATCCAAAATGTGTTGTTGTTAATTCAGCTCCAACCGCTTAACATTAAATATTGATCAAGTCCTTACATGAATGTTTCTGACAGATAATGATGTTTCTGACAGATATGGCCAGTGGTGATGACGTCAGCTTTCTGTCTCCCGTCCCTCTTTTTCTGGATAATTGTATCTTTCGTTACAGTGGTATATTTAATTTTACTGCCTCCAGATATACATTAAAGGACCCAAAAAGTATCTTGTAAAAAATTAAAATATTTATCGTTATCTTTATCAAACTTCATGTGAAGGGGCCTTAATAATAATAATATTGATAATAAATTATAATATAATGCAGATACTATTTTAAATATCCATAATAGGCCTGTTCATAATAAAATATCAAACCAAGAAATTGATTATTTTTGCATTTTTATTATTTATTTATAATATTTTGCATCCTTTACCCAGTGATCCAACTTTGGATCAAAACATGGAAACCCAACATGTGTGTGCGCGCGGGTGTGTGTATGTGTACATGTTTTTCTATCCCGGTGGGGATTGAACTCAGGACTGAACGTCACTCTGGGGACCTAAATTGAGGTACCCATTGGTACAAAAGCTTATAAATCATAGAAAATTTGTATTTTTTTTTAATGT